>CM062620.1:7758891-8418888 GCA_025617555.3 Puccinia polysora
AAGAACAGCCAGAACCAGCAAAACAACAGAGATGGAAGAAAACAAACATAAGAAAGGTCTCTACAAGCAGGGTGATGGCCCTAGAAAGGACTAAGTAGAGTGTCAAGCCACTAGCTTCCACGTAAGAACCAATTCTCCCAGGAGTTCTTGCCAACGGAATGAGGTGATCAGTTCGAAAAATCTGATATTGAGTTGAAGAGCTGGAGCTGGTACCTACTCCTATATCGATGCCGTGGTGATCAGATGAGCAAAGTCATAGTTGCCAATTGATCCAACCAAGGCAAGTCAAATATGGTTGAGAGTTGTCCTAGGCAGCGAGCGTTCAGACTGAGAGTGGTATCGAGATGTTGGGACCGGCAGTGGTTGAGTCCTCAGAGCGGAATCACACGAAGGGGACATGCAGTAACACCCGTCTGAGTAGGTACAGTGCTGCGAGCGCTTGGTGACAGCCAAGCAGGCACTGACAGCGGAAGAAGGAAAATAGAATGGAAACAGGCAGCAAGAAGAGCAACAACCCAGGACACTAGATAACTGAGACAATGAGGCTGGTAGGAGTTCATCAAATAAGAATGAAAAGAACAAATATCAACACGCCCGCTCAACTCAATGTCAGGATGATTCCTATGAACCGATAAACTTAGCAAGTCTATCGACAGCTGTTTTACTAGCTGCTTTTGTGAGAGAATCCGCTAGCATATATCCAAATTTTTTTTTTTTATTGTCAAGACCTTTGTTGTCTATTAAGTGAACGGGAGGTAGAGGAACGGTTCTCCAGATTTCCCCTATGAGATGGTTAATCCAGCGTCCCTCAAGGTGTCCAGCCGATAGCGCATTGCATTCAGATTCTGTCAAGGAGTGCGCAATACTACGCTGTTGGCGGCTCGTCCAGTAGACAGGTGACCCTTTGAGCAGGCAGAGGAGTCCCATTTGCAATAACCGGGTAGCGGGATCATCCCCACAGGTTGCATTGCTATACGTGACAAGTCTGGTGGCTGGAGTTCTGACTCAAAGGAGAAGCCGGTATTCAATGGTTTTGAGGAGATATCTCCACACATGTTCCACTTCCTTCCAATGTGCAATGCCAGGTCTTTCTGAGAACCGGGCCAAGTTTGACACAGCAAAGCTGATGTCTGGTCTCGCCAGCGTAGCTATGAAATTGAGTTGCCCTATAGGCAATTGATAGTTCCTATCCAGTTTTTGGAAGTCTTCTATTTCTTGTTTGGAAGCTTGCTGAAGGTGAAGGCCAGAGGTGCAGGGATTGTTCAACGGTTTGGCGTCCATTAGGTTCATTTATTCCAGTCCCTTTTTTATATGATTCGGCAGTGACAATGCTATGTGGTCAGAGCCGATGTCTACTTTCATTCCCAGCAAAGTATCTACCCTGTGTGCTGACGAGTCTTTGAATTGGTCGAGAAACTTAGTCTTGAAGCCTTCAGCATCCCCAACGACCACAAGATTGTCTACATGGAAAAAGAGGGCGGTGACTTTGTCTGAATGAAGATAGAGACAAGGATCGCTGTTGCTTTCCTCAAATCCATTCTCTTTGATCCATGCGACGAGTGTCTTGTACCAGTTGAGGGGTGCCTGCTTCAAGCCATACAAGGATTTGTTCAACTTGAGGAACTTGGACGTTTGTTTTGACCCCGCTGGAGTCCTGATGAAAACGTTCTCTTCCAGAGGTGCATGAAGAAACGCCCCCTTAACGTCAAATTGAAGTATTGGCAGACTTTTGTCAACTGAGTAAATCAGAAGCACTCGCAAAGAAGCCACTTTCCCGGAGTGCAGATCCTCCTTACTTCTGAAGGCCCAGGTCGTGTTAAGCGGATTGACAACTTTGGATTCACACGCATCCTCCCAAACTCCAAGATCCTCAATGGTGTCTAATTCTTTCTTGATGGAAGGAATCCAGTGCGGCAATTTCAGAGCTTCCTTGATGGACTTGGGCGGGGCTTCATGATGATAACTGTATCGTTCAGGTACCTTCAATTTGGATCGATCACGTAAGGTGGGCTTCAGAGTGGCAAGAACATTGGCTGAGGAGAGATCGCTTTTGGATGGGTCTGTGACACCAGGGTCACCTATCTCTGGCTTGAGTTCCTCAGGGTCCTCAGTGGCTGGGTTCTTGGCAGGCATGGTTGATTGAGCGGTGGTGGAAGGACGATGATTCTTGGAGATTTCAACGTCGTCCAATAGTGATGAGCTACTTGTGACTTGAGTCTTGAGAAATTTTACGTGTTTGGTCTCTATGATCTTTCCAGACTTTGTCAGAATCTTGTAAGAGAGGAACCTGGGTACGTATCCAATGAAAAGCCCTTCCTCCCCTTTTTCATTTAGTTTGGACTTGATATTTTTACGATTAAGTAGATAGATAACTCCAGAACCAATAGGTTTCAGATAGTTTGTCGGAAGCTTACTCTTATGGAGCAATTCCCAAGGCGTCGGTCCTCCGCTGTTCTGTGGGATTTGGTTCAGAGCCAGGCAACAACTCTGGATAACCACATGCCAGCAATTCTTGGGAATTTTAGCCGAGCTAAACACTGCTCGCAGTGATTCCATGATTGTGCGATTGGCTCTTTCTGCCTTGCCGTTGTGTTGGGAGTGGTAAGGTTCACTTATTAGATGATTGATAGATTTTGATCTGAAAAACTCTTTGAGAGTCTCGTTAACAAATTCACCTCCTCCATCTGAGACGACTTCTATCGGGTACCTCTGTTTCCTCTTTGCTTCATTCTCAATCACAAACTTGATGGTTTCTGCTGCTGCATCCTTTGAGGGGAGAGGGAAAGCGGAGAGGTACCCGGACAGATTGTCCACAATGGTAAGAGCAAACCTCATTCCACCCTTGCTAGTAGGATTGAGGGGACCCATCAAATCCAAGTGAAGACGATCAAAGACTCTTGCAGCTGAATTTTGGTCTTTGTTGAACGGGGCCTTGTTGATTTTGCATTTTTTGCAGGCCAGACATTCAAACAAATTCGCCGTTTCTGCTTTTATAGAAAATCCGAGATGCTTCTCCATTTGATCAATGCTAGCCTGACCAAGTCTGAGGTGAAGCTTGTTGAGCTTGGCTACGGTGAGATAGCAGGATGAGAGTTTTCCAGTTTCAAGCCCCTTGGAGGCAGAAGAGGAAGATGGCTTGAGTATTTCGGCCTGAATCATGAGGAGGTTGTTTTCAATGTTGCCGGACAAGACAGAGGCGCCTGACTTGCATAGAGTGAAGGTAGGCGGGTTGATTTTGGAGTTTACCCTGAGACTGCAGCCCTTCAATAGCAAAGTGCCAAGAGACACAAGGTTAACGGTGGCATCTTGTACCCAAGCTGCGTTCTGCAGATGAATCGTCTTCCCAGCATTCCTGAGTATAGCGGTACCAGTGCCTCGAATTGCTATTCCCTCACCCTTCTTCCCAGTTTTAATCAATTCTTCCCCAGATTCCTCAGTCAGGGACAGAAACGAGTTCCAATCATGGAACATGTGAATCGAACAGCCGCTATCCAAGATGTATCTATTGGAGTGAATGTTGGAGAGATGGTTGGAAGCGCAGAAGAAGGAGTAGTTGTAGTAGTGTGATTCAGCCGGGTGCTTCTTCTTAGTACCCCGTCTTCCTTTGTTAGATGATTGCTTGGGCCTAAGCTTGGGAAATTCCACCCAGCAAGAAGAGGGGGGATGAGACTTGACTGCGGGATTGTGCTTCCCATTTTCGCACCTAGGGCCGTCCGATTCTCTTGGGTTGTTAAGGTGAAAAATGGCCAAGTTGGTTTTGGAAGTCTCGGCTGCCTTAGATTGAACTTTGTTTTTGTGCTGGATGAGGTGATTCAAGACGAGCGTGACAGACAGTTCACTTCCTGAGTGCATGATCTGAGACCGTATGGCTTTGAGTGAATCCGGAAACTTGAAGAGTATAAGATAGCTCAGAATATCATCAGGCAAGACTATTCCTACTTTGTCCAGTTTTCCTAGGTGAGCTTTCACGGATGTGACAAAGTTGTCTATGTAATTTTGATTGAAGCCTAGATACAGAAAATTGAAGAAAATTCTTGCTCGGTTTGCTGCTTGGCTGGAGGAAAAGTGATTCTTTGCTGCAAGCCAGATCAATCTTGAGGAATCTTCATTCTCTGGAGTGATAATGTTGGTGTGAGTTCCTGGGTCTACTTTTGACATGAGGTAACCTGCCATTTTGTCATCATCCGGGATGTCCACGAGGGGGTCGACAGAGTTGATTTGATCAAGGATACCTCGCATCTTGAACAGTCGCTCCATCTTCTTCTTCCAGATCAAGTAGTTCATTTTGGTAAGCAGAGGGGTAGACTCCATGAGAGATTTGAGTGCCAGTGCCTTGAAGTTCCCTTCGGTACCTGGTCCAGGGGATTCAGTGGTCCTGGTTGAGCTTGTTTGATCCATTATTTTGGCTTTTAACCGTGTGGAATTTAAGGAGAGCTGATAAAACCTGGACCAGGCTGTTCAGATTGCAGCAGAGAGGTGAGTATGACAAGAACAGCCAGAACCAGCAAAACAACAGAGATGGAAGAAAACAAACATAAGAAAGGTCTCTACAAGCAGGGTGATGGCCCTAGAACGGACTAAGTAGAGTGTCAAGCCACTAGCTTCCACGTAAGAACCAATTCTCCCAGGAGTTCTTGCCAACGGAATGAGGTGATCAGTTTGAAAAATCTGATATTGAGTTGAAGAGCTGGAGCTGGTACCTACTCCTATATCGATGCCGTGGTGATCAGATGAGCAAAGTCAAAGTCGCCGATTGATCCAACCAAGGCGAGTCAAATATGGTTGAGAGTTGTCCTAGGCAGCAAGCGTTCAGACTGAGAGTGGTATCGAGATGTTGGGACCGGCAGTGGTTGAGTCCTCAGAGCGGAATCACACAAAGGGGACATGCAGTGACACCCGTCTGAGTAGGAACAGTGCTGCGAGCGCTTGGTGACAGCCAAGCAGGCACTGACAGTGGAAGAAGGAAAAGAGAATGGAAACAGGCAGCAAGAAGAGCAACAACCCAGGACACTAGATAACTGAGACAATGAGGCTGGTAGGAGTTCATCAAATAAGAATGAAAAGAACAAATATCAACAAAGAAAATCTTGGGACCCTATCCAGTCCTATCTCATCCTGAAAAATCACATTGATACGTTGGACAAAATTTGAGTGCGATTTTTTCAGTCTTTCTCTCCAGGAGTGCAGGAAAGAATTCAGGATGAATTGGTGAAATCTGGATCCATGATCACGACAAGAGACAATCAATTCAAGCTCCCTGCTTTCATGGTTCTTAGGAATACTGTGGATAAATTGATGAAAGGTCAAACAGCTCTCACCTTTGAAAAACCTGAAATCACTGAACCAGTCCTTGCCCCCTCTTTTCAAGCATCTAACGAAATCATGAATAAGATGGAAGCCAATTGCAGACCTAAACCCAATCCTCAGGCTCACCGGGATACACCTACTATAGATGAGATCACTAAATTACTTCAGGCATTTGAGAATAAAATAGATCAGAAAATATACTCTTTAGCCACTCCTAAACCTGCTAATTCTGTTCCTAAGTCTACTATAGTTTGTTATTATTGCCATAGGGAAGGCAATGGTACCGGTAGATGTCCTGAACTCCAGAAGGACAAGGAGGAGAAGTTAGTAGAGCAGAAGGGAAATAATTTTTTCCTTCCTAATGGTGCTTTGATCCCTTTTGATTTGTCTTCACCAATCCGTCATGTGGTGGCCTCATACCAACCACCAACCCCTAAGAAGGCATCCTTGGTCTCTGTGGATTTTCAATCATCATTTGGAAATCTGCAACCTTGGTATCCTCCAGCTATCACTTCTTCCAGCTTCCCTGGCACCTATCAATCCAATCCAGCTAGGAAACGCCATGAGGAACCAAAACCTCATAAGTCTCCTCCTGTTCCATCCTCCATTCTGCAAAAACCCGTTAAATGCCAATCTTCACCTGAGCCTCCTTCCTCTGATGTGGAAGACATTGAAGTAGAAAGGGAACCACTTATGGAAAGGTTCCAAGACAACTCTGATCCTCCCCCCCTTCAACCAGCCTAACTCTCAGATCCTCTTCCATCACCTATTACACCTGATCTTCCTCCCTCCACCCAGCCCAAAGTTTGATTTGAGAGGGGAATCTACAAGGACTACCCTAATGCTGTGGAAGGAGTATTAAAGGAAATTTCTGATCTTAAAATCCCCGATCCATCTGTGGCTGAACTCCTGTTGATCTCTCCATCTGTGGCAGAAGGGATGAAGAAATGGGTTTCTCGTTGACGTGTGGAGATTGGTCCGGACGAATTAAAGGTCTCCTCTGGTACTCTGATAGAGGATTCTGGTGGAACAGATCCCTCTTCAGATACCAACCTGCATTCCTGTCTTCTCGGTTTTCTTCCATGCTGTCTTGGTGATTCAACTAAAATGGTTTCTCTCCTTGTGGATTTGGGTTCTCAGCTCAACTTGATTTCGGACTCCATGGCCTGCAAGCTTAAACTTAGCCCAAGGGTCAGTTTCAACTCTGCAGTCTATGGAATTGGGAACCAGTCCTGTGAACTGGTTGGTATTGCTGAGGATATTCCTGTTTGAATTGGTCGAAATATTGTTGGCACCTGTCACTTCTGGATCACTCATCTGGATGGTCCCATGATCTTGGGAAGGCCTTTCTTAACGGACTTTGGTGCTACCCTGATGTTTTCCGATCAAGTTGGGGAGAGAATTCTCCTCCCTGATGCTGATGGTAGAAAGATTGAAGTCCCCCTTTGTTCTTTGGATTCTAGTCATTGGGAAAGAGACTTCCCTGGTCACCCTCCCAAATCTGTCCTGAAAGGAAAGCAGAAAGAAAACTATCATTCCTTTCATCCTCATTTTTTAGCAGAATAGTTGGCCCTACTGATAGTTGTAGTTCTCCTCAGCCTCAGAATTCAACTCATGGGCCAACTCCCACCTCACAGGCCCATCTTTCTTTTTCCTCATCACTTTCTTCTCATCCAAATAAGATCAAAACCCAAACATATGAAAAATTCAAAAAACCCAAAAATATTTCTTCTCTGTCTGGATCTGTTCTATTTTTCTTTCCTTTTCCTTTTCAGCCTGATCACTCATCTTCTATTTCCGTTTTCAATCTCCGCAATGAGTCTAAACTAGATCTTGATCTCAATTCTTTTCTTGATGGCTTTGGTATGAAGGAGTTTAATCTTAGGTGGAGGCAATTTGGGGTAGAAGTAAGTCCTCCCAATTGTGCACCACCAAGGGCTTCTACTACTGTTATTTTTGAAACTCTACCCTGTGCCACACATGTGAGAAATGTGTTATCTTTTGTATCCTCTTTTATGGAGAAGGCACCTTTCAAGGACGCAGAAGAACATTGGACTTGGAAGATGTTGGAACACGGCCTCAGTTTTCGTAGTCAGGTTTCACTGGTCAATTCTTGGAGGAAGCAGGGATTCCTCTCCTTTGCCACCAAGTAAAAACCAGTTGCAAAGAAGGTCCAGCCAGTCAACCAACCAATGCCTCTCAACCTCAACCCTCCTCTTATGCGTCCTCCGCTATCCCATGATCCTTACTGTGGTCTATCTGAATCCCTCACTGGTCCATTTATTCCCTCTGGTTGGGTCACTGAAGAACGTCTGAAAGTGGTCAATTTTGGTCCAGATGGATGGCTTCTTCCTGATGAGTTAAATTTGATCAAAAATATCTTGTCTCTAAGGGAAAAATCAATTGCATTCTGTGATGAAGAGAGAGGTCTCTTGAAAGAATCCTATGGTCTCCCTTACATCATCCTGGTAGTTGAACATGACCCTTGGCAAAAGAAAAAGAACCCAATCCCTGCTGCTAAAGTTGACAAATTCATCAAGTTGGTCCGCAAACAAATCCAAACCGGTCTATACAAACAATTGACTTCTAGCTATTCCAGTCCTGTTTTCTGCGTTCTAAAGGGTAATTGTAAACTTAGAGTAGTTCATGACCTCCAAACTCTTAATAAAGTTACTATTAAAGACTCTGGCATGCCGCCTGCCACTAAAGAATTTGTTGAATCCTTCTCTGGGAGAGCTTGCTATGGTCTAGGTGACATTATGGGTGGCTATGACAAACAATCCTTGCATCCTATTTCTTGTCCCCTTACTACTTTTGATACTCCCCTGGGTCTATTTCAGTTGACTCAATTGCCTCAAGGTGCCACCAACTCAGTTGCAGTCTATCAGGCTCAGATGATGTGGATCCTCCAGGAAAAAATCCCGGATCATGCGGGTATCTTTATCAATGATGGTGGAATTAAAGGTCCAGTTTCTGACTATGATAGTGAGCTCTTACCTTGGCACTCAGGAATCCGACAATTTGTCTGGGAGTATGCTACTGTTTTGGAAAGAATTTTGTTTCAAATTGAGGAATCTGGCCTTACTGTCTCTGGATCAAAACTTGCCACCTGTGTCCCTGCCTTGGAAATTGTTGGTCATATAGTCTGCAAGGACGGAAGAAGGATGGCACCCTCTAAAGTCAACAAAATCATCTCCTGGCCTACCCCAATAAATCCAACAGAAGTTAGAGGTTTCCTAGGTGTTGTAACTTATGTCAGGATCTTCATTCCCTCATTATCCGAAATCTGTATTCCCTTGCATCGCTTAACCAGGAATGATGCTGAATGGATTTGGACCCAAGACTGCGAACAATCATTTCAGTTTCTCAAAACAATTGTTGGGAAAGACATTTTTTTGAAAAAGATCACTTATGGACATGGAGCCGGCAAGATCAAGTTGGCAGTGGACTCAAGTTATCAATCTGTTGGGGCTGTTCTTACCCAGGAAGATGAAAATGGTTTGGATTGTCCTGCTCTGTATGAATCTATTCTTTTCTCAGATGTGGAATCCAGGTACTCCCAGCCAAAACTGGAACTTTGCGGTGTGGCCCAAATGTTGAAGAAGCTTCAGACTGTCCTTTGGGTTCAACACTTTGAGTTACAAGTTGATGCGCAATCTATTATTGAAATGATCAATGCCCCCAGCCTCCCAAATGCTCCCATGACTTGTTGGGTGGCTTTCATCCAGTTGTTCTCTTTTGATATTGTTCACAGGCCTGGAAAATCTTTCACCATGCCTGATGGTTTATCTCGAAGACCTATTGGAGACAATGAATCAGAGGTTGGAATGGATTTTTATCAGGAAGAACCCTTGGTCCACCCTGTCTTTGCCTTCTCCTCCAAAAATTACTCTGGTTTCCAGCAAGGTTTCTGGCTTAGGTTGGAGCAGTACCTTTCAACTCTCCAAAGACCCCCTGATCTCTCTGCCAAAGAATTTTGGTGCCTTAAAAGGAAGTCCTCCAACTTCTTTGTCCAAGGTTCTGGGCTTATGAAAAGGTCAACTCCTTGTGCACTTGTTGTGGTCACTATCCCTTCCAAGCAAGATTTGATCCTGGAAAATCTCCATGAAGGCCTTGGTCATCGTGGGGAAACCAAAACTTATTGACAAATATCTGAACGATTCTGGTGGCCATCCCTGAAGAAATCCGTCGCTCAATGGTGTAGGAGTTGTGAAGTGTGCCAGAAACGTGATCTTAGGCGCCCGGCCAAAATTTGTTACCCAACTGGAGAATCCACTGTCTTTGGGAGGATTGCTATGGATGTAGTTCACATTAAGGCTGGTGGAGCTAAGTAACTCATTGTGACTAGAGATGATTTTTCTGGATGGGTTGAAGCAAAGTTTCTTAAGAACCTCAGCTCTGAATCAGTAGCAGCTTTCCTTCATGAGACTTGGACAATGCGTTATGGCTTTGCCCGATCTTATTCTACGGATGGTGGCTCAGAATTTGGTGGAAAACTTGCTGAAATGATCCAATTGCTCCCCGGACAACATAGAGTTACTACTCTCTATTATCCTGAAGGACAAGGCATGGTGGAAAGAGGCCATGCTCCTTTGAAGGCTGCTCTTGTCAAATTGGCTGGTGAAAGTGGCAAGAATTGTCAAAAGTTTCTCCCCTTGGTCCTCTTCTCTGATTGAATTTCCACCAAGCAAACCACTGGTTATTCTCCTTATGAAATCATCTTTGGTCAGAGGGCTTTTCTTCCTCTTGATCTTGAGATGGAGTATTTCTTGGGCATCCCCTGGGAAGAAGTTTCCTCAACTACTAACATATTAGTTGCCAGATCAAAGCAACTGGAGCAGAGTGAGGATATTCATAACAAAGCTTATCAGAAGATGATGGAATCAAGAGCAAAATCAGTTCAGCATTGGGAAGAAAAACACCGGAATTGAATCAGGGACCCTTTAAACCCTGGTGACCTGGTATTAGCTTGTAATCGTTCCTTGGAAACTCAGTGGGGAAAGCTTTTCTCTAACCGCTGGAATGGTCCTTATCAAGTAGTCCGTCAAGTTAGAGGTGGATCATATCTTTTGGAGGAGCTGGATGGTACTCAGATGACCAGAAGGTTCTCTGCTGATCAGGTCAAGAAATTTCACTCTTGTGGAGGCAACTTGGTCCGGAAGTAAGTCCTCCCAATTTGTGCACCATCTGGGCAAGATCCTTATTGTTTTGTGAAAACTCTACTTCATGCCACGCGTGTGAGCATTTGGGACGCCTCCTTCATTTTATCTCAGCCACTTCTAGGATTTTTGGTCGGATTGACAAATTTTTTCTCAACCACTCTCAGGATCAAAATGGCCATTCTTCGGTTTCAATCATCTTTCTTTCCTTTCTTTTCTCTATGGCATCAAACTCGGGAGCAGACTAGGGACAGTCTGTAAGTTGGGGAGAGATGTGGTGCCCCATCCTGGACACCCTGGCCGCCTTAAGACCTCAATCCATAAACTGTTGCGCAAACCTACCGTCCGGCTGAACAACTTAACCTCAGGCCCATCCAAACCGTCCTTTACCCGCGCCGCGCGCGCTGCCCTTCCATTATCCGCGTTGCGCGCCGCGCCGCGCTCCTTTCATCCGCGCGCGTCGCGCGTCCTTTATCCGTGTTGCTTGTCATCTCCGCCGTTGTTGTAGCACGTCCTCATCTTTGTTTTTGCGTGTCTTCATCTTTGTTGTTGCGTGTCTTCATCTTTGTCGTCGCGCGTCCCAATCTCCTCATTGCTACCGTCGTGCGGCACTCATCCATGATTTAATGAATCCATCCCGACCGCACCCCCAAGCATTTGCCAAATCCTTGGATCCGTCAAACCTCCCATTGCACTTGATCTATCAACCGTGGATCTCAAGGCCATTAGGATTTACTCAACTTTCCCAAACCAATCTCCTATCCGCCCATCCGCGCTCTCATGAACTTCATCCATCACCTTTCCTGGGACTCTCCCACCCGCTTCCGCCTTCGGAAGAGTGCCAACGACCGCCCGCGGACATCTGCGGCGGTTTGGTTCATTTCTCTCTCCCACCCGCTTCCGCCTTTGGACAAGGGGTGGGTGACTCTGGTATTGTTACGCGCGCCCATCCACAGGCGGACGCAAGTAACCACATGGTTGACTTCCCTTTTCCGCTCTATTTGTAGAATCCGTTGTATATAGTCTAACAGGGCCTCCTGCCCATATAAGGAGGGGCTCTCCCCTTCCTTTTTGATCATCATTGGGGAAATCATCAGCACATGGAATGATCCAGAATGAAATCAGCACCTCTTTGATCCTTGAGCCTCCATACTCAACCCTTGATCCCTGATCCTTATCACCAACCAATAGCCTTGCTGGTTGAAGAAAAATTCTGTCTGTTGGAATTTTTGAGTGTGTCATACCACTCCTTGATCCCTTTCTCTGACCATACTGGTCCTGATCCCTGATCACCTTTCTGGAGCCAATCACAATTGATTGAAGACTTCTTATTAAGCTTAAGACCTGGAGTGTTATACCTCCCCTTAGCTTCTTTGGAGTTGCATTCTGCCAGCGTACTCTTGCGTCCCTTGAGAAGTGTTGAGGTTATCCTTGCTTCAAATCAGTTACTGTTTGCTTTAGAGCTTCTTAAACATTTTCCTTTGTCCTGTACAGCCACCCACAGTTATCTGGTACCCTTCAAGCGCTTGATTGCGGAGAGTTGGGCAGGTTCATTGAGAACCTGGAGGTTGCTTGGGTTTGAGTTTATCATCCCCAATCTTCTGCTGACAACCAGAGTTATTAGCTTGTGGGCGTTGTTTACACACAACAGCTTTTGTTCTTTGAACTCTAGGAAGACCTTAACTTCTTTTGTTCAAGTTTTCCCTGCATAATCTTGTCTCAGATAGTGCTGTTCCGTCGCTACCAAACTATTATCATCTTAATCCTCTACTCCTTGATTCATCATTTACCAGGTTCTGGACCTTGATCTTGGTTACATCTAAAGATTTTTGTAACACTCAGGAGGGCAGCCTAAAGAGCACCTTTCCCCTCCGCAGAACTGCCACGGCCTAGCACCGTTTGGAGTCTTACACCGCCCGCGCCACCAGCGGCCTTGGATGAGAGGCCTAAGACCCCTGACGTCCCTCCGCCTCCGTCGCCCATCATTGTCCCGTCATTGCCTCCAGCTGAACCTAGCCCCCGTGTTGGTTCCCTGGAGGCCCTGTCTTCACCAGACGCTCCTCCCCCCAGCCCTCCCGAGATCCCGGACATCCCAATCATAATGGCACTCCCGGCGGCCGGCTTCGAGGTTTTTGCAGAAAGGTCAACCACAATGCTTTGAGATTACCTCGCATTTCCCGGTGCCCAATCCTCGGAATCACCGCGCAAGCTCCTGGCGTCTTTCTGGGCGTTACTGGCGTTGTCAAGGGCGGAAATGGAGGAGATGATGAAGATGGCTTAGGCGCATTGCCCCCCCTTTTCCCTTCTTTTCTTTCTTTTCTTTTGGTTGTACCGCGCTTCCTTTTCCTAAGAAAATACAAGTATCCGCGCGATGTCTTAACCTTCTGAGAAAAAGTGCGCGACCGCGCTTTGTGAGAATGAGCTTGAGATTGAGGTCCGCGTCCGCGCGCTTTGCTTTGTGACCAACTGTAAGTTACCAGCCATTCCAAAAGGGGCACCTGGACTTCCCCAGACGAACTGCCACACAGTTCCCCATACCCATCCTATAACAAACACACCAACCAAACACCAGCGCGCGCCACCGTAAGGGAAGAGAGACAGAGAGAGTAAGAGAATGGACATTCTGGGGTGTCTAGTTTTCCCGGCTGTGAACCGGCTAGAGCACCTCCTCACCAAATCAAGCTTATTCCCATACCAACCACCCATCCTCAAGATATCCTGGGAGAAAAGAAAAAGAGAAAAAGAACCCAACAGAGAAGAAAAATAGAAAAGAACACATAATTTTTTTTTTTAGCGCGACGCCCGTAGACTGCCCGCAAATTGCTCTTTGTCCCGCTTCCCCCATCCCTGGGATTGTCCTTGCGTCCCGGTTCCGCGGGGCTTGTCCTTGCGTTCACGGACCCAGCTTTGTGCCGCGCCCGCGTTTGAGGGAGGATCCAACTCGCGCTGGTTGTATCCCCCCATCACATCCACTAAACCGTAACAAGTGCGCCCCGCCATTGACTCAAGGAACTCTTCAACACAAGAGGGCCGTCCTGCATCCCGGATCGTAAAGGAGTTGAGCCGCTGCAGATCATGGACAATCCTCAACAACTTTCCGTGCTGCTTAACTACCACAAAGATCGGACTGGAGTAACTAGACGTTGACTGTTTGTAAAGGCCAGTATTCACCCGTTCCTGCACCAACTCCAGAAACTGCTCCCGGACTGCCCGCGGTATTGGAATTGGCTTGATCTTCCTTGGCTTGTGATTGACAGTGGGGATGACATAGGGGTTGCTGATATTGTTTTTCAGAGGCCCCCGCTCTTCAGGTCCAAACGCTAGCGCTCTTTCTCAAAGAACCAGAACCAAAACTAGCAACTCACGCTCCTCCATACTCAACCACCCCGTTGGGCCAAAATTGAAGGCTGCAATCCGCTCCTCTGTGATCCGCGCCAACCTAGTAACCCACCCCAAATCCTTAATCCGCATGACCCAAGGGTCCTGCAACCAAGCAATCGGTCGAAGCGGTCCGTTCAATTCCTGGGGCATTGGCTCATTCCTCATTTGGACCTTCCACAACACTGGCTTGTACTTTCCAGCATTTCACCGCATCATCTGCACGCATCCTTTGCTGTAGGTCCTGCACAGAACGGAAACGCGGCTTCTGACTTTGCTCACGAGTGTGGCACAATGATAGGGTTTTCAAAGCGTAGTACCCTTGGGAAATGCATACTGAGAAAAGGGACTTACTTCTGCAACGTGCGCGCCCTGAACTTTCCTTCCTCCCCCTCCCTGCTCCTCATTAGTCGACCGCGCGCAGGAAACCGGAGCTTTTTCCGCGCAGTCTCCTTGGTTGACTAGAAAAAATCCTCCAAGGGTCTCCCGTTGCAGGCCAACCCCGCGTCTGGTTCCTCCTCATACTCCAACACTCTCCTCTGCTTTCCTTTCCCGTCATCGCAGATAGTTGTCTCAAACCTTCCGCCGGATGAATCCTCCACCGTCAACGCCTCCGTCCCCGCCTCCGGATTGAAAACCATTTGTTCTCAGAACCCAAACATGAACGGCCTTCCCAAAATCACATCCCCACAATCAACCAAAAGAAAAGAAAGAGGCTTACGGACCCTTGCCACCTCAACCTCCTCCTCCTCAAATACACCATCCACACAACACTCCCCTCCGTTAAGCGCGCAGAGAACCATTGCGCATTTCCGCCAAACCAACCCCAAATCATCCACCATCTGCAATGGCAGCAGGTTCACCATTGAACCGCTGTCCACCATAGCCCAGACCTTCCTCCCCGCTATGACCATTGGAACGTAAGCAAGCGGAGTCAAAACCAATTTCAACTTACACTCCTTGCGCCCCTCCTCCTTCCGTGCCACATGAACCTGCTGCACCGTCTGAGGTACCCGGCCCTGAATGCAATCCCGCAATGCCTGCACCATCTCGTCTACCACCACCGGAGACACGGCCGCCAGTTCCCACAAGGTCAGAGGGACTGGAGTCTTGTTCCCCATCACCCTACGCACAATGTCCGCCGCTTTCTTCTTCCCTACAGGATTTGCTGCCGGTGCCTTAATTCTGGGCACGCGTGCGGCCGGTTTTGGAACGGTTGAAGGGGGTCGCTCCTTTGCATCCACCTCCATCTTATCAGATACCGCCACCTTCTCTTCCCTTGCAACTACCCTTACCTCGGCTTCCACCCGAGGTTGTTGCCACAATCTGGGACCGGTAATGATGCTTAGTGACGCTTGCGCCGTTGTACCCGCCTCCTGACCCCGTGTGCGCACCTGCTGCATTGCGGTTGGCTGGCTTGGCTCCATCGGAATCTGTTCGCCCGTCGGAAACATGTACCCCATCCCCCCCAGTCAAACCAATCCCGTGTTGAGATCCTTTGTAAGCTCCTCGCACGCCGATTGCCAATGACTGTTTGCCCCGCAGTACAAGCACCCCCTTGGAACAAAGGTACCGGGCGGCCGAAACCCTTCCACCATGTGAGGTGGAGGCCCTCGCGGCTGCTGCTGGCCCATACAGCTCATGCAGATCTTCAAATCCTTCATCAGTTCTGTCAATTTTCTTACCGGAGGGGCGGGCGCAGGTTGAGGAACCGGAACACGCGTGGAAGTAGGTGGAACCGGGGCTGGAAATTGCGCTGGAGCCAAAACCTGGGGGGCGGATCTCTTTGGTCCCGCTGGGAAGGACTTAGCGGTATCCTCAATAAGCTCTTCTAAGTTGAGCTCACTCTCCACAGCCTGGCAAATGACAGCCAACTCCGGAAGGAGCGCAATGCTCCCATCCAATGACCGCTTTACCAAGTTGTGATTGTAAAGGTGCCGCTGAACCCTTGCCCAGAGTTGAGCGCCTAAACGGCCCAGAAACGCGCATTTCATGGCCCCTGTCTGTCCCGCCACCACCTTTTTCTTTGACAAGTACCAATAGATCCGATCAAATGTCGAGGTGTAATCCGCCAGCTCCACCCGAGTCCTCACTCCTCCCCGCGCACTTGCCTCCAAGGCCACGCGGTCAAAATTGCTTTCCTGGAATTGAGGTTCGCTCCTACCCCACCACGTTAGGATCTCCGCCTTCAGTTATGGCCAATCTTGATTCTTGTAGCCTTCCATCTCCTCCAAATACCAGAGCTTCTCTTTGTCCATAATGAACAGGACAACAAGCCAGGCCTTATTGGCGTCCAACGCACCTTCCGCATCTGCAATACCTTTGTATCTCGAGATGAATCGTTCCACATCCGCAGTGTTGAATCGGATGTGAGGGTAGTTGCGCGGCCTGATGCAAACTGGGCAAGTGAGTTCATGGTCACTGGAGACCAATGGGGGAACGGTGTAGCTTGTCCTGGGTTGAGCAAAGGGAGGGGGAGGAGGAGGGATGGAAGACGCGAGTGGGGTTGGAGTAGCGGACCCGGAAACGGAAGGAGAAGAAGAATAAGAAGAGGAAGCGACTGTAGGGAGGTATGGATAGGACATTGCGACCAGTTACCTTTGAAAGACAAGAAACAGAATGTTACTTCCCGGCCAGACCCCCAGATGTGGAAAGAATAAGGGTTGTCCCCCTATAATTGTCCCAAGGTTCGGAAGTTAACGGTTCCCTGCGTTTGAAAGGAGATGAGGATGCCCAAAGTTGCACTTAAATGAGAAATAGAAATAAGGAGATAAAGAGATAAAGAAAAGTAGAGAGAGAGTGAAATCACCAATCCTTCAATCCTAAGAGCTTTCCACCTGGATGTGTATCCAGTATGAGTTCCTTTAATCTCTTGGTGAGATGATTGATCCAATCCAATGATGTGATGGTATGATTCCATCCATGCCTGCTCCTCCTCCCCAACCCGGAGCTGAGAGTGAGGATAAGTCCTCCCTCTCAACCCTAACCTAAGTACATGCGCAAATAGAAGTATGACAAAGAAACAGAAAAAAATCCCAAAACAGAAACCCTAGCCTCCTCTCCCCACCTCCCTACCAAACTCCCCCCAACGTCTGTACGCCGTTCCGTCCATCCGGTTTGTCCTTCTCATGACGCAGTCCTTGCACCGCGCCCTACTTGGAGCCCCCCGCGCCTGTCCGTATCCGTTTTTCCGCGCCCATTGTGGGTGTCCGGTAATATCCGGCATGATCCGCGCGCTTGCACGCGCGCTCCTTCCGTTCCTTTATAGCCCGCAGATTGCTCCGCCCCTACGTATCCAAACCGGCGCGCCCGCAAACCTAACCAAGCGCACTTACTTCCAAATCCAATCTCCGGGGCGGATCACCGCCCACGCCGCATTTGATGCTGAGCCCAACCCGTCCACTAGGTGCAGAGCCAAACAGCGGCTGCTGCTGAGCCCTCTGCATACCCTAATGCAGAGCCCGCTTGCCTCCAATGCTGAGCGCGCAGCTGCAATGCAGTTCCCAATCCGTTTCTATAAATTGACACCACAACGGCTTGCGCAGATTGAGTGGATTGCGCATTGCAAGACGCGCGGATTGGATAACGCGGGTACACCCCAGATACCTGGAACAGGTTGTTGGGCGGACGCGCGCGGGCGGGAAAACCGGGCGTACATTGATATTGAGGGGCATGGGTTATGGGGCAAGGGATGGAGGGGTAGGGTTGGGCTAGGTTTCTGTGCTTAGGGGTTGTGTTTCATCATTATTGCTTACTTGCGTTTGTACTTAGGTTAGGGTTGAGAGGGAGGACTTAAATACTTCACTCCCAACTCCGGGTTGTATTGGATTATCACAGCACTTTTTCACTGTAAAAGATTGAACTGAGTTGATAAACCTGAACCAGGCTAATTTATTTCACAGGAAAATAAAGTAGGATAAGAACCAACATAAGACAACTCTTAGGCAGAAATGAAAAGGAAACAAACATGAGCAGTATCTCTACAGGCAGGGTTATGGCCCTTGCACGGACTATGTAGAGAGTTAGTGCGTTCTGGTTATCCAAAAAATCCACAAATGAGATTGAAGAAGATTAGTTAATCAAGTCCTGATGTTGAGTTGAAGACTAAGTCAGTCATGGAGCCTACCCTACTATTGAAGATCAAGGATGGTCGGTTTGCAATTTTGAAGTCAAGTGCCGTTCCAGTCCGTAGATGATGATTTCAAGCATAGAGGAATGGAAGCTGAGATGATGGAGAAAAGACAGACTAGACCAAACAGTTACAAGGAAGAGGCTTCCGGCAAGGGAGTCCAGGACTTCTGAGTGACAGATGGAAGACAACTGGAACTCACGCTACAACAGGTGACATCTATACAACAATTAGACGTGGGACAGGAAAACAGAAAGAAAAAAAGACATGAGAGAAGAAAGGACAATGACTGATGGGTCCGGTGTGGCAGGTGCTTGAGCTGAGTACTGCATAGTTGAGAAAAATAGTCAACAGGCCAGCTCAAATTAACATCAGGATTGATCTGATGCCCCAACATACTTGGCTAATTGATCCACAGTGGTAGTGGCAGTGGCTTTGGTGAGGGAGTCTGCTAACATATCTTGGGACAAAATTAATTTGATGTCTATCAGTTCATCTTTCCACTCGTTTCAAAGGCTCTTTAGCTTGATGTTGATGTACTTGGCGTGAGACTTACATCCAAACTTCTTTATCTTGTCATTCAGCCCTTTGTTATCAATGAGATGGATAGGCAGGAGGCGTGAAGTTCTCCAGATTTCTCCAATCAGATGATTGATCCATCTACCCTCTAGGTGACCAGCTGAGAGAGCATTGCATTCTGACTCCTTAGAGGAGTGGGCTATGCTTTGTTGCCAGCGACTGGTCCAGTAAATTGGGGAGCCCTTCAGTTGACAGATTAATCCAGTTTGAGATAGACGAGTCGCAGGATTGTCTCCACATGTTGCATTGCTATAGATGACAAGCTGAGTTGCGGGAGTCCTGGCACAATATACAAGTTGGTAATTGATGGTTTTGAGCAGATATCTCCAAACGTGTTCCACCTCTTTCCAGTGAGTGATTCCAGGGTTTTCGCAGAAGTGCGCCAGACTTGACAGGGCATAGATGATATCCGTTCTTGCTAGGGTAGAAATAAAATTGAGTTGTCCAATTGGAGATATGTAGCTCTTGTTTAGCTTCTTGAAAGCCTCAGTGTCTTCCTCAGAGGCAGGTAGAAGATGCAACCCAGAAGTACATGGATTGTTCATTGGTTTGGCATTGAGTAAGTCCATTTCCTCTAGTCCTTTCTTGATGTGGTTTGGAAGGGAAACCAAAATACAGTCCTTACCAATGTCTACTTTCATCCCCAACAAAGTGTCAACCTCATGAGCATAGGAAACTTTAAACCTCTTGAGAAATTTAGTCTGGAAGCCTTCTGCGTCACCGACAACAACCAGGTTGTCAATGTGAAAGAAAAGGGACGTGATGTTGTCCTTATGAAGATAGAGACATGGATTGCTGTTGCTTTCTTCAAATCCGTTGTCCTTGAACCATGAGCTCAGGTTCTTGTACCAGTTAAGTGGTGCCTGTTTTAGGCCGTACAAGAACTTCTTAAGCTTGAGGAACTTAGAGCTTCTTTTTGACCCAGCTGGAGTTTTGATGAATACATCCTTGTCTAGGGGAGCATGGAGGAAAGCTCCCTTTACAACAAATTGAAGGATTCTGAGGCGTTTGTCGACTGAGTAGGTAAGTAAGGCTTGGAGAGAAGCAACTTTGCCTGTCGGGGCAAAGGTGTTGAAGTAATTAATACCAAACCTTTGGTTGAATCCCTGGACACAGACTCAATATTTCAAAGTAGTCTCACCAGTGTGAAGATCTTCCTTGCTCCGAAATGCCCAAGTCGTATTGATTGGGTTGACCACCTTGGATTCCTTGGCATCTTCCCAGACTCCAAGGTCTTGGATAGTGTTCAATTCCTTCTCAATAGGCGGCAGCCAGATAGGTATCTTCAGGGCCTCTTTGATATTCCAAGGAATAGTCTCATGGTGATAGCCATACCAATCAAGAGCTTTCAGGTTGGATCGATCCCTCAGCTTGGGCTATAGGAATTCTTGAACTTCAGAGGCAGAATTGTCCAAGTTGGACGATTCTGAACTGTCAAAATCGACAATTTCAGGCTTCAGATCTTCAGACTTATGTTTCTCTAAGTTGTCACCGGGTGCAGCTGAACCAGTTAATTTACCAGGGAGACAAGTGGCCTTGAGAAATTTTATATGCTTGGTTTTGATGATTCTTCTGGATTTCAAGAGTACTTTTTATGAGAGTAAGCAAGGAATGTAACCTATAAGAATACCTTCTTCGCCTTTTCCATTCAATTTTGACTTAATATTCCTATCTCTGAGAAGATAGAAGACTCCGGTGCCAATTGGTTGGAGGTAGTCATCTGGGAGTCATGTGTTGTGCATCATTTCCCAGGGGGTTGTGCCTCCTTTCTCCAACGGGATCTGATTCAAAGACAGAAAGCAGCTTTGGATAACTACGTGCCAAAAGCGCTTTGGGTTTTTGGCGGGACTGAAGACAGACCTTAGGGATTACATAATGGTGCAATTAGCTCTTCAAGCTTTACCATTATGCGGAGAGTGATACGGTTTGCTTATAAGGTGGTTGATTGATTTTGACTTGAGGAAGGTTTTGAGAGATTCATTTACAAACTCACCTCCTCCATCAGAGACAATCTCAATTGAGGATCTAATTTAACGGTGGGGGGGACATAGGCACACACTCCCTTGGATTCATTTTCTATGATGATGCAGAAAAGGCAGGGGAGAGCCCCTCCTTTTATAGACCAGAGGCCTGTAGACTATTTACAAGAGAGATTTACAAATAGAGCGGAAAAAAGATTTTTTTTTTTAAGGATCAGTGTCATGAGAAAACAACAGAAAAAAAGAAACAAACAAACACTCAAAAAAAAGAAACAGAAGAGCTGAATCAAGACCCTGGCCCGTGCCAATGGTTGGCACGGGCAGGAGAGTAGCTATTGAGGGTCCTGCGGACATGCTGACGGGCCCGGGAGAAAGTTGAGACTTGCGCGGGAAACGGACAAGCTGCAGGGGAGACCAGCAAGCTGGAGGTTGTGAGTCAGAGGATCCAATCTGACCGGTTGGTAGCAGAGTGAGGGAGCCTGCATACGTCGGCTAGGTACGGGTAGAGGGAGTGGATGATGATTGGTGTCCAGGACAGCTGTTGGGGTGAGTCTGATGGGTGATGGATTGATTGGATTGATTGATTGATGGACGTGTGGGTATGGACGGATGGATGTACAAATACTCGTGCCGATTTTGAAGGAGCAGGGGTAGGCAAGCTTGCCGATAAGGTTAAGAGGCAAAGGGAATCCAAATGAGAGAGAGGTGACAATTGAATGTGAGGATACACATGCTCACTAGCTCCCTCAGATCGATTATTGGATGTACAATATACATACATTTAAGATGAAAGACAAAGATGGAAGGAAGCAAGAGAGAGAGAGAGAGAGAGAGAATGGAGTTGTCAATACACATTTATGTATGTAAGATGAGCTCATGAGTTGAGGGATATGCTCTCTGAATCTTAAGGGTGACTGAATGGCGGCCGGGGATTGGTTCCAAGTTTCAAATTGAGCTGAAGAGGTCTAGAGGGGGAATTCAAAATCAAGGATGATGAGAGATTTTGACAATGGATACTTGCCAGCAGTTTGGATGAATGCTCAATTTGATGTCAGTCATCATGAGTGGAGATGAAGTTTAGAGTTTGAGGGTGATGAGTGAGCATTTGGGGGTGCCGGTGATGGATGGCAAGGTGGAAGCAAGCCCGGTGGTCTTTTGGCCCCGCGCTCGGCAAAAAAAATTGTAAAGCTGAATAGCGGAGCGGCAGGGATTTGAACACAAGAGCGGGGATACGACCACCCAGAGATCATCCTTGCCAACTGAACAAATGAGGATTTGGGAAGCTGGGAACCAAATGGAAGCCTATTCCAGATCAAGAATTTTTTTTTTGTGGATCATGATGCCTATGAATGATGATAAGGAAAAATCATAAAAAAATTAAAATCTCCGCAATGGCCAGGGTGTCCAGGATGGGGCACCACATTGCGGACCAGAAGGATTTTGCAAATTGGAAGGCTTGCGCGGATTGGACGGCTTGGGCGGATTGAGCGGATTGCGCATCTTGCAATGCGCGGATTGGATCACGCAGGTACGCCCCGGATACCTGGAACGGGTTGTTGGGTGGACGCGCCTGGGCGGGCAAACCGGGCGTACATTGATATCAAGGGGCATGGGTTATGGGGCAAGGGATGGAGGGGTAGGGTTGGGCTAGGGTTCTGTGCTTAGGGGTTGTGTTTCATCATTCTTGCTTACTTGCGGTTGTACTTAGGTTAGGGTTGAGAGGGAGGACTTAAATACTTCACTCCCAACTCCGGGTTGTATTGGATTATCACAGCACTTTTTCACTTTATCATTGGATCACTTTATCACATCAGGTCGGATTGGATTGGAAAGGGAGGAATTCATCTTATTATCACTCTATCACTCTCTCTCTCTCTCTTGACCGGCTGCATCCAATCTCCTTACAGATGCTTCATTCAATAACTTCCAGAACTCAAGGACAAATTAAGGGGTATTGCCTCTTTGGTTTCCACAACGCACAGTCTGGGAATGTTTTTTACAAAGTCAGAAAACTTTGGTTTGGTTGGTTATTCCAATGCAAGTTGGGAAGATGGTAACACTAGGGAATCAAAAAGTGGTTTTGTATTCTTCTTAGGTAAGAATCTGGTGTCGTGGATGTCCAAGAAGGTATCAGGAATAAGTCTTTCATCAACAGAGGCTGATTATAGAGCTTACTTAGCAGCTTCACAGGAGGAAAAATGGTTGAGGAAAATATTATAGGTTACACATAAGCCACAAGGGTTTGTGTTGTTGTATTCTGATAACCAGATTGCCATTGCGTTGGCGCAAAACCAAGTGTTCCATTCAAGAACAAAACATATTGATTTTCACTATAACTATATTTGCCATTTGGTTAACTGCAAGGAGATTTTGTTGAGTTAAATGCCTACTGGAGCAATGATTGCAGACATCTTGACTAAGGCTTTATATAGGAGCAAGCATGAAGGCTTTTTTACTAATATGCAAATGTCACCCCTTTTGGATTAAGGGGGTGTGTTAAAATACATTTGCACTTATGCGTGTGCTATGTATGAGTGTAATACAAATGGGATGCACATTTGGGCCTCTGAGGCCCATTGGACACACACATGGAAGATACATGCCTGTGTGGATGTCACGGATTTGGGAAAACTTGCCTCAAAACATGTGAAACAGGCCTATTTGTTTATGGGAACTAAAAGGACCGGTGGCGTATATGGGCAAATACAGCCAGATAATCTTGTGTGGAAATAATTGGGCCCAAGGTTTGTTTTGGACATACTTGGACAAACGGGCTAGCCCGCCAAAGTATGTTAAACTCACTTTTTGGGCTTGGGGGCGGCCCGTGTTGCAGCCCGTGTTGCTTGGGGCCCCTGTTTTTGCTTAGGGACCGTTCATGGGGCCCAACAGCCCGCACAAGGCGGTTTTAGGGGGCAGGGGGACTCAAAATGGAGTCCCCCCACCCCGTGTGCAGCTGCCGCAATAGTTGGCTGCCGCAGGGCTGGGGCCAATGGCCCTGGCTCCTCCCCCTCCCCTCGCTTGCCGTTGCAAGGAGGAGGGGCAGGGCTGGCTGGATGGAACCAGCCAGCGACCAGTCTCAAGGGGTGACAAGTGTAAGACTCCAAACAGTGCTAGGCCCTTGCAGTTCTGCGGGGGGGAAAGGTTCTGTTTAGGATGCCCTCCTGAGTGTTACAAAAATATTTAAATGTAACCAAGATCAAAGTCCAGAAACTGGCAAATGAGGGACCAAAGAGTAAAGGATAAAGATGATAGTAGTCAGTAGCTGGGAAACAACACTATCTGAGGCAAGATGATGCCAGGTAAAACTTAAAAAGAAGAAGTCAAGGATTTTTCAGAGTTCAACAGGACAAGGCAATTGCAAGTAACAACGCCCACATCATAATATCTCTGGTCATCAGCAGAAGGTTATGAAAGATCAACTCAATCCCAACCAACCTACAGGTTCTCAATGAACCTGCCCAACTCTCCGCAATCAAGCGCTTGAAGGGTACCAGATAACTGTGGGTGGCTGCACAAGAAAAATCTAATTGTTTGATGAAGCTCTAGAAGCAAAAAAATAACTGATTTGAACAAGAATAACCCAACACTTCTCAAGGGAATCAAGAGTAGCGCGGCTGAATTCAACTTCAAAAAGAAATAAAGGGAGTTTTAACACCCCAGGTTTTAAGCTTAATAAAACCTCTTCATTCAAACGTGACCGGTTCCAGAAAGATAATCAAAGGATGATCAGGACCAGTATGGTTGGATAAAGGGATCATGAGTGGTGCAACACACTCAAGAATACAATCAGTCAAATTCTTCTTCAACCAGCAAGGCTATTGGTTGGTGATAAAGATCAAGGATCAGGATTTGAGTATGGAGGCTCAAGGATCAAGGGGAAATGATGGATATACCCAGAATTCAGTCTCAGATAAAGGGGAATGAGACCTCACAGATGATTTATTTCAAATTGATAGTGATGATAATTCCCTGATAAGATGCCATAAGATACCCCCCTCCCTATCAAAAGGCAGGGGATAGCCCCTCCTTATATGGGCAGGAGGCCCTGTTAGACTATGTACAAGTGATACTACAGATAGAGGGGAAAAACAATATATATATATATATATATATATATATATATTTTACCAGAAAACTTGCAATTTCATCATTTCTCAATGGGGAAAATTCTACAGGATTGTGAGACTGGCATTCAGAAGGAAAAAAAAATAAAAACATGGAGGGTTGCAAAGTAATTTAAAACTCAACATAAAACAGAAGTCTCCTGTTGGTTGACCAATAAAACAAACATATATATGTATGTCCAAGCAATGAATAGGAAGGATTATAACTTAAAAAAAAAGCGGGGATAAGCAGATTTAGTCTTTAGGATCACATACAACAAATCAGTTCATTTTGCAGTCATGGAGGGATGGTGATGTGGAAGCAAGCAGGGTCAAAAATAGAGAACAATCACAGAAACAAAGCTAAATCAAATGGCTCAAGATCCGTTTGACACCATAACTGGGGAGGATGATGAAAATGATTCAAGACAATACACGGACAGGACTGGGAGAATGCTAGAGCTTCAACTTGGCCAGTTGAAGATGACCTCCAACTTTGTGGCTAGCATGATATTCCCCTTGACTTTCAATTTAACACTTGTGAAAGCTTTTTTGACCGTTCAGTTTCCCATCCGCTAAAGCTTCAAAGGTTTTGTTGGATATATTGATGGTCACGTCAGCTTTAAGTTTGGCATGACCTTGATAAACTTTACCTTCTTTGTTTTTAAAAAAATCAATCATCCACGTACCCTATTGACTGGCGGAACTCCTGACATTCATTTGAAAGATACCGTTGACCCGCTTCATTTGACTCTTCTTCTCATCCTCATTCAACTTTGAGATTCTGAGAGCAATGGATTCAATGATTGTCAAGCTCTTGATGCCATCAATTGCTCTATGGTTGAGATCAAGCCGTCAGTAGCCAATCATTGAGTCCGAGGAGATGGGAGAGGGGAGAATAGATGGATGGATAAATTGAGTTGAGGAAGATTGCTTGGGACTAGGGGTGACGGTCCAAGCGGAGGAAGATGGGGCCAAGCAGGTCTTGGCCCACCCGTTTGGCCAAAAGGAAGGGGGGAACAAAGAGAGAAGGAATCAAACAAAATGCCTAGGTGATGAGACCAAGAGAGGCCTGTCCTAGACCACTGGGACAGAGGAATGCTTGGCAGGATGAGGAAATTTGAGGATTGATACTTATACAAAAAAAAATTCCGATTTTTTTTTTTTTTTATGAATGACACCTAAATAAAAGAATCGTAAAAAATTTTGAATTTTCTGCATCTGGTCCAGGGTGTCCAGATTTGTTCATTACATCTCTCCCCAAATTACAGACTGTCCCTAGTCTGCATCTGAGCTTGATGTCATAAAAAAAGAAAGGAAAGATGATTGAACACAAGAAATGGCCATTTGATCTTGAGGGGGATTGAAAAGAATATCTTGATCCATCCAAAGAAAGTCCTAGAGTTGACTGTGATAAAATTTAAAAGGCGTCCCAGTTTCTCACGTATGTGGCATAAAGTAGAGTTTCACAACAAAAGGCAGCAGATGACCCTGGTGGTGCACAATTGGGAGGACTTACTTCTGATCAAGGTTACCTCCACAACAATGAAATTTCTGAACCTGATCAGCAGAGAACCTTCTGGCCATCTGAGTACCATCCAGTTTCTCCAAAACATATGATTCACCTCTGACTTGACGGACCACTCAATAAGGACCATTCCCGCTATTGGGAAAAAGCTTCCCCCACTGAGTTTCCAAGGATTGATTATAAGCTAGAACTAGATCACCAGGATTCCAGGGATCTCTGAATCAATTGGAATGCTTATCCTCCCAATAATGGACCGATTTTTCCCTTGACTCCATCATTTTCTGATAAGCTTTGTCACAAACATCTTCACTTTGCTCCAGTTGCTTGGATCTGGCAACTAATAGATCAATGGTGGAAGAAACCTTTTCCCAAGGAATAACTAAGAAAAATTTCATTTCCAGATCAAGAGGAAGGACAGCCCTTTGTACAAAGATAATTTTTTAAGGTGTGTAGCCAGTGGTTTGTTTAGTTGAAATTCAATCAGACAAAAGGACCAGAGGAAGAAATTTGCAACAATTCTTTCCATTTTCACCAGCCAACTTGACAGGAGCAGCCTTCAAAGGGGCATGGCCTCTTTCCACCATGCCTTGTCCTTCAGGATAATAAGGAGTGGTCACCCTATGTTGACCAGGAAGCAATTGGATCATTTTGGCCAGTTTGCCACCAAACTCAGAGCCACCATCAGTTGAATAAGATTGATCCAAGCCATAAAGCATTGTCCAAGTCTCATAAAGGAAGGCTGCTACTGATTCAGAGCTGAGGTTCTTAAGAAATTTCGCTTCAACCCATCCAGAAAAATCATCTCTAGCCAGAATGAGGTACTTAGCTCCGCCAGCCTTAATGTGAACCACATCCATAGCAATCCTTCCAAAGACAGTGGACTCTCCAGTGGGATAACAAATTTCAGCCGGGCGCCTACAATCACGTTTCTGACATACTTCACAACTCTTGCACCATTGAGAGACTGATTTCTTCAAAGATGGCCACCAGAATTGTTTGGATATACGTCAATAGGTTTTGGTTTCCCCGCAATGCCCAAGGCCTTCATGGAGAATTTTGAGGATTGAATCTTGTTTAGAGGGGATAGTGACAACAATTAGAGCACAAGGATTGCCTCTTTTCATAAGCCTAGTACCTTGGACAAAGAAATTGGAGGACTTCATTTTGAGTGATCAAAAATCTTTAGCAGAGAGATCAGGAGGCCTTTGGAGAGTGGAAAGGTACTGCTCTAATTTTAGCCAGAAACCTTGTTGGAAGCCAGAATAATCTTGGGAGGAAATGGTGAAGACTGGAAGAATTAAAGGCTCCTCCTCATCAAACTTCACTCCAACATCCAATTCTTCATCTCTAAGGGGGCGTCAAGATAAACCATCAGGCATGGTGAAGGATTTTCCAGGCCTATGAACAATATCAAAAGAGAAAAGTTGGATAAAGGCCACCCAGCAAGCCATAGGAGCATTTGGGAGGCTGGGAGCATTGATCATTTTGATGATGGATCATGCGTTGACTTGTAACTCAAAGTGTTGACCCCAGAGGAAAGTTTGGAATTTCTTCAACATTCAAGCCACGCCACAGAGTTCCAGTTTTGTTTGTGAGTACCTGGATTCTACATCTGAAAATAACAAGGATTCATAGAGAGCAGGACGGTCCCAACCATTTTCATCTTCCTGAGTGAGGACAGCCCCAACAGATTGATAACTAGAATCAACAGCCAATTTGATCTTGCCAGCTCCAGGTCCATAAGCAATCTTTTTCAAGACAATGTCTTTGCAAACTATCATTTTAATCAGCTGAAAATAATGTTCAAAATCTGGGGTCCAGATACACTCAGCATCTTTTCTGGTCAGGAAATGTAGAGGAGCACAGATTTTGGATAGAGATGGGATAAAGATTCAAACATAAGTAACAACACCTAGAAAACCCCTTCTTCAGTTGGATTGATGGGAGTAGGCCAAGTAAGGATTTTGTTGACTTTGGATGGAGCCATCCTTCTTCCTTCCTTGCAGACCACATGACCAACAATATCCAGAGCAGGGACACAGGCAGCCAATTTGGATCCAGAGACAGTGAGCCCAGATTCTTTGATTCAAAACAAGATCCTTTCCAAAGTGGTTGCATATTCCCAGATAAATTGACGGATTCCTGAATGCCAGGGTAAGAGCTCATTGTTATAATCAGAAACTGCTCCTTTAATTCCAACATCATCAATAAAGATACCAGCATGATCAGGGATTTAATCCTGGAGGATCCAAACCATCTGAGCCTGATAGACTGCAACCAAGTTGGTGGCACCTTGAGGCAATTGAGTAAGTTGGAAACGACCAAGGGGAGTATCAAATGTAGTGAGAGGGTGAGAAATTGGATGTAAAGACTGTTTGTAATAGCCACCCACAATGTCACCTAGACCATAGAAAGCTCTCCCAGAGAAGGATTCAACAAATTCTTCAGTCGCAGGGGGAATACCAGAGTCTTCAATAGTAACCTTATTTAGAGGCTGGAGATCATGAACTATTCTAAGTTTACCGTTACTTTTAAGGAAACTGAAAACAGGACTGGAATAGCTAGAAGTTGACTGTTTGTATAAAACCATTTGGACTTTTTTCCGGACCTACTTGATGAATTTGTTGACTTTGACAGCAGGGATTGGGATCTTTATCTTTTTCCAGGGATCATGTTCTACTACAGGAATGATATAAGGCAGACCATAAGATTCTTCCAAGAGACCTCTCTCTTCTTCACAGAAAGCAATAGCTTTTTTTCTAAGAGCCAAGACATTTTTGATCAAATACAACTCATCAGGTAGAAGCCATCCATCTGGTCCAAAGTTGACTAATCCCAGACTTTCTTCAGTGAAGCGACCAGAGGGAATGAATGGACCAGTGAGAGATTGAGTTAAACCACAGTAAGGGTTGCGGGATAAGGGAGGACGCCTAAGAGGAGGGTTGAGATTGAGAGGCATTGGTTGGTTGACTGGTTGGATTTTCCTAGCAACTGGTTTATATTTGGAGGCAAAAGAGAGCAGTTCTTGTTTTTGCCAAGAGTTGACCAGAGAGATCTGACTACAAGGATTGAGACCAAGTTCTAACGCCTTCCAAGTTCAATTTTCCGCAATGTTTTTGAAAGGTCCCTTTTCCATAAAAGAAGTCCCAGGAGATAAAACATTGCTCACATGTGTGGCACAAGGTAGGGTTTTGAAGATGATAGTAGTAGGATACCCTGGTGGTGCACAGTTGGGAGGACTTACTTCTACCCCAATCTGCCCCCACTGAAGCCCATATTCTTCCATACCAAAGCCACTGAAAATAGGATTGAGATTGGGATCTTGTTTAGACTCATTACAGAGATTTGAACTGGAACTAAGAGAAGATTTATTAGGAATAAGAGTACAAGGTAAAGAAGGAACAACAGATGAAGAAGAAATATTTTTGGATTTTTCCATTTTGATTTGTTTTTGATGTTTGATATTTTTGAGAACAGAAGAAAATGTTGAAAAGAAAGAGAATTAAGCCTCTGGGATGAGAGTTGACCCTTGAGTTTAAGTTTGAGGCTGAAAAGAACTACAACTATTAGTAGGATCAACTACTCCCATAAAAAATGAGAGGAACTAGAATTATCCTTTGTTTTCCTTTTAGAGATGACTTAGGAAAATGACCAGGGAAATCCCTTTCCCAGCGACCAGAATCCAAAGAACAAATAGGAGCCTCAATTTTTCTACCATCAGAATCAGGGAGGATGATTCTCTCCCCAACTTGATTGGAAAACATAAGAGTTGCTCAAAAATCCATTAAGAAAGGACAACCCAAGATCATAGGTCCATCCAGGCATGTGGTCCAAAACTGAAAAGTTCCAACAATGTTTTGGCCAATCCGTACTGGAACATCTTCAACAATTCCAACCAATTTTCAAGCCTGTTTTCCTATTCCATACACTGAAGAGGTGAAGCTGACCCTTGGGCTGAGTTTAAGTTTTCAGGCCATAGCATCTGAGATCAAGTTGAGCTGAGAGCCAGAGTCAACAAGGAGTGAGACTGTTTTTGCTGATTCACCAAGATAGCAGGGAAGAAAACCAAGAGGACAACAGTAAAGACTAGAATCAGAAGATGGATCTGTTCCACCAGAATCCTCCATCAAAGTTCCAGAGGGGACCATGATTTCTTCAGGACCAATTTCCACACGTCAAGGCAAAACCCATTTCTTCATTCCTTCAGCAACAGATGGAGAGATTGACAGGAGTTCAGCAACAGATAGATCAGGAATTTTTAGATCAGAAATTTTCTTTAATACCCCTTCCACAGCATTGGGGTGATCTTTGGAAATTCCCCTCTCAAACCAAACTTTGGGCTGGGTGGAGGGGGGAAGATCGGGTGAAGCAGGAACAGGATCAGGGGATTGAGGAGGTTTAATAGATGAGGGATGAGGATCAGGGTGATCTTGAAATTTTTCCATTAGTGGTTCTTTTTCCACCTCCATGTCTTCTACATCAGAAGAGGGCTCAGGTGATGATTGTTGTTTGGGTGGTTTTTGGAGGATTGAGGTTGGCAAGGAAGGAGCTTTATGAGGTTTTGGCTCCTCATGTTGCTTCCTAGCTGGATCAGATTGGTAAGTATCAACCAGAGAGGAGGAGGAAATAGCTGGGGGATACCAGGGTTGAAGAGTACCACAAGAAGATTGGAAATCCACAGAAGCCAAGGATTCCTTCATAGGAGGGGGTGGCTGGTAAGAGGCCACCACATGACAAATGGAGCAAGACAAATCAAAGGTGATTAGGGCACCATTAGGAAGGAAAAAGTTATTCCCTTTTTGCTCTACCAATTTAATTCTTGTCTTTTTCCTTCTGGAGTTTGAGAAATCAACCGTTTCCGTGGCCTTCCTTGTGGCAATAATAGCAGACTAGAGTATTTTTAGGAACAGTGCTAGAAGGTTTAGGAAAAACAAGAGAGGAAATCTTTTGATCCATTTTTTCTCAAAAGCTTTGAGCAGTTTAGTGATCTTGTCCATTGTAGCGGTTTCTTGGTTAGGCTGAGGGTTCTTGCGCCTGCAATCAGATTTCATTTTATTCATAGTCTTGTTTGATTCTTTGAACAAGGGAGCATTGACTGGTTCAGTGGTTTTAGATTTTTCAACAGTCAGGGCTGTTTAACCTTTCATAACTTTATCCACCACTCCCCTAAGGATAAGGAAAACACGGAGTTTGAATCAATTATCCCTGGTAGTGATCATGGATCCAGACTCAACCAGTTTGTCCTTGATCCTTTCCTGCACTCCAGGAGAAAAATATTGGAAAAATTGGACTCAAATTTTGTCCACTGTGTCGATGTGATTGTTTTGGACAAGGTAGGATTGGATGGGATCCCAAGATTTGCTAAAAGACTGATAATCAGAAGCTGAAGCCACACCACCATTGGAGATCCACTGGGAGACAAGGTTATCTAGATCCTGCAATGTAAATCGTGCTACATCTATTTTTCCCCAATAGGCCAACATTGCTTCCTGCAGCAGGGCCCAGTTATGCCATTCAAAAACTTCAAACAACTCAATGACTTCCATAACTTCATCAGAGGAGATAAAAAATTTTAACTGGTAGGCCATATCAAATTTGCTAGCCCCATCCACCAAAGCAGCCATCTTGTACGAGTCCAAGAAGCGTTCCACATTTGTCCCATTGAATCCTAAGTTCTTGTTCTGGGGCTTGATCTTAACCATCCTAGGTAAAGCAGAAGAGGCGCTGGGAGATTCCATTTGACAGAGTTTCCTAAAGGATCCAAGGAGCATATTTCCAAAGTGGCTCACAAATATGGCAAGAGTAGGGTTTCTCAAAAAACGACAAGTATCTTTCCCAGATGGTGCACAATTGGGAGGAATTACTTCTAGCACAAGTTGCCTCCACGGATCTCAAGAAAAAAGAAATAGATTGGATTTTGAAGTTGATGATTGTTGGGACTGTAAATCCCAAGGTTGCTGGTTTGATCCCAGCCTGGGGGTCCAAATGTAAGACTCCAAACAGTGCTAAGCTGTGGCAGTTCTGTGGAGGGGAAAGGTGCTGTTTAGGCTGCCCTCCTGATTGTTACAAAAATATTTAAATGTAACCAAGATCAAAGTCCAGAACCTGGAAAATGAGGGACCAAAGAGTAAAGGATAAAGATGATAGTAGTCGGTAGCTGGGAAAAAACATTATTTGAGGCAGGATGATGCCGGGGAAAACTTGAATAGAAGAAGTCAAGGATTTTTCAGAGTTCAACAGGACAAGGCAATTGTAAGTAAAAACGCCCACAAGCTAATAGCTCTGGTTGTCAGAAGAAGCTTAGGAAAGATCAACTCAATCCCAAACAACCTCCAGGTTCTCAATGAACCTTCCCAACTCTTTGAAATAAAGCGCTTGAAGGGTCCCAGATAGCTGTGGTTGGCTGCACAAGACAAAGCTAATTGTTTGATGAAGCTCTAGAAGCAAAACAATAAATGATTCAAACAAGAATAACCAAACACTTGTCCAGAGACTCAAGGGCAGCGTGACTGAATTCAACTTCAAAAAGAAATAAAGCAAGGTTTAACACTCCAGGTTTTAAGCTATATAGAACCTCTTCAGTAAAACGTGACTGGTTCCGGAAAGATAATCAAAGGATGATCAGGACCAGTATGGTTGGATAAAGGGATCAGGAGTGGTGTAACACACTCAAGAATTCAATCAGTCAAATTATTCTTCAACCAGCAAGGCTATTGGTTGGTGATAAAGTTCAAGGATCAGGATTTGAGGATGAAGGCTCAAGGATCAAGGGTCAATCATGGATATAGCCAGAATTCAGTCTCAGATAAAGGGGAATGAGACCTCAAAGATGATTTATTTCAAGATGATAGTGATGATGATTCTCTGATTAGATGCCATAAGATCCCCCCCCATGCCAAAAGGCAGGAGAGAGCCCCTCCTTATATGGGCAGGAGGCCCTGTTAGAATATTTACAAGTGATTCAACAAATAGAGCAAAAATTTTTTTTTTTTTAATGGACATGAGAAAAAACAAAAGAGAAACTGATGAGAAAACAAAAATCAAACAAAATAGGAATAATGGACAGAATCATGGATGAGTGGGGATGGAGAGACACCATCCCATGCCAATGATGGGAACGGGCAGGAGAGTTGCAGGTGAGGAGCCACGCGGACAGGCTCATGGGCACGGGCAACTGCTGGCCCGTGGAAAATTGCGCAAGAGCTGAGAAGGTGAGTGATGGTTGGATGAATTGGGACAGCCAAGGCATGATGAGCGAGATGAGATGAGGATGAATTGGAGGGAGGAGCGCTCAATAGCTCATCCAAGGAGCAAGCTCAATGACAAGAACTTGAACCAGATAGACCGTAGAGGTTCCAGTTATTGGATAAGACCCACTTGCCATTCACGTATTTGTAGAACAAAGGGATGGGTGATTTTGAGTTGACGGGTAAGTTGGGAATGATTTGATGAAATTGTTTGCGTTGCTTGGAGATCAGAAAGGATTTGGAATTTGGACAATCAGATTTGGACTGGGGAGGATATTGGATGGGTCTGGGTTGTTGGTTTACACTGGCCAGGGAGGGAAGATGAGGGTGCAAGATTGATTTTGGGAACAACTGATTGGATCAGGGGATGAAGGTTGTTCCCACGACCAATCTTGCACAGGTGACCAGATGGATGATGATGAAATTGGGTGAGGAGGACAAGCTTGCAAGCTGACTGAAAACAAGGCTGAAAGCTGATTGTAGATGATGGCTTTTCAATGGTGTCGTAGGTTGACTCAATGGGGACTTGGGGTGACGGTCCGAGTGAAGGGAGATTGGGACAAGCGGGTCTTGGCCCACGCATTTGGCCAAAAGGAAAGGGGAACAAAGAGAGAGGGAATTGAACGCAATTCCTAGGTGATGAGAACAAGAGAGGCCTGTCCTAGACCACTGGGACAGAGGAATGCTTGGCAGGATGAGGAAATTGGAGGGATGATACTGATAAAAAAAATTCCAATTTTTTTTTGAATGACACCTAAATAAAATCATTGTAAAAAAATTTTGAACTTTACGCATCTGGTCCAGGGTGTCCAGATTTGGTCACCACAGGTTGTTTACATACAACACCCTTGTTCTTTTGAACTTTAAACAAACTTTAACTTCTTTTGTTCAAATATGGCCAACATAATCTTGCCTCAGATTGCACTGTTCCATTGCTACCAACTATTATCAAACCTTATCTTTTACTACTTGATTCCTCACTTAAAAAGTTCTGGACCTTGATCTTGGTTAAATCTTAATATTTTTGTAACACTCAGGAGGGCAGCCTAATAAGCACCTTTCCCCTTGGCAGAACTGCCATGGCCTAGCACCGTTTGGAGTCTTACACTGTCCTTGTTCTTCCTCTGGACCCTGTACCAATGGCCAATTTTGTCGTGGATGATAAGGAACCAATTGAGAAGAAATATTGGACTCCAGAGCCAGACCCCTCCGCCTCATTGTCACCTGTTTCATAGGCCACAGACCACCTTTCACCTCCTCCTTGACGCATGGACTTCCCTACTGCCACGGTGTGGAAACTTTAGAGGTTATCCCTCACAAAGTTGTCCCTATTTACGGGATCAATGGTTCTAGCGTCTGTAAGACCAAGAATGCTTCCTTTCCTTTTCTCAAAGAGAGAGAGTGAGAGAGAGAGAGAGAGAGAAAGATAGAGATATGATGGATAGATAGCAAGCTCCCCCCCCTACAACCCGGAGTCAAGGAGAAAGGTATTTGAGCCCTCCCCCTCAACCCTAACCTAAGCACAAGCACAAAGACAGACTGGCAACCATGAAGAAGGAACCCTAGACCCAGAACCCTGACCCATCCCCCAACCCATACCCATACCCTATCCCCGCCAGCTCGCCTGCCATTACGCGCATCCGGTTTGTCTTTTCGTGGCGCGGCCCTCCACCGCGCGATACCCAAAGTTTGCCGCGCTTGCGCGCATCCACCCAACGCGCCGTCGTGGATTTCCCGTCCCGTGGCCGGCCCGCGCTTGCGCGCGGCTGCCCACGCATATAGCCCCGCTGTCGCCCCGCTTTTTCCCCCCCGACTAGCCGTTCCGAGAACCTGGTCGGCCCAGCTCCATCCCTGAGTTGGACATCCAAGCGGGTTGCGGCCCGCCTCCCTTAGTCAGGCCCGGCCCGCAGTCGCGTGCTTGATCCCGCCGCGCCCACTGCTGAGCCCGCAGCGGCTACTGCTGAACCCGCAGCGGCTACTGCTGAGGACCGGCGCACCCCCACTGCTGAGCCTAACCTACCAGATGCTGAGCGCGCAGGCCGCAACGCAGTCCCCGACCCAAGGCTATATAATGACACCACATCCCCCCCCCAACTTGAGTTCTGTCCCCAGAGGTCCCTTCCCATCGTCACCTTGACTACCCGCACCCCGCTCCCCCCTACCCACTCCTCTTCTCACACTCCACCGACTCCCCTCCCACGCTCGTCGCCGTCATGCTCCCCTGCGAATTCTGCGCCCGGAACGGGCACGCGTGCTTGATCGCTCCTGGTCGACGCGCCTGTGTTGCTTGCCGTCACGGCCATCGCCGCTGCTCGCTTAGCGATGGCATGCCCCGAGCTCCCCCCAACTTTGGCTCCCGCCCCAGGCCACGCAAAAGGGCTCGTCCCAACCCGTTTGTGGTTTCGGAGGACAACACCATCTCAGAGGACTTGTGGACTCCGCCGGGCTCCCCTTCTGGCTGCCCTCCGCCGAGCGAGGGTTGCGACTCGGCTTCCCCCCTTCGCCGCGCGGGACCGCCGCGGAAGGAGGATTTCTCGTCCGTTGACGACTATCGGCGGGCCCTACGATTCTGGTCGGACCGCGTTCGGATGAGGGAAGGCGCAAGGGACCCGCGACTCGATGAGATTCTCCGGCGTCGCGCTGCTGCAGCCCCGGTTCCCCCTCCGGCACCTACACCTGCTCCTCCCGCCCCGGCTCCACAAGGTACTCCACCGCCCCCCACGTCACCAGCGGTCTCGGATGGGAGGCCCACTACCCCCGAGGTCCCTCCTCCGCCGTCCCCAATCATTGTTCCGTCATTGCCCCCAGATGGACCGAGCCCTCTGCGCGATGCCCCAGGGACCCCCTCATCACCTCCTTGCTTGTTCGGATCAAGCCCCGTCCCAGCACCGGCACCGCCTTCCCTCAACTCCCCCAAGATCCCGGAGATCCCGGTCGTGATGGCACTCCCGGCGGCTGGCTTCGAGGCTTTCGCGGAACGGTCAACCGCGATGCTCCGCAACTTCCTGGCGACCCCCGGAGCCCAATCCTCAGAATCCCGGCGCGAGTTCTTGGCGTCTTACCAGGCCCTACTGGCATCATCGAGGGCGGACATGGAGGAAATGATGCAAATGGCTTAGACGCTCCCACCCCCTTCCTTCTCTCCTTTCCCGCCTACTTTCTTGTCCTATTGTTGTACCGCGTTCTTTGGAGAAATACATATTACTGCGCAAGGAAAAGAAAGGGCCGCGTCCGCGCGTCCGGGTGGAAAGTGAGTGTGAGTTTCGAGGTCCGTGTCCGCGTGAGAAGTGAGTGTGAGTGAGGTTGAGGTTGAGATCCACGTCCGCGCGCTCCCTTCGTGAGAGACCATAAGTGACCAGTTATTCCAAGAAAAGAGGTACCTGGACCGCCCCAGACGGACTGCCACACAGTTCCCCGTACCCGTACTACAAAACAAAACAAACACTGCGCGCTCACAACCGGGAGTATAAGGGAGAAGCGATGGGAACAAACATTCTGGGGTGTCTAGTCGTTCCGGCTGTGAAGCGGCTAGAGCACCCCCTTACCAAGCTAAGCTTTAATCCGCGTCCATACCATCCCTGACCATCGCGACCGTCTGTTGAAGAAAGAAACAAGAGAGAAACAGACAAACAAAGGAAAGAAAACAGCCCAAATCCAAAGGAGAGAAAGAAAATATCCTATATTTATTATTTCATTCATTTTTTTTTTTTTTTTTTTTTGCAGAGCTCTTTGTCCCGCCATCCGTGCGCGGGGCTCGTCCTCGCGCTTGCGGGCCCAACGCCACGCCGCGCCCGCGTACCTGCAATAAATAAACCATAGCCAGTACCAATCCAAAGCCAAGCTCAAACCAAAACATAAGGAAACAAACATTCTGGGGTGTCTAGTTGTCCCGGCTGTGAACCGGCTAGAACACCCCCCTCACCAAATTAAGCTTAACCACCTAGCGCCCCCCCCCCAGCTTGAAAGCTGTCCCCAGCCGTCTGCAACCTCCTACTTCTCCGGGGTCGCGCGTCGCGCGCCGCTACTTTGCTATCCGAACGATCCGCGCCGTCGTCCGACTCTGGGAACGCTTCGCCCCCGGGCCCCAAATCATCGCTCGCCGTCTCGTTGAAGGAAGTGGAACCGCGCGCAAAGAAGCATTTCACGTGCAAAGCCGCGGCCTTCCGCTTAAGCGGCGTCCCGTCCAATTCCTCAAGCCCGTAGCTGCCGCCCAAGAACTTAGAGGCCACGCGGTACGGCCCGTTCCACCGGTTGGCAAAAAGCAGGCCCCACTGGGATTCCAGACTCCGATTATACAGCAGGACCAGGTCCCCCTTCCGCAGCGGATCCCGGAGCCAATGGGAACAGCGCTTGTCCCAATAGCGGACTGACGCCGTCCGGGTTTTCTTCAACCGCTCCGCGGCCTTTCCCAAGGTCTCCTCACGCCTAAGGAGCTGTTCAGCCCGCGCCTCGATCAGATCCGCGGAAGTCTTAACCTTCCACCAATCCACGCCCAAAAACGTGTTCAGCTTGATGTCCACGGGAAGCACGGGCCGCTGCCCGTAGAGTAACTTGTAAGGCAAATACCCCGTCGAGCGCTTCACGGAGATCCAATCGGCGAAAAGGACCGCGGGGAGTGCCACCTGCCACCTTTTGCCGTCCTCACCGCACATTTTCACCAGGGCATCCTTGATTGGCTGATGCCCCCGCTCAATCATCCCCGCGCCCTCCGGGTAGTATTCCGTCACGCGGCCAAATTTTGCTCCACAACTCTGCACCAGCGTCATCAGGCGTCCCCAAAACTCCGCCCCTCCATCAACGGTGACCAAGCGAAGAAACCCGTAGCGCGCGAACCAGTCTTCTTCCAGAAACTGAGCCACCTTTTCCGCCGATAGCTTCGCTAGGGGCCTCGCTTCCACCCACCCAGACAGATCGTCGCGCGCAACCAGCAAATACGCAAACTTACGCGCCTTGATGTGGACCATGTCCAGCGAAACGCGCCCGAACAGCGCGTCCTTGCCTGTGGGGCGGCCGACCTCCTTGGGCAGCCTCGAGCTTTGTCATTGACAGGCCTTGCACGACTTCACCCAGTCGCGCACCGCACGAACGACCCCCGGCCACCAAAACCTTGCTTTCACCCTCCTCCGCGTCTTGAACTCACCCCAATGACCAAGGTTGTCGTGCAGACTTCCTAGAATCACCTCCTGGTCGGCCCTAGAAGTCGCTACAACAAGAGGCACGGAACCGCTCCGCCGCCATAACTGACCATCCTGTAAGAAGAATTTCAGAACGTTTTGCCTCACCCATTGGGCGATTGTTTCCGTCGTGCCCTCGGGGAACCGGAGATCCTGCAAATAAGAGCACAAGACCGCGTAACGTCCCGACTGACGCAACGGAAGACAAACCGCCGCCTCCGTCTTTCCTACCCAAACGACCGGAGCTTCCACGTCCAAGGGTTCCGCCCCCTCGTATGGGTCGTCCCGCGGGTACCGCGACAGCGCGTCCGGCATCCTGAACGCCTTTCCTGGGATGTGCACCACGTTAAAGGAGAATAACTGGAGAAACGCTACCCACCTGGTCATGGGCGCGTTTGGCAGCGTCGGTGAGTTAATCATTCGTGCCAAGGCCTCTGCGTCAACCAGGAGCTCGAAGTGCACGCCCCACAAAAGGTGCTGCAACCGCCGTACAATCTTGGTGACACCGCACAGCTCCAGCTTCGGCTGCGAATACCAACTCTCTGTCGCGGTAAAGGTGACCGATTCGTAGAGCACCGGCCTATCTTTTCCGTCCTCCTCCTGTGTCAAGACCCCCCTGGCGCCAAACTCACTAGAGTCAACCGCCAGGCGTATCCCTCCGGCGTCGTAATCGAGGTCCCAAAGGACGATGTCGCTCCCCACGATTTCCTTGAGCTTCGCGAAAGCGGCATTGCATCCCTCGGTCCACTTCCACTCCGCCCCCTTACGCGTCAATGCCCGCATTGGGCTCGCTACTTCCGCGAACCGCTCGATGAACATGCGGACGTAGCTGCACAACCCCAGAAACTGCAGGATGTGCGACACTGTCCGAGGGGTCGGCCATTCAAGAACCTTATTCCGCTTCTTCTCCGCTATTCGCCTCCTGTCGTAGGCCACGACATGCCCCAGTACTTCGAGCGCCGGAACGCAGACCGCCAACTTTTTCCCGGACACAGTAAGGCCTGCCTCCTCAATTCGGAAGAGGACTTGTTCCAGATTCTCCGCGTATTCCCAGACGAATCGCCGTATCGCGGGTGCATCCTCTAGGACCGCGCCCTCGTAGTCCGTTCTGGGGCCTTTAATGCCAGCGTTGTTGATGAAGATCTGCACGCCTTCCGGAAGGTCGTCGCGTAGTATCCAGGTCATTTGGGCTTGGTATACCGCCACTGAGTTGGTTGCACCTTGCGGTAGCCGCGTCAGCTGCATCCTCCCTAGCCCGGTTTCAAACGCCGTCAGTGGCTGCGAGTCAGGGTGGATTTCTCGCTGGTCATATCCCCCCATCACGTCCACCAGCCCGTAGCAAGCGCGCCCGGCCATCGACTCCAGAAATTCTTCCACGCGCGGGGGAAGCCCCGCGTTGCAAATAGTGAACAAATTTGGCCTCTGAAGGTTGTGAACAATCCTTAGCAACTTCCTGTCCTGCTTAACGACCGCGAAGATAGGACTCGAGTAGCTTGACGTGGATTGCTCGTAAAGCCCCGTCCTCACGCGCTCCCGTACCAGCTCCAGAAAGGGCTCCCGAACGGTACGGGGGATCGGAATCGGCTTGATTTGCCATGGTTCTTGAGGAACAGTGGGAATAACGTAAGGGTCCCCGATCTCACCTCTCAACAACCCGCGCTTGTCCGGTCCAAAAGCAAGCGCCTTCTCCCTCATCACCAATACCGACACCAACAGATCCATCTCCTCCGCACTCAGCCATCCCGTCGGTCCGAAGTTAAGGGCGTCCACCTGCTCGTCCGTGATTCGCGCCGACCGCGTTACCCATCCATTCTTCCTAAGGGGCGTCTCCCACGGGTCGCGGGACCACGCGATCGGTCGTAAGGGTCTGTTGAGCCCCTGAGGCATTGGCTTGTTCCGCGGCCGGACTTTCAGCGCTACCGGTTTGTACTTGCCCGCGTTACACCGCGCCATCCAGACCCAATCGTCGCCGTCGTAAGTCCTAGTAATAACCAGACCGGGGCTTTCGCCTTTGCTCACGACTGTGGCACAATGATAGGGTTTTTGAAGCGTAGCGCCTTCCGGCGATGCATGCTGAGGAATGGGACTTACTTCTGGAACCTGCGCCCCACGCGTGCCCTCCCCCGCTTGCTCCTCACCTGTTGGCCGCCCGTTCTGAGCCAGAGCCTGCTCCGCACGGTTCCCGCGGCCGACTAGGAAAAATCCTCCGCAGGGTAACCCTTACGGTCAACCCCCGCGCCGGACTCTTTGTTGCCGCCAGACATTGGGTCCTGTACCCATTTCCCTCTCCCGTGATCGCAGATCGTCGTCTCGAACCGCGCTCCGAGCGAGTCTTCAACGGTCAGAGCCTCCGTTCCTTCCTCGGCGTTGAAGGCCATTTGGGCTTGGAACCCAAACATGAATGGCCGTCCTAGAATCACGTCTCCGCATTCCACTGAGAGAAATGACAGAGGCTTACAGACCTTGGCGACTTCCACCTCCTCCGCCTCTACTACTCCATCCATGCGGCATTCCCCGCCATTTAACGCCCAAAGGCCCATCGCACACTTCCTCCGCACCAGACCGAGCTTGTCCACCAACCTTGATGGGAGCAGGTTGACCATTGACCCGCTATCCACCATTGCCCACACCTTCCGCCCGGCGATGGTCATTGAAACATAAGCAAGCAGGACGGATACCGACTTCGACCGGCACGACTCGGGATCCATTTCCTCCTCCGCCACGTTAACCCGCTGAACCGTCGTCGGAACCCGACCCTGACTGCAATCTTTCAAGGCCTGGACCATCTTGTCGACAACCGCGGGGGACACCGCCGCTAGCTCTTGTAGGGTCAGGGGTATTGGTGAGTCATTCCCCATTACCCTTTGGACGATGTCCGCGGCCTTCTTCTTTCCCGCGGGATTAGAGGACGGCCCGTCCAAAATTTGTACTTGCGCGACTGGCTTCGAGGCCATTGGTCGCTCGTCGACATCCATCGCAATACGCTCATTCGTCGCCAATGCCCTGAATTCGGCCTCCACTCTTGGCGCTACCCAGTTTCCGGGCGCGGTGACAATCCCGAGCGAGACCCAAGCAGTCTCTGTCTTAGCCTTTGCTCTTTCCCGCACTTGCACCATTGGTGGCGGCTTGTCCTTGGTCAGGTCCACCAATTCACCCGTTGGAAATATGTACATCATCCCGGATGCGCGAACAAGCCCTTTGTCCATGTCCCAAGTGAGATCCTCACAAACTGACTTCCAGTGCCCTCTCTCCCCGCAATATGAACATTGCGGCAACCCGTACAATCCGGATTATCCGCTAGGGGGCTGGAACCCCTCCGCCATGTGAGGCGGCACCGCGCGCGGTTGAGAAGGAGCCGCCGGAAACGGTGCGGCTGCCGGAGCTGTAGGAGCCGGTGTCCGGTTGAAGAAAACCCTTATGTCCCGCAGAATCTCCGTTATCTCCCCGACTGATGGTCCCGGAGACTGCTGGGAAAGTCCGGCATGAGAGGGCATCGGCGGCCGCGCGGCCAAAGTTTGGTCGGGGGCCGGCGCCAAGATCGTGACCGATTTCTTGGAGGAAGACGGGTATGTTTGTGCCGTATCCGCGATGAGCTCGTCCAAATCGATTTCGCTTTCCACGGCTTGACGGATAACCAAAAGATCGGGGAGAATCGCGACGCTCCCATCCAGCGACCTCTTAACCAGGCCGTGGTCGTACAGGTATCGTTGCACTCTGGAACGGAGCTGGGGCGCAAGACCCCCCAGAAACGCCTGCTTCATGGCACCCGTCTGACCCGCGACAACCTTGTTCTTTGCAAGGTACCCGTAGATTCGCTTGAACCTTGACATATATTCCACTAATCCTTTGCGCGATCGCACCCGGCCATTCTCGATTGCCTCCTCCGCAGCTCAATCAAAGTTGCTTTCCCTAAACAGGGGTTCACGCTTTCCCCACCTTGCCAACATCTTGCTTTTCAACTTCCCCCAGTCTTGCCTCTCGTATCCAACCATTTCTTCCACGTCCCGCAGCTTCTCCTCCTCGGTAATGAACAGCACAATAGTCTGAACCTTATCCGCGCCTGAAGCGCCCTCCGAGTCCGCGATCCCTTCAAACCTAGAAAGGAACCGCTCGACATCCGAGGTACTGAACCAAAGATGAGGGAAATCCCTCGGCCTCAACCAAACGCGGCAAGGGGCCTCTGCCGCCATGTCCAACGACCCTTCCGAGGGAGGAGCGAACCCGCTAACTCTAGGAGCATGAGCAGACGGCGGCGGAGGGGGTTGAGCAGCAGAGACATGAGTCAGGCGTGGAGGGTAGGGAAGGGGAGCATTGGATCCCGGAGCGGTTGTCGGTAGCATTCTGCGTAATCTTCAAGAGACTGAGAACGGATCAAAAGTTCCCGGCCAGACCCCCAGATGTGGAAACTTTAGAGGTTATCCCTCACGAAGTTGTCCCTAGTTACGGAATCAATGGTTCTAGCGTCTGTAAGACCGAGAATGCTTCCTTTCCTTTTCTCCGAGAGAGAGAGTGAGAGAGAGAGAGAGAGAGAAAGATAGAGATATGATGGATAGATAGCGAGCTCCCCCCCCTACAACCCGGAGTCAAGGAGAAAGGTATTTGAGCCCTCCCCCTCAACCCTAACCTAAGCACAAGCACAAAGACAGACTGGCAACCATGAAGAAGGAACCCTAGAACCAGAACCCTGACCCATCCCCCAACCCATACCCATACCCTATCCCCGCCAGCTCGCCTGCCATTACGCGCATCCGGTTTGTCTTTTCGTGGCGCGGCCCTCCGCCGCGCGATACCCAAAGTTTTCCGCGCTTGCGCGCATCCACCCGACGCGCCGTCGTTGATTTCCCATCCCGTGGCCGGCCCGCGCTTGCGCGCGGCTACCCACGCATATAGCCCCGCTGTCGCCCCGCTTTCCCCCCCCCGACTAGCCGTTCTGAGAACCTGGTTGGCCCAGCTCCATCCGTGAGTCGGACATCCAAGCGGGTCGCGGCCCGCCTCCCTTAGTCAGGCCTGGCCCGCAGTCGCGTGCTTGATCCCGCTGCGCCCACTGCTGAGCCCGCAGCGGCTACTGCTGAACCCGCAGCGGTCACTGCTGAGGACCGGCGCACCCCCACTGCTGAGCCTAACCTACCAGATACTGAGCGCGCAGGCCGCGACGCAGTCCCCGACCCAAGGCTATATAATGACACCACAACGGCCTGGGAGATGCTACCCAAGCCTGGGGCCAACTCCATAACCTGAATGTTGGAGTTGGCCAAGTACCATGTGGGCTTGACGCAGCTCCCGTCTTTTTCCAAGAAGAAAGGCCTTGAATAACCCCACCAACAGCGGCCAACGTCCCACTATTCCGTCCGCCATCACCTCCTCCTCCGGTGTCCACTACTCCAACCTCTTCTCCTCCAACCACTATACCTCCCCTGTAGTTTGAGTCCCCACGCTTGGTCATCATGATTGGCTCTGATTCACCACCCATACCCTGTGAGTTTTTTTTGTTTACTGACCCCTCCTCTCCTCACCCAGCTCCTGTGGCTCACGCTGGATCACTGTTGCCTCTATTGCCAGTCCAAAGATCTCCACATTGCTTGTCTCCAATCCGGACCCTGTCTCCTTGGATCTTCTCACAGACCTCCAACTCCCGCTGTGGTGCTCTTTTATAGACGCAAGTCAGGAAAGGGCTGCAGGTGGCGCGCTCAGAAATAGCTGCGCGCTCAGCAGTGGCGGCACGCTCAGCAATGGGTAGAGCCTTGCCGCAGCTAGCCGCGCTGTGGGCTCAGCAGCAGTCAGGTAGGCTCAGCAGCAGTCGGGTAGGGCTAAGCACCTGGAGACGGGAGACGGACGGATTGCGCGGATTGCTGACCGGAGGGATTGCGCGTATTGGAATGCTTGCGCGGATTGGAAGGCTTGCGCGGATTGGAAGTATTGCGCGGTTTGGAAAGCTTGTGCAGATTGAAAGGCTTGCGCAGATTGGACGGATTGTGCGGATTGGAAGGCTTGGGCGGATTTGATGGCTTGTGCGGATCAAGCAGATTGCGCATTGCAAGATGCGGGGATTGGATCACACTGGTACGCCCTGGATACCTGGAACGGGTTATCAGGCAGACGCATCATGAGAAGGACAAACCAGTGGGCAACATGGAAGGGGCATGGGGCAGGGGGAGGTGGAGCATGGGTTACGGGAAGGGGACGGAGGGATAGGTTTGGGCTAGGGTTCTGTGGCTGAGGGGTTGTATTCCATCATTCTTTCTTACTTGCGGTTGTACTTAGGTTAGGGTAGAGGGGGAGGACTTAAATACTTCACTCTCAACTCCAGGTTGTAAGGGGGAGGGATTATCATTATCAATACATCAGATTGTATTGGATTGGAAAGGAATTAACCCATCTTATTATCACTCTCTCTCTCTCTCTCTCTTGACCGGCTGCATCCAATCTCCTTACAGAAGCTTTGATCAATAACTTCCGGAACTCAAGGACAACTTCAGGGGTATTGCCCCTTTGGTTTCCACATCTGGGGGTCTGGCCGGGAAGTAATCTTTTGTCAAATTCTCTTGAAGGTACTCACGGATGCTACCAACAGCAGCAATGCTTCCTTCCTCCTCCCACGGCCTCCGCGCTACCCCATGGATTTACCCGCATATTCAACTCAACATTGCGGAAGTGGAGCCATTCATCTCACAGTATGAAATGATTGCAGACTCTGAAGGTGCTTTGGATTTTGAGAAGGCGCGCCATGTCATCCTGTTCATCGAGGATGCAGAAGCGCGTCGGGATGTAGAGGAGATGGGAGGCTACCTGAACCTGGATTGGCTGGCACTGAAGGAGGACATGCTGGCAAGATGGGGGAGGCCTGGCTCCCGGTTTTTGGAAGGACAATCTCAAGCCATCGGCAGAATTGGATTACAAGGCAGGCGCGCGCGGTGGGATCCGTTTGCAAGCTGAATTGGATTACGCGGAGCTGTATTACAGGGCAGTGTGCGTTCCGGCCCCACCACCAGCAACCATCCCTGGGGCTAGCAAACTCGCAGAGGTGGAAAGGGGCCTTGAGGCCTACCTGGAGAGTATTCAGTGTCCCGGCGCCCCTTTGCCGGGCGTGTGCGCAAATGGGGAGGACGACAACCGTTGGCGGACGGGAAAGAGGGACTGGACAGCCGATTCAAAAGGGGAATTGGTTTCCCCAGTGGGGGCTAAGTATGTGTTGGGTGTTGATTATTTGTCTAATTGTCTACCTTCTTCTAGCCTGTTCTGTCACATGATCATTGTTGTCATCTTTTATTCTTATTCTCAGTTACTTCTTCAGACTGCTGCGTGTTTTGTCTATCCTCATCAGTTGTTGCAGTAGTGCTTCTGTAGTTTTGTCTCAGATCGGGTGTTGTCTTATGTGACATGTCGCGTAGCTATCACGAACTCAGTCCAACTATTTAAACCAGGCCCAGTTAATCTCAAGCAGACACGCATCCTTAGGACAAACATCTCACAAACGGTGATTAGATCAAGACATCAAGAAATCCCTCTCAATCGACTGGACAGCCAGGCAAGCGATCCGTGGAACAAACGTAGGTTGCCACCAACCTTTCAACTCACCCCCAGTGTTAACGCACATTTCTTTTTATAAGGCAGAACGTACGCTCCGGTTGGATCAGTTAGAAGGACTCGGACAGTTGTCCACAGCTATTTAGTTGTTTGTGCACCGACTCTACTTAGTCTCTTTAGAGGCCATAATCTGGCCTGTAGAGTTGTGTTTGCCTGTTGCTGTCTCTCACTGTTCTTTTTTTGAATCTTCCGTTGTTTACCTTTATTTTTGGCCCTCATCTTGGAATGTCAGTCAGGTTCAGGTTTTACCAACCATTTAATTCTTTACATGGTTAAAAGCCAAAGCAATCTCATCCAGCTACCGGAATGGATCAACAAACTATTTTCCCTGGACCTGGAGGCGACGGCAACTTTAAGGCGCTGGCACTCAAGTCGTTAATGGAATCAACTCCCCTTCTTACCAAGACGAATTACTCAATCTGGAAGAAGAAGATGGAAAGGTTGTTCAAAATGAGAGGCATTCTCCAACTCATGAACTCTCCCAATCCTCATGAAGAAATTCCAGACAACAACAAAACTGCGGCCTATCTTATTTCCAAGCTAGATCCCTCAACCCACACCAACATAATTACTGCCAACAACAAGGATTCTCCCAAGCTTATATGGCTTGCAGCGAAAGAACACTTTGCCTCTAATCAGGCTGCAAATTGGGCAAAGATGTTATTAAACTTCCTCTACCTTGGCTTTGATCAAAACGACATTGACAGTTTTGTTACCGTGGTGAAACTAATTCTTGGGAAACTTGACAAGGTTGGGATCAATCTTCCTAGTGATATCCTCAGCTATCTAATTCTCTTCAAACTTCCCAAATCATTGAAAGGAATGCAATCGCAAATCATGCACTCTGGGGTCAATCTGACAGTGGCCTTTGTTCTAAATCATCTAGTCCAACATAAAAAAGAAGTTCAATCAAAATCCAAAGAATCATCTGACTCTAACTCAGCTCTGTACACCCACAATTGATTGGACACTGATTACCCTTGCTGTGAAAACGGCAAGCACAACCCGGCTGTCAAATCTCATCCAGCCTCCAACTGCTGGGTAGAGTTCCCAGATCTCAAACCTGAGAAATCAACAAATAAGTTCAACCGTGGTACAAAGAAGAAAACTCCAGAGTCTCATTACTACTCATTCTTCTGTGGCCTAAACAAGCTCAACAAGTCTGATTGCAACCAATTCATCCTTGATAGTGGCTGCTCCATCCATATGATCAGGGATCAATCCCTTTTCTCCTCGATAACCAATCAGTCCGGAAACAAACTCATCAAAACAGGAAAAAAGGGGGATGGAATACCAATAAGGGGTCTTGGCGTTGCGACTCTGCAAATTGGAGAAATCAAACTAGACCTGAAGAATACGGCCTGGGTACCCGATGCTACCGTAAATCTAATTTCAATGGGCGCTCTTCTCAACCAGAGATGTACCCTAAGGGTCAACAGCAAATCTGACCCCCCATCCTTCTCGCTCAAGAAGAAAAGAACCATGATCCTCAATGGAATAATAGAGAACAATCTCCTGATCATCAACCTCCCTACGTCGACGGGGCAAAGAGCCTTTTTTTCAAGTCTGGAAAAGCTCCAAGAACTACATCAAACACTGGGTCATGTCAGCCTAGAAAGAATGGAAAAACACCTGGGACACAGCATTGAGAAAGAAACATGCTCAGCTTTTGAATGCTTAGCCTGCAAAAAAGGAAAAATAAGCAAATCTCCCTTTAAACAGGACCAACAGCCAGCCAAAAACGTGTTTGACCAACTCCACCTAGATCTTATGGGACCACTCAACCCGCAAGGCAAGGGCGGCATGAGGTATGCTCTAACTGTTGTAGACAACAAGTCTGGTTACCTCTCTGCTCTCCCTCTACCAAGTAAGGATTTAACAGCTGAAGCAATCATCTTCGCCATCAAAAATGAAGCAAAAAAGAAGAAGCGATTTCCTATTGAGGTTGTCTGCGATGGGGGAGGAGAATTTGTTAACAAAAGGCTTGGGACATTTTTCAAATCCAACACTATTCATCACCTTGTCAGCAAGCCCTATCACTCCCAACATAACGGGAAGGCCGAGCGAGTGAATTTTACTATCATGGAGTCACTACAATCAGTCTTCAGCTCATCCTCCATTCCCAAAAGTTTCTGGAATATTGTCATCCAAAGCTGTTGCCTTGCTTTGAATCAAATCCCTCAAGAGACCGGAATGAAATCTCCCTGGGAACAAATTCATGGAACGATACTGCCCAAGGGTTACCTGAAGCTGGTTGGAACCGCATGCGTCTACCTATTGAACAATACCAAAATCCCCTCAAAGTTAAGAAAAAAGGGTGATGAAGGGCTCCTAGTAGGTTTCAACCCTTGGCTGTTATCTTACAAGATTCTGTCAAAATCAGGGAAAATCATCAATACAAAACATGTTCAGTTCATGAAATCTCATGGCCCTAACGGTATTTCCCTCAACGGCGACGTAGAAGACAACATTGCTCCCGCAGTAGGAACAGTGACAAAAGGGGAACCGGAATCAGCTATCTCAGAACCATCTTCAGCCCCCAACGACTCGGACGACGTCAAGCCGGATGTTCCTCTTGAGGACAACCTAAGCCAATCCAATTCTGAGGGCTCAAATTCAGTCATCCAGGAGACACTCCTTCCAAGTCTTTGCAATCATGAGCAACTCCGACCACCGGTACGGTACGGCTACCATCACACTGAGTTACCCAAATCCATCCATGAGGCGCTCAAACTCCCCAAATGGGTTACACCCGTCCACAAGGAACTCGACACCTCTGAAGAGCTTGGTGTGTGGGAAGACGCTGACAAGTCTGAAGTAACCAATCCCCTTAATACCACGTGGGATTTTTGCCGCAAGGAAGACCTGCACACGGGTCTTATCTTGCTCAAAGCTCGGGTATGCGTACAAGGGTTCAACCAACGCTATGGGATTGACTACCTGGAGACCTTTGCGCCTACTGGTAAGATAGCATCTCTCAGGGCTCTGCTCATCTACTCTGTTGACAAAAATCTTCCAATCCTTCAATTTGATGTGAAGGGGGCTTTCTTACATTCACCGTTAGAGGAGAATGTCTACATACAAACTCCCGTTGGCTCAAAGAGGAAGTCAAAGTATCTCAAACTTATCAAATCGCTCTACGGCCTCAAACAGGCGCCTCTCAATTGGTACAAAACGCTGAGCGACTGGATCAAGAGTGTTGGCTTTGTTGAGAGCGACTGCGATCCCTGTCTTTATCATCACAACAATGGAGTTACGTCACTCTTCTTTCATGTCAACAATCTAGTTGTGGTGGGGGAGGTAAATACATTCAAGTCTCTCTTTCTGAGAAAATTCAAGGATTTGTCAGCTCACGAGGTGGAAACTTTGCTTGGAATGAAGGTTGAAAAAGATCAAAACTCAATCAGTTTGTCACTGCAAAACCACATTCTCAAGGGTCTCGAGGAATTGGATCTGCTAAATGCAAAACCTCTCTCAAACCCCTGCTCCACCGGTTCTCACTTACTTCCGGCAACCAAAGACAAGATTGAACAATTCAAGCAACTAAATTTCAACTACCGTTCTCCAATTGGATGGCTAAACTTCATTGCGACTCTAGCCCAACCCAACATCAGTTATGCTGTCTCAAACTTGGCAAGGTTCTCAGAAAGACCGGGAATAGTCCATTGGAACAAAGTAATTCAAGTTTGGAAATACTTCCTTAAGACAATGAATTACAAACTTATCTTCAAATCAAAGGACAGCTCCAATCACCTAGTCACCTACAGCAATGCCACATGTGGGGATGATCCTGACAACCGCCTCTCTCAAACAGGCTTCATCACTCTGCTCAAGGGCTGTCCTCTCTATTGGACAAGCCGGCGTCAAAGATGTATAGCTCACTCTTCAACGGAGTCTGAATGCAATGCAATTTCAGCCAGTCATCTCGAAGCCAGGTGGCTAAATCACCTCATCTCCAAAGTATGGCGATCAAAGTTTGACCCCCCTCTACACCTAATTGATAACAAGGGACTGAACAAAAAGATAAAAAAATTTAGAACTAAGTCACATGCAAAATACATGGACATCAAGATGAAAAGCTTACAAAATGACTGGAACTCCAAGCTAATACAAATTGAACTTGTCTCCTCTCAAGATATGCTGGCCGATGCTCTCACCAAGGCAGCAAGTACCATGGCAGTCTCAAAACTGGCTAAGTATGTTGGCTCCTGACTCCCAATCACTGATGATGAGTTGAGCCGGCGTGTTGATTATTTGTCTAATTGTCTACCTTCTTCTTGCCTGTTCTGTCACATGATCATTGTTTTCATCTTTTATTCTTTTTCTCAGTTACTTCTTCAGACTGCTGCGTGTTTTATCTATCCTCATCAGTTGTTGCAATAGTGTTTCTGTAGTTGTGTCTCAGATTGGGTGTTGTCTTATGTGACATGTCGCGTAGCTATCACAAACTCAGTCTGACTATTTAAACCAGGCCCAGTTAATCTCAAGCCGACGCGCATCCTTAGGAAAAACATCTCACAAACGGTGATTTGATCAAGACATCAAGAAATCCCTCCCAATTGACTGGACAGCCAGGCAAGCGATCCGTGGAACGAACGTAGGTTGCCACCAACCTTTCAACTCACCCTCAGTGTTAACGCACATTTCTTTGTATAAGGCAGAACGTATGCTCCGGTTGGATCAGTTAGAAGGACTCGGACAGTTGTCCACAGCTATTTAGTTGTTTGTGCACCAACTCTACTAAGTCTCTTTAGAGGCCATAATCTGGCCTGTAGAGTTGTGTTTTCCTGTTGGTGTCTCTCACTTTTCTTTTGTTGAATCTTCCGTTGTTTACCTTTATTTTTGGTCCTCATCTTGGAATGTCAGTCAGTTTCAGGTTTTACCAACCATTTAATTCTTTACATTGGGAAAGGGGGTCTTGGTGGAACCGGTTCAGCCTGCTGACAAGAAGCGGGCAAGGACAACAAAGGAAAAGGGAACAGATTCTCTGTTCCACCCAGGAACCGGTGAACGGCAGACGGGCCTTGCAAAGAAGGTAGAGGCGGTGGCGGAAGAGACGGACCACGCGTCGGAGGATCATGACACGAGCAGGACCTCTTTGACGGTGGGGAGCGCGCATTTGGAAAGGATAGGGGCAGCGGCGGAAGGGACAAACCACGCGCCAAAGGATGGCGACCAGAGCCAGACCCCTTCGACGGTGTAAGACTCCAAACGGTGCTAGGCCGTGGCAGTTCTGTGGAGGGGAAAGGTGCTGTTTAGGCTTCCCTCCTGAGTGTTACAAAAATATTTAGATGTAACCGAGATCAAGGTCCAGAACCTGGTAAATGAGGAATCAAGGAGTAGAGGATAAAGATGATAATAGTTTTGTAGCAATGGGACAGCACTATATGAGACAAGATTATGCAGGGGAAAACTTGAACAAAAGAAGTTAAAGTCTGCTTAGAGTTCAAGGAACAAAAGCTGTTGTATGTAAACAACGCCCACAAGCTAATAACTCTGGTCGTCAGAAGAATATTGGGGATGATCAACTAAAACCCAATCAACCTCCAGGTTCTCAATGAACCTGCCCAACTCTCCGCAATCAAGCGCTTGAAGGGTACCAGATAACGGAGGGTGGCTGTACAAGACAAAGCACAATTTTTAAGAAGCTCTAAAAGCAAACAGTAACTGATTTGAAGGAAGGATAACCTCAAAAATTCTCAAGGGACTCAAGAGTAGGCTGGAAGAATGCAACTCCAAAGAAAATAGAGGGAGGTATAACACTCCAGGTCTTAAGCTTAATAAGACCTCTTCAATCAATCTTGATTGGCTCCAGAAAGATGATCAGGGATCAGGACCAGTATGGTCAGAGAAAGGGATCAAGGAGTGGTATAACACACTCAAAAATTCCAACAGACAAAATTTTTCTTCAACCAGAAAGGCTATTGGTTGGTGATAAGGATCAGGCCACAGAGGGGCAAAGACTCAGGGTCAAAAATGGATCAGGGGGCAATCAAAGATATACCCAGGATAAGGATCAGGATCTTAATTTCACGATGGGGGGAACATAGGCACACACTCCCATTGATATGATTCCATGATGATCCAGAAAAAGCAGGGGAGAGCCCCTCCTTTTATAGACCAGAGGCCTGTAGACTATTCACAAGAGAGATTTAAAAATAGAGCGGAAAAAAAGATTTTTTTTTTTTTTTTTTTTTTTAAGGATCAGTGTCATGAGAAAACAAAAGAAAAAAAGAGAAACAAACAAGCACTCAGAAAAAAACCAAAGAGCCAAATCAAGAACCTGGCCTGTGCCAAATGATGGGCACGGGCAAGCAAGTAGCTAGTGGGACGCCTGCAGGCATCCTGATGGGCCCGGGCAACTGCGGAGGCCGAGGATGACCGCCAACAGGAGTCTGATGGGTGTGGGCAAATGCCAAGACCGCGGATAACCGCCAACAGGTTTCTGACGGGCACTGGCAACAGAAGAGACCCGCGCGGGAAACAGAAAAGACGCGCCGGAGATCAGTGAGCTAGGAGGGGAGGAAGAGAGATTTGATTGTCAGAGGAATCAACAATGGGGGTGAGTCAAACAAAAAGAGGTTTGAGAGCCCCTACAACCTCAAACAAAGAAGTCGGATCGGATCTGAGGTTGATCAAGTAAGGCCTTTGTGGGATCAATGAGTCTAGGGAATATGTTGACTCGATGGACGTCAATGGAGGGGACCATGGTTCTAGGGATTGATCAATCAATCCGTTGGCTTGCATGTTGCCACTGGGGTACCCTCCAAGCTTGGTCGGTTGGCATTGGTTGGGTGAAAGACTTGGATAGCTTGACTCTCTCCTTCATGGCCGCGATCACTAGATCTCTAATCCTGATTCCCATTGCTCCCAACCTTTGATCGCTCATCTGTAGCACGTACTGATCCAAGCCTCCAACCTGATCAATTGTCCGGAGAGCAGCGTGTTATAATTATGGCCAGCAATTAGCTTAGGCAAATGAGCAGTATTTAAAGCAAAAGAAATGCTGGACACTGTGTGTCAATAATGGCTAATGGGGCTCTCACAATGGGGCAATATGTTGGATGAATTCGATTGGATGATGAATAAATGATGGAAAACAGCAGGGAGAAGAGCTCCTTAAGTACAAAAGATTGGCCTCTTGTGAGCCCATGATACAACAAGCCAAAGGGCAAATTTTCCGCCCCAAAAGAGCTCTACAGGCTCTACAGGCCTTGTTACTTGGTTTGGACTGCATCAGCCCACATGGCATTAGTCCCTGAACCCTTACAACCAGACTATTCCGGTCCATTCTTGTGTTTCCACCGTTACGGGGCTGAACCAGCCCATTGCTGTTCAGTCCCTTAGTTGGTTGTCTATTACAACCGGTCCTGATGGCATCATTACCCCTGTTACGGGCTGGTTGCCTCATGCATCCAGCACCTGGCCCCTGAAATGGGCCAGGTGGGACCCAGGGCTCACCTGGGTCCGGTTTCAACCTCACATGGGGGGGTGTGACCAGCGGACATGCTTTCCCCCCCTCTATCTCTTACAAATCCCTGGTGGGGGCGGTCAAATCCCCTCACCAGGGGCCCTGGGGGTCGATACCCCCCAGGGCGTCGTCACAGAAAGTTGGCCTGGGAGGTGGTCAGGTCCCCCCAGGCCCATCGCTCCTCCCCCTTGGTAAAGGGGGGGGGGAGAGCGCCCCTTCGCGCTTAGTTCGCTACAATGGCGGGGGGGTGATGAAATCCCCCCCACCTGCTGGTCGCATACCATGCGGCCGGCGCCGCCACCTCCTTGGGCAAGGGGGTGGTCAGGTCCCCCCTGCCCTGACCGACCGCCTCGTTGCGGCCGGTCGCTGGCTGGTTCAACCCAGCCAGCCTGCCCCCTCCCCCTCGCGACGGCGAGCGAGGGGAGGGGGAGCGAGCCGGGGCCGCGAGCCCCGGCTCAGCGGCGCTGGTCGCCGGTCGCGACCAGCCGGGCCCGCGCGGGATCCCTCGGCCGCGCAACAGCCCCGCGCGGGCCGTCGGGCCCCGCGTGGGCCGTGCCGAGGAACACAGGCGGCCCCGAACGGGCCGCGACGCGAGCAGCGGCCCCGAGCGGGCCGCGACACGGGCGGCAACCCTAATGGGCCGCCAAGCCCGAATTGTGAGAAAAGACTACTTTTGCGGGCCAGCCCGTCTGGCCAAGTATGTCCAAAATAAACCTTGGGCCCAATTATGCCCATACAAGCCCATCTGGCCGTATTTGCCCATATACCCCATCGGGCCCGTTAGGGCCCGTGTACCAATGGGTCTATTTCACGCGTTTTGAGGCCAGTTTCCCCAACTCTGTAACATCCACATGGGCCCGTATGGTCCGTGTGTGTGTCCAATGGGCCTCAGAGGCCCATTTGTGCATCCCATTTGGATTACACTTATACGTAGCACCCGCGTAAGTGCGTACGTATTTTAACACAGCGGTGATGAGTCTGAGTTGTAAGGATTGACCGAGTACCTCAGACCAAAGTTTTGACTTTTGGACGTTAGTTTTCCAGATTCAATTGGTACAATGTTTTGATTTAGAGACTTGATGACCAGATCTGATCTTAAGACCATTGTACAAGACGTGATCGGCAGCCTTGGTATGATGACGAGTGAGATTGAGGGGAGGGAGCTAGGTGACGGGATGAATTTTGAGATGAGAGTTGTTGATGGATGGATTGAATTTGAGCTCTGATGATGATGATGAAGATGAGGATGATCTTGGATGATGATGGTTGATGATGTTATTGTTGTTGTTGAGTGATGAAGATGACCTTGAGTAGAAGTGATAGGATGATGATGAGATGGAGCAGGTTTGAATGGATGAGGATGATAATCTCGAGTTGATGATGATCGTCATCCTTTTCATGATGACTACTTCTCACTCTTGAGGGTGGGTTCTGGGAATCCCCTGGGATGATGAGATTGAGGTTTGAGGGATGAATGTAGAGTTGGATGGATTTAAGATTCTGGGTTTGATGACTTGAATTGAGATTGGTTTGAAGAAGATGGTGAGAGAGGTGGATGGATGGATGGATGGATTCCAATTAGATGTGTAGGGTGTGTGGGTGGTTTGAGTGCAAATTTATGTATGAATGAGTGAGTACTGCCCAGTGTTGAACTGGGGTGGTGGCGTTTGAATGGCCAGGGTGTCCAGGATGGGGCACCACAACGGTGGGGAGAATGAGGATGGGGCAGAAGGATGTGGGAGCAACAGAAAGGACAGGCGGGGAATGGAAAGATGGGGGGCTGGAGTGCGGGACGGATGGTCCCAGAACGGGCGCGCAGCCATCACGGCTAGCAAGAGCCTTGGGATTGGTGCAGCGGATGCTTGTGGCAGGGCTTCAGGGGTGGAACGGAGAGGGATTGGATGCCAATGGCACAACTTGGGAAAAGGACGACGGATTGGCGGGGATGCTGGCAACAGAAGCTGCCTTGTGGAGACTCCTTTGGGATTGGGTAAAAAAGTTTGAAAATAGCTTGCTGGCAGTCACTTGAGGGGGAATTTAGTATTTCAACTACAAATAAGATAGAGGAATACTAAGGGTGGTTTTGAATTGCCTGCCCCTCTGAGTACTATAGTAGTCTCACAACAATAAAAGAAAAAGAGAAATGGTGGCTGATTTTTCAAATAGAGTTGCTACTATAGTAGTCTCTATCAGACCTAGGATCAATGTATTCAAGCTTGATAAGGAAGAAATGATGGAACAGATAGGTGACCTGGTGGATAGAAGCTGAGTAAGGGAATATTCCTTTCTCCAGTCTTTTCCTTTATATATTTTTATATTTATTTTATTGGTTACTGATTGATACTCCTTTGGTGATACAGGTGATGATTTGAATAAAGCTTGAAATGGTTGGGCCTATAGTTGATGACTGATGATGATGTTTGATGATTATGATGATTGATGAAGTAGGTGATGATGATGGATGATGATGGATGAGGTAGGTGATGCTGATGACTGATGATGGTCAAGGTAGGTGATGATGATGGATGATGATGATGACTGATGATGATTATGGTGAGTGATGATGATGATGGATGATGGTCAAGGTAGGTGATGATGTTCAGGTTATGGGAACATGGTGGTGATGTTCACAGGTATGGGTTATGGAGTAAATAATGGTGGTGGTGGATGGTCAAAAGTATGGGTTATTGGATTGGGTCATGGTCAAAAGTATGTGTTGATGATGGTGATGGTGATGGTGATGGTTGATGGTGATGATGATGGTGATGGTGATGGTGATGATATGGGATATGGTATTGGTGGTGATGATAGTATGGGTTATGGGATAATGGTTGAGGGTAGTAAATTATGGGTTAAGGGTGCCTAAGAGGCATGGTGGTCCCTTGGAGGGAAGGATGGGAAGGATGGGGGGAACTGATTATGGGACCTGGATGGGGGAGAGGGGCCCTCTATTTATAGAAAATCCTGCCCTCAGGGCTGCCCCTGAGGGTCTCCCTGATACAGTGAATACAGTTCATCAGGCATTTTTTTCTGGTCAGAGGAGGAGGCTGTGCAGGATCTACATCCATGTACACCCTTGAATGCATTTCTGTGTGCATTGATACAGGTGCCCCCTGCATAAATTACTTCTGTATAGTGTCCTGTATGATGCTGTACAGCCTCTGCATGCAGTTTCTTGCATATATTTCTGTGTATACAGGTGTATTGTTTGGCTCTCCATGCAGTGCCTTGCATATATTGCTGTGCATACAGGTGGTTTTTTTGGTTCTTCATGCAGTGCCTTGCATATATTAATTATGTATACTGCTGCATGTTTGTTTGGTGCTGTATGGTGGTACTGTATGGGGTATGTACTTGAAAGCATCCAGGTTATGTCCATGAACCTTCACTGGTCTGTGACACCTGGTAGGGGTATGGGTAGGCCAGGGTTGATTTAAGCTGTATCTTCTAAACCATGAGAGATAGAGGGGTACTTTGGCTGAGTTACTAGGGGTTACTTTTGGTGTAGAATCCATTTTTGAGGTCTGTTTGATGATTGGAGCTGTCCTTATACTAGAAAAGTGAGTCTGATGGCTATAGGTTAGGTTTTGGAGCACCACAGCGTTGGGACGGAAGGTTGAGGAATTGGCTGGCAAACAAGGCCCCTGCGGGATTGGTTGAGGCAACGTGCCACGGATCTGGGGATAAGTATAGGGGGCGCGGTTGGCTGAGGACAGCGGCAAAGTTGGGGGGGAAGCTAGCGCGGGGTGGAAGGTTGGAGTTGGGACGCAGGACGCGGGCTCAAAAAAAAAAAAAAAAAAAAAAAAACTTTTTTTCTCTTGTTCCTTCTTATCTATTCATTCTTCCTTTTCCTTTTTTTTCTCTTCCTGTTTCTCTCAAGGATTGCGTACGCGCGCTGGAGCGTCGAGGTCTCCCCATGTACTCTTGCGGATACTCTCACTGGGGCGGATTTCTCACTTTCAGACTCTCACTGGCGCGGATTTCTCACCTTTGCCAATTTCTCTTGCTCACGCGGATCTTCTCTCTCCAAGGCGCGCATCTTGCGCGCGGTTCTTATTCTCTCTAAGGGACTCACAAGCCCGAAGGCTACTCAATTGTGTGCAACATGTGTCTTTTTGTGTATAGGCGCTGAATACAAAGGAGAAAGGATAGGAGAAGGAAAGGAAGGGAGGGGGGGGAAATCAATCTAATTTGGTCCAGCTCTCATCATCTTCACCGCGTCCAAGCAAGCCATGGCAACCAAGTTGCGGAATGTGGCCAGAAGTTTGCGCCGGGAGTTGGCGTTGTGACCATGCGGCGCGGCTAGGAACCTCCGGAGGAGTCCATCTGTGTCATTTGCCATTGCGTCAAACCTTGCAAGTGGGACGGCCGGAACAATTGGAATGAAGTCTGGGATCTTGGGAGTACCGGCCGGGAGATTTGGGTCCGGGCCTGGAACGGCTTTGGGGACAGGAGCCCATTTGGGCAATGAAGAGACCACAACAGGGGACCCTTGACGGGCCGGCTTGGGTGAGGATCGCAGAGCTGTGGATGGTGACAGCGGTGGCAGGGCAAGAAGGGGAGCTGGGGCTTGTTGCGGAGGAGGCGGAGGAGGGGCAGCTGGACGAGTGAAGATTTGGGGTTCCATCGCGGGCTGGTTGACGCGGACCTGGGCCGCCCAGGTTTGAGCCACGTTCTGATACGCCACAAAGTTTGGGGAGTCCGCACCTCTTGGAGGCCCAGCACAACGGTATGATGAGCCAAAGTCATGGCTCTTGCGCAAGGATGGGCCAGGAGGAGGGCAGGGCGGGGAGTCGCTGGGGGAGCCGGCTGGGGTCCACTCGTGGCTTGAGATTTCCTCCTCACTCTAAACCACAAACGAGTCGCCACGGGCCCTCTTGTGCGGTTGGGGTCGGGTTTGGGCACGCGGACAAGCACGCCGCATCAAGCAAGGGCGGTGGTTGGCGCAGCAAGGGATGCACCCGCAAAGGCCAGGAATGATCCCGCAGACAAGGCCCTTCCGGCTGCAATAGGCGCAGGACGCCATGGGGGAGAGCAAGGGAGAAGGGGGGTAGTGTACTCCCTGGTGAGGAGTGGGGTAGTTACAACAAGTGGGGGAGGGGGTGCAACTACGGAAGGTGAGATGGTGGGAGATCTCTGGGGACAGAACTCAAGTTGGGGGGGATGTGGTGCTCTTTTATAGACGCAAGTCGGGAAAGGGCTGTGGGCGCAATAGCGGCAGGCTCAGCAGTGGCGGTACGCTCAGAAATGGGTAGGGCCTTGCCGCAGCTAGCCGCGCTGCGGGCTCAGCAGCAATCAGGTAGGCTCAGCAGCGGTCGGGTCAGGCTCAGCACCTGGAGAGGGGAGACGGATGGATTGCGCAGATCGCGCGGATCGTGGACTGGAGGGATTGCGCGGATTGGAAGGCTTGCGCGGATTGGAAGGCTTGCGCAGATTGGAAGGCTTGCGCGGATTGGAAAGCTGGCGCAGATTGGAGGCTTGCGCAGATTGGACCGATTGCGCGGAATGGAAGGCTTGCGCGGATCGGACAGCTTGCGCCAATCAAGCGGATTGCACATCGCAAGACGCGTGGATTGGATCATGCGGGTACGCCCCAGATACCTGGAACGGGTTATCAGGCAGACGCATCATGAGAAGGACAAACCAGTGGGCAACACGGACGGGGCATGGGGCAGGGGGAGGTGGAGCATGGGTTACGGGACGGGGGACGGAGGGATATGGTTGGGCTAGGGTTCTGTGGCTGAGGGGTTGTATTCCATCATTCTTGCTTACTTGCGGTTGTAATTAGGTTGGGGTTGAGGGGGAGGACTTAAATACTTCACTCTCAACTCTGGGTTGTAAGGGGGAGGGATTATCATTATCAATACATCAGATTGTATTGGATTGGAAAGGATAGAACCCATCTTATTATCACTTTCTCTCACTTCTCTCTCTCTCTCTTGACCGGCTGCATCCAATCTTCTTACAGACGCTTCAATCAATACTTCCGGAACTCAAAGACAACTTCAGGGGTATTGCCCCTTTGGTTTCCACACTGCCCTTCTAGGTTGACCCAATTCTGCCTGGTCTCTCCGTACCACGCGGTCATCCAAAGCAACAACAAAGAAGGTGGCCAAGGAATTGAGCAAGCCCAAATCAACCAATACCTCCGCAAATCAGATGAGCAAATACTGTCCATCCTCCAACGTTTGATTTGGATTCCAGCCGCGGAGGATTTCAAGCATTGATGTGCTGGTGGTGAGCTCCGCTGCAGGCTTTGCCGCATCATCTTCCTTCCTTAGATTACTCCCTCCTGTTGAATTATTGGCGCGCCCCCCTAAATCCTCTACATAGCTAAATAAATGTGATGCCCTGCCCATCCCAGAAAGGAATCCTCTTGATTCCCCGCACCATCCTAAAAAATGAGAAACACAAACAAAAGAAACTCTGCAACCCCTAGTGAGAACCCCTCCAAATATGAGAATGAGACAAATAAAAAAAATAAGACAAAGAAAAGACTCCAAACTCCGCAAATAAATAACACCTAGGGAACCTGGAACACCCCAGACAAAGACCTCTAAGACTAGACCTTCCACACTGCTCAGGTGATCTGAGCCTCCCTGTCCCCCCACAACTTGAAATTTGACCCCAACGTTCATTCCTCCAAAGACTCCCTCTCCTCTGCAGCTGGCTCACTTAAATTGGCCATCTCTTGAATTTCATTTCCTGAACAAACGGTTTCATCAAAATCTGTAGTGCCCCTCACGTGGAACTTCTTCACATGAGCCACGGATGCCTTCCGCTTGAGCGGAGTGCCATCCAATTCCTCCAAGTGATAACTCCCACCTGGAAACTGACTAACAACCCAATAAGGACCATTCCAGCAATCCAGAAAAAAGCTTGCCCTACTGTGTTTCCAAGCTCCAATTATAAAGCAGAATCAGGTTGCCTTTCCACAAAGGGTCCTTCAGGCAATTGGCACAAGGCTTGTCCCAGTACCAAACAAGTTAGCCCTACTTTCCCAAAGCCTCTTTGCCGCCTTTGCCACCATTTTCTTCCGCCGCAAAATTTGCTCCTCCCACGCCACAACTATATACTCCGTGGTCTTAAACTTCCACCACTGAATAGAGAGGTAATTCAAGGTTTTGATATCTACCCGAAGCACCGGCTGCCTCCCTTACAAGAGCTCATAAGGCAAATAACCCTTTCCCTGCTTGACTGATATTCAATCTGCAAACAGCAGAACTGGCAGGGTTTCCTTCCACTTTTTCCTGTTACTTCCGCAGATCTTGACCATTGCTTTTTTAATTGGCTGATGACCCCTTTCTATTGCCCCCACTCACTCTGGATAATATTCCATAAATTGCCCAAACTTTTCTCTGAAAGATTCAACCAGCCTCCAAAGATCACCCCAAAACTCCGATCAGCTGTCCACCGTGATGAGCCGTAAACACCCAAAATGTGCAAACCAATCCTCCTCCAAAACCCACCTCACCTTCTCAGGAGAAATTTCAACCAAAAGACGCGCCTCCAACCACCCCAACAAGTTGTCCCAAGCCACAAGCAGATAAGGGAACTTTCCTGCCTTGATATGGACCACGTCCAGAGACCCCCTCCCAAAAAGAGCATCCTCACCCGTTGGAATACCCACCTCCCTAGGTAATCTGGTACTCCGTTTCTAACAAGCTTTGCAACTCTGCACCCAATCTTGCACCGTTTTCCCCAGAACAGGCCACCAGAACCTGGTTTTAACTCTTCTCTGTGTCTCTGCCTCTCTCCAATGGCCTAAGTCATTGTGAAGATTCCACCCCAACTCTTCCTGATCCCCCCCCCTTGTGACCACAACCAAAGGTACTGGAAGTGCCCGCTTCCACAACTGACCATCCTGGCAAAAGAAAAGCAAGACCTTCTGCAAAACCCATCTAATCTCTATTGCCGACAAACCTTCAGGAAAAAGGAGCATCCAAAGATACTTGTCCAATGCCTGAAAACTTTCAAACTGTTTCAGGGGAAGTTTACCAACCTCCACAGCTGTAGCTTCCACCGTCAGAAGCTTCTAACACGTTCAAATCCCCTTTTGCCGCGCACCAGACATCTGGATACCATGACAAAGCATCCATCATTGTAAACGCCCTCCCCGGAATGTGCCTGACCATGAAATTGAACAATTTTAAGTATGCAATCCACTGTGTCATAGGAGCATCAGGCAAGGTTGGGGAATCAGTCATTCTGGCCAGTGCTTCTGCATCCACCAGGACATCAAAAGATACCCCGCACAGCATATGCTGTAATCTCTGCACAATCCTTGTCACTCCGCACAACTCCAACTTGGGCTGCAAGTACCAAGATTCTACCTCCAAAAAGGTTACTGAATCATAGAGTAATGTCCTGTCTTTCCCTTCATCTTCTTGGGTCAGCACACCGCCTGCACCAAAATTGCTTGAGTCCACTTCTAGCCAAATACCTCCTTTCTCATATTCAAGGTCCTTCAACAGTATTCGCCGCCTAAAAATCTCCTTTAGCTCCTGGAACGCGCAATTGCATTCCTCCTGACACACCCACTCCGCCCCCTGCCTAAAAAGTTTCTGCAAAAGGCTATCTATCTCCGCAAAACACTCAATGAAGATCCATACCCATCTGCATAAACCTAAAATCTGAGAGACGTGAGTAGAATTCTACGGAGTAGGCCATTCCAACACTTTGTTAACTTTTGCCTTAGTGATTTTCCTCCCTTTTGCGGAAAACTTTTGGCCAAGGACTTCTATGGCCAGAAGAACACTGCAAACTTCTTACAAGCAACAGTCAGACCTGCTTCCTCAATCCAGACAGGATTCTCCCCAAAGTCTGGGCGTACTCCCAGACAAACCACCTGATTCCCAAATTTCCGGCAATAGTTTCTCCGCCGTAATTGTTTTGTGGCCCCTTGATACCCGCTTAATTGATGAATATCTGCACTGTTTCTGGAACATCATCCTGCAAAATCCATGTCATTTGCGCCTGGTAAACTGCTACCAAATTAGTCACACCCTGCAGAAGCCATATTAGCTGAATTTTCCCCAACCGCATTTAAAAGGCCATCATTGGATGGGACTCGAGATGTAGCTCCCGCTGATTTTACCCCCCCCCATGACATCTACTAACCCATAGGAGACTCTTCCGGTCATATTCTCCACAAACTCCTCCACCTGCGGAGGCAACCCTGCGTCTCTGATTGTGTCCAAGTTTAACCTCTGCAGGTTGTGGAAAATCCATAAACTCTTCCTGTCCTGTTTTAGGACCGCAAAAATGGGACTAGAATAACTAGAAAAAGAAGCCTTGTACAGACCTGTCCCCAAACGCTCCTGCACCAAATCTGTAAACTGATCCCTAACCGCTATTGGAATAGGAATGGGTTTGATCTGCCAAGGGTTGTGGGGTACTTTAGGTATCTGGTGGGGGTCCGAAATCTCATGCCTGAGTAACCCCCTCTCTTCTGGACCAAAGGACAGCGCCTTCCTCCGCATGACAATCACTGCCTTGAGTAATCAAACTTCCTCCTCTTGCAACTACCCCTCCTGCCCAAAGTTGAGTTTTGCCATCTGCCCCTCTGTCAAACCCATTGGATCCTTCTCCAGGATTGCAATTGTCAAAGGTGACTCATAAGGATCATGCAACCAAAGGATAGGCCTCATTGGTTTATTGAGTTCCTGCCGCATTGGCTCCTTCTGCGGTTGGACCTTCTTAGCAACCGGATTTTATTTGCTACCAAAGACCCACACCTCAGCCAACCTTGATTCCTTGGTTGTCCCCTCTATTGGTAATTTTAAACCTGTAAAAAAATCCAGGTTGCTCACAATTGTGGCAAAAGGGTAGCTGCTTTTGCTGACACATATCAGAGGTGCATACAAGGAAGGACTCACTTTTGATCCTATCTCCGCTCCCATCATTGTTGCGCCAATTCCCGCTCTTCTGCATACTTCCCAAAGCACATTGGACTGCACTAATGGGGCTCCTCCTCCCTGCTCCTTATCTGTCAACTTTCTGCACAAGGACAGAGCCTTCCCTGCACAGGACACACGGACAACATTTAAAAATCCTCTTCCATATTGTTATGGCTTCCTTCTGCAAGAGGGCAGCCCTTCCAATGTTCCCATAAGCCACTTTCAGGCCGACAGATGGTTGCCTCATAGCGTTTCTCCAAGGCATCCGCAACAGTAAGGAGTTCCTCCCTAGTATCCAGACAGAAGCCAAGAGGTTCCCGGAAGGGGAAAAGGAATGGCCTACCAAGTATGACCTCCGTCCCGCTTACTAAGAAATACAATAGCGGAGCCAATACCTTTGCCACTTCTGTCATTCATTTCTCTGCCACCCCTTTGAACACGCATTCAAAACCTCCTAAGGTCCGCAACCCAGTTTTTTCCTTGTGTTGGACCAATCCCGCATTGGTTGCCAATTTCAATGGAAGGAGGTTTACCATTGAACCTTTATCAACCATTGCCCAACACCATTTGCCTCTGATCCACATTTCCACATATCCCAAAGGGCACATCATAGCACCTTTCACACCTCAAACGTCTGCCCCTGAATTGAGAGAACCAACCTTTGCCTCTTCCCTGGTTTTTGGGTTGTCCTTGTTATTCCCTGCAAACTGCTTGAAGACTTCAACCATTTCCTCCGCCATTACTGGTGAGATTGCCTCTAGTTCCTTCAAATTTAGGGAAACTGGGTGGTCAATTCTGCAAATTTGCCTTGCTAATTCTCCAGCCTTCCTGTGGGATCCCCTTGCTTTGACTACAGCTGCCTGCTCTGGTGCTTTTGCAGGAGTTGGACCATCAAGGTCCATTTGCCTTTCATTGGAGAAAACTGCCCTAACCTCCGCCAAAACTTCTGGGGGTTCCCAAGTCAAAGGAAAAGCATACCCCGCTGAAGCTGTAGCTTCCTTCTTTTCCACCGCCACAGCTCAAGCCAGATCTCATGGCAAAGGTTGATCCAGCATATCCTGTATATTTTCTCTTGAAGGGTAGAAGCATTCACTTCCATCCGTCTTAACTATCTTACCCCATATGTCCGCACTCAGATCTTTACAAAACCTTTTAAGATGCCCATCTTCCTGGAAGTAATGGCATTTCAAGACGCAAGGCTTGCGTTTGTTCCTTGGAGGTGCTGTTGATGGTCCCTGAGTTGTCGCATTCTACGTTGTTTTTTGGTGGTTCCAGGACTGTAGCGGCTGGCTTTGTTATAGCTTTCTTCCTGAAAAGACACATTTTGTTAAACATTTCCGTCATTTCAGCAGTTTCCTTTTGTGTTACTGGCAGTTTTACCCTTTTCACCTGCACATCCTTCTTCTCCAAACCCTTTGGGTCTTCCTCCATAAGTTCTGCTAATTCCAAATTGCCTACAAAGGCCGCGCAGATGTCCTTCATGTTGGGAAGTAGGGTTACACCTCTGTCCAGCGACCTGCAAATTGATCCTCCATTGTAGAGCTTTCTGTGGACCCTTCTTTGCAAGTCAGAGCTTAGCCCCCGCATAAAGGTCCTTTTGACAGATCCAGTATGCTCTGCCAAAATTTTGTTGCGGAAAAGTTACTTCAAAATGCAATCAAATGAGGAAAAATACACACCAAACAACATCCCCAAGGAAAAACCCTCTTCCTTCACAGTTTCTGTTGCAAGATGCTTGAAATCCTTTTTGCGGAACCTCTGCTCCCATGACCCCCATTTTTCCACTATTTCCCCCTGGAACTTCCCCGATTTCTGTTCTCCATATCCCTCCATATCCTCCTCATCCGGGATGAAGTTGACTGTTTTCCAGACCCGGTCAAAGTCATTTGCGCCTTTGCTGTTGGCCGTGTTCTAAAACCATTCCAGAAATTAGTGAACATCCTCCGGACAAAACCTGACTGCGGGGTAGTCCCTTGGCCTAATTTTTTCTCCGCTCCCTTGCCGCTTGTCCGGCATCTCCGGTGCCGCATATGTTGATCACCCCCCTGTGGCCACTCTCAGAAGTGGCCCCATTGGACTGGCGGTCTGACAAGGAGCTCTTTGATACCATGCGCGCTACCAGTTTCCTGTCTGTGAGTTGGAAGTGAGTCAACCAAACCAGCATTGAAATATCCCATTGTTTTAGATGTAAAAGGAAGAATAAGAAACTAAAAAAGTATAACTCCTCAGATGGTACCAGGTATTATAACAGAGAAAAAACTTTCCCTTCCAGAACCCAAATTTGTGGAAAGAGATTGTGTGTTTGGAAAGCCCACTAGCCCTTGAGTTACACTCCTGTAACTCCGCAAATACCTAATCAAATTACGCTTCCGCAGTCAAGCCGGAGACCTCTAAAGCTAACTTGCAATGAAATAATCTTAATAAACAAGGCATACTCCCTGAAAAGCTGCGCACTTGAACTATTTCCCTATATATAACCTCCAAGAAATCTTTCTGGTAACTACACTCCAAAGTAACAGAAGAAAATAATAAAACTATAATTTGCCGTGATAATCTCCAATAATTTTAAACTCTGATGCTCTCCCCCCATAAAATTGAAGAAAAGCTTCCTTATATATACAAAAAAGGAATGAAAGCAATGAAAGACCCCACTTGTCTCCATGCATTCCGCACTGACCCTCCTACTCTACTTAAAAAAAGTAACATGAACTCCTAATGAAAGACCCCTTTTTCCCACCGCTTCTGTGCATTTGTACTGATCACCCTTACCAATAGTCCAATCCTTAACAAATCCAATGATTTGCAGTGAATTTGGTGATCATGTTGCCAATTCCCCCTAATGGTTGAGTCGTGCCAATGCATTACTAACAACAGATTATCCTCAATCTTCCCTAGCAGATCACTCCCAATACCACCTGCGGCATAACTATGAATCCCCAGCAATCTGTACATTGCCTCCTCAACTTCAGCGTTCATTGCCACACAGCTCTCTGTAATCTCAGTTCTTATCCTATAATTGGCCTAATCTGTACTTCTTAGCTTTGATCACTTGCTTCTGCATTAGTAAACCCACTTCCATGGAGGGAAAGTTATGTTTGACCGTGCAATGTCCGCAAAAGGCAAAACTCAAGCCCAATGTTGTCATTTTGCCCGCAAAAGGCGCGTTCCACACCAATTCCAAGCCCTCGGCTATTGTACTCCGGAATAGAAAGCCCTCCAATGCGCTTCTCTGAGCCTATTGTACTGCAGACTTCCACCCACAGGTGAGCCGCTCCAAGTCAAATGTCCAGTGGTGAGCCCACTTGCCTCCGTGTCTATAAATAACCACCACAGCGTGAAATACTGATGGTGTGAAACCATGCAACAACCTCCAAATGCATGGAATAAAGAGTTTTATGCATGAGAAAAGTAATGCCCTATAAATAAATATAATTAAATTGCCAGCCTAAATAAATATAAATAAATATTTATTTATATAAATGAAGATATGAAAAAATGAATAAAAATAAATAAAAATAAATAAAAATAAATGTAAAAAAAATGAATTGAATTGAATCAAAATAAGCAAAAAGACATAAAAAGAAATAAAAAGAACTGAAAAGTCCCAAAAAATAAAATTTCAACTTGACTAGCCCTAAAGTAAAAGGGCCAAAAAATACAAGTTCAACTTGTTACTAGCCCTAAAGTCAAAGTTCCCAAAAAAAGACAAGTCTTTTGAAGAGCCCTAAAGTAAAATTGTCAAAAAAAAGGAAAATTATTTTGACCATCCCTAAAGTAAAAACACCAAAAAAAAAGTTCAACTTGTGTTAAGATGATCCCTTCACAAGCTTAACTACAAGTTAAGCTTGAGATGGGATCAGCCCAACACAAGTTGAACTGACTTTCCATTAAAATCTCATTCAAAACCCTAATCATAATGAAGTTGACTTAAAACACTCAGCATGATGATGTTCCAAATGTGATAACCCTTTATTTTAATAGAATTACAATATCAGCATTTTAGACCAAACCCCAATGATGAAATTAATCTATAAGTTAGAATACAACTCAAGTTGATCTTTGAGGTGATCAACCCAACAAGCTGCTTTTTTAGAAAAAAATTAACGTGGTTTTGAAACTATTGGCGGCATTGGAATCACATCTCCCTTAAGTACAAGCTGCACCCAATGGTTATTGTTCACAAAGCAAATGAACATAGCATCTGATTGTTCTTTTACACCCACTTTCATAGGAGTAAAAGTGCAACATGAATCCAATGAAATTAATCATATTGGTCTTCCATAAGTATATTCTATTATTTGACCCATGTCAAGCTTTGAAAGCCATTTTAAACAGGGAATCTTTTCATTTATGTCATTGACATCAAGTTTTTTCTCTATCTTTTCAAAGTCTTTAATGCCACCAAGGATCCTGGAATATCACGTCTTATTTTTCCTCAATTTTTCAAGCATTTCTTTTCTTACTTGAAACCATTGAAGCTCATCATACCCAAGTGAGTTAGAAATGACTCTAAAACCACAATTTCCATCACCAACTGGATCCCAAACCTCACTCAAGAGCTTATGTAAGTTCTCAGGTATTTGATTGAGGTAATTTACTTCCTCAAATCAAAAAATTAGTTAGCCAAAATTCTATTGTCATTAAAGGAAACACCACTCACCAAAGATGAGCTTCTGATTGACTCCTCCTTTGCGTCTGCTTCATCCTTCAAAAAGGAATCAGATTCCAACGGCACTGAACCCAATGAACTTTTGGTTTCTTCCACTAAACTATGAAATTCAGATGAAGAGCCATCATTTCACTACAGAAATCATTACCCTATTACTTTATTAAACCATAATAATGAACATTATCAAAATCAAAGACTTACTATGATTGTTCTTTCAGTTCCCCTTTCAAGTGTTTCTTCAGTCTTATCCTCTGATCTATGAGATTCAGATGAATAGCCACCCTTTCACAGCAGAAATCATTGTCCCATCAGTTCATTAAACCATAAAAATGAACATTTCTAACTCAAAATAAAAGACCACTTACTGTCTTTGGTGTCTTGGGTCCCCTTTTAGCCTTTTCTTCCCGCTTAATTGCTCTTTCAACATGCTTTAATTTTGAAAGCTCACCACAACTAGCTTTTGATTTTGGTTTACCATGGCTTGAACTTAAAACCTTTGGATCAGGCCTTGGCTTTGCAATTAAAGCATCTGCATTCTCAAGTGTTTAACTTGGAATGTCCGACCTAACTTTTTCAGGTTGTTGCTGATACATTGCATTCCACTTGTTCAACATTTGAGTTTCTTCATCAAGTCCTGCATCTGATTCAAACTGTCAAAAGCAAAAGAGTTATCAATTTATCAATTTATCAATTTTTAAATCCAATAATTAATCTGTCAATAAAACAAGTAATCTGTCAATTCAATAATTAATATTTCAATCCAATCATTGGTACCCTTCAAGAAATCCCCCTTAATTCATTGGAAGGGTCATAGTCTTACTGCCAAGGATGAACATCATCAGGCACAATGGATCCTCTTGATTCTAGTATTTCACCTAAAATGGGGGAACAGGGCAATACCATTGTATTTGGATATGACTTTGAGCACACCTTGCCATCATGGTTGCGCTTGAGTTTCTAAAATTGTTCCCTAATGAGTTTAATTGCCTCAATTGAAAATTTTTAACCCAAAGGTAACAGTTCAGTTGGCAGACCTGTGCCCAACTTTATTCAAGATTCTCCAAGTGCTTCATGGACCAATTGGATCTGAATTTCAATAGTTCCTTCAAGGTGTCTCCACACATCCAAAATTTTCCCCAAGGATCTCACTAGTAATTTTTTGAAAGTGGAATGGGCCCCTTCTACCCAAGACGTAGTTTTGTTTTGAAAGTCTGGTTAGACACAATTCCAAGCCCTTACAAACTTCTCTTTCATGGGAAAGATCTTCTCTACATATAGTTTTTCAAATCCTCATGGTCTTTTAAGAAACATTGCATACAAGTTTTAAAGTAAGCTCCCCCAAAAGAGATCAATAGAAGAAGCAATAAATTAGCTTACTCTGATTTCTTCATCATTTGCTTCTGCCTCCCACTTGGTTTTAGATGCTTCATAATTGCCCCAATGAGTCACAAAATTTTTCCAACCGTCATTGTCATTACTGGAGCACACTTTACATTTCCTTTTATATTCTTAGATAATTTCAAATTACAACACTGTCTTGATGACTCGGGAAAACTGTGTTTAATAGCACAAAAAAGAGCTTTTTCACTTTCTGTCACAAAGAATATGGGGAGCCTCTCAGGACCATAAGCCAACTCCTTTAATGCGTTCAATACCCAACTCTAGAACTCATAAGTTTCTTTTGTTATAAAAACAAAAGCCTTTGTAAAATTTATTTTTTGGCAGTCATTTCTACAACATGAAATAGAGGAATGTTGTACCTATTTGTTTTATAGGTACAATCCAACAATGCAATATGATAGAATTTTTTGCAAATTTTTATAGACTCAGGATGAGCCAAGAATAAGGCCCATAATTGACCCTATCCACCAAATTTGGAACTGGAAACCTACTGGGATTCCTGGAAGATCTCCAATAGAGCGTCCATAACACCTTTCCCATCCAGTTCTGCAAGCTTTACCTTTTTCTCAGTGTTATAGCTTTTTCTATCTTCAATTTATTCTCCACCATCAATCTTGCTCAATTTCCTTTTCATTTGCACCGTATTGAGCCCATATTTCATGCCTTCTCTAAGTAAATCTAATGCTTGACCTGATATTCTCCTTATTTGAGGATGGACTGAAGAACTTTCTGATGATTTATGGTTGTGCAGGCCATTTCTGATGGAGAGAGTCCACGTGGGATCTGCTACCTTCCTACTTGCACAGATAATGAATTGACACTTGACCTTCCTAGTGTCAGTTTTTCTTTGATGTTTAGTAAGATATGGCCCTTCATCTATCTCATATCTTTCACATGCTAAGTCAATGTATTTGTCTTTCCTCAATTTAAAAGTTGTCAATGCATAGCCATGCATGGCTGCCCATTTCTGAAAATAAATCTTGGCATCTTTTGTAGTAGCAAAGGCTCTCACAGGAGTAGGGTCAAGTGGTTCTGGCACACCGTAGATTCATAGCTATACCCAACATGGTTACATTAGTATTGATCCATCTAAATCCTATTCAGTTCAAATGACATATAAATTTTTACCCATTACCTCTAGTCAACTCAAGTTGTGACGGAACATCTTTTTCCTGTTGTGAAGAAGCATTTTTTTCCTCAATTGTAACTCTAGATGAGGATGCAATTGGGGCTTCCAATGTTTTCTTTTCCAACTCCATACCTGAGTCCCTAAATTCTTCCAAAATGTTTTTAAGTAAACCTTTAATTAATTCCTTTAACATAGTCTTGTTTAATCCAGGAGGGCTTGGGCTTTTCACTGTTCCCATAAACAAAAAAATTCAACGGCAATTTAGTATTCCATGCATTTTTCAATCCAACGACTCCAAAAGTGTGCTCACTTTTGGGTTCTCAAAAATAGATTTTGAGAAAAATTAGTTTGTGAAGGGCAAGTGGTGTATGTACAAGGAATTTTTGCTAATAGGCAGTGTTTGATTCAAGTTTTGTTTGTGTGGTCCAATAATTTTCCCACATAGTATTTCAGATCCCAAAATTTGGGTTGAAAAGACTCAAATTTGGTCCAGGGGTGCCTAGGTACCCCTAATCCCCCCTCAAATGGCCCATTTGGGGGGGAGTAGCCCAAATGGGCCAGTAAAACGCGCGCAACCCCCGATTGCAACTCGCGCATCCCCTGGGGGGTCGCAAACCATCTTTTACTACCCAAATTGGGTCGCAAACCCCTGTTTGCGACGCAAAATGGGTAGCAAACAAGGGTTCACGACCCCCCGAGGGTTTCTTGAGTCGCAAGCTACCTGGCTTGCTAATTGCTTTGCTGTTTTGGGCCATTCACAACCTGTTTGGGTTGTTAAAGGCGGTTCATGGCCCGTGTGCAACCCTGAGGTTGCAAGCATAACATTGGCCATATTATTCTGACCATCTCCAACATTGAGTAAGAAACCCTGGTAATCAGGATCCCATGAAGCAAGTATACTTGAATTAAGGTGAAAAACCTGGAAATGTCTCCAGCAAGAAGAATTGAAAAACTTGCATCAAAAATTTGGGGATGTGTACCTTTTTGAACCACAGGTAAAATTTTCCTAAAGTCACCACCAAGAACCATTACTTTTCCGCAAAAATGTAGGTTAGAATCCACAAGGTCTTGAAGTAGCCTGTCAACCAACTCCAGAGGATGCCTATGGCCCACAACTGCTTCATCACAGATTATCAAAGAAGCCTTTTTGAGACCTTCACCCTTTTGAGAATTTTTTGATACTCTTGATACAGAGGAGTGATTTAACCTCCAGGGAATTCCAAAGGTGAGATGAGCTTTTCTTCAATTTGGTAGATTCATGGCAGCTATTCCACTACCAGCACATGCCATATATATTTTTCCAGATGTTCTGATAGAGGCCAGCAAGCATTTATATAGGAATTTTTTGCCAGACCCTGCAGGTTCATCAATAAAGAGTTAAGAGGGATGAGAGGAATTTCATGAATGCATTATCTGATCAAATATTTGCTTCTTTATATGATTCAGAAAAGAAATTGTTTGCAAGTCTAATTCATTTATTACAGAATTTTTTCTTCCTCAAGGATAGAGTTCCTGTTTTTCCTTGGTTCCTCCATCAATTTATGAATCCTTGCAAGATCAGAAAAAGTTTATTCAACACTTGTTCCACAATTTTGAATACAATAGGGGTTATGGATTTTAATATTTCATTGGTTAAAAATCTTTGATCTGTGATTCCAGAACAAATTAAATCATCAAAAATCAAATTGAATGAAAAATTGAATAGGTGTTGTGGTTTTTCAGGCTGGAAAATTGCTAAAAGCATTCCAAACAACCTTTGTAGCTCAGAAGTTCCAAGATATTCCGCAGTTTCTTCCATTTTTGTTTCCAAATGATGATCATCCTCAAGTAGACCCTTTGCCAAGGCAGCCTCTCTGAAATTTTTATAAGACATTCCATTTACCTGATTTAGGTGATTGAAAGAAGTTGAACCAACACAATTATCTAACAAAAATATGAGGTAAAACCTCTCAGCATCTGGAGGATAAACATAATAAATCCTTCTAATTGAAAAACCTCTCTGTATTGTCCTCCATTCTTTTCTCTGGGGATTCCATGTGAAATTTTTTTAAAAATTAGAATATTTGATGGTCCTTGCCAAATTTTGAATTGTATTCCTTTTGAAATATTCTTTCAGAACAGTTTTAGAATGGTTGATTTATGAAACACTTCATCTGGGGCTTCATCAGGTTCAAAAATAACTTCTTCTTGGTCAGGCAGGTGAATGTCCAGTTGTATACCAACAGGTGAGATAGAAGACAATTTAAAGGAAAAAAAATTCTCCATCAGGCCTCAGGTGCAGCATCCCATCTTGAATCCCTAAAAAAATTTATTTCATCCAAGTTTTGAACAACCTCCACAGTAACACATTCATGGCCCTTATAAACATATTTTTAGAGATATTTGACAGCTGAGATACATGCACATACTTCTACATTGATGTGACATTGATACTTTTCAAAGAGATAGGTATTTTAAGGGAGAATCCAGTAATAATCAATGAGAGGCCTTATTTAATTGTGGGAGAGAGATATTGTAACTCCATCTTTGCGTCTTTGATAGAGAGGATACAAATTTTTACCCATGATGGTTTCAGGGCAGAAGGCTGTGGGTTATCTCTTCCTGCATGTACCATTATGCATGCAAGGTGATTAAAGGTTCAAAATACTACATGGTACATGTATCATGTGTCTATTTACTTTTTTTAAAGAGAAGGCTGAGTGAATTCCTTAGGAATCTCTACAAAAACAATCATTTCAATTTTTTCAGCTGTTCTGGGCTTGCGGGAATGATTTGGATCATCAAGATGTGAGCATTTGGAAGGCCTCTCTTCTGGATTTCTATGAAATTTTTATGTCCCCTGGTGGTTCCAAAGATTCCATCCTTGAATATTTCATCACAGATTCTTTTCAATTTTGATTTGAAAACACATTTTACAATATCTGGCCTATCCTGTGCTTTTTGAACTGAAAAAAGATTATTTAGAATTTCTGGCCATGCCAGGTTACATGCAATGTTGTAAAAAGATTTGGCTTTCCCATATGCTGAACAATTGCCATATAATCTTGATATTGAGCCTTCATGTCCCTTGGGACACCTATAAATGATTGATGGAGGCTAAAAAAACAACATAAGAATTACATAATATCAATTTATGCATAAGTATTGGTAGAAGCTAGACATAAATCTCAAATGAAAAATTTCAGAGAAACCAACTTACCTGTTCCCTGAACCAACTCAACCCCATGTTTCATTGCATCCACAACACCATATAAATGCTCAATCCTTATATAATTTTCATGATTTAAAATATAGGATAATCTTTATGTCTAAAATTTTATGTATAAGTAAACAAAAGATTGTTTTGACAGTTGACTGCCGCAGTGCAAAAATGGAATAATAAGAATGAAAAAAATTCCAGACAATTTCAATTATAATTAATTTCAGTGAAAATATTCTTTCCTGGCTTGAATTTTGATTCTGGAAACAAAAAAAATTAACCATGAGGATGAAAAATAACATAGTGCAGAGGGTCATACAATTTGCCCAGTTCACTAATTCTGCTGAAGGAGCCATCTGAATTCCTGATAAAAACATCTCTATGTTTCAATTGAGCATTATAATTATTTGAAGTTATACTTGAGAGTCTCTTTATTTCAATTCAACTACAGACACTTTTAATAGTATTATCTGAGAGACAGGAGGTGGTTCAAAATGCAAAAGCAGAGATGATCATGAGTCAGAAAGGAATAAGACAAACACAGATGAGAAAGAACGCGAGATGGGAAAAAACATGACAAAGGAAAGTAGGAAATGAGATTTCACCTTGGTCAAAGCATTACTAGCAGGCTTGGCAACGCGGTTGCAGGAGGGAGTGGGTTGAGTACTTGCTCCACATGAATTTAGCAGGGATGCCAAGGTTTGGTTGCATGCAGTACGTTCTTCCGGCTGGGTAATACTATGAGGAAGGGAAGAAGGGTTGAGCTCTGGAAGGGCACAGGGCAAGATGCAAGACGGTGTCCACGTAAGGAGGTGAAGGTGCCAGAACCGTGGGTTGAGATGGCCTGAAAGTAGACTAGGTGCGTTTATGGCGGTACTGGTGCGGACCTGCGCAACGCAGACTGCGGAGGCCGCTGGATCTTCAGCTAATACTCCTCCTGCATTCAGCGGAGGTGAGGTGAAGTTTTAATCTGGCCTGTATCACTTTCATGTACCCAAGGGGCTTGGTAAGGATGTCTGCTATCATGTTTTCTGTTGGGGTGTGTTTGAGGGGTAGCAGTGACTTGGAAATGAGGTCTTGCACGTACTGGAATCTTATCTCAATGTGCCAGGAGTTAGGGTTTAACTGTGCTTCCTTGCTTATGAAGTTAGCTCCCTGATTGTCATTCTTTTTTTTTGGCTTTGAGATTGACATGCCAAGTCTGAGGATGAGCGTTGACAGCCACCTTAATTCCTTTGCACATAGATTTGTTGCCACAAACTTGGCTTCCGTTGTAGACTTGGCCGATATGGACTGCTTCTTTGTGGTCCAGCTGATGGGGCTGCCATATAGCGTGATGGCATAGCCAGAGGTCCATTTCTGAGTTGTGATAGATTGTCCATAATCCCCGTCTGCCCACCTGCACAGTTGATCCTTAGGGTTGGACAAATTTTTGAACAGAAGTCCCACAGATTTTGTTCCTTGCAGGTATTGGAATAGATGTTTTACCATCTTTCATTGAGCTTGAGTTGGTTTGTTTGCCAATTGGGATAGTAAATTGACCATGAACTGAATGGCTAGGTGTATGAGGGTCCCTAGTCATTTTTGCATGGTCTTTAGGTCAAAATGTGGTGAGTCCTATCCTACCACTTTGTGTATTTTCATAGGGGCAGGCGCTTTTACAGCATTGAGATGTTCAAAACCAAAGTCCTTCAAGGCTTTTTCTGTGAAGTCAAGTTGCTGGATCTTGAGGGAGCCATCCTGACCCCACTCAAGGGTGTAGCCCAGGTGTTGCATTGGACGTTCTTGGGGCTTTATTTTATATTTGACCCCCAGAATTTCCAGAAACTATTTGATCTCCTTCCAATCCGCCCCATCAACTAGCCCGTTGTCCACATGTAAGTGCATCCAAATAGACTTGGACTTGTTGACAAAGATGGACTCATTGCCAGTTAATGGGGCCATGCCAAGTGACAGGAGCGTCTTTTCCAGGTGGGAGGGCCAGCATCTGGGGGCCTGCTTGGTGACGTACAGTGACTTGTTAAGCTTCCAAATCCAGTCCCCCTTTCCTGGCACTTTGAAGCCTGCCACCTGTGCTACATGAATGACCGCTTTGATGTTGCCATAAAGAAATGCCATTTCAACGTTGAACTGAAACACATGCCATTCATTCTGGACTTCAGCCAAGAGGAGTTCCCGGAGTAATTTGCTTCAGCAAACCAATGAGTACATGTTGGATAGTTTCTGGGGTATTCCTGGTGATTCCCAAAACAAACCTACCTTGACTTGCGCCAAGGGATTTTTCCAAACTCATTCCTCTTCCGGACCAAAGGTCACATCCCACTGATGACTTTATTGTTTTTTGGCCAGGTAACTAGGGTGCGGGTCTCATGCATCAGAAGCAATTGATTCTTGGCCATCATTGACTCCATCCACTTTGGCCGTTTGTCCGGGTCTGCAAAGGCCTTTTCCACCAAGATCACTTCAGTGACCAAGGCCTCATCCATGTTTTCCTTTTTGGGAGAGCATCATGTGGGTGTCTTGATGTCCGCAGTATAGCGGCAGTATCAATGTTGGAGGAGATGTCCCAGGGAGCCTTGTTGTAGTAGGGCACGTACACTGTTGTGACCAAATCTGGACACCTCAGGACCACAGCGTAAAATTTTTTAAAAAAATATTATTTTTTATGGCTATCATTATTTTTTTATTTTTGGCTATCATTCATCATCATCAAAAAAAATAAAAAATAAAAATAAAAAATTTGAATTCCTTTTTCTGAATCAGGTTTCTTCAGCCTTCAGATCCTCCAGCTTCCCAATCTCCCAGCGGTTTAGGGATGGGTCCCTGGGTTTTCCAACTCCCAGGTCTTGCATTCAATCCTTGTCCTTCTTGCCTTGGCCCTTTGGTTTGCCAAATGCGCAGTTGAAGACCCGCTTGGCTCAATCTTGTCCATCTCTCACACTGGCTTGGCTTGGCTCAACCCTTGCCAGCACCAGCACTGCCATTGACATTGACGGCAATGGAAGTTCTCACCCTCCCACCAGCCGGCTCTTGATAATCCCTGAGCTTATCATCCCCCACCCCATCTGAACATCATCATCACATTCAACCCTCCAATCCATTGTCTGCTCTCCTCCTCCAACAAACCAATGACCAGCTACCTCAAACACACCCCCTGCCTGCTCCTGATGGAGCTCATTTCAGTCTCATCCTTGGCATCTCTCTCAGTCTGCTGGCTTCCTTCATCCAATCAATTGGCCTCACCATCCTCATCACCTGACTCAATTGGTTGTTCCCACAACCAATCTCACCTCCATCCTCATCCGGACGGTTGCCCCATCCAATTCTCTTTCCCGCCGTCATCACGGCCATCCGGTGTTTCTCAATTGGTCAAAAGAGACTCTGGACTGCATTAGATCAGATGTTGGATATGTCCAATAGCCCACCCAGATGATCCATCACAATTGATATTTCTTTCACCCATGCATCTCAGCTTCCTATCCCAGCCTGGTCATCATTGTCAGCCACCTCCTTGATCCAGTTGCAACCCCATTAAATTTTTGTCCAGCTTTGATTTCAGCTAACTTCATCATTTACCTAATCCCCTCTTGACACATCCTTGCAATCTTGCCAATCTTGCTTCACACTGTGATCAGCGGTGCGTTAGACTGGAGAACCTCTGTTCTTTCCCATTGCTCATGATCTCCAAATCACGCACTATCCTCCCATCCACTCTCATCCTCAAGGCCCTGCAACCCCTGTCTAAATAGTCTGCAGGGACCCATGGCCCAAAAAAGGAGGGGCTCTTCCCTAACTTTTTCAATCATCCATGGGAGTGTGTTCCTATGTCCCCCCTGGTATCATAGTAATTCATCATCATTATCCTGGGTATATCTTTTGATTTCCCCCTGATCCATTTGATCAAGTCTTTGCCCCTCTGTGGCCTGATCCTTATCACCAACCATAGCCTTGCTGGTTGAAGAGAATTCTTTCTGTAGAATTCTTGAGTTTGTAACACCACTCATTGATCCCTTTCTCTGACCATACTGGTCTTGATCCTCCCTTGATCATCTTTCTGGAGCCAATCACGTTTGATTGAAGAGGTTTTATTAAAGTTTAAAACCTGGAGTTTTATACCTGCTTTTATTTCAAAGTTACATTCTTCCAGCCTACTCTTTAGTTCCTTGATAAGTCTTGAGTTTATCCCTGTTGAAATCAGTTACTGTTTGCTTTTAGAGCTTCTCAAAACATTGTGCTTTGTCTTGTATGGCCACCCTCAGTTATCTGTTACCCTTCAAGTGCATTATTGCGGAGAGTTGGGCGGGTTCTTTGAGAAACTGGAGGTTTGTTGGGGTTTGAGTTGATAATCACCAATCTTCTGCTGAAGACTAGAGTTATTAGCTTTTGGGCATTTTTTACATACAACAGCTTTGTTCTTGTGAGCTTTAAACAACCTTTAACTTCTTTTGTTCAAATATCTCCCAAATAATCTTGCCTCAGATAGGGCTGTTCCATTGCTACAGACTATTATCAAACTTTATCCTTTACTACTTGATTCCTCACTCAAAACGTTCTGGACCTTGATCTTGGTTACATTTAAGTATTTCTTTAACACTCAGGAGGGCAGCCTAAACAGCACCTTTACCCTCTGCAGAACTTCCATGGCCTAGCACCCTTTGGAGTCTTACAACGCATAACCCTTAGGGGCCAAGACAGCAACGGATGGTAGACACTGTGGAGGAGTGCCCATGTCCGTGGCAATGGGGTGAGGTGGTGTTGTGTGACCTGTTCTTTGAGGGTGGGATGGCATGGTATTGGTGTGTACTGTGGGCTCCACAGGTTTGCGGCATTCAGGCTTTCGGAGCCAGGAGATGGGAAGGTGTACAGATGAGTTCTGCTCCATTGCAGGGATTGAGGCAGTCTTTGGGAGTGAGGACAGGCACTTCTTTAAGGACTGAGCGGAATGATACAGAAAGAAAAGACAGGTTGGCCTGAAGTCCCAGATTACCACCACTCTCTGTTTGTTTGGGTCCAAGAAGCATGCTGCGTCCAAGTACAATTCTTACCCCAGGGTCCTGCATCCGAGTACAATTCTTACCCCAGGAACAGAAGGGGTTTGGATCAAACTTCCAGCTTTAAAGGAGGAGAAATGTTCACTTTCACCTTGAGAGCAAAGGAATCAGAGTTAGTATGTTTTGCACAGGCTCTATGGTGGCATTCACATTGAGTAGTGTGCTAACCAGCAACTTCCAGCGAAGCAACGCAAAGGGGAGAAGATTGATCAGCATTGAGGAATACTTTTCCGCCTTGTCCCAGTAGTTGATGGGTACATCTGACTAAGCCAGAAGGCACCTGATGTTTTTCAAGATAGTCTGTTTGAAAAGTTAGGCAAGCTCATTTTACTGAGGGGAGTTTGCAGGACCTTGTTCAAGAACAATCCCACAGCTTGACAGGAAATCTCAGAGTATTGTTGAGCCAAATTTGCCCCCCCCCCCCAATTGCAGTGCAAGAACCCCGGAGTGACATCAAGTTGTTTCTTGATTTCATGCACATAGCTGACAATTCTATCCTCCGCATTGGACTTGTTCTTGAGGATATAGATCATTTTTAATAGGGAGAAATTTTTGATGATCACAAGGATGTACAAGGCTGACTGCTTGCATGGTGGGGTGACTTAAAGGACATCAAGATGAAGAAGTTGGAACGGCTTGAGCAAGACTGGCATGGGGTTGGCATGGGATTCACGCTTTATCTTTCACTTGGAGCAAATTTTGCAGTGGTTGGCCAATGGGAATGAAGTTGCCGTAGGTAACTTGTGGAAGAGAAGAAACTTTTGTAGGTAAGCATTTGACGGGTGGCCCAGCGTTATGTGACAATCCACATTGGTGTTGGTTATTTTTGCCAGGTTGATATTGGGTGGAGGGGAGTAATACAACATGTAGAGATTACCAATCCAAAGAAATTGATACACAATGAGTTCCGCAAGCTTCACTAGTACAGTATGGTGTTAGTGGACTACCTGCAAGCCGTGATCCTCTAGTTTAGTGGCATAGATCAGGTTGTGGGGCCCCCCGGGAGTGTAGAACACTGGGTATATAGTTTTCCCGCCTATGTTGAGCTTGCCGACATGTGTGATATCAATACAACCTCCATAGGTACTCAGCTGCTTTAAAACAGGAGTGGGGTTGATCATCAGTGCCAGTTTGCATACTTTGGACCTTGAGGCGCCCAAGTTGTAGAACAGTTTGTACCTGGGGTTGCATGGGGTTGAGGTGTTGTATAACGCCTCATTTCAGAGGAGAAACCGGCAATCATCAGGATTGGTGGAATGATCTTCCACCCCCAGGGCATGGTCAACCAGATCTTCTGCGGAGGACTCCTTGGTGCAGTCTTCTACAATGTTTGCATAATTTTGTGACCTGAGTTGCTTAAGTTCTCAATCTAATCATTCTATTTCAGCAGCTAGAGATGTGGGGTGCAAGCAAATTTGAGGGTTTTTTCTTGTGGGGGAGACAGAGAAAGGTCAGTTGGGAAGAGATGATGATGCTTTGTCTGTCATTTTCCCGCAAGTGTTATGTTTGGGAAAAAAAGCTTGTAATCAAGTGTTCAGAGCGTATTATCTTGCATCCACAGAATTCAATTCTTGTCTTGAGTCCTCCAGTAAGATCCTGGTGGACACTGCTTCCAGGGTAAAGGGTCTTATGTTGTAAAGCGTGGAGGTGATACTTGAGATCAGGTTGTCTTGCCTCAGGCTCTTGATGAGGAAGATTGCGGCTAAGACTGGGGAGAAGTTCATTATCTGGTTCTTGGTTGGCTGGCTTTTGATCATATTAGTGAGGTTGACTTAGGCTTTTTTAAACGTCAAGGTGTTTTCTTGTAGGCTTCTCCCTGGCTTGTACATCAGGTTGACCAGTCAGATTAGTGCTTCCCCTATAACTATTAGTGAGTTTTTGCCACATTCATTTGTAAGGAGCTTGTATGCTTTGCTGAAATCCAACTTTCTAGACTTAAAGGGGGATAGTAGGTCCTTTTTGATCAAATGCCTTAGGAGGCTGAGTTCAAGAGAATTCTTGCAGCAATAGGTTTTTGTGGGTGATTTATTCTTGATCCATTTGTCATCTAGTATCTCCTTGTGACCTTTACCAATGATAATGTCTTCAAAGGCGCTTTTCCAATTGTGCCAGTTATGTTGGTTTAACTTTACAATCTTTTTCTTGGTAAAGTAATCATTGTCCAAGTTGTCAGATTGGGGGATGAGTATGGGATGTCCTTCATGATCAGCCACCGGATAGGGTACCTGGAATTTTTTGACCTGTCTATCTATTCAAGCATTTTTGGAATTAAGAGTTGACTCTTGCTACCATGTGAGTTTATACTCAAGAGTCTCTTTATTTCAATTCAACTACAAAATCTTTTAATATTATTATCTGAGAGAAAGCAGGTGGTTCAACATGCAAGAGCAGAGACAATCATGATTCAGAAAGGAATAAGACAAACACAGATGAGAAAGAATGCAAGCCAGGAAAAAAATGAAAAAGGAAAGTAGGATGTGAGATTTCACCTGGGTCAAGGCACTACTAGCCGGCTTGGCACAGCGGTTGCAGGAGTGAGTGGGTTGAGTACTTCCTCCTCCTGAATTTAGCTAGGATGCCAAGGTTTGGTTGCGTGCGGTACGTTCTTCCAGCTGGGTAAGACAATGAGGAAGGGAAGGAGGGTTGGGCTCTGGAAGGGGATGTGGCAGGATGCAAGACTGTGTCCACGTAAGGAGTTGAAGGTGCCAGAACCGTGGGTCAAGATGGCCTGAACATAAAATAGGTGCATTTGTGGCGGTACTAGTGCGGACTTGCGCAACAGAGACTGTGGAGGCCACTGGATCTTCAGTTAAAACATTATCTGTGTGAAATTCAAATCTATTAGAAAAGTTTCACTTTTTTGATCTGAAACCAAAAAAAATAGGAAATACCATACCTTCTATCCATATTGCAGCTTTTTGGTCTCCTTTTGGTAGTTTGTACACTCTTTGATGCGTATTTTGTGAATATGGATCATCAAGCCCTGATATATTGATTTGGACCAACCTCAGGAGAAACTCTTTGAAATATATTTATCAAACCATTTTTTTGGTGTAAAATCTCTTGAATCCTGAAAAACAAATCCTTTTCCACATGTGAGCCCCATATGTGCCAATTGTTAAATTCATTTTACCTTTTATATTTATACAATTGGAGGAATGATGGGTGATTTACACCAATGGTATTAAGACTACCAATTTTATGGTGAATAGTTCCATTCAACCTAAAATTGTACATTCCCCTTGTCTGGGAATTGAGGGATTGCTGGTATTTTGGTTGAGACCAATTGTTATTAAGGAATAATTGGAGTTTATAAACCTGAAATTGGAAAGCAGTTGATTCTCATGGGAATGATGATCCCTGGTAGCAACCTTGAGCATATGTAGCAACTCAATTGGTGTTCTTTTCTGCTTGAGTAAAACCTGTAAATTGCTAAAGCACAAGGAGCTTTTCTTATTTTGCAAAAGCATTTCTTGGAAATGCTGGAATGTAATGGTTGGTTTTAGAGTTAATTTTTCAAAAAGAGTTGGTTCCATCAACCCCCAGGCAACAGGGGGCTAATATTTACTTGTTGAAATTTCTCTTAAGTTTCAACCATGAGTTGATTTTTCCTTAATTTTTTGAGCTCCATAATATTGCCTTGAAGAATAGTCTCTTGTGGTTGGCCTTCCAGTTATTCTTCAATTCCAGGAAATGCAGATTGTGGGGAACCATGGTCATTTTCATATTTTAGTTGCTCCACAGGTTCATTACCTTGCACATAAACAGGAAAGTTGGGATTTTGCAAAGTAGTGTAAACATTTTGTTGAGGAGGTGGAGGAAGTGCACTTTCATTTGTTAATTATAGAACAAATTGGGATGGGTAATTTTTGAAATGGAAATAGAATGAGGAGGAGGTGAAAGTCTATGTTGATTTATGCAGTGGGCAAGAATAGGTGGAAAGTTGTAAAGGTCAGGAATGGTATAATGATCATGTGTTGATCTGGTATGTCATGTGGATGGAAATAAGGAATTGTGCCTTCTATGTAGAGCATTTTTGGGAGGATATGGTGGAGGTGGGAATAAGGAGGAGGCTGCTTTATATATATATAATTTTTGGGAGGATATTTTGAATTTGGGAATAAGGAAGAGGTACCCTTATGATGGTGATGCATATCATAAAGATTGATGTTTTAATTTGATTGGTGTAGTGAATTTTGAGCCACAAATTAAGGGGAGGAGGACCTTCTTCTATGTGAATTCGGATAGTGACTCATTTATTTTTTTTGAATTTCAAAATAGGAAAACCCATTTTGGTGTTGATATCTGGGTTGATGGGGGATCACATGAAATTGGGATGGAAGGGGTTTTATATAAAATTTCAATGCTCTAACCAAAAGTTTGAAAAAGGTAGCAATCATTGTTAATTCCATGTGCTGTCCATGTCCTTTGTTTCATCTGTTCTGTTACATCTTCTCTGTTACATGTGCTGTCCTTGTGTTTTCCATGTTAGATTTGTTTTCCCTTGTGATCCCTTGTTACATGTGTTTGATCTTCTGAACTTGTTACATACATGTGATGGATTTATGTACATGTGTTGTATTTACATACATGTGTTGGATTTACATACATGTACTTGAAACATTAAAAAAGAGTGGATAGAGGGAACATAAAGCAGACCAAGAAAAAAAAATCATCTGAAAAAAAAGCAGAACAAAAAAAAGAGGACTCAAATGGATGCAAGAGGTGCATACAAAACAACATCAATAAATGAATACAAACCCAAGGACCTTGAGGCCAGGTGAGGCATGTGAGGTAAAAAAATCAGACAGAGAAAAAAAACTGGACCAAAAAAAACGGTAATTTTAAATTCAGGGCTCATTGAGCCGTGTACACAACTCTTTACATGGCTCTTTGAGTTGTGTACATGGCTCAATGGTCAATGTGGCACCCTACACCACTCAAATGAGCCTTGTGGCATGCTACACGACTCAAACGGGCTGTGTGGCATCCTACACGTCCCATTTGAGTTGTACGGCGTGCTAAAAAACTACAATCAAGTTGTGTAGCCTCCACTAAATAATAAATAATGAATAATGAATAATGAATAATGAATAATGAATAATCAATAATAATAATAAATTATGAATTATAAATTATAAATTGTAAATTATAAATTATAAATTATAAATTATAAATTATAAATAATAGACAAATAATAAACAATAAATAATAAATAATAAATAATAAATAATAAATAATAAATAATAAATAAATAATAAATAATAAATAATAAATAATAAATAATAAATAATAAATAATAAATAATAAATAATAAATAATAAATAATAAATAATAAATAATAAATAATAAATGATAAATAATAAATAAAAATAATAAATAATAAATAATAAATAATAAATAATAAATAATAAATAATAAATAATAAATAATAAATAATAAATAATAAATAATAAATAATAAATAATAAATAATAAATAATAAATAATAAATAATAAATAATAAATAATAAATAATAAATAATAAATAATAAATAATAAATAATTAATAATTAATAATTAATAATTAATAATAAATAATTAATAATGAATAATAAATAATAAATAATAAATAATAAATAATAAATAATAAATAATAAATAATAAATAATAAATAATAAATAATAAATAATAAATAATAAATAATAAATAATAAATAATAAATAATAAATAATAAATAATAAATAATAAATAATAAATAATAAATAATAAATAATAAATAATAAATAATAAATAATAAATAATAAATAATAAATAATAAATAATAAATAATAAATAATAAATAATAAATAATAAATAATAAATAATAAATAATAAATAATAAATAATAAATAATAAATAATAAATAATAAATAATAAATAATAAATAATAAATGATAAATAATAAATAATAAATAATAAATAATAAATAATAAATAATAAATAATAAATAATAAATAATAAATAATAAATAATAAATAATAAATAATAAATAATAAATAATAAATAATAAATAATAAATAATAAATAATAAATAATAAATAATAAATAATAAATAATAAATAATAAATAATAAATAATAAATAATAAATAATAAATAATAAATAATAAATAATAAATAATAAATAATAAATAATAAATAATAAATAATAAATAATAAATAATAAATAATAAATAATAAATAATAAATAATAAATAATAAATAATAAATAATAAATAATAAATAATAAATAATAAATAATAAATAATAAATAATAAATAATAAATAATAAATAATAAATAATAAATAATAAATAATAAATAATAAATAATAAATAATAATTAATAAATAATAAATAATAATTAATAATTAATAATTAATAATTAATAAATAATAAATAATAAATAATAAACAATAATTAATAAATAATAAATAATAAATAATAAATAATAAATAATAAATAATAAATAATAAATAATAAATAATAAATAATAAATAATAAATAATAAATAATAAATAATAAATAATAAATAATAAATAATAAATAATAAATAATAAATAATAAATAATAAATAATAAATAATAAATAATAAATAATAAATAATAAATAATAAATAATAAATAATAAATAATAAATAATAAATAATAAATAATAAATAATAAATAATAAATAATAAATAATAAATAATAAATAATAAATAATAAATCATAAATAATAAATAATAAATCATAAATAATAAATCATAAATTCTAAATTATAAATTATAAATTATAAATTATAAATTATAAATTATAAATTATAAATTATAAATTATAAATTATAAATTATAAATTATAAATTATAAATTATAAATTATAAATTATAAATTATAAATTATAAATTATAAATTATAAATTATAAATTATAAATTATAAATTATAAATTATAAATTATAAATTAAAAATTAAAAATTATAAATTATAAATTATAAATTAAAAATTATAAATTATAAATTATAAATTATAAATTATAAATTATAAATTATAAATTATAAATTATAAATTATAAATTATAAATTATAAATTATAAATTATAAATTATAAATTATAAATTATAAATTATAAATTATAAATTATAAATTATAAATTATAAATTATAAATTATAAATTATAAATTATAAATTATAAATTATAAATTATAAATTATAAATTATAAATTATAAATTATAAATTATAAATTATAAATTATAAATTATAAATTATAAATTATAAATTATAAATTATAAATTATAAATTATAAATTATAAATTATAAATTATAAATTATAAATTATAAATTATAAATTATAAATTATAAATTATAAATTATAAATTATAAATTATAAATTATAAATTATAAATTATAAATTATAAATTATAAATTATAAATTATAAATTATAAATTATAAATTATAAATTATAAATTATAAATTATAAATTATAAATTATAAATTATAAATTATAAATTATAAATTATAAATTATAAATTATATGGAGTATTGTATGGGCCCCCACACATTGAGGGTCCCTACACGTATCCCACAGGCCATGTGGGGCCCTACACTGCTCCCACACGCCTGGAGCTGTGTACACGGCTCCCGCACGCCTGGAGCCGCGCACACGGCTCCCACATGACTGGAGCCATGAATTTAACATCACCCAAAAAAAAACAGCTGAAAAAAGCAGATAAAAAAAAGGACTGAACTGGATGAAAGATGTGCATACACAAAAAAATTAATAAATGAATACTAACCTGATGACCTCAATGCCATGTGAGGAATCTGAGTTTTTCAAATATTCTTATATTTATAGATTCAAATTTTTTATTTTTTTTGTTATTTCAAACTTTTGGAGGCCCAGGCTAAATTTTGGCCAATAAAATTACTAAATACATGCAATTTCTTGAAAAAGGCATGATTCTAGCAATTCTTTTTGCTAAATTGACACCAAAAGGGGGCATTTGCTTGATGAAAGTAAAGAGATTACTATATTCACGCCAACTGGCATGCTTTGTCAACCCATGAAGGAGTGAAAACCTTAATATATTGAATCAAGATTTTGCATGGCTTTTTAAGGTTTGAAGGAGTGCCTAATGTGTTAAAAAATGTCTTTTGATGGAATTTTGGCCCCCCCAAGGCCTTTAAACATTGATTGACGCCCTGGTCAGGTATTATAAAGCCTCCAGATTCCCTGTGGTGTCTTTCTGAGGTAGAATCTTTTGGAGAATACAAATATGGGAACCAATTTAGTAAATGCAATATTTAAGAATGCTATAAATATCATTTTTTTGCATGAAATTCAAATATTACCCCATATTGGAGAAAAAATCTTATCCAATTCAAGAAAAAAATGAAAAATTAAAAAACCCATTTTTTTACACAAAATAGGGTGTATCAAAGTTGACTAAACCAGCCATTATTCAATGGTGGGTTTCAACCCAAATCCGCCATTTCAAACCCACCATTAAAAATTAAAAAAAACCACTTATTTCATATCAGACTTGTCAGAGTTAACATGAAATAAGTGGGTTTTTTCAAATAAATTCTTTAAAGGCTTCGGCCACCTGTCCACGTCATCCACCCCTGGCTTCCCACCTCCTTCTACCTCCAACCTCATTAGAAAAAAATTTAATTCATTGCTCTTCATATCTTCATCACTATCCTCATCACTTCATCACTCTCATGACTTTATTGCTTTCATCACATCCAGATAACTCTCATCAGATCACTATCCTGATCAGTTCATAACTCTCATGCATTCATTGCTTTCATCACATCCATCTAACTCTCATTGGATCACTATCCTTATCACTTCATTTCTCTCATACATTTATTTCTTTCATCAAATCCAGCTAACTCTCTTTTGATCACTATCCTTATCACTTAATATCCTTATCACTTCAATGCTCTCATCAATTCATTAATTTCATCACATCCAGCTAACTCTCATTGGATCACTATCCTTATCACTTCATTTTTCTCATACATTTATTGCTTCCATCACATCCAGCTAACTCTCATTGGATCACTATCCTTATCACTTCATTTCTCTCATCCATTTATTGCTTTCGTCACATTCAGCTAAATCTCATTGGATCACTATCCTTATCACTTCATCACTCTCATCCCTTTATTGCTTTCATCACATCCAGCTAACTCTCATTGGATCACTATCCTCATCACTTGATCACTCTCATCACTTTATTGCTCTCATCTCTTCATCACTCTTGTCACATGATCACTCTTGTCACTTTATTGCTCTCATCTATTCATTGCTATCCTATATCTGTAAGAACTGACTCTCCAATACTCCACTTTCCTTAAAAAGACCAAAGAAATCAACACAGCCAGCCCTGACCCTGCCTTCATTCTACCAACACGTCATCTATCCTGGACTCACCGCAAATTCCATTTCATCACCCAACGCTCCTATGATGTGACAAGCAAGGCATCCACATTGTCATCTCAGAAAGCTCATTCTCTGCCCCACAACAGACTAGCAAGTGACCCTCTGCATCCTCAGTAAGCAGATACTTAAACACCTCCATCTTGAGCTTCTCATACCCAATCTCAATCCATCCATAGGAAAATCAGAAACTTTGAGCTGATAGTGCCTTGTACAAACCTGCCGCAAATACTGCAAGATCCACATAAAAATTCATTACTGATAATCTATGACTCATCTTGCCAAACCTCAACTCATCTTCCTCAGGTCTGGAAGCTGGAGCCTATATCCTCTATCTCTTACTTCAAATGTTCTGTTCATCTGTTACAGTCTTGGGATCTCATTACAATTTTGTAAATGAATTCAAAAGAGTCAATGGTATGGTTTGGCCCCAGGTCATGAAATAATTCAAAAGACTCTGACTTTCCTGCATTGTAAAGAGAGGGTCTCTTGTGTGAATTTTATGTGAAAAGATTGTATTAACGCAAAGAAGGTAAAGGAAGAGTCTGTTCTCTGTTAGGGACCAATTTACCCTTCTCTGATAAAAAAAGAATTTGGGACAATTTGAGATGGTGGAAGTTGATGGGATGAAAGAAAACAGAAATACATTTGTTGGCAGTACATCAAGGGACCTGGTACTGCTAGTGGTCCACATTGATGAACAAACATGTTTCTACCTTGCAAACCAACTCCACCTACAAACCAACCAATGGAAAATCTTGGTAGGGCAAGGGGCACAGGTGAGAGAGAGAGAGAGACAAAAGTGGGGTGAGGGGGATCCTTGCCACAAGAGAAGCATAAGCAGCTGATCTCCTTTTGAGCGGATGATTCAAGTAAGAATGACATGAAGGACTTACCCATTGATCTGGACCCAGTAACACTTTGGGAAGTGATTAATTACAAGTTCAATGGTTGTTGAAACATTCCAACCCTAAGAACCCATTCCACAGATGACTTTGTTCAAAGCTGATGTCCCATAGTTGAAGCTCATCCAATCTATGATGCTGACAGTGACAACTGTTGAGGCCCAAGTGAGCGCCCAAATGGTTTGGGTCATGATCTTGAGCTCTAGAATAGGTCGCTAGTAATCTATTCAAGACTGCCATGGAGCTTGAGGGAATTCTGGGTTTTTCAATCCGCACCTTCAAGAAATCAAAAGACCTTAGAACCACCTGACATTCAAGATCTTGTTTGAATGGGTCAATGACGGGTAGATTGGGTAAGATCTGCATTCTGCTGGCTATGGACAAATGATTTTAGTCAGAGGGAGTCAAGATGTGAGAGGATCCCAAGCCAAATGGAAACCAAGTCTCTTGCTGGTGGTGATGAGGAGAGAATTCAAGAGTGACTGGGGATCATACATTTGTCAATGTTGAGGTAGAGTTCAACCAATTCAATCAAGCCATAATTCCCAACTTGATCCTCATCCGTATTCAAGCAATCCTGATGACCAGCCTCATCAATATCATGGATGGGTTCAAACCTCCTAAGCCTCTTTTGACCTTTTCCAATCTTGATTGAGGAGGATGAAGTTTTCCAATTGCTGACTAGGTTTGATCCCAGGCCAAGTTGTTGATCTTGAGGAGTCTTGGAATCTTCTGCCTGGGTGAGTGGAGTTCTTAGGCTGGAATTAAAGACTTGATTGGTCCAATGACCATGGTTACCACTTGTACAGTTACTCAGAAATTTGGGGTTTGTCATTGATACATCAAACACATCATCCAGATCACCCAAGCCGGTGATTTAATGACCCACCAAGTCTTCATCTCCCATTTGGAACCGTAATCCGCTAGAACCACTACTGCCACCGAAGCCACCAATGCTTGATCCATCAATTGGATGAGGTTGAAAGATATTGGAATGATGGAGTGTTTTTTTTCTTTTATGATCTTCATCAAGGCTCCTGTTGGGGTGATCCAAGGTGATGGTCTGATTGATTGGGGTGGGAATTCTAGGTTTGGTGTGTGTTTGGAAGGCAATCAAGAGATGAGGATCATTGACCGGCTCCTTGCAAGTTCTTCTTAAGGCCATGATTCCAATGGCGGCCATGATGATCTCCTTGCAGTTAAGTTGGTTGGAAGCGTTGGATGATGAGCTATCCTGAGGATGAATCAATGTGGGCAGATTGGAACCAAGGGCCAAGTTGGAGTAAAAGTTGAGAAGGGGACAATTGAGGTTGAGGGTCTGATAGGTTTTTGAGCTGTCAGGGTGATGGGTTGATGGGTTAGTGGGATGAGTATTGGGATCTTGTGAGGATTCAGGCCTAGGGATGGTGTTTGCAGCTAATTCTTGATTATTGAGACTGGTCAGGAGGATATGTGGGGGTAAGTGAGTTTGAGGTAATGGGAGGTGAATGACCATCAACTTTAATTTTTAATTTGAATATTATTTTGTTTTGTCTTGTGAGGAGGGATGGTGTAGAGGATGGATGGATCAGCAACCAGAACCTAGAGGAGGTTAGGTTGAGATTGAAGGAGGAAAATGAAGAGATGGGATAGAGGATTAGGTTGCTGTTGGCGCATACCTTGTTCGTGCTCAAGACGGAAACAATAATATGACCTTTACCCTGAGCAATGGACTTGATGCAACAACCAGGGGTTTGGCTGAGCCTTTGGTTTTTATTTGATTGGACTTTGAGGATGAGATTGGGAGACATTGATTGAAGATGTTTGGATTGTTTTTCAAATCATCTCCTCCCATCTTGTTCCCTCCCAATCATATACTTAGATTGGGGTGAGGATGAAGAAGGGATTCAATTCTTTGTATAAAATTTGAGTGTTGTGGAAGAAGAATTGGCAGTCCAGGAAAAGGGGATGAGGTGTTCTTGAAGCAATGGGGATGGAATTGGGATGGATTGGCTGATGTGGAGGTGTGGATGGGTGTTTTGCATGCCATGATGGTGGATGGATGATGATGTGAAAATATGTATGCACTTACGTGTGTGCTACGTATAAGTGTAATGCAAATGGGATGCACACATGGACCTCTCCGGCCCAATTGACACTCACACGGACCATACGGGCCTGTGTGGATGTCACGGATTTGGGCCAATTGGCCTCAAAATGTGTGGAACAGGCTCCATGGTACACAGGCCCTAATGGGCCTGGTGAGGTATATGGGCAAATACAGCCAGATGGGCTTGTATGGGCATAATTGGGCCCAAGGTTTATTTTGGACATACCTGGCCAGACGGGCTGGCCTGCCAAAGTATGGTTTATTTAGTCTTTGGGCTTGGGGCAGCCCATTGGGGCCGCTGCCCATGTCGCAGCCCGGTTGGGGCTGCTGCCTGCGTTGCAGCCCGGTTGGGGCTGCTGCCTGCGTTGCAGCCCGCTTGGGGCCGCTGCCTGTGTGGGGGCCCGCTCAGGGCCGCTGTTTTCGCCATTGGCCCGTCTATGGGGCCCACGGCCCGCGCAGGGCCGTCATCGTGGCTGCCCCAGGGCTGGTGATACCGGCTCCTCCCACTCCCCTTGCTCGCCATTGCAAGGGGAAGGGGGAGGGCTGGCTGGTTGTAACCAGCCAGCAACCAGTCATGGTGGGGGGGACTTGATCACCCCCCCACCAAAGGAGATGGCCAGGCCGGTCGCATTGAGGCAACCGGCGGTGGGGGGGGATTGACCACCCCCCCCCCTCACCATGGAATGGGCGCTCTCCCCCCCCCCCACCAGGGGGAGGAGCAATGGGCTGAGGGGACCTGACCACCCCCCAGCCCACTTACCATAGCAACTCCCTGGGGGTATCAACCCCCAGGCCCCCTGAGAGGGGGATTTGACCGCCCCCTCCAGGGATTTGAGGGAAATAGGGGGGGGACGGCATTTCCCCCGGTTAAACCCCCCCCAAGTGAGATTTTGGTTGGACTCAGGTGAGTCCTGGGTCCCACCTGGCCCATATGAGGGGCCAGGGCTGTACAGGTGCTAAGATAAGTAACAGGTCTAGTTGCAATGGACAAACAGCCAGGTTTTTGAACAGATGAGGGGCTGGGTCAGCCCCATTGAGGTGGAAACACCAGAAACAACGGGAATAGGCTTGTTGTAAGGGTACAGGACTGATTCCATGTGGGCTGATGTAGCCCAAACCAAGTAACAAGGCCTGTAGAGCCTGTAGAGCTCTTTTGGGGCGGAAAATTTGCCTTTTGGCTTGTTGTATCATGGGCTCACAAGAGGCCAATCTTTTGTACTTAAGGATCTCTTCTCCCTGCTGTTTTCCATCCATTCATTCATCATCCAATCAAATTCATCAACAATATCATCCAACGTGTTGCCCCATTGTGAGAGCCCATCTAGCAATTATTGAAACAAGGTGTCTAGCATTTGTTTTGCTTTAAGTACTGCTCATTTGCCTAATCTAATTGCTGGCCATAATTATAACAGATGATGCATAAATGGTGGGTTTAATGGCGGTTTAGATGTTTGAAATCCGCCATTTTCATGAAACACACCATTTCAAAATACACCAGTTAGGGGGTATGTGTATTTCAGAAACCCGCCATTAAAAATGGCGGTTTTGGTCAAAAAAATGGCGGGTTTGCTAACTTTGATATACCCTAATGGAATATTTATGGTGGAATTAACATAAATAACCTTTGACAAAGCATAAAAACATTTAAAAAAATGAAAAAATTCTAAATATACATACTTGATAATTTTAATTTGAATCATTCCAAACATCTCAAAAAGAAATGACCTCAATCACAGAAATAATTGTAAAAATATGAAAAAACATACTTTTTTGAAGAAAATTCAAGATTTTTGATCAAATGTAAATACATTTTTATCAAGCATAAAAAACTAGTCAAACACTATTACAAACATAAAATTAATAAATTTAGAACTATTACAGCAAAATTTTCATCAAGCACAAAAATAAAAAATCAAATGTAAAAAATTGATTATTGGGAAAAAAATTGATATTTCTCTGATTATTCTTGCACTTGATGGATTTTTTTTTCTTTAATGATTAAATCCCTCTGATTAAATGGTTCCATTTGAATTCTTATCCTCTTTTTCATTTCTGGTAAAAGATATTTACATTCAATTGCAAATAATATTTTTTTCCAAAGAGATAGATTTTTCATTTGATTATTTGTATAATTTCACTCAGTCTATTATTTGTTGAAATATTTAAACAGATTGAATCCCCCTCAAAATATGTCTATTTTAAGAATCTTTCTTGATTCCTTTTATTTCTGTTGTAAGGCATTCAAATCTCACTTGAAATTTCAACTCTTATTCAAAGAATTTAATATTTTCCATTTGGTTTTTCTAATTTTTTCACTTGATGAATTTTTTTTTTTGAAATAGTTCAAAATATTTATATTCTAATTTTGAAATAGATATATTAGGGCGTATCAAAGTTAGCAAACCCGCCATTAGAAACCCGCCATTTTTTTTGACGAAACCCGCCATTTTTAATGGCGGGTTTCTGAAATACACATACCCCCTAACTGGTGTATTTCAAAATGGCGTTTTTCATGAAAATGGCGGATTTCAATCATCAAACACGCCATTAAACCCGCCATTTATGCATCATCATCCATCCACCATCCATCACATCAAAAACACCCATCCACATCAGCAAATCCATACTGGTCCCATATCCATTGCATCACACACATCTCTATCGTTTTTCACATACCTTTACATACCCATCTTCACACAAATCCCATCATCATCTCATCACCCCACATCACTCACCACCTTTCTCAACATGTCCAATCAAACATCCCTCCAGCAAGTTGAAAACGCAAAAAAGCTGACTGAACTTTTGCTACTGTTTGACTCCCATTCAGACTCTGATTCAGACTCCGATTTGGAATCAACTTGGTTAGCTTTGAATTCTCTGTTGGCAAAGCAATACATGGTTCCAAGAATACACACTCTCCATAACCCTATGTATGAAAGGCAAAAGCTTCATCTCATCCCTGACTTAAGCTTCCAGCAACTGTTCCAAACTTTGTTGCCTTCTTTCATGAAACTTTTGGCAATGATTGAAGACCACCACATCTTCCAGAACAATTCTTGCAATCCTCAACGCGATACAGCCATCCAAATTGCCGTTGCTCTTTGTAGATTGGGGTCAAATGGAAATGGAGAAGCAATCCATTGATTGGAAAATCTATTCTCAGTCAGTTACGGAAGCATTGACTTATACACCAAAAGAGTCATGATTGCTATCCTATCTTTCCGTCGCTCAGTCCTTTCATGGCCAACCAAAGAAGAACGCAAGGAGATATCTCAAGTAATGGAGACAGAAGGCTTTCCTGGTTGCATTGGTTTTGTTGATGGAACCACAATCCCCTTGAGTCAAAAACCCAACCTAGATGGCAACCACTATTTTGATTGTAAAAAAAAGGCAATTGATTCATTTCTTTTCCAATTGCTATGATAAAACTTTGGATCACACACTGACCAAATATGTTCCATCTCTTTGTTTAGATACTCCGTGGCACTACAACTTGTTTGCGATAACAACAAGAAGTTCATCTCCCTCCATGCTGGCCTTCCAGGTTCTTGTCATGATTCATATGTTTTCAATCGGATGCGGATTGCCCAACAACCAGAGATCTACTTTGACCAAGATCAATACCTTCTGGCCAATTTGGCTTATGCTAGTGGGAAATATGTAGTTCCAGCATACCGGAATTTTTTGTCCAATGATCAAGGAAAAACTGATTTTAACTATCATCTTGCCCAATCACGAGTTCGGATTGAGCATGCCATAGGAATTCTGAAAGGAAGATGGGCCAGCTTATGGGAGATGCAAAACCAGCTCCAATTTTCCAAAGATATGAGGTTCCTCATCAACTGGATTATCACTTGTGTAATCCTTCACAACCTTTTGGCCGACATCAAAGATGAATGGGACGAAATATTCCAAGATGATATTCCTGATCCGCCTCAAGTCATCCCTTTCTCATCTGGTCCCTCATCTTCTTCTATGAGAGAGCGGATTCTTCCTCTCACCCTTGTTTGCTTTGATGAGTAATTTTTGATTTTGAAATTGGTAAAAATTCCCTTCACCGTATTTTTTTGGTTTTGGTTGTTCACCCAAGATTCATAGGCTGAGTTTTTTTTTATTTTTTTTTTTTAGTGGACTTGAATCCAAAAACACCTCCACCTCAAACCCTGCCGCTCACCAAATGCCACCCCCCTCCCCCTCACCACTCAACCCCTTCAACCTCACCCCACTCACTCACCGGTCAAACCCTGACTCCTCCTCACCAAACCACCTCACTCATCACCACCACCTTACTCACCACCACCACCTCATCTCACCTCACTCACTGAATCCCCTCCTCCTAATCCTGGTAATCCCCCTCCACGCTCTTCCTCTTCCTTCCCCTCACCATTTGCTGATCCTTTGATCATTCAACCTGTAGTCCCCCCCTGGATCCACCCCACTCACTCACTGGTCAAACCCTGCCTCCTCCTCACCAAACCACCTCACTCATCACCACCACCTCATCTCACCTCACTCACTGAATCCCCTCCTCCTAATCCCGGTAAGCCCCCTCCATGCTCTTCCTCTTCCTTCCCCTCACCAGTTGCTGATCCTTTGATCATTCAACCTGTAGTCCCCCCCTGGATCCCTTGGTCAATCCCTCAAGGTCAATCCCTCAAGGTGAGCCCCTCCCCTCCTCCAATTTCTCCTCTCTTCGATCGAGCAATTGATTTCTCAATCAATCGGCCATCAATTGGCCATTGATTGCTCGATCGATTGCGAATCGATTGCTTGATCGATTCGAAATCAATCGAGCAATCAATTGCCAATCAATTTCCTGATCAATTGCCCGATCGATTGCCAATCGATCAAGCGATTGATTGGCAATCAATCGAGCAATCGATTCGCGATTGATTGGCAATCAATCAAGCAATCAATACGCGATCGATTGGCCAATCGTTTGGGCCAATCAATGCAGGGTTTTTGTAGGGTACAGGAACTGACTTCCTGATTTTTTTTTTTTTTTTTTTTTTTTTTTTTTTTTTTTTTAGGTTTTCGAGCTCAGCCAGAACACATTCTCTCAAGTCTTACGCCAACCAAGCTACGTCCTGGGACAGTCTGGTTTGCCTAGTATGATGCCGGCTGCGGCTCCTCATCATTACCACTCCTCCCCATCTAATTCTATTCTTTTGATATCTATCAATTCCTTCACTGGCCACCAAACTCAAAATGTTATACATCCATCCAAATTTCACCTTGATCCTCACCTCGGGTGCAGCAAGTGCCTGGGAGGGAGAAAGATGGAAGGAGATGGTATGAAAAACATAAAGAGAGGTGGCAAGCAGAGGAATCATTGATTTTCATCTCTTGTTGATTTTTTTAATCCCACCGTTTCCATAATGAGAACGTTGCTGACATTTTTTTTTTTTTTTATTTGTTTGACCGGTCTTTTTGTTTGTCCAACCCCTTTTTTGATATCAATTCCTTCAATGCCTACCAAACTCAAAATGTTATACATCCATTCAAATTTCACCTTGATCCTCACCTTGGGTGCAGCAAGTGCCTGGGAGGGAGAAAGATGGAAGGAGATGGTATGAAAAACATAAAGAGAGGTGGCAAGCAGAGGAATCGTAGAAAAAGGAGGGCTCAAATGAGGTATTCAGAAATTTCTTTGGAGGTGACTGACGACTTGATCAAGGAAAAGTTTGCCTGGTCTAGACGAAAGCTATGCCCTTTGGATCTGTACCCTGCTATCATGGCTGAGAAGAAAAACAAACCTTGAAAACCCACCCAGGAAGAATTTAAGCAAGCAAAACAGACAATTGGGGCTTTCCACTTCTTCCACCATGGAAAAGTTATTGTTCTTGACCAATCTGATCACCATGCTCTTGTTGCCGTCATTGAATTTGTGCCTTTGGATCAACTATCTGAGCAAGATAAGAAAGATATCAACTTTGTGACGACATTCCTTCACAGTTCCAAAAAATTTGTCAACCCGGTTGGTCCCTCAAGATCTTGGGGTGGAAAAATGTGGGCAATTGGTTGGCAAAAATCGATGAACCCTTTGGAGTTATTTGGACGTTATGTGAAGAAATCATCCATTAGATCTTCTCCTCAAGAGTACGCTGTCCTCAACTTGAAGGCCGACAAAGTATCCCAAATTTTAGGACAAATGTTTTGTAATTTGGCCAAACTTGCCTTTGAATCAAACCGTGATACCATGAAGGACAGCAACATCCCCTCTTTCTCTTCGTTGGAATTTGGTTCCAAGCCTACACCTTTTGATTGCTCCCCACACCTCACTTTCACCTCGGATTCTTTTTAAAATTCTCCTTATATTGACAAAGGCGACATCTCTGGCTATTCCTTTTTACTTGTGGTCCCAACCAAAAAATCCAATGGTCGACTTATTGAAGATACGGATGAATATCAAGTTTCGGACGGTCAATTTTTTTTTCCTGACCTTGGCTTTGGAATTGATTTCAAGCAAAAAGGTATAGTCAAAATGGTTTGGGCGGCTAACAAGTAAAAGCACTGTACCTTTCCAGCTGTGGACACAGCAACCCATACCAGAATGGCCATGTCAATCCAAATTAATAAAAAAACTCAGAGCACTTTTAGGGACATGAAGAACGGCCAAATTTACTCTAGAGAAAAAAATATCAATAAAAACAAAAAAGATTTGTATATTGGTGGGGTTAAGAATGCTCTCAAACGTTGTTGTAGTAAAAAATAATTTGTTTTTCTTTCATCCATGCAAATATATTTACAAGCCCAGCATTTGAGTAATCTGCTGTATTTCTTCTACCAATCTACCACTGCCAATGCAAGCCAAAGCTACTGATACCTTATCCTTTTTTTTGTTTGCCCGTTGTTCCCTCTCCTTTTCCGGTTGCACTTGCTGCCAATCCTTCTCCTTTTCCTGTTTTTGAAACTCTAGCTCAGCTTATTTCAACCTCCACTCAGCATCCAATTTTTGTTGATTAGCAAAAGTCTTGGCTTGCTGCTTTTGACCATCCATGGCCAGTTGGCAAACCCACTTTTGCTTTTCAAACTGAAGTTTATCTGATTCAATTTGTGATTTCACTGTTTTTTGGAGGGGAATGGCAATGAGCATGATTTTGAAAGCAAGGATATTGAATCAATCAACTTACATGAATCTTGCTTCTCCATGATTTCTTCAAAGCCCAAAAAACTGGAAGTGTTTCTCCTCTTTTGATGACTTCTTGGGTTGACATTGATGGAATTGGAGGCCTTTTGCTTACCCTTGGCAGAGGAGGTTTGAGTCTGAAAGTCCTCACTAGTATTTGAAGGCGATGTGGGAGGCCCCATTGGCTTGAGTTTTCAGCCAATCAAAAATGGATGAGCCTGTTTTTTTACAATGTAAATCAGTCAGGAGAAACCAGACAGAATCAAAAACAATTTAGTTCCTTACTTGAGCCAATGTTGATGGCAACGGTGATCCAGGAATAACATCCTCCTCATTGGGCAAGTTCTCCAGTTGTTCTGCCCCAGGAAGAGAGCAATCAAAAGAAGGAAGTGAGGGGTCCAAGGTCGGGATTGACTGATCAATCAATACCAAAGTAGAAGTGATTGGAGCCGATTGTGTTTGAATATCCTCCTTGTCATCAGATGGGGGCCACTCCAAGGCCAAGGTTTGATCAAGGTCCCCGTTGGTAGGCTGAGCATCCCCAGCCAAGTCCTCAGCATCAACGGAATTGGATTGTTGGGCATTGAAAGCAGCTAGGGGGGTGATGTTGGCCTTCTTTCCAAAGATTTCATCCATTTGAATATAAAAAGGACAACTGGAGTCCAACTTATCAACCACCGAGTTGATTCCTTTGGCTTTGTCCAAGTCGGTGATACCAAAGCCAGTGGAGATAGACATGGAGTGGGCCTTTTTGTACTTGGCTCAATAGTTTTTGAACCGCTCCCTCATCTGTTTGGATGACAGATCCAGCCTACCTTTTGTTTTGTTCTTGAGTTCATTGGCCATCAGGAGATAACCATTGACCTTAGAGGATTGAGGTCGGCCAACACGTGTTTTGTTGTTGGATCCAAAGCAGGCATCGTAGTTGGAGGGAATTTTCAGCCAGTTTACCAGGATGATGTGATCAGCTCTCTTGAGCTGACTTGAGCCCTTGGAAGCTGATGGGGGAGGATTGTTTGTTGTGGAGTTCCTTGGCAATGTTCTCTTGGGTGTGTTGGACTTGTGGGGGGAGGTTCGCTGAGGGGCCATTTGAAAGAGTTTGGGCTACGCAAGTGATGAGAGCAATAAAGTGATGAGAGTGGTGAAGTTTTGAGAGCAATAAAGTGGATGAGAGTGATCAAGTGATGAGAGCGGTTAAGTGATGAGAGTGATGAAGTTTTGAGAGCAATAAAGTGGATGAGAGTGATCAAGTGATGAGAGCGGTTAAGTGATGAGAGTGATGAAGTTTTAAGAGCAATGAAGTTTTGAGAGCAATGAAGTGGATGAGAGTGATCAAGTGATGAGAGCGATAAAGTGATGAGAGTGGTCAATCAATTTTATGATGAGGTTGGGGGTAAAAAATTTTCCAATGAGGTCGGAGGTAGAAGGAGGTGGGAAGACAGGGGTGTATGACGTGGACAGGTGGTGGATGCATTTAAATACTTTATTTGAAAAAACCCACTTATTTCATGTTAACTTTGACACGTCTGATCTGAAATAAGTGGGTTTTTTTGATTTTTAATGGCGGGTTTGAAATGGCGGATTTGGGTTGAAACCCGCCATTAAAAAATGGCGGGTTTGGTTAACTTTGATACCCCCTAATATATGTATTTAGTTTATTTCCATTTTTTTTATGCTTGGTAAAATTTGCTTGGTAAGATTTTATTTACATTCCATCACAAATATTTAATTTTCTTCAAATAAGTATGCTTTATATATTTTTTATCATTATTTATTTAATGGATGATATTTTTATTGGAATATTTCCCAATATTTGAGTTACCAGCTTAAAATATTTATTTGGAGAATTCTTGTAAGTTTTTTTTATTTTTGGCACAAAGGCATCTTTGTTCCCCTGGTAATATTCCACGTTGTGTAAACAAAATGGATTTTCATCATTTTTCTTATTTTTGTTACATTGAATGAATTCTTTTTTGCAAATCAGAGTTAATATTTGAATTCCTTGCAAGAAATTGATAATCATAGAAATTTTACATGTTGAATTGACTAAATTGGTTTCCATAAATTGTATTCTCCAAGAAATCCTACGCCAGAAAGACCCCACGGGGGGTCTGGAGGCCTTCATTCAGCCCCCCAGGTCCTCAATTAATGTTTAAGGGCTTTTGGAGGCCCAAAAAGCCAAAAAATGGTGTTTTCTCCCATCCCAGGCGCCCATTTAAGACTTACAAATGCTGTATGACTTCCTGGCCTGGGAGGCACAACAAAATTCTTCATTTCAGCAACAAAAAAAGTGCTATAATGACAACAGTGATGCTTGTTGGCATCATCTTAGTGACTTTTTTGCTAAAAACAAGTGTTTTGGTGTCATGGGTGTGTGGTTATCAATTTAATTGGCGTGATATCATGGGCCATTATATTCTCAAAAGTTTTTTTTCCTTGAATGCTAAATTTTCTTTTTAAAAAAATTGGGGTTTCTGAACTGCATTCCTTGCAAACACCTATTCCCTGAAAAAATCCAACAATCATTAGAAAAATAGAATAAATGTCCAATCTGTGCCAAAATTTTGAATTTCTTTTCCAAAGTATTCACCTCCATTTAAAAAATAATTCCAAATCATCCACACCACATGATGTATTGTTATGTATTACTAAAATTGGAAAAATATTTTTTGGCATTTAGCATATCCAGTCACAACTGGAATTATGTCCTCAATATACACCACCTTCCACAATCATCCAACTCAATAAAATAATCTAAAAAAATCAACCAAGAAACCCAATCTATAGAAAATTTATCTCTATATGTATCATTGATAGCATTATACAAATATTTTACTCCATAAATAAACAAACCAAGAGACCTCTATCCATTAGGATGTATCAGAGTTGACAATTTCCATTTTTATTTTGACCAAACCTGACATTTTTAATGGTGGGTTTCTGAAATACACATACCCCCTAAAAGGTGTATTTCAAAATGGTGTGTTTCATGGAAATTGTGGATTTCAAACATCAAATCTGCCATTTATGAATCATCAGAAATCCACCATCCATTGCATGAAAAGCACCCATCCACACCTCAACCTCAGCAAATCCATACCAATCCCATCTCCATTGCCTCACAAACATCTTATCTCAATTGCTTCACATCTCAATCACTTCACATCTCCATTGCTTTGCACCTCCATCAAATTACATAAATCCCATAATCATCTCATCACCCCACATCATATCACCATCTTTTTCAACATGTCCAATTTAGCTTCCCAGAAGCAAGTTTAAATTTGATAAAATTTCACGGTTTAAAAACAAAGAAGGGTAAAACAAAGCCAGACTGGAGGCATGGTTGGGTTTTAGGAACAACAGTTCTGAGAGTTTGAGGTTGAATAACTGAGCGCAAAATTAAATCATACCATCTGGAGGATGTGACTGAAATGACAGGCCAGAAGAAATTTTGACAAGACAGATAGTACACTGGGATGAAGAGTTAGACAACATAGGACAAAACAGGACTGAGGAGGAAGTAATTGGACTAGGAAGCTTGAGGTTTAAAGAGACTTGTGCGTCTATCAGAGATTCAGTTCTCACCAGATGAGAATACTTGAGGTAGTAGATCCAAGGATAGAGAGAAATGATGGGGGTTTTGACGAGATTTGTCTCTTGAATGAGTGGATTTATTTAGGTGTCAAAGGTAGAGGAGTGTAAATTGATGCAGAGAAGGTTGAAGATGCGGAGGTGGGAGTGGAGAGAGATGGTCAAGCTTATAGGTTGAGTTGAGTATTTATGAAGAGATGTGACAAAGCCCAAGAGAGGGAGGATGAGGGTCAAAGAGAGGATGGATGAGAGAGAGAGATAACAGAGCCAAGGAGGATGACCAGGGTGACCGTGGAAGACACAGAACGTGACATGTGAATCAAACAAAAGTAAAAATTAGAGAAAAATAAATAAAAGAAGCATCAATTACAATATAAAAGAGCAGATAAAGAAAGAATGAATTTCAACAAAAATGAACAAAATCTGACTGAAGTTTTTTTATTATTTGACTCTGATTCAGACTCCAATTTTGAATCAAATTGGTGAGCATTTAATTCTCTATTGAAAAAGCAATACATAATTTCAAGAAGACACACTCTCCAAAATCCTATTTATGAAACACAAAATTTTCATATCCTCCCTGACTTAAGGTTCCAGAAAGTTTTCCAAACATTATTGCCCTCATTAATAAAAATTTTGGAGAGGATTGAAGACCACAAAATCTTCCAAAAAAATTCTTGGAATCCTCAACGCAATCCAGCTATCCAACTGGCCCTTGCTCTTCATATATTTGTATGAAATGGAAATGGGGAAGCAATTCATCAATTAGAAAATCTATTCTCAGTAAGCTAGGGAACCATTGAATTATACACCAAAAGATTCATAATTGCAATCCAATCTTTCTGTCACTCAGTAAATTCTTTGCCAAACAAAGAATAACAGAAGAAGATATCTCAATTAATGGAGACTGCAGGCTTTCCTGGTTTCATTGGTTTTGTTGATGGACCCACTATCCACTTGAGTCAAAACCCCAAGCTAGATGGCAACCACTATTTTGATTGGAAAGAAAAGCAATTGATTCATTTCTTTTCCAAAGAATTTGATAACATCTTTGATAAAAAAATGACCAAATATGTTTTATCTGTTTGTATAGATACTCTATGGCACTACAACTTGTTTGTGATAACAACAAGAATTTCATATCTCTCCATGCTGACCTTCCAGTTTCTTGTCAAAATTCATATGTTTTCAATTGGATGTGGATTCCCCAAAAACAATAGAAATAATCTGAACAAGATCAATTCCTGGTAGCCAATTCTGATTATGCTAGCAAGAAATATCTTTTCACGGCTTATTGGAAGGTTTCTTCCAATGATTTACAAAAAAAACCAATTTCAACTATCATCTTGCTCAATCACATGTTTGGATTGAAAATGCAATTGGTGTGCTGAAAGGAGGAGGCGCCAGCTTAAGGTAAATGCAAAAACAGCTTTGAAATACCAAAGAAATGAAGATCCTCATCAAATGGATTATCAGTTGTGTAATCCTTCACAACCTTCTAGCCAACATCAAAGATGAATGAAATGAGATATTTCAAGAAAATTTTCTCAATCCTCCTCAATTCATCCCTGAATCATCTTGTCTGTAATATTCTTCCATGAGAGAGTGTATTTTCCCCCTCAAGCTTGCACACTTTGATGAGTAAAGTTCAGTTTTTAAATAGGAAAAAAATCAAATTACAGTAATTTTGTTTTTTTCTGTTATTCAACCAAGAATCCTAGGCTGAATTGAGTTTCTTGTTTTTTGGTAGACTTAGACAAAACAAAAAAAAAACTCCACCTCATAACTCACCACTCACCAAAAAAAACAAATCACCCCACTCACCCACCAGCCCACTCCTTCCTCCTCCTCACCAAACCACCTCACTCACTAAAACCACCTTCCAATCCTGACCAATTCACCAAAACCTTAACCTCATCAACACACCCACCTCCAAACTCCACCTCCCACACAAACACCATCAAACCTCTGTGGTGAGTCCCCCTCCCCTCATTCACTCCACTTCAACTTGGTTCTCCTTTCTTATCCCCTTCCTTACCTCTCCCTTGGAATCCCCCTAGCTCCAGCCAGCCTGCTCATCCAGCCAGCTTTCCTCCTCCTCCACTTTTGGTGAGTCTCCCCCCCCTCCTCCTCCTCCTCATTGTCCCTTGAACAGGGAGCAAACAATTGTTTGCTTGTAGTTCAATCAATCAAAAAGAACAATTTTTCACTTGTGGTACAATTTATCAGACAATTTTTTTCTTGCAGTTCAATTGATCAAACAATTTTTTGCTTGCAGTTTGATTTATAAAACAAACTGCAAGCAATTGATTGATTGATTGCAGTTTGATCAATCCAACAAACATTAAGCAATTGATCAATTGCTTGTGGTTTGATCAGCAAATTATTGGCCCCCCTCCTTCCCCTCCCCCTTGCCCTCTTCCTCCTCCTCCTGGATTATTAGAAAATGGGACTGAATATTTTTCTTGCTTTTTTTTGGGGGGGAAGAATGACTGGTATTTTTCTTATTTTTTTTCTATTTTTGCTGATTGGATACCTTAATTTTAAACAACTAATGAATTTTTCTGGGAATTTTTTTTATTCCATGCAATGCAAAACATTGTTCCACCCCTTGCTCCTTCTACAACCACCTTTTTTCTGGAATTCCAATTGTTCTCCCACTAAACTCAAAATTTTACAAAATCACTTGAATCCTTTCTTGATCCTCACCCAAATTAAAGTATTTTTATGGGGGGAAATGATTTGAAAAGCATATAGAGAGGTGGCAATAATAGGGCATGTCAGCAAAAGAGGGCTCAAAAACAAGATTCCAAAATCTCTTTGGAAGTAGCAGAGCAAGGGATAAATCAAAAGGTTGTCTGGTCTGAGCAAAAACTAAAAAATTTGGATCTTTGTCCTGCCATCATTTCTAAAAAAACAAAGAACAGTCATAAAACCTCCCCCAAAGAGTTGGAAAAGGCCCAACAGAACATCAAACAGTTCCATTTCTTCTCCTCTGGAAAAGTATTTGTTCATGATCAATCCAATCATGAGTCTCTGGTTTCAATAATTAAATTTGTCCCTTTGAATAAACTCTCTGAGCAAGAGAAGAAGAAAATCAACTTAGTCACCACTTTCCTGCACCAATCTAAAAGATTTTTCAACACTGCATTTGTTTTTTGAAACTTACGTCTGAAAATTTCTCTCAAATTTTAGGCCAAATGTTCCGAAAATTAGCCAGACTGGCCTTTGAACCAAACCTTCAAAAAATGAAGGACAACCACATCCACTTCTTGTATTCTTTGGAATTTGGATCCCACCTCACTCCTTTTTACTGTTCTCCACATATTACTTTCACATCCAATTGCTTCTACAAATCTCCCCACATTGACAAAGGAAAAGTCTCTTCCTATTCCTTTTAACTGGTGGTTCCAACCATAAAAATTTAATGGGAAAATTATCAACAATGAGGATGAATATCACGTATCTGATGGCCAATTTCTTTTTCATGAATTGGGTTTTGGCATTGATTTTAGAAAAAAAGGTATTTTCAAAATGTTTTGTGAAGCAAATAAGTACAAGCACTGTACTTTTCCTGCTGTGGAGACTGCCACTCATACAAAGATGGCCATGTCTATGAAAATGAACAAAACAACTTGCAACACTTGCAAGGACTTGAACAGTGGAAAAATATACTCCAAAAAAAAATTAAATAAAAATAAAAAAGATCTGTTCATTGGTGGAGTTAAAAATTGTCTGAAATGTTGCTTTAATCAAAAATGATTTTTTTTTCCTTGTTAAAATATTTATCCAAGGAAATATATTTACAATCCAAGAAATTGAGTAATTTTCTGGATTTCTTCAACTTTTCTACTTCTACCAATAGATACCATGGCTACGGATAAACTATTTGTTTTTTCCATCACCAGCCCTTCCCTCTAGTTTTCCCTTTGGTCTTCCAGTTGATCCTTCCCTCTTTCCTCTTTTTGAAACTCCAGCTCAGCCTGATTCAACTTCAGCTCAGCATCCAATTTTTGTTGGTGAGCCACACTTTTGGATTTATGCTTTTGAAAATGAATAGCCACTTGATGATCCCACTTTTCCTTTTCAATTTCAAGTTTTTCCAATTAGATTTTTAATTTCACTGTTTTTTGTAGGTTAATATCAATGATCTGGATTTCAAAAACAAGGGCATTCAATCAATGCACTTACTTGAATCTTGCTTCTCCATGATAGCTTCAAATTCAGAAAAATTGGAAGTATTTATCCTCTTTTGATGGCTATTGGGGTTGATATTGATGGAATTGGAGGCCTTTTTCTTTCCCTTTGCAGAGGAAGTTTGAATGGGAAAATCATCACTGTTTTTTGATTGTGATGTGGGAGGACCCATTTCCTTGAGTTTTTGATCATTCAGGAAAGGATAATGCTGTTTTTTTACATTCTAAATCATTCAGGATTAACCAGGAAAGAAAAGAAATTTCTTCCTTGCTTGAACAGATGTTGATTGTAATGGAGATAGTGGAATAAAATGCTCATCATTTGCAAAGTTGTTGAGTTCTTTCACCCCAGGAAGAGATTGATACAAAGAAGTAAGTGAGGGGTCCAATGAAGGGTTTGAATCATTTATCAATGTTGATGTAGACATTATTTGAACTGATTGTGTTGGAATATCCACCTTGGCGTAAGATTGGGGCCACTCAAAGATTTCAACAGGATCATCATTGCTAGGCTGAGCATCTGCAGCCAAATCCTCAGCATTGACTGAATTTTATTTTTGGTTATTGAAAGAAGCTAAAGGGGTGATGCTGGCCTTCTTTCCAAATATTTCATCCTTTCAATATAAAAAGGAGAAATATAGTCCAACTTATCTACCACCAAGTTGATTCCCTTGGCTTTATCAGAGTCTGTGATACCAAATCCAGTGCAGATTGAAAATGAGTGGCCCTTTGGGTACTTGGGTCAATAATTTTTGAATTGTTCCCTCATTTTTTTGATGGAAGATCAAGCCTAGCTTTTGTTTTATTCTTAAGTTCATTGGCCATCAGGAGATAACTTTTAACCTTAAAGGATTTATGTTGGCCAAATAATGTTCCATTTTTTGATCCAAAGCAAGTTTCATGGTTGGAGGGAGTTTTGAGCCAGTTTAACAGGATGATTTGATCAGCTCTCTTGAGCTGAATTGAGCCTTTGGAAGCTGATAGGGGAGTATTGTTTTTTGTATAGTTCCTTGGGGATGTTTTCTTTGGTGCATTGTAGTTTTTTGTGGACTTGAGGCGGGAGGTTTTATCAGGGGCCATTTGAAAAGAGTAAGAGGGATGAAGGGATGAAGCAATGAGAGCCATAAAGCATTGAGAGTTAAGAAGTGATGAGAGAAATAAATTGATGAGAGTGATTAAGTGATGAGAGAGATAAAGTAATGAGAGTGATTAAGGGATGAAGGGATGAGAGCAATAAAGCAATTAGAGTTAGGAAGTGATGAGAGTGATGAAGTGATGAGAGCAATAAGTTGATGAGAGTGATGAGGTGATGAGAGCAATAAAGTGATGAGAGTGATGAAGTGACAAGGGGATGAGAGATGAAGCAATGAGGATAGAAATGAAGAGATGAGAGTGATAAAGTGATGAGAGTGATGAATATATTTTTCCAATGAGGTTGGAGGTAGAAGTTTTCCAATGAGGCCAGAGGTTGAAAACCAGGGGTGTATGACATGGACTGATGTGTGGTTGAGGTGGTGAATGCCTTTAAACAATTTATCTGAAAAGACCCATTCATTTCCAGGTAACTCTGACACATCTGATGTGAGATAAGTGGGTTTTTTTGATTTTTAATGGTGGGTTTGAAATGGCAGATTTGGGTTGAACCCCACCTTAAAAAAATGGTGGGTTTTGTTAACCCTGATAAGCCCTATTGTGGAGAGGAGGAAGTATAAGGATGGATTGTATTTCTTTTATTGTCAATTTTGAGTATGAAAGTTTCTTTAATAATGTATTATGACTCACTCTACTCAATGTTTTGAAACAATCTGTCTAACTCAAACCAATCCAAACGGAAAAACTTCATTTTTTTATCTAGAATTTTATACTAAGAAATATGAACCAATGCTTGTTTGATTTCCATCTAAAAAATTCCAAAATTATTTGCATCCTTGGCTTTTCATGAAAATTTTACTAAAAATGATATGGACAATCACCTCTCCCTCACAACTCAAAGAGTTGGTTAAAATATTGCTCAGAATTTTTTCATGAATTAGTCCATATCTCCTATCTTGTTCAATTTTTCAATTTTTTAATCAACTTCTTCACTTCCTGCATTCCTAGCCCAAATGCTTCCAAAATTCAAATATTCTCTTACTGGGGTAATCCATTTACACTGCCCTTAAACCCATTCATTCTTCAGAATCCAGAGTTAGGATCTTCAATTCCATACTTTTGGATCAACCTTGGACATGAAATCATCAATGTCCTTTGATTCATCTTTCCGCCCTGCAAATTTTCCCAACAATATTTAATTTATTTGATTGAATAAAACATGAATATAATTCCAGATTTTGCCCAGGTCCTTGTTAGAAGTATTTTTCCCTGAGTCATTCATTTTCCAACTTACCCCATTTTTTCATAGTTACACCACCACACTTGTCCTTCATTTCAATTTGGAACAATCTTCAAGAAAAATAAAAAGTTTCTGCACCACCTCCATTTAAAAAATCATGTTTCAAAAAAAATTGATAAACTCTACAATCTTCTGCAATTGAGAAAGTTAGAATCCATATCCTGGTTGTACCAGATTTTTCAAGTTTTTTTTTAATCATAATACTCCTCAGTAACCATAACTCCGAAGCATCACCATCATTTTATTTTTTTAGAAAAAAAATTGGAAAAATTTCTGTAAAAATCAACCATACCAATATTTTTTTTAATTTTTTGGGACATTTTTGTCCAAAGCTGCAGAATATTTTATTTTTCTTGATCTTTGCTTTTAAATCCTTCCCTTCTCAGACCCAAAGACCCAAATTATGGCTCCCTAGTTCCTTTTGAAGGACCTGAAGCTTAGGAAAACCTGTCCCAGTTCCACAATCTTCCACTACTTTGATGTGCTCCTGAGAACACCTTTCTTTCTGAAAGCCAGTCTGTAAAAAGGAAACACAAAATGAAAAAGGTCCTGGACTGGTTTCAGAGGTGAAAGGATGGAACTAGATAGGATGAGAAAATTGGGAGAACCACTATTTCTCATAATTTCACTTTGTATTTAATATACAAGGTTCTTTCCTGAGGGGAATTTCAAAAGGGAAAATTGGAAGATAGAGGCAATGAAAGTAGAAAATCAATACCAGATATCATAGCCCATAGAGCTCTGGACTTGAGATATTTTTAGTTTTCCAAGTTCATGTTGGAAGGGTAATAGGGAGAGTGGCCATAAAGGTTTTCAGTAGACAATTCTATCAATTTCTTTAAAAAATTAAATAAATTATTGGTGTCAGCTTTTTTTTTGAGTTTTATCTCTCCATCTTAGCCTAGGAATTAAAAGGAGTATTTCCTGGATCAGAGAAGGATCTAGAAGATTGGTAACTATACCAGAATTGTGCACCAGAACCACACTGGCCCCACCTTTTGCTGAGTCAATCCTATGAGTTTTGACTCCTGTATTACTGATCCCCTCTACCTCATATTTATTTTATTGGACTCTGATTCAATCACATCCCTCTTTGGACCTTGATTTCAATAATGTGAATCATCTTGCATTCAACCACACTGAGTCAACGACAAGAATACTGGAAGCCCACGGGAAGTAAGGAAACAAATGAATGTTTGTTCAATTGAATAAGGTGACTATCTTTGAACTTTGGAGGGAATTCAGTGAAGTATTTTGATTTTGGTGAAGAATGCTGAGAGTTAGTGGTTTATTGTTTGGTTTTTGAGGTAATAAGGTGGACGTCAGGTGTGATCCATCACTGTCAGCAAGCTTGAAAGTGTTGCAATTCAAGATGACAATAAAAATTTTTATAGATGGTCAATGAAAAAAAATGCTTGATCAAAATTTGAAAAAAGGCCTCAAAGCAAAAGCTGATCACAAATATATAAAAAAACTTTTTACTTTTTCTCTTCTTTGTGTTAAATAATTTTCTACTCCTCTACTGCCGCTACGCCTTTCCTAACTGTCACATTCACAATGGCGCGGGCTACAGCACTGTCACAAATCCACTCTCCTCTCACACGACTCAGTCTTTGGTTCCCGGCTCTGGTTTGGCACTGGTTCTAGGTACAATTGACATGAACCTCAATTCTCCACAAAACTCCGAACTACAACAACCTTCAACTCACGCCACTCACCTGTCAGCTTCCGAACGTCTTCTCATCATCTGAACGAATCCTATCTAGTCTTTTATCTTTTCTTCTTCTTCTTTTATCTTTTCTTGTCTTATGTTATACTCCTTCTCCTCAATTCGAATCTTATACTCTTCAACTCCATCGCTATCATACTCTGACTGGTAAGATTGTCATCTGTTGCCAAATCCTCAATTCCTGTCGACCTGATTATTGATATTCTTTTCTTTGAAGTTCCTCTTACCGTGTTCCTCAAATATCTTCATTGTGCCTGATCCAGCTTGCTTCACCACCGCTCGTCTCAGCCGTCTTTTGCCTGATGTTTGTTTCTTTATCTTTTTCTTCTTTAACTTCTTATGTGTCTTTCACCATTTTTTTACTGATGATTCTGCTGGCCTAGCCCTCTTTGTTCAATATCAATCAAAACAATTTGTCAGCCAATCAACACTTTGAATATATTTTGCTACACACTTCATAATTCCAAATCAGTTTTTCCAGGACCCCAACAGTTCTTCATGTGTACCAAGAACATCATTTAAACCATCTGATGATGGTTCTCCTCATGTTGGTCCAATCGGTTGCCTGCAGGCAGCCCATCATCATTTTGACTGACCAAGCCCCGCCTACTAGGCCCACCGAGCTTGTCCGTTTTTTTGTTTTTCTTCTTGTTAAGCCCCAACCCGACCTTTGACCCGACGGGTACGGGCTGCCCACAGGCCAGCACGACCTGATACGCGCATAAGCCATTGAATTCTTGTTCTCGCTCGGCAGCAATCTTGACCCAAGGGCTTCACTCAGGACATCTTCCCTGTCTTCCTGCCATTATCCCCCCCCCCCTCCCTTGTTCATGGTCTCAGAGGCGCAAGGAGATGTTTCTCTGGCTCCTGATGAGTTTTTGGTTGGCCTTAATCGCTGCGAAGCACCTCGCTCTACCCAGAAAATTGTTCCCCAAAAGATCATTGCACAAGGGAACGATGTTGGCCTTTGGTATAGGTTGGCTGCAACTGGAAACCGAAGCATTCAATGACTTTCCGACTGGCTTTTTAAACATGTGTAGAGTTTTGCATTACCCATCATCTTCCCAACGCTTTCGCAACCCCAAGTCTTTTGATGATGATGACCAGCACTCACCCTTTCGATTGAAGTCTCGCTGTTCGTCCGACCTCTCCCTCATCAGGCGTTTAATCCTCAACTTCATTTATGATTTGGGTGCCGCACTCAGTATATTGGGAGTCCTAGTCGCTTTAGTTACCCTGCTTCACCTCCTATTCTCTATCCTTGCTGTATCTTCCAACTTGAGCCTCGGTGCTGTGCGAAACGTTGTCGGCTCGCACGGTCCGATCTCTCACGTGACTTCTCACACCTCGTTCCCTCCGTCCCATCTAAAGAAGAGAGCCGTAACGGTGATCGCTTCTGAAGAAGTTGATACCCGCCCCAACATGTTGTTGGACTCTACTTATCCGGGAGCCTATGCTAGCCTCAACCAGAACCAGGAGCCAACACCGGACATGATGATAAGATTGGCGGCAAGTCACTCGTTTATTTGTCTTCTGAGCCCTATAGAATTTAGTCAAACCGAACCGTATCGGCTATCGTCACCAACATCTGAGATGTCCGCCCTCCATAACTATAGATTCCAGGTTTGACGATACCTTCGAGCGCTATTCCCACTTTTTTGACCGCCTTGGTAGTCTCGCAAATCACTCATGAAGCCGGCCACGCTTTGACTGCCGCCTTGTTGGTTCATGATTACAATCTCGACGCTGTATTTCAAATTCAATTGCTTACGACTTCTCTGTAGGAATTCAGTTCCACTTCAGTCGGTTGGATTCTATCTATGGTTTCCTTTAATTCCAGCTTTCTACGTGAGGACTCTCACCCCCAAAGGTAGAAGTACCTCAGCAAGTCACGATAAATTTACACAAGTAAAAACATTGAGGATAGCAACGGCAGGGATATGGTTCGTCCCTCCGCCCTCCCTTGAAATTGTTCACCTATAGGAAGAATCACTATTTCATCTGCCCCCCTTTCTTCGGTATTGTGTCCAGGCACAACATTGTCTTGGCCTCTTTCAGTTGGCTAGCTTGGGATCGCGGACCTAACTTGTTTGATTCGACAGTTGGTCAAGTTTTCTGGAGGGACTTTAGTGGCGAAGGCGTAATTGTGGCCCGCGTTAAACAAGTGCGGTCTCCTCCATCGACGTTCTATCAAACCTTGATTTTCTCCGCCGTTTTCTCTTGGTATACGAATCGAATTCAACGTTTCTGTCTGTCCCCCCAGGGATCTTCCCTCCAGAAGTCTCTTAAACCTGGGGATGTTATGCTGCAGATCGATAATTTTTCATTGCGAGCAAGAAAGCTGTCTAATCCCCACCATCGAAAGGCTATCGCCTCGACGGAGAGGTGGCATGAGTATTTTTTGACGCGAAACCCCGCTGACAAGCAACCCCAGATACAAGGCTGGTGCTTCTCCAACCCCAAGTGGGAGAGTAGGTTCATTTTCCAAGCTTCTTTTCGTATGCTTGTCTTGGGTTGCTTGCTAGAAGCTAATGGCCTACATGAACTAATTCAATCGGGCGTCTTCTCTTCATTGATTTGTAGCATTTTCGACAGATTGTTGCGAGATTTCATATTCAAGAATAGAGTTAGAAGGTCCACCTACACTATGCTTCAAGACGAAGAAGCTGGTACATGAACGTGACCAAAGCCGCTGCCTCTCCACCTCCGAAATTTTGAACCTCGAGCAGAATCGGCGTTGTTCCAATAATGTTGATTGCCCTGAAGGTAACGGCTGCATTGAAGCTGCACTAGGGAGGAATCTTGCTGGGGTTCAAACTTTAGCTCATGGAACTGGTGCCAAGAGAAATTTGTCGTATTGTGATGCTGCGAAATTATGGGAAGAGGGTGAGCCTCGTCTTTGCTGAATACTCCCAGTTGGTCGGGTTGATTGACTTGGATTTTTTTCTTAGTACGCGTGACACATTTAATGCCACGTTATGGATTCATCAATGCCGGTGTCATTTTGACCGTCCACGAGTGGTTGGGGTACGTCTAAATTTCTGGAGGGATTTGATTGCTAGAACTATTTGCTGACATGAGAAATTGTACAGGTTCCTCGTGTCACTATCTCTTGGCTTAGCTTTCATGAACCTTCTCCCGCTAAGAAGTTTTGATGGTTCGGTAATATGTGAAGCTCTGATTTCGTTCGCGTCAATTTCGCCTCTCGATGATCTTGAAGATTTGATAGCCGGAACGACAACAGAACTTGATTCAATCGGACACGCCAAACCTATTTTTTCTTTCGATCAAACGATAGGAACTTCGAAAGAAATCGAACGTTCTCTATTGTACGGATTTTTAAGTTGCTTGGTATATATTCTGGAAAAGTTGTCAAGCCTCGGTAAGAATTTTACTGGGGCGACTCGTTTGGATTATACAACGGGACAAAAGTCGATGAGTTATAGTAAAACTTTACACCGAAGAAAAACATATTTTTGCACTTTTCAAAAAGTAACTACTTGGATTTGTTGCTTCGTATTCTTGGGTCTGCTAACCCTGGAATTTCAAACGAGCATGTCATAAGGTGGTTGCCGCTTGTTTGCAGACGAAGCGTTGCGTCAATTTCCACTGCTTTAATAAAGGACAATTCCTTCTGCTGTTGTCATCTTGCATATCAACCAACGGCCCAAAAGTTCATCGAAATCTGGTAGTACGTTAGACATTGAGTTTTATTAGGCTTTCCTGTGGTCTCAACGATAATGGATCAGCATTTTTTGAATCCTGCGCTTATTCAGTCTTACCGTAATCAGAAATTCCATCACTACCCCTAAGTTTACCGAAGGAAGTTGCAACTTCCAAACTAGGTTTGATCGCTCTGATTCACCAATATGAGTTAGTCGACTGTGACCATATTGCAACGTATCTCTAGTGTCAATCCAAAATAATTTTTTTAAAAAAACTGGATGATTAAAGTTGAAGGTCTGGTTTCCTTGAAAATGCAGAAAGAAGAACTGAAGGTACCTAATGGAGTTTTTAGTGCTTCAAGACTCGAGTCTTCATAATCCTTGAATTGTTTCCCCTTTTGATTTTGGTAGATAAGTGAGCAGGTGAAATACATATGTATGTGATCCTTGGCGTTTTCAAAATCCACTAGTTTTTACATGAACTTGAATTTAAACTATTGCTGTATTCGTTTGCGGAACCTTTCCCTACACCTAATCAATGATCAGGATATATGGACAAGGCTCAAAAATCTTGGCTAAATTAGAATCACTATTGGTACCACCTGGTGAAGCCTCCGAGAAAGCTGTGCGCAAAGAATGAACCTTAGAGTATATTGGACCAAGAGCACACTGAAGTTTGAATTTCTCAAAGAGAATGATTTGGAGAATAAGCAAGAAAAAAAAAGGATTTGGATGGAATTTGCAATCAATTATCTTGCAAATGAGACTGATTTAAGGGGCTTACCAAGGCACCTCTAAATTATTCAAACATGAGCAAAAAGCCTCATGATACTTTTCAGCTTTAGTTGGCTTGAGCCAGTGGTGGATGAATGCATTTTTTTATCAGGATCTATGAAGATTGCCATAAGAATTAAAGCATCATCCAAAGTTTTATCTAGTGCATGTCATTGAGTCCATCCTGAACTCCTGAAGATATTCTTTCTAATCTCAGGGTTTTCAATTGGTCTAACAACACAAGATGAGGAGGAACTATGCACTGCTAGCGGTGATTTGGAGTATGAAAACTGGGGAGTCTAGACTCAGGTGGGAAACAATCACAATCTTATTTTTGACCAAGTAAAATACTTATCCTTTGAATCAAATCATCATTGATTTTTTTCAAGGATAATTTACACAATCAAAAAGATAACCATTGCAAAGATTGAATAGTTTTAAATTTTGTATCATTTCTTGTTCTTTCTTTTTTTTATAAACCCACTATTCAAAACAAAATATTTTCAGAGGCTTTCAGATCATTTGAAAATTCATTGGTTGAGAGATTTTTTTGAAACAAATTGAAAGAATTTAAAATTTAAAATTGGTCAAGCAAAAAACCAATCTTTTCCTCAAGTTTAAAATTTGGCATTTAAATCAACCCTCTCATGATCCGCTTTTTTTATTGGAAGTATGACACCAAACTAAACTCAAACCAAAAATTCAGTGAATTCAAACTCAGAGATTCTTAGGTGTAAGAATTGGAACCAACTGTATTTTGTGCAAAGTCAGCCATGTCAATTTTCCTTTCCACATTTGTTTCCAACTTTGAATCATTAAATATGTACTTTTCCACTTTCAATCATTAAATATGGAATTTTTCACTTTGAATCATTGAATATGAAATTTCATAATGGTTATTAAGCAGGCTGCTTTCAACTCTAATTCATGAATAATTTTCTGGTAAAATTTGGACAATCCAATTTGACACTTGAATTTCCTTTGTATCACATATTCATCATCATTTATCTGTCTATATCCAGAATTGAGAAACCTTGCATTAAATCAATTCATTTAAAATTTTAATTGCTACTGTATTTTTTGTTGCAGTTTAAATCTTGATGATTATGATTTGCATTCAAATTGATTAATCCTTCCAAAAATTCTAACATAAAATCAACATCATTCATTATAGCTTTTACCAGTTTCCTTACCCATCAAAACACCTATTTTTAAACGTGAAATTTGCCTTTAAAGCTACTTAAAGATTTTAATTTACTTTGAATTATATTTTAAATTTTATTTCAATGATGAAGATTCTTTTTTATAGGGTAACTTCAATTCCAGATTTTAGAGCATCTGGAATAAAATGATTCTGGTGAAACCAAAGATCAAATAAATTCAATTCAAACTTGACCACTTTTCCTGATTACCAGACAGGAATTTGAATCTTGAAATCTCTCAAATATTGCCTCATGTGTAATCTTTTTCTTGTTTTAATTGTTTTCTGTATCTTTCTGATTTCCCTTGTCAATCTTGAATTAAAAACCCTACTTCTTATGTCTAAAAGTGCTTTCTCTTCCTTCTTAACCCATGTGATGTAAGATATAGGAATGCAAGTGAAGAAAAATTATCAAGACTCCCCACCCAAGCAAAATATCCAAAAAAAAGCATAGTCAAAGCCCAGAAATATAAAAGGTACCTAAAAATGAAATACGTGAATTTCTTGAAATTGACTTCTATTGTGTTTTTGCCTCCTCCTTTTTTAATTCTGTATCTATGGCTCTGAATTTTTAATACTATCATCCCAGATAGCAAGAAGGTCTTTTAAGATCTCAACATCCTTTGTATTTTACAAGATGTTCCAAATTGTTTATCAGTTAAATCTGTAATTCAGGTTATTTTATTTAATTATTTTGATAGCCAGTTTTTTCAAAGTCTTTCATTATGAATTATTCTAAAATATCAAATTTTCTATTGTGATTTTTATTTTTATTTATTCCAAAACAAATAAAGCTGTTATCTTAGAATATTACACCATAATCCCCCACATCAAAATCTCATTTTTGCACTATAACCATCAAAAATTTCTCAAGTGCATGGGTGGATTTTGTAATAAAACTTTGTAATAAAAGAAATCATTGAAGCTTAAAATCCAAGACACAAATGAATATATTACCAATTTTTATCTGGTATTTTGGAAAAAAATCCAACAAATTTTGTAAAGATTCTGAGAAGTAAGGATAATTTTTAAATAATTTCTGAGATGTTCCCTTTTTTTCAGGCTATAAAATTCTTTGATTTCTCTTAAATCTCAAAATGAATAACATCTAGGATCCATATTCTACAATGATGGCTGTGGAACTGTAATTTTTTCAAATAAAGATTGTAATGAATATTCAATGGATATTTCTCTCCACAATATAATCTGAGATGATTTACTTTGGCTGTTTTAGAATTCATTGAGGTTTTAAAAATTCATCACGACGCCCCTTATTTACCTACTTTATCTATAAAATATGAAATTAAGAGAAACTAAAAGAACTCATTAACCATAAATTCTTTGGGGATTCCTCTCCAAAATTCAAAATTAAATTCATTTCTTGCCTTGATCTGCTGATTCTTTCCAACATATATGGTATTTAAATTCTTTTAAATATTTTTGTATTTATGTCTCCCTTTGTTATTGCCCATTTTGAACCAATCTGGGATCCTCAGATCAAAATTTTTCCCTCACCCATGTTTCCTAACATGAAATTTCAAATAATCAAATTCCCTGCTTTGATATAATTTTATCCTGAAATATTCCAAACTTGATATTTATCCTTCAATTTGAAATTCTAGAAACTTTCAATAAATTTATGTCTCCTTCAATAATTCTCAATTATACATAGAAAATATCTCCCATATAGAAGACAACATCTCCCATAAAAGAGATATTTTAATAAACCTTGGATATTCAGTTTCTTATTTTTTTCTATCAGTGGAATTTAAATTGATAATAACTACCACAAATAATCCATTATTTATCAAAGATAAAGCCCATTTAGAAAAATAGGGTTTATCAGAGTTAAAATTCTGAAAAAATTGAATTGCATATTACAGTAACAATATCAATTTCTCAGAAAATATTTTTTAATCAAAATAAACAAATAAATAATGGGTTTATGTGAAAAAAATGAAACTTTAAAAAAAATGGATGAGCCTGCAATCAGTCATTTAATTTTTTGAAAAGTTTAACTCTTATACGCCCTAATAGTAATTTTTGAATTTTTCATAATCTGGAGAAAAATTATAATTCTAATGGGCTATCATCAAAAATTAATACTATTTTTTTTAATTTTAAATGGGAAACCTTTCTATTGTTGGCCTTTTTTTTTTTTTTTTTTTTTTGAAAAAAAAACTTCAACAATAAAAAAGAAAAAAAAAATTTTCAAGTCATAATAATTTGAGGGGTGATGTTAAATTCATGGCTCATTGAGCTGTGCACATGGTTTGAAATAGGCTGTGTGGCATGGCACACAGTCCAATTCAAGCCATGTATAGCCCCCCACGGCTCACAGAGTTGGGCAGCCCACCCAACCCAGTCAGCTGCCATGTGGCATTCCACACGGCACCGGACCATGGTGAGCAAAAAAAAAAGAAAAAAAAGGAAAAGTAATGAAAGGGTACTTACACAACCAATAAACTAAAAAACCTTCCAAAAAAACAGAAATCAACCAAGAAATCAAAGAATGTTCATTTTTTGGTTAAAAAAAATAAAAAAAAATAAAAATCAAAAGAAACTGGTACTATCCAATGGACTAGACCTAAATTAAAAAGACCCAAAAAAACACAAGTAACTGGACTAGCCCTAAAGTAAAAACACCAAAAAAAGACAAGTAAATTGAAAAGCCCTAAAGTAAAAACACCAAAAAATTAAAACTAACTTTACAAGCCCTAAAGTCATTTCAACTTGAGTAGCCCTAAAGTAAAAGGGCCCAAAAAGCAAAGAAGTCTTTTGACCAGCCCTCAAGTAAAAGTACCCAAAAAAATACAAGTCTTTTGACAAGCCCTAAAGTAAAAACACCAAAAAAAAAGTTCAACTTGTGTTAAGCTGATCCCATCCCAAGCTTAACATAAGTTAAGCTTGTGATGGAATCAGCCCAACACAATTTGAACTGAATTACAATTGAAATCTCATTCAAAACACTCAATATAATGATATTAACTCAAAACACTCAACATAATGATGTTCAAAATGTGATAACCCTTTATATTAATAGAACTTTTTAGCTGCGTTAGAATTACAATTTATATGAAACCCAACGATGAAATGAAGACAAAGTCTATTACAACCTAGAATAAATTAGCAGTTGATCTTTGAGATGATCAACCCAACCAGAGTTTTTTTTTAGAAATCAAAGAACGTGGTTTTACTACAATGGGCGTGATTGGAATCATTTCTCCCTCAAGTACTAATAGAACCCAGTGGTTATTGTTTAAAAAGGAAATGAAGATTGGATCTAATTGATCAGTGACACCATTTTCCATTGGAGTATAAGTATCACATGACTCCAATGAAATGAAACATATAGGTTTGGAATATGTGTCTGCTATGATTTGACCCATGTCCAATTTAGCCAGCTATTTTGAGGAGGGAATCTTTTCATTGATGTCTTCAACATCAAGTCTTTGTTTAATCTTATCAACCTCCTTTGCACCACCAAGCATCTTAATTTAGCAAGCTTTATGTTTCTCTAATGCTTCCATCATTTCCTTCCTAACTTTAAACCAACCATGTTCTTCATAACCAAGAAATTTAGCAATGACTCTAAATCTGCAATTCCCATCTCCAATTGGATCCCAAACCTCACCCAAGAGCTTATGGAATTTCTTGGGTATTTGATTGAGGTATTTCACATTTGGTTCCTATCATTAAAACTAACATAGTATTCATTTCTTTAATTGGATCAATGAAATGAAAACTCACCAAAGATGAGCTTCTGGTTGAGCTTTGCTGCATGTTCTTTTCATCTGAAGAGGATTCTGATTCCAAATTAAGTGATCCGAATTTACTTTCAGTCTCTTCCTCTGAACTATGAAATTCAGATTCAGATTCTGCAAACTTTGACTAACAATTCATCATTAGTTATTAAGTAAGTTCATTAAACCAAAAAAAGAACATATCTCAAAAGAAAAGACTTACAATCTTTTTTCTTTTCTTGTTTGGAGCACTTCTAGTTCTTTTGTCCCACTTGAGTTGTTTTTCAATCAGCTCAAACTGAGATGGTTCTTGCGGCGTATCTGTAAATTTTGACTGACCCCTACTTGATCATAAGAATTTAGGTTCAAGTCTTGGATTCAATCAATATTTTGTAATCTTCTGAATGATATACTTCAATAGGCCGCTTTGCTCATGATCTGGCAATTCCAAGATCATTTCATTCACTTTTTCACGTAACTGAGTAATGCTTAGCATTTCATCAACATTTCACTGGAAAAATTCAAAAGGATCAACCATTAGTGAATTAGTTAATCAAAAAGCATTAATTGCATAGTGATTTGAACAATCCAAATTTAACAATCAAACTTAAGACAACTTACCAAACTAGAACTGCAAGGGTCATAGTCCAAACTCCACTGAGGATGAACATCTTCAGGTACCACAGATCCTCTGAATGCTAGACGGTCAACTATTTGGTGGGAACAGGGAAAACCCATAGTCTTGAAATATGACTTGGTGCAGACTTTGCCATCATGATCACTTTTGAACTTCTTGAATTGTTCCTTAACAAGATGAATTTCCCTCTAAAGACAATTTGTAACCCAATGGTAACAGTTCAGGGGAAGAACTGTACCTCAATTAATTCAAGAGTTATAAAGTGATGCATGAACTGAATTAATTTGATTCAAAACTGTTCCATCAAGGCTTTTGAAAACATCCAACAGGGTTTGCAAAGAGTTTGCAATGAATTGTTTTAGAGTTGCATGGGCCCCTTCAAACCAAGAATTTGTTTTTTTTCCAAAACAATTGTCACCCTTGATGAGGATGCAATTGGGGCTTCCAATTTTTCATTGGCCAAATCCTTCTTTTCTTTTTCCAAAGCTTTGTTGATGGCACTATCAATGTAGACCTTCCACGCAGCCATGTCAGAAAAAGGAGGGCTTGCCACTGTTCCCATGCAAAAAAATGCAATGGTATACTTCAGTATTCAATCCAAATTTCAATTGATCAAACAAAGTTTGCTCACTTTCAAGTTGAGAAAGAATTGTTTGCAGATTTTTATATGATTTATGATTATTCACTTTAATTTCAATTGGGTTTTGCTTTAATTTCTCTTTGGGATCACTATGTGTGGAACAACAGTCCCACAAAGTATGCTTTAATACCAAATTTGGGTTGACAGAACCCACGTGTGGTCCAGGGGGTGCCCAAAATTCTGGCATTGCTTCCGGGGGGTCTTGAAACCCCAAAAACGGCCAATTTATGGGGTGTAAGGGAGTACATGGCTCCTACACAACCCCCTGGGGGTTGCGCCTGTTTGAAACAGCCCTTTGTAGTTGTCTTTGGGCCCCCATGGCTCATTTGAGCCATGTAGGGCCCTACACAACTACCATACAGTTGGAGCCATGAATTTAACATCACCCTAATGTGAGAATGAATTCAAATTTTAATGAGGTATAAAATTTAATTTGTAGAAACTTGTCATTTTGAATATCTGAATTGGAGAAATTTTTTTCTTGTCCTTTTTTTTTTTAAAAAAAAAAACAAAATTTTCTTAATTTGATCAAAATCAAATCAAGCTGTGTTTCAGCTTGTCTTTTCAATCCACAATAATTCAACTCTAAAATAGAATTTCTTGAGAGAGATAAATTTAAATAAAACAAATTTTTTTCATAAAATTCTAGGCTTTCCACTACAAAATCTTGATGAAAAACATTGATAGGGCATATCAGAGCTGACCCACCCACCATTTTTTTAATGGCTGGCTTTAGAAAAATACTCAAATTTCTGAAATGCCAAAAAATAAGAAAACCCAACCTATTTTAAATCAGAGTTGTAAGATTTACCTGAAAATAAATAGCATTTTTTAGATAAAGTATTCAAATTTTTTTGCAACCTCAACCAAACATCAGTCAACATCATAAACCCCTGTTTTCCCACCTCCTTCTACCTCCAAAATCATCAGAAAAATCAGATTGCTCAATCTCATCACTTTATCAATCTTGTCACTTTATCAATCTCATAACTTCATCACTATCAACACTTCATTTCTCTCATAACCATGCTCTCCTCACTTAATCACTCTCATCACTCTATTACTCTCATCAACACATCACTCTCATCAATTTATTGCTCTAATTACTTCATCAATATCATGAATTCATTTCTCTCATCACTTTATTGTTCTCATCACTTCATCAATCTCATCACTTCATTTCTCTCATCAATTTATTTCTCTCACCACTTCATCAAAATCATCACTTCATTGCTCTCATCACTTTATTTCTCTCATCACTTCATCACTCTCATCAATTTATTTCTGTCATCACTTCATCAATCTACACAGTTAATCACTCTCATCACTTTATTGCTCTCATGACTTCATCACTCTCATCAATTTTTTGCTCTCATTACATCATTTCCTTGATCACTATATTGCTCTTGTCACTTCATTTCTTTCATCACTTCATTGCTATTCTGATCACTCCATCATTCCTATCATTTTTTTGCTCTTACTCTTTTCAAATGGCCCCTCAGCAATGGTCCCATGATCTTCCACAAAAAAACAGTCAAATCAAAAACTAAATCCAATAAAAATTGAATTTGAAAAGAAAAGGTGAGATTATCAACTGACTATTGATGGTAAAAAGCAGAAAGCTGAGAGTCTGGCTGATCAAAAAAAAAAATGCATGCCAAGTGGATATTGCAAGAGGCTGAGTTGCAGTTTCAAAAAGAGGAAAAGCAGAAGGATCAACTGGAATATTAACTGGAAAAGAAGAGGGAAAAACTGCAAACGTAAAAAATATATAGGTTGCCTTTGGCCATGGAAAGTATTTGTAGCAGTAAAATTTTTTTAAGTATCAGAGGAAGGTATTTATACAAAGATCTCTTTTTAAGTATCAGAGGAAGGTATTTATACAGAGATTTTGGCATCTATATTTTGAGCCTTCTTTTGCCAATCTTCCCTATTCTGGCCGTGTCTCTGTATGTTTGTCAAATCATCTTCTCCAATCTTGTTCCCTCTCATCCACATACTTCAAGTGAAGTGAGGATCAAGACATATTCAACTCAATGTATAAGCTTTTGAGGGTTGCAAGCCCTATTCCTGCCACATCTCTGCATGTTTGTCAAATCATCTCCTCCCATCTTCTTCCCACCCAGCCACATACTTTGATTGTGATTAGGATCAAGAAGGGATTAAATTAATTTCATAATATTTTGAGCGTTGTGGGAGAAGAATTTAGGGGGGGGGGCAGACAAAGGGCAGGTGTGGAAATAACAAGGGGTCAAAAATTGTGTTTCATTGCATATAATAAAAAAAAAAAGAGTGAGATTGAAACATGATGTGATGAAAAGAAAGAGAAAAAAAATCCTTCTGTTTATGATAACAAAAAAAGTGATAAATAAAACCAAAAAGAAAAATTGGCATGAGTCACTCACCCATACATACATACCAAGAAATCAAACCCAAGAAAAAGAAAAAAAAAACTTTCTTGAAACCAAAAGTGACCCCTAAAGAAAAAAAAAATAAAATAATAATCAGTCTCATTTACCAAACAGGAGGAGGAGGAGGCGCAGGATAAATTGAATCATGATTGATTTATCAATTGATTTTTTATCAAATTTCAATTGACTGGGAGGGGAAGGGGGAGGACAAGGGGGGGGGGGGCTTACCAAGATTGATTAGCAATTGATCCATTGGGAGGCGGAGAGGGAAGAGGAGGAGGGGGGGGGCTTAACAAGATTGATTGCTTGATTGATTAGCAATTGATCAAGCAATTGATTTGTGAGAAATGGAGCGGTGGGTGAGCAAGATGGAGGTGAGTTGGAGAGGTTGGTGAGGTGCAGGTGGTGGGTGATTTGGTGAGGCTTGGAGAGTGGTGGTGGTGAGTGAGATTTTTGGGTGATAAATGATCCTACTACCCAATCTGTCCACATACAGTAGATCCGTTGAGTTCCTGCAACCTCCAATTTGAAAGATATGAAATAACTGGATAAGAAAACCAGGACCACTGTTTCATTTCAAGAGAAAACTGAAGTGAGTGATTGAAAAAAGAGGTTGTAGAATGAGCTGAGATAGGAAGAGATGAAACCACAGAAGGGCTATGAGAGGTAGGCTCTACAGATCCACATGAAAATCACAACTACTGCAACTTGGACACATTTGCAGACACTAAGAAGGAGACTTTTTGTATTGAGAATTGTGACAGACAGAAAGAAACACGTGATGAGAACAAAATGACGGCATACTGGTTATTGCGGTTTGAGGCGTTGAGAAACTGATCTTGAGAACTTCTGGTAATTGTGGGCAGGCCTGGATAATTGAGGTCATTCAATCAGCGTGAAAATTTAGATTGGAGTGTTGAATTAGAGTGCGTCATTACCAGCGTTGTGGTAAATCAAACCTGTCCTATAGCCATCAGACTCATTTTATCTTATTAATTATTATTCTTTTATCAAATTAAAGTCAAAAAAATAAATTCCAAACCACTCATAAACTATACTCTAAACTCAAACCACCCTGAAAAACCAAATCAATCACAAGATAACACCCTTCAACCATATCAACACCTGTCACAAAAACAACCCAACACCTGGAAAAGACTGGATTATGTCACATGGATTAATAAAAAGTCTTAAATGAATATATAATCAAAAAAGATTATGCTTAAAATAACCACACAACAAAACAACATACCCCATACCAGCAGGACATAAACCATACCAGTACCAATGTTACACTACAACCAGAACTATGAAAACAAGTTACACTAATTTTCTGGAACCTTCAACACCAGATAAGGCCTCTGAAGCGTCCTCTTAAGCACTCTGATACTCAGCTTGTGACCATTCAAACCATACAACACACACACATGCGCCAACAGAAGTAGGGGCTCACGCAGCCAAGTATATCTCAATTCTCACCAACCAGCAATGACAACTCAGTACAAATGACTTTTATTGAACCTTCACCACCAGATAGGGCCTCTGAAGCTTCCTATCAAGCACTCTGATACTCAGTTTGCCACCATATCAATCACATAGCACCTTCAAGCCACACTCTCAAGCTACCCAAGGGGGCATGCAGTAAAACAGCATACCCCATATATCTACAACTAATTCCATTGAAACAGCATACAGGTAGTTCCTGAAACATTTTATACATGATAAGGGCTCAGACTTTTCCTAAGAAACACCCAGCACATGAATTTCCACCAGCAAACCCATGCAGGTCACACCATTCAAGCTACCAAAGAGGGCTTGCAGATGCCAAGCATGTTTCATGCTTTTCCCAACCAGCAAAATTAACTCAAGCTTCAGGGAACTTCTGCATAATTTTTTTATACAAGATAAGCACTCAGAAGCGTCCATATCACACCATTCTTATCTCTTATCTCTTATCTTAGCCTGAATATCAAAAATTAAACTAGAAAAATACAGTTATTTCTCAGTCTGATTTACACATTTTCTCACCAGAATGATTTGTCTCATGTAACTGTACCCTCCTGTGCTTCAAAAGTGCAGAGAGAGGCTAAGAACAGCACTCAGGGGAGCCCTGAGCATCCCCTGAGGAAGTATTTTTCCATTTAAGGAGTTCTCTTTTGCCCTATCCAAGTTGTCTAGAATGGTATCAGCCCCAGAGTATGGCATCAGCCCCCACCCATGATATATGACCCCTAAGATCTATGGCCTCTGCCTGATCTGTACCAGCTTGTTAGTGAACCAGAATCAAGTAAAAAGGAAATAGAATATCAAACAAAAAATTATCATTGACCATTTGACCAAACCCCTGGTGCTTTTGAAGAAGGGTTCTTGAGAAAAGGCCTAATATTCAGAACCTATTTTTTATCAGGGAAACCCCTTATTTTTGATTAGAAATACTATAAAAAAGAAAGATCACAACAGAAAAACCAACCAAGCTTCTTTTACGCCCAGCTCCCTGCGGGAAAACCCCTCTTTGGGTCCTCCTACTGGTTAAACACCTTTTAGTCAACCCTTGAATCCTTTAATTGGAATTGGAAAAATAGTCAGGAAAAGTCAAAGATTCTTGATTATTAATTAGTGGAAGCTTACCAATAATCCAATCAAAACTGGAATAGTCTTGAAATTCCTAAAAATCTCTATTAATAAATAATCTAGGTCTGATTAGAGACCTCTTTTAAGTCTCAAAGAAACCAGCCAATAATTAAAAAAAATTATTGTGCAGACTTATTATAGTTTGGAAGGGCAGGAAATTAAAAACCAACTTAGCTTACCTCTATCTACTAAAGAGTAGTAGTAAACTAAATTCCCCTTCTAGTGACTGCCAGCAAGGTATTTGCTAAATAATCCCATTATCCCTTGGAGTCTCTGCAGCTTAGAGATAGTTGAAGGCTTCATTGAGTTTGAATAGATGTAGTGAGAGAGACTTTGAGATTTGAAGATGTGAGGAGGGAGGGTCTTTGAGATTGGTGAGATGAAGAAAAATGAAAGAAGCAGAAATGTAGGAATCAATGAACCCAAAGAGGATCTCTCAAGTACCCAACATCCAGAGATGGTTAGTTTGAGGAAACTTTGGATGAGCTGGATTTGAAGTGTCTACATCAGTGTGGTGAAAGCGGGTGACAGAATCAGAGGTTATATTCAACATCCCCCCATAATTCAGAACAGATATTTCAAACACTAACGTGATGCACAAGTCTTGAGATGGAAGTTTGATTGGCACTTTTGGTAAGAGCTTCTGCAACCATCAGATAGGCAGTCACAAGTTGGATCTCAATCTGTTCTTCCTTAAGGTTGGAGCAAAGACTTGTGGTCTTAAAGTGGATAAATTTAGTCTTGGAGTTGGATACAAAATGCACAATCTTGTTGAGGAGTCCTTTGTTGTTGATGAGGTGACAGCTGGAAGGTCATTCAGTCCTCCACAGCTTGCCTATCATGTGTTTGATCAATCTGGATTTGACTTTACTATTGCTTAAGGCATTTAATTTGGCCTCCATGGAAGAGAGGGTAGTGTTTTGTTGACGTTGAATGGTTCAAATAATTTGGAGCACCTTTCAGAAAGCAGATGAAACCAGAATGTGATTTTCTGGTGTTAGGATTGTCCATCCAGTTGCGTTGCTATAGACTGTCAGGCTGTTGCCTTCATGTTTCTTTGAGATTTTAAAGCACAGGTCTTTGGTTCCTGCAAGGTATTTCCAAACCTTGACTAATTTGTTTCAGTGTTTGATACCAGGATTTTTGGCAAAACAGGCAAGAGAGGAGATAGCAAAAATTATGTCTGGTCAAGCCAGTTGAGAGATGAAGTTGAGCCTTTCAATTGAAGAGTGATATTTGACGTTGTAAGACTCCAAACCGCGCAGGGTGTTGGCAGTTCTGTGGAGGGGATAGGTGCTTTTTTAGGCTGCCCTCCTGAGTGTTAAAAAAATATTTAAATGTAACCAAGATCAAAGTCCAGAACCTGGGAAACAGGGAACCAAAAGTAAGAGGATAAAGATTGTAGTGGTTGGTAGCTGGGAGACAACACTATATGAGGCAAGATTATGTCTGGGAAAAATTGAATAGAAGAAGTCAAGAATTTGTTCAGAGTTCAACAAGACAAGGCAATTGTGAGTGAAAACGCCCACAAGCTAATAGCTCTGGTCGTCAGCAGAAGCTTAGGAAAGATCAACTCAATCCCAAACAACCTCCAGGTTCTCAATGAACCTGCCCAACTCTCTGCAACCAAGCGCTTGAAGGGTACCAGATAACTGTGGGTGGCTGCACAAGACAAAGCTAATTGTTTGAAGAATCTCTAGAAGCAAAAACAATAACTGATTCAAAAAAGAATAACCCAACACTTCTCAAGGGACTCAAGAGTAGCGTGGCAGAATTAAACTTCAAAATAAGTGAAGGGAGGTTTAACACTCCAGGTTTTAAGCTTAATAAAACCTCTTCAGTCAAACGTGACTGGGTCCAGAAAGATAATCAAAGGATGATCAGGACCAGTATGGTCGGATAAAGGGATCAGGAGTGGTATAACACACTCAAGAATTTGATTAGACAAATTCTTCTTCAACCAGCAAAGATATTGGTTGGTGATAAGGCTCAAGGATCAAAGGTTTGAGTATGGATGCTCAAGGATCAAGGGGTTTGATGATGGAGGCTCAAGGATCAAGGGGCAATCATAGATATCTGATGTGATGATAGGATTATACTCATTCCATGCTGGATTGATTTGATGCTCCAAAAGGCAGGGGAGAGCCCCTCCTTATATGTGCAGGAGGCCCTGTTAAACTATGTACAACGGATTCTTGAAATAGAGCGGAAAAAGAAAGAAAATCAGGTGACCGGAAAAATTTGATCATGAGGGCCGGTGGAAATCTTTCTCATCCCTTCACCATCTCTTGCCTTGGTCCGTGGATGGGCGCGCGCAAAAACACTGGAATCACCCACCCCTCATCTGAAGGCGAACGGGGTGGGAAAGGAAAATGAACTGGACCACCGCAGATGTCCGCGGGCGGTAGTCAACACTCTCCACCCCTTGGCCAAAGGCGGAAGAGGGTGGGAGAGTCCCAGGAAGGGTGACGGATGAAGTTTGTGAGAGCGCAGATGGGCTGATAGGAGATTGGCTCAAGGCAATTGAGTAAATCCTGACAGGCTTGAGATTGACGACTGATAGATTGAGTGAGGTGGGAGACTGATGGGTCCAAGGATTGGACAAGCGCTTGGAGGTGCGGTCGGGATGGGTTTGGTAAGGTATGGATGAGCAACGCACGACAATGACGGATGAGTGGCGGCAACAATGATGATGAGCAGCGCGCGAAAATGACAATGCGCGGCAGCAACAATGATGATGTTTGCCTGCAACAACGATAGGTGAGCGGCACGCAACAATGATGATGAGGATGAGTAACGCGCGACAATGACAATGCGGATGAGGGACGCGCAACGCGCGAGGATGAGGATGAGGATGAGGGACGCGCGACGCGCAAGGAAAATTTTTGAATTCTTTTCCCACAATGTCCCAAATGGTTCACCACATCTCTCCCCAACTTACAGACTGTCCCTAGTCTGCATCCTAATTTTGAAAAAAAAAGAGAGAAAAAAAGAAAATAATCGGCTGTTTCTTGATCCTCTAAGTAAAAAAAATGTTGAAACCAATCTTGATCCATCCAAAAGAGCCTAACTGTGGAGAAGATCAAAGAAAAAGTGTCCCGGGTGCTCACGTATGTGGCATAAAGTAGAGTTTTTACAACAAAAAGCAGCAGCAGACCCCGGTGGTGCACAATTGGGAGGACTTACTTTGCACCCAAACTGCCTCCACAACAATAAAATCTTTTAACTTGATCAGCAGAGACCCTTCTAGCCAACTGAGTACCATCCAGTTCTTCCAAAATATAAGATCCACCTCTAACTTGACAAACCGCTCTTTAAGGACCATTCCAATGATTCAAAAAATTTTTTCCCCACTGAGTCTCCAAAGATCGATTATAAGCCAATACCAGATCACCAGGGTTTAAAGGATCCCTGATTTGATTTAGATGTTTATCTTCCCAATACTGAACTGATTTTGCTCTTGATTCCATCATCTTCTAATAAGCTTTTTTACAAATATCTTCACTCTGCTCCAGTTTCTTTGATCTGGAAACTAATAGGTCAGTAGTTGAAGAAACTTGTTCCCAAGAGATGCCCAAGAAAGACTCCATTTCAAGATAAAGAGGAAGAAAAAACCTCTGACCAAAGATGATTTCATAAGGAGAGTAGCCAGTGGTTTGCTTGGTGGAAATTAGATCAGAGAAGAGGACCAAGGGGAGAAACTTTGGACAATTCTTGCCAATTTCACCAGCCAGTTGAACCAGAGCAGCCTTCAAGGGAGCATGGCCTCTTTCCACCATGCCTTTTCCTTCAGGATAATATGGAGTAGTAACTCTATGTTTCCCAGGGAGCAATTGGATCATTTCAGCCAGTTTTCCACCAAATTCCAAGCCACCATCAGTAGAATAAGATCAAGCCAAACCTTAACGCATCATCCAATTCTCATGAAGGAAAGCTGCCACAGATTCAGAACTAAGTTTCTTAAGGAATCTGGCTTCAACCCATCCAGAAAAATCATCTCTAGCCACAATGAGGTACTTAGCACCACCTGCCTTGATATGAACCACATCCATAGCAACCCTTCCAAAGAAAGTGGACTCCCCAGTAGGATAGCAAATTTCAGCTGGACGCCTAAGATCACGTTTTTGACAAACTTCACAAATCTTGCACCATTGAGAGACAGATTTCTTCAGAGATGGCCACCAGAATTGTTTGGATAATCATTGATGAGTTTTGGTTTCCCCACAATGACCAAGGCCCTCATGGAGACTTTCAAGGATTGAATCTTGCTTAGCCGGGATAGTAACCACAACAAGCGCACAAGGAGTTCCTCTTTTCATAAGCCTAGAACCTTGGACAAAGAAACTAGAGGACTTTCTTTTAAGGGATCAAAATTCTTTGGCAGAGAGATCAGGGGTTCTTTGGAGAGTTGAAAGGTACTGCTCTAACTTAAGCCAGAAACCTTGTTGGAAACCAGAGTAATCTTGGGAGGAGAAAGCAAAAACAGGGCGGACCAAGGGTTCTTCCTCATTGAAATCCATTCCAACATCCGATTCATTGTCTCCAATAGGTCTTCTAGATAAACCATCAGGCATAGTAAAAGATTTCCCAGGCCTATGGACAATACCAAAAGAGAATAGCTGGATAAAAGCTACCCAGAAAGTCATTGGAGCATTGGGAAGACTGGGAGCATTGATCATTTCCACAATGGATCAAGCATCAACTTGCAATTCAAAATGTTGTCCCCAGAGTACTTTTTGGAGTTTCTTCAGCATTCTGGCCACACCAGAGAGTTACAGTTTGGGCTGAGAGTATCTAGATTCCACATCCGAAAATAGCAAAGATTCATAAAGAACAGGGCTGTCCAAACCATTTTCATCCTTCTGAGTAAGGACAGCCCCAACAGATTGATAACTAGAGTCAACAGCCAATTTTATTTTGCCAGCTCCAGGCCCATAAGAGATCTTTTTCAAAACTATGTCATTGCCAACAATAGTTTTGAGCAACTGAAATGATTGTTTGCAATCTTGGGTCCAAATCCATTCAGCTTCATTTCTGGTTAGACGTCTAAAGGGTGCACATATTTTGGATAGAGAGGGAATGAAGATCCTGAAATAAGTTAAAACACCTAGGAAACCTCTAACTTCAGTTGTATTTATTAGAGTAGGCCAGGAGAAAATTTTGTTGACTTTGGAGGGTGCCATCCTTCTTCCCTCCTTGCAGACTATATGGCCAATGATTTCCAAGGCAGGGAAACAGGCAGCAAGTTTTGATCCAGAGACAGTAAGGCCAGATTCCTTGATTCAAAAAAAATACTTTCCAAGATAGTAGCATACTCCCAGATAAATTGTTGAATTCCTGAGTGCCAAGGTAAGAGCTCATTATCATAGTCAGAAACTGGACCTTTAATTTCACCATAATCAATAAAGATACCCGCATCATCCGGGATTTTGTTGTGGAGGATCCAAATAATCTGAGCCTGATAGACCGCAACCAAGTGGTGGCACCTTGAGGCAATTGAGTCAGTTGAAATTGACCAAGAGGAGTATTGAAAGTAGTGAGCAGCCAAGAAATAGGATGCAAAGATTGTTCGTTGTAACCCCCCATGATGACTCCTAGACCATAACAGGCTCTCCCAGAGAAGGATTCAACAAATTCTTCAGTGGCAGGAGGAACACCAGAGTCCTTAATAGTAACTTTATTGAGAGGTTGGAGATCATGAACTACTCTAAGTTTACCATTACTATTTAGAACACAGAAAACAGGTCTAGAGTAACTGGAGGTTGAATGTTCATATAGACCAGTACAGAATTGTTTGCGGACCAACTTGATAAATTTGTCAACTTTTGCAGCAGGAATAGGGATCTTTTTCTTTGGCCAAGGATCATGTTAAACTACAGGGATGATGTAAGGGAGACCATATGATTCTTTCAAGAGACCTCTCTCTTCTTCAAAGAATGCAATAGATTTTTCCCTTAACAATAAGATATTTTTGTTCAAATTTAACTCATCAGGTAAAAGCCATCCATCTGGACCAAAGTTGAACACCTTCAATTGTTCTTCAGTGAAACAACCACAAGGTACAAAGGGGCCAGTAAGAGAGTGAGATAGACCACAATAAGGATCACCAGATAGAGGAGGACACATGAGAGGAGGATTGAGATTGAGAGGCATGGGCTGGTTGACAGGCTGGACCTTTTTTGCAACTGGCTTATACTTAGTGGCAAAAGAGAGAAGTTCTTGTTTCCTCCAAGCATTCACCAGCAAGACCTGAGTACGACAGGTGAGACCAGATTCCAACACTCTCCAAGTTTGATGTTCCATAAAATTTTTGAAAGGTGCCTTTTCCATAAAAGAGGATCCAGAAAATAAAGCTTTTCTCACATGTGTGGCACAAGGTAGAGTTTTGAAAAATATGGTAGAAGAATGCCCTGATGGTGCAAAATTGGGAGGAATTACTTTTACCCCCAAGTGCCTCCACTGGAGCCCATACTCCTCCATACCAAAACCATTAAGAAAAGAATTGAGATCAGGATCTAGTTTATACTCATTGCGGAGAATCAAACAAGAGCTAGAGGAAGATTTATCAGTGATAAGAGTACAAGGAAAAGAAGAGACAACAGAAACAGAGAGAAGAGAAATATTTTTGGAATTTTGTGTTTTAACATGTTTTGGATTTTGGACATTTTCAAGATCAGAAGAACAAGAAGAAAGAGATGAAAAGGATGAAAAGTATGCCTCAGAGATAAAAGTTGGCCCTGTAGTTGAAGTCCGAGGCTTAGAAGAACTAAAACTATTAGTATTACCAACTATTCTGCTAAAAAATGAGGGGAGTTAGAAGAATCCTTCTGTTTCCCCTTCAGAACCAATTTAGGTGAAAAACCAGGGAAATCTCTTTCCCAACAACCAGAATCCAAAGAACAGAGAGGGGCTTCAATCTTCCTACCATCAGCATCAGGAAGAAGAATTCTCTCCCCAACTTGATTGGAAAACATCAGGGTGGCTCCAAAGTCTATTAAGAAAGGACAACCCAAAATCATAGGACCTTCCAAACAAGTGATCCAAAAGTGACAGGTTCCAACAATATTTTGACCAATTTGAACTGGCACATCCTCAGCAATACCCACCAACTCAAAAGATTGATTCCCAATCCCATAAACCGCAGAGTTGAAGCTGACCCTTGGACTGAGATTGAGCTTTCAGGCCATTGCATCCAAAATTAAGTCTAGTTGGGACCCAGAATCAACAAGTAGAGAAACCGTTTTGGATGAGTCACCTAGAGAGCATGGTAAAAATCCAAGAGGACAGGAATAAAGATTTGAATCAGAAGGAGGATCTGTTACACCGGAGTCTTCTATCAAGGTTACAGAGGAAACTTTCAACTTTTCAGGACCAATCTCCACACGTTGCCAAGAAACCCATTTCTTCATGCCTTCAGCCACAGATGGTGAGATGGAAAGGAGTTCAGCCACGGTTAGATCAGGTATTTTAAGATCAGAGATTTTCTTTAATAACCCCTCCACAGCATTGGGGTGATCTTTGGAAATTCCCCTTTTGAATCAAACCTTGGGTTGAGTTGGAAGAGGAAGTTCAGGTGAGGGTGGAACTATAACTGGATCAGTTGGTGAAGGTGATTTGGATGGCAGAGGAGCAGGATCAGAGTATTCTGGGAACCTATCCATGAGGGGTTCCTTTTCTACTTCCATGTCTTCTACCTCAGAAGAAGGAGGCTCCAGTGAAGATTGAAGTTTGACAGGTTTTTAAAGAATTGAAGATGGGACAGGAGGAGCTTTATGAGGTCTGGGTTCTTCATTTTGTTTCCTAGCTGGATCAGATTGATAGGTTCCAGAAAAGGTGGAAGAAGAGACAGCAGGAGGATACCAAGGTTGAAGGGTTCAACAAGAAGATTGAAAATCCAAATAGGCCAAGGATGCCTTCTTGGGAGCAGAAGGCTGGAAAGAGGCCACCACATGACAAATTGGACAAGAGGAATCAAAAGGGATAAGTGCACCATTATGAAGGAAGAAGTTACTCCATTTCTGTTCCACCAACATTTCCTCCTTGTTCTTCTGGAGTTCAGGAAAGCAACCAGTTCCATGACCTTCTCTGTGGCAATAATACCAAACTATGGTTGACCTAGGAACAGAGTTGGAGGGTTTGGGGAAAACCAGCGAGGAGAGTTTCTGATCCATTTTATTCTCAAAAGCTTGCAAGAGTTTGGTGATCTCATCAATGGTAGGTGTTCCCTGGTGGGTCTGAGGATTTGGTTTAGGTCTGCAATTGGCTTCCATCTTATTCATGATTTTGTTAGATGCTTGAAAAGAGGGGGCAAGGACTGGTTCAGTGATTCTAGGTTTTTCAAAGGTGAGAGCTGTTTGACCTTTCATCACTTTATCCACAGTATTCCTAAGAACCATGAAAGCAGGGAGCTTGAACCAATTATCTCTTGTAGTGATCATGGATCCGGATTTCACCATTTCATCCTTAATTCTTTCCTGCACTCCTGGAGAGAAAGACTGAAAAAATTGCACTCAAATTTTGTCCAACGTATCAATGTGATTGTTTTGGATAAGATAGGATTGGATAGGGTCCCAAGATTTTCTGAAAGCTTGATAATCAGAGGCTGAGGAGATACCACCATTGGAGGTCCATTGGGAGACTAGGGAATCCAGATCTTGGAGAGTGAACCTAGATATATCAATTTTGCCCCAATAGGCAATCATTGCCTCCTTAAGAAGTACCCAGTCATGGGATTCTAATCCATTGAATGATTTGATCACTTCCATGACTTCATCAGAGGAGATAAAGAATTGCAGTTGATAAGCCATGTCATATTAGCTAGCACCGTCCACTTCAGCAGCCATCTTGTAGGAATCCAGGAACCATTCAATGTTTGTACCGTTAAAGGATAAGTTCTTGTTCTGAGGTTTGATCTTGATCATCTTGGACTGAACAGAGGTAGAAGGTGTACCAATAGATTCCATTTTGACAAAAGATTTCCTAAGGGATCCAAAGAACAGATTTCCAAAGTGGCTCACGAGTGTGGCAAGGGTAGGGTTTACAAAAAACAACTAGGATCAAACCCCTTGATGGTGCACAATTGGGAGGACTTACTTCTGGAACAATTTGCCTCCACGGATCGGATCTAGATGATAACAGAAACACAGAAAAAAATAAAAACAGAAAAAGAGAAAAAAGATTGGAGTTGATTCCACAAAGTTGTGACTGTAAATCCCAAGGCTGCTGGTTTGATCCTGGCCTGGGGGACCACATGTAAGAATCCAAACGGCGCAGGGCGTTGGAAGTTCTGTGGAGGGGATAGGTGCTGTTTTAGGCTTCCCTCCTGAGTGTTACAAAAATATTTTAATTTAACCAAGATCAAAGTCCAGAACCTGGTAAACGGGGAACCAAAAGTAAGAGGATAAAGATTGTAGTGGTTGGTAGCTGGGAGACAACACTATCTGAGGCAAAATTATGTTGGGGAAAACTTGAATAGAAGGATTAAAGAATTTGTTCAGAGTTCAACAAGACAAGGCAATTGTGAGTGACAACACCCACAAGCTAATAGCTCTGGTTGTCAGCAGAAGCTTAGGAAAGATCAACTAAATCCCAAACAACCTCCAGGTTCTCAATGAACCTTCCCAACTCTCCAAAATCAAGCGCTTGAAGGGTACCAGATAACTGTGGGTGGCTGCAAAAGACAAAGCTAATTTTTTGAAGAAGCTCTAGAAGCAAAAACAATAACTGATTCAAAAAAGAATAACCCAACACTCCTCAAGGGACTCAAGGGTAGCGTGGCGGAATTCAACTTCAAAAGAAGTGAAGGGAGGTTTAACACTCCAGGTTTTAAGCTTAATAAAACCTCTTCAGTCAAACGTGACTGGGTCCAGAAAGATAATCAAAGGATGATCAGGACCAGTAAGGTCAGATAAAGGGGTCAGGAGTGGTGTAACACACTCAAGAATTTGATGAGACAAATTCTTCTTCAACCAGCAAAGCTATTGGTTGGTGATAAGGCTCAAGCATCAAAGGTTTGAGTATGGAGGCTCAAGGATCAAGGGGTTTGATGATGGAGGCTCAAGGATCAAGGGGCAATCATAGATATCTTATGTGATGATAGGATTATGCTCATTCCATGCTGGATTGATTTGATGCTCCAAAAGGAAGGGGAGAGCCCCTCCTTATATGTGCAGGAGGCCCTGTTAGACTATGTACAACGGATTCTACAAATAGAGCAGAAAAAGAAAGAAAATCAGGTGACTGGAAAAATTTGATCACGCGGGCCGGTGGAAATCCTTCTCATCCCTTCACCATCTCTCGCGTCCCTCCGTGGATGGGCGCGCGCAACAACACTGGAATCACCCACCCCTTGTCCAAAGGCAGATGGGGTGGGAAAGGAAAATGAACTGGACCGCCGCAGATGTCCGCGGGCGGTAGTCAACACTCTCCACCCCTCGGCCAAAGGCAGAAGAGGGTGGAAGAGTCCCAGGAAGGGTGACGGATGAACTTTGCAAGAGCGCAGATGGGCGGATAGGAGATTGGCTTGAGGAAATTGAGTAAATCCTGACAGGCTTGAGATTGACAACTGATAGATTGAGTGAGGTGGGAGACTGATGGGTCCGAGGATTGGAAAAGCTCTTGGAGGTGCGGTCGGGATGGGTTTGGTAAGGTATGGATGAGCAACGGGCGACAATGACGGATGAGCGGCGGCAACCATGATGATGAGTGGTGCGCAACAATGAAAATGCGCGGCGGCAACAATGATGATGCGTGGAGGCGACAATGATAGATGAGCGGCGCGCAACAATGATGATGAGGATGAGGGAAGAGCAACAATGACGATGTGGATGTGTCATACTGATACCAAACTCAGTCTAACCTCAGTCCTACCCTCAGGCCTGATCTACTTTCTTACAAATTTCAACCTCAGGGCTCAGGAGACTTACATCAATATGTCTCCAGTAACTATATACCTCAGGATCTTCATGCAGTAAATATCTACATATAGTCTAACCTCATACTATACACAGATAGACTCCATAGGCTTGCACATAATCAATCTCCCAGGCTCTACTCTACCTCTCTGTCTAACCCATACCTCTTTGGGTTACCTCTCTGTCTAACCCATACCTCTTTGGGTTATCTCTCTGTCTAACCCATACCTCCTCTGTGTGGTTTATCCTTTGGGAATCTTTATGTACACCCTCCTGCAGATTGTATTACATACTCTCTCTACTTAGTACATAGTGCCATGACTCCCATGTACACTGTACATCCTTTAACTGTACTCTCCCAACTTATACAGCTCAGACCTGGAACCTTGTCCCAATGTAGAAGCAGCCTAACCTAATGTAGTAGCATCCCTGATCAGCCCTCTCTGTTACTTAGACTGTTCCCATGACATCATGTGTGTAGTCTGAGCCCCAATCACTTGTACCTCTGTTGTAGTTCCAACCTCTTGTCTATTTAATAAGCCTCCTCTTTCCTCTTCCTGATGCTTCCCCCAAGAAATCAGTTTACTACTTCTTACTAGGAGATCTTTCCCAGCAAGTGTCATTCAGCACCATTCAACCCAATCCTCCTCTGCTCCTGTTAGCCTCCTTCAGTAACCTTGCCCCCAAGACTACTGTGGGCAGAGACCCCTCTGTGCCAAGCCCTGCTTGCATTTCAGCAGCCCTTGTGACATTAAACTGATTTCTTCCCCAATAACCCCTTCTTCACCAACCACCCTCCCTATCCTTTTAGACAGCATCAAATTTTGCTATTGAGTTGTGGCAATTTTTGTTTGCTTTATTTCTGTCCCTACCTTGAACTTGGCTATTTGATTTGTGGCCATTTTCATTGCTTCCCTTACCTTACTGTCAAACCTACTCAGAGCTCCAGCTCCTCACCCTCTAAGTATCACTTTGACGCTTTGATGCTTTGACGCTTCAACACTTCGACACTTCAACGCTTCAACGCTTTGACACTTTGACGCTTCAACGCTTCAACACTTCAACACTTAGACAAGGTATAGTAACCAGTATTTGACTGTCCCATAAAGGTAATCATAGGAAGAAAAAATTCCTTTTTTAATCATTTTATTCTTGCTCCAAGGTGAAGAACAACTTTTGGGTAACTAATTATTCTTAGAAGTAAGAATGCCCCCATGACGTGCTCTTTTTTCTCGCATTTCTAGCCCAGCAGTCACCCGCAGCTCTAGGGGGAGAGGTACCACTGAACCTACTGACAATTCTAACCCTAGATCTTGTGGAACAGGTAGGACCTTTTCTAACCTGATTGCACCAGTGGCTACCACTTCCACTCCTATGGATACAGGTTTATTGGAACCTATTCCCCAAGTATCCCTTTCTACTATTCCTTCTTCTGACAATGCTAGCCTCCACAGGATCACAGGTCAGTTTCCAGGCCAGGTTACCATGGTTTGGACTCTCCTGCCTATGATGCAAGCATGGTCCCAATCCCAGGAGAAGGTGAGGAAGATGAAGAGGATGAAGACTCAGGATTTGATTCCAGAATCTTGAGTGGCCTGGGTTCACCATCCCCAGAGGGGAATCCTATTCAAACTTCTAATGCAACAGCAGTCCCTTCACCTTCCCCGCACACCAACCTTCCTTCCACCACTCAGGCTCCTTCAAATGACCCTGCCCTGCTGGCCATTCTTCAGCAAATGACCACTGCAATGACTCAACTTTCTAAACCTGCTGACCATGGACCCTCTGCTAACTTTAAATCTCCATCTATCAATGCCCCAGATAAATTTGATGGAACTAACCCAACCAAGCTTAGACCTTTCCTTCAAGCTTGTGAACTCATTTTTGCAAATGATGAGAGAGTTTTTGCTAATGACAGAAAGAAAGTATTTTTTACAGTCTCTTACCTTTCAGGAAATGCCAGTCAATGGATCCAACCTTATCTTGCTCACATTGGTAATCATGAGACAGACTTCATACTTAACTCCTGGATTCTATTCACTCAACAGCTTCATACCCTTTTTGGGGATCGTCTAGAAATCCAGCGTGCTGAGAAGGAGTTAACCCTCCTTAAGATAAAAGAAAGTGGTTATGCTACTAACTATATCACTGAATTCAGGACACTTATGACCAAGGTCTCTGGGTGGGGTGATAAAGCCTTTTTCTTTCATTTTAGACAGGGTCTCCCAGCCAGATTACTGGACCAACTAGCTGGTTATGATGGACCTCAAGAAACCTTGCAAGACCTAATGGATATTGTTCTTAAGTATGACACTTGTTACCATGAAAGGATCTGGGAGAAGTCCTTCACTCTCCTTCAGGCCTCAAGACCTGGACCCAGTCTTCCAAATCCTCAGAAATCTCAACAGAACAGCCAACCAGGTAGGTTTAAGGGGAAGACCAAGCCAACCCCTACCAATTCTACTCCAGCCTATGTCCCTAATCCGAACGTAGGAGAGGATGGAAACCTCAAGGCTGAAGAAAAAGCTAGACGAGAAAGAGAGGGTTTGTATAACTACTGTGGAGGAACTCACAAAATTAGCCTCTGCAGGAAACGTCCAGATTTTCAACCTGGCCAGAAACCCAATCCTATGAAGCCAAAAAAGGGAAAAGACTAGGTGATGGGAATGTGGTACTCCTTGACCATCACCCTCCTAATATTCAAGTACAAACTTTGGAAAGAAAAGACGCTAACCCTCCTTCCAAAGACTTACGTTTTGTTTGCTTGACCAATAACCAGGCTTACAGTGTACTTGTTGACTCTGGAGCAACTCAATCTGTTATTTCAAAATCTATGGTTTCAAAGTTTTCTCTATCACTCAAACCCCTGACCACTCCTATTTTCCTATTTACCTTCAGTCCTTCTGACTCACCTTCCCAGGAAATCACCCATAAGGGTTCCTTCAAATTCTCTTTGCCCTCTTTTCCCAACTTAGAATGGGATTTCTTGGTTGTTGATACTCCACCCAAAGAAGACATTATTCTAGGTATTGACTTCCTCCATTTCTGGAACCCAGAGGTAAATTGGCAACTGGGATTGATCACCCCAAGACATCAACCAACTTTGGATCATTCCTCTTCCGTTGAATTCTCCTTGGCCACTACTTCCTTTCCGCCAGTGAACCTGCAGGTCACTGCTCCTGTCCCCTTTTCAGAATCTATGCACTCACAACACTTCCCTTTGAGTTCAACAACTACTTCTGTGAACAGGATATTATTTGGAAATTCTCTGAAATTCTTGGAGGATATGGAGAATGATCTATCCGTTCAAGTTTTGCGTATGATTATTTCCACTTCTGACTCTGACCCAAAGCAGGCTACTGCAGAGGGTTTGGATGAAGATGAGGAAACTGATGAAATTGAAACTGTGATGGAGAGAGTTCTTGATGCTTATCATACCTTTTTAGATGTTTTTTCCAAGTTCAAAGCTGATAAACTCCCTCCTCATTGCGCTTACAACCATCATATCAAACTGGAAGGCCCTATGCCTCCAGTTGGGCCTATCTACTCCCTTAGTCACCATGAGAAGGAGGCCCTACAAGCCTATATAGCGGAAAATATAGAGAAAGGTTTCATTCGCCCCAGCACTTCCAGCACTGGAGCACCTGTCCTCTTTGTAAGAAAGAAGGATGGTGGGTTGCAATTGTGTGCTGACTATCGCAAACTCAACGCTGTGACTCAAAAGAACCGGTATCCAATTCCTCCCATGACTCACTTATTAACAGTCTTTTCTGGTTCTACCATTTTTTCCAAAATTGACCCCAGGGGTGCTTATAATCTCCTTCAAATTAAGGAAGGGGATGAACATCTTACAGCATTCAGAACTCAGTTTGGGAGTTTTGAATATTTGGTAATGCCTTTTGGACTCACCAATGCTCGTGCCTCTTTTCAATGTCTTGTTAATGACATTTTTTCAGACCTTCTGAACATCTGTGTGGTGGTATACCTTGATGACATTGTTATTTTTTCCAAAAACTTAACAGAACATACAGCTCATGTGTGTGAAGTCTTGAACAGACTTTGGAAGAACAACTTATATGCAAAAGCTTCTAAGTGTGAATTTCATGCCTCCTCAGTGGACTATCTAGGATATGTCATTTCCAGAAGTGGCATTGAAATGGACAACTCCAAGGTCCAGAAGATCTTGGACTGGCCACCACCAACAAACAAAAAGGCCTTGCAACAGTTTTTGGGTTTTTCTAATTTTTATTGCAGGTTTATCATTAACTATTCCAGAAAGGTGCACCTCCTCACTGCTCCAACTGGAGCAGACCCCATCTTTCCTTTATCCCCAGGGGCTCTGCAGCAGTTTGAGGACCTCAAGGTAGCCTTTACTAAAGCTCCTATACTCAGACATTTTGATTTTTCCTTACAAACCTTTTTGGAGACTGATGCCAGTGACTATGCCCTAGGGGCTGTCCTCACCCAAGTCTCTCTTGATGGATCCAAACACCCAATTGCTTTTGACAGCAGGAAATTGGGTAGTGCTGAACTTAACTATGAAATCCACAATAAGGAACTCCTGGCCATTGTATTGTCCATCAAGATCTGGAGAGCTTACCTCCTCAGTCTTTCTTCTCCCTTTGATGTTCTCACTGATCATTTATCTCTTAAATATTTCATGACCTCCAAAGTCTTGACTTGTCGCCAAGCCCGTTGGGCTGAGTTTCTGTCTGAATTTGACTTCACTATAGTCCATAGACCCAGAAAGCAATTGATAGTGCCTGATGTCTTGTCACGTCGAGACAACGTTTATCCCAAAGGGGGGATGCCCTATGCAGAAAATAATCCAGCAAATGTCAAACAACTCTTGAAACAGACTGACTTTGAACTTTCTAGAATTTTATTTATCTCTGCAAAACAGGTTGACAAACAATTGGAAACCTTAATTCAGTCCCAGATCTCCAACAAATCAACCCAGAAGATTATTCAGAAACTACATAAAAAGTAACAAGTAAAGAGTTACCTTATAGACCCAGACACTGGAATCCTTATTTTCCAAAACAGAATAGCAATCCCCAAGGAGGATGAACAACTCCAACTTGAAATACTTTGACAAAGACATGACTCTCCCCTCTCTGGCCACCCTGGACAAGACAAAACAGCTGATCTAGTCAAAAGAGATTTCAATTGGGAAAATATGAATTCCTTTATCAAAGATTATGTTTCTTCTTGTTACCTTTGCAGCAGAAACAAAGCCAGTCACCAAAAAAAGTTTGGACTCCTCCAACCCTTACCGATTCCAGATTCTCCCTGGGCTTCACTCTCTATGTACTTCATCTCACAACTACCACTATCCAATGGGTTTGACTCAATCCTTGTGGTGGTTGATTGTTTTTCAAAAATTTCACTCTTTATTAAAACCAGAACTGACATCTCCTCTGTGGAGTTGGCTAACCTACTAATTTCTCATGTTTTTACTAAACATGGCCTCCCAACTGACATTGTCAGTGACAGAGGATCTTTATTTGTTTCTTCCTTTTGGAAAATTGTATGTGAAAAATTACAGGAAAAAAGAAATCTTTCCACAGCTTATCACCCTGAAACAGACGGACAGATGGAACGAGTAAATCAGATCCTAGAACAATTTCTTAGGATGTATGTCAGTTATCACCAAGACGACTGGGATACCTGAATCCCCCTTGCTGAATTTGCTTACAATAATTCCACTCACACTTCTACTAAGCAATCTCCTTTTTTCACCATCTATGGACATCATCCCAACTTTGACAGTCTCCATGTAGTAGATTATCAACCTGCCAGCCACTACATAACCCAGATTCACCAGAATCAAAAGTTATTGGGTATTGAACTAGAAAAGGCAATTAAAACCTAAAAAAGATATGCTGACCTAAAAAGAAGTGAATTTCCTGCCTCATTTGCTGTTGGAAACAAAGTTTGGCTCTCTTCTAAAAATATCAAAACTAATTGTCCAACTCATAAACTCTCAGAGCAATGGTTAGGTCCCTTTTTGATTATAGAACAGATTGGGAAAAGTTCATTCAAGCTTCAAATTCCTCAACAATGGTCCACCATTCACCCTGTATTCCACTCCTCCTTACTCAAGCCATATCAGGACAACTCACTATCCTCAAGGCACCAACCACCAACTGAGCCAGTCAAAATTGATGGTGAAGAAGAATGGGAAGTGTCTCAGATATTGGATTCCAAACTTAAGAGGGGGAAATTATTTTACTTAGTTGAATGGAAAGGCTTCCAGAATGACAAGGAACGCACTACTTGGGAACCTCACTCTAATCTTACCAACTGCCCTACTTTACTTCAAGACTTCCATACACTTTATCCCTCAAAACCAAAGTCATCCTTAAAATAAAAACAATACAAACCTTACTCTCCTTTTCAAAATATATATATATATATATATATATATATATATATATATATATATCAATAACATGATAAAAAAAAAAAAAAAATTTTAAGATTCTTTCTCCTTTTTCCCTTTCTTCAACCTTAGCAAAAAAAAAAAGATCAATTACCCCCCTCTAAGAAAATATAAATAAAAAAAATAAAATAAAATTAAATAATAATAAAATAAAACAAATTTTATATAAAAAACTTTTTAGATAGCTTCACACATCAATTCTTCCAACTCTTTTACTCTACACATCCAATTATTTAATAATTTTAACTTGGCAACTTGATAAGAATTTGGCCCCCTTATAGTAGTCCCTACTTCAAAAGTATGCCCAGCTAAAGCCAAAGTATCAGCTAGTCTTTTCTTTATCTCTAAAACGTTTTTCTTTCTAGCTTCTAAAAAACCATACTTCTCTTTTCTTATCTCACTACCCCAACCCTTCTTTAAACCTTCCTGAAAATTTGAATTTAAAGTTCTAGAATTCCTAATATAAATCTCCAAAGATTCATTAACTTGATCTTCATTTAAAACAGAATCTTCTCTGAATCTTCTTCCTTCCATCATCTTCAATAACCTTTCCCCACTTTCCAATTCCTCCAACCAGACCTCAGTTTCACCTCTCCTTTCAATTCCTTTCCTTCTATTCCTTCTGTCTTCCACCACCTTCATCTTTACCTCCAAATCCTTCATCTTGTTCCTCAAATCTTCTAACTCCAAAGAGTCATCTGATCTGCCCCCTTCTTCAACAATGATCTCTCTTCCTTTTCCTTTAAAAATCTCTTTGGTGGTTCCTCTATCTTCCTCCATATCACTTAATTCCATCTCCAAACTCCCTTCGGCGTCTTCATCATCATCCCCGCTTTGACAATCCGCTTTGGCGCTTCAACGGTTTTCTTCGACGCTTTGACGGTGGGCTTCAACGCTTCGACACTTCAACGGTGGGCTTTGATGCTTTGACGGTGAGCTTTGACGCTTCAACGTTTGACGCTTTGACGCTTTGACTATTTGCTTTGACGCTTCAATGACTTGCTTTGATGGTTCGACGAACCCCTTTGACGCTTTGACAAATCCCTTCGACGCTTCGACCAACCCCTTTGACGCTTTGACAACTTCCTTCGACAGGTTCAACGGATACCAAAATGCCTTTGTTTTGTACCCTTTTTGGGGGGACCTTGACCACCTCCTCGTCCGAATCTAAGTGAGGGGTTCCCCATTGTATAAATGCCTCACCGCACTCCTCCTGCGGACGCCTCGACGTACCATCTATGGCCAAATTACCGGTTTGACGCAGTGCCTCCCTCTTTTCTTGCGTTTTCTTCAATTTCTCCTGCATCAAACGGACTATTGCAAACCTTTATCAGCACTCCAGCACCTCCAATAATAAATCCAGAAGCACTTACCTGAAGATTCATCAAGTCTGGATGAGTAACCTAAGGTCATGGCATCATCATCTGAAGCCTCTTTTACTTCAAAAGGTTGACTCTTCTCCAGGACCCATAAGGTTGGCCCCAAGGCCTTTCTGCCTTGCTTATCCATATCACACATTCTTCCATACTGCCTAAAACTTTCACATTTGGCAGAATTGTGCTTGATACTGGTGGTGCAGATTCTTCCAAGCTTGACGCACCTATCACAACTTGGGTAGTATTGCTGGACTGGATGATAATTGTTGGTCTTCTCCATTGGATAGGTTGGTGTAGGTGATCTGGTGTACGGAGATAAAGGTGGTAATGGGGTGGATGGTGGTCATGGTTGTGGGTAAGTGGAAGGAAAACTCAAGTTAGACATGGCTGAAGGACAACCTGGATGGCCTCTTCAACCTCTCCTTTTATGGTCATCAGGAGATGCCCTCTTCTTCACCAGGGGGTACTGTCATACTGACACCAAACTCAGTCTAACCTCAGTCTTACCCTCAGGCCTGATCTACTTTCTTAGGAACTTCAACCTCAGGGCTCAGGAGACTTACATCAATATGTCTCCAGTAACTATATACCTCAGGATCTTCATGCAGTACATATCTACATATAGTCTAACCTCATACTATACACAGATAGACTCCATAGGCTTGCACATACTCAATCTCCAAGGCTCTACTCTACCTCTCTTTCTAACCCATACCTCTTTGGGTTGCCTCTCTGTCTAACCCATATCACTTTGGGTTATCTCTCTGTCTAACCCATACCTCCTCTGTGTGGTTTATCCTTTGGGAATCTTTATGTACATCCTCCTGCAGATTGTATTACATACTCTCTCTACTTAGTACATAGTGTCACGACTCCCATGTACACTGTACATCCTTCAAATGTACTCTCCCAACTTATACAGCTCAGACCTGGAACCTTGTCCCAATGTAGAAGCAGCCTAACCTAATGTAGTAGCATCCCTGATCAGCCCTCTCTGTTACTTAGACTGTTCCCATGACATCATGTGTGTAGTCTGAGCCCCAATCACTTGTACCTCTGTTGTAGTTCCAACCTCTTGTCTATTTAATAAGCCTCCTCTTTCCTCTTCCTGATGCTTCCCCCAAGAAATCAGTTTACTACTTCTTACTAGGAGATCTTTCCCAGCAAGTGTCATTCAGCACCATTCAACCCAATCCTCCTCTGCTCCTGTTAGCCTCCTTCAGTAACCTTGCCCCCAAGCCTACTGTGGGTAGAGACCCCTCTGTGCCAAGCCCTGCTTGCATGTCAGAAGCCCTTGTGACAGGATGAGGGACGTGTGACGCGCGAGGATAAGGATGAGGATGAGGGACCCGCAACGCGCAAGGAAAATTTTTGAATTCTTTTCCCCTGGTGTCCCAAATGGTTCACCACAACGTTCAGAAAATTCAGCTCCTCTCTTTCTTCTGCAATGGCCGGAGTTAGCTGAAGACCAGGAGTGCTCAGTGTGTTCAAAAATTGGCAGTTGGTCATCTTCATTTCTTTGAGATTTTTCTCTATGTGTAGTGGTAGTGAGAGTTTAATGGACTGCTGGTCTTGTTTGACCTTCATTCCAAGAAGAGTGTCAGGGGGATGAGCCAATGAGTTGGGAAATTTGTTGAGAAAACTGGTTTTGAAAGTTTCACTGTTGCCCACCATCAGAAGATCATCCACATGTACAAAGATGCCTATTTGTTGTTTTTTCCTATGTATAGAAAGGGATTGGCATTGAATGGCATGAAACCTTGGAGTTGGATCCATTCGCTCAGAGTGCAGTACAAATTCTTTGGATCCTGTTCAATTTCGTACAGAAATTTCTTCAGATTGAGGATTGTGCTCTTGCGTTTGGAACCCTTTGGTTGTCTGATGTACACATCTTTGTCAAAGGGGGCGTGTAGAAACACTCCCTTCACATTGAATTGAAGGATTGGGAGATCCTTTTCCACTGCTAGTAGTAAGACTGCTCAGATAGAGGAAAACTTTCCTGTTGGAGCATAAATTTTGAGATAGTCTACTCCGTACCTTTGATTGAAGCCTTGGACACAGACTCTCATTTTGAAGTTTTCTGGTCAAATGTGAGTTTTCTTCTTGATTTTAAATGTCTACCTCACGTTCAGCAAATTTTTGGGCTCTTCACCAAAGTAGTCCTCCCACATGCCAAGTTCTTTGCAAGTGTAAAGCTCCACGTCTAAGGATTTGTGCCAGGGTTTCGATTTAATGGCTTTGTGTACATTCTTGGGCACAAAATTTGATCACATGCAGTACAGAAGGGATTAATAAAGCGCCAAAGAAATCACCACACAGAAATATATGCAAGCAGGGACATGCAGTACAGAAGAAATTAATACAGCACCAAACAAAATCACCACACAGTGATATATGCAAGATCCTGCATGAATCAGTAGAGAAGAAGGCTGTGAACCACCACACAGAAGTAATATATGCAAGGAACTGCATGAATAACCAAACCAATAACCAACCACCACTATACAGAAGAAATCTATTCAGGGGACACCTTTAGCAATGCAGCACAGCAAGGCATGCAAGGGTGTACATGCATGTGGATCCTGCACAGCCTCCTCCTCTGACCAGAAAAAATGCCTCTTGAAATGTACTCAATGTACCAGGGAGAACCTCAGGGGCAGCCCTGAGAGCAGGATTGTCTATAAATTGAGGGCCTCTCTCCCCCAGGCAGATCCCATCATCCCCCAGGCACCCAGCCTGAGGAGGTCACCCCTTATAAAGATTTTGGAACCTTATAAAGGAAGATTGAAACCTTATACAAGATATTTGAACCTTATACAAGATAGTAAACCCTCAAAAAAAAGATATTAAAACCTTAAAAATGATAATAAACCACTGTAAAAGGAATTTAGTCATCATCCATCACCAACCATTATCACATACCTTGACCATCATCATCCATCATCATCATCCATCATCATCATCACCATCCATCATCATCATCATCCATCATCATCATCCATCATCATCCCTGTCTATCATCATCATCATCCATCATCATCAACAATCATCATCACCTACCTCAACCACCATCATCATCCATCATCATCAACACTAATCATCCATCATCAAAAATCTACATCCATCATTGCCTACCTCAACCATCATCATCATCATCAAACATCATCAGTCTCAAGTAAAGGCTCAACCATTTAAACTTTATCAATCATCACCTGTAACATCAAAGGAGTATTCATCAGTAACCAATCAAACAAGAATAAAGGATAAGAAAAGATAAAAGATTCTTCCCTTACTCAGCTTCTATTCTCCAAGTCACTCATTGGTTCCACCATTTCTTCCTTATCAAGATTGAATACATTGATCCTAGGTCTGATAGAGACTACTATAGTAGCAACTCTATCTGAAAATCAGCCACCAATCTCTTTTCTTTTATTGTTGTGACACTACTATAGTACTCAGAGTGGCAGGAAATTCAAAACCACCCTTAGTATTCCTCTATCATATCAATGGTTGTAGTAATAAATTCACCCTCAAGTGACTGCCAGAAAGCTATTTGCTACTCTTTACCCAATTCCAAAGGAGTCTCCACAACAAGCTCCTTTCTCTTTGAATTTTTTGGGTTTGCAGTTAGTGAGATTCAGGTAGTTCAGACTTGCACTAATGGGTTTGAGATAGTTGCTGGGAAGCCTGGATCCATGCATGCATTCCCAGGGCATTGATCCTGAGTTGCTGGGGATCTGGTTGAGTGAAAGAGCACAGCTTCTGATTGTCGCATTCCAGTATGAATGAGGAATTATTGATAAGGCATGGGTCAAGCGGACCAATTTTGCTATTGTTCAATTTGCTTGTTCCGCACATCCATTATGTTGAGGATGTTAGGGTTCTGAGACAACTTGTCAAATTGATTTTTCTTCCAGGAATGCCGTGAGTTTGTGGTTAATGAACTAACCTCCTCCGTCAATACACAGTTCCGTAGGGTAATATCCTAGTCAATTGTATTTTTTCTTGATCACAAAATGAATGACTTGACTGGCCTTACTTTTGCTTCTTAAGGGGAAGCAAACTATGTAACCACTGAAGTTGTATACAAGGGTCAGGACAAATTTGTAGCTGCCTCTTGCTGTGGGGTTGATGGGACCCATAAGATCTACGTGCAGATGCTGAAAGACTTTGGGGGCTTATGTTGAGACTTCCTTGAAGGACAATTGAGTGATTTTGGACCTGTTGCAGCTCTCACATTGGAATTTCTTCTTTATCTGACTGGGGATTGACAAGAACAGTTACTTCTCCATCCTTGGAAGGCTCGCATGTCCAAGCTTGAGGTGAAGTTCTTCAATGTTGTCAGAGGACGCTGTAAGACTCCAAACGGTGCTAAGCCGTGGCAGTTCTGTGGAGGGGAAAGGTGCTGTTTAGGCTGCCCTCCTAGGAGTTACAATAATATTTAAATGTAACCGGAATCAAGGTCCAGAACCTTATGGATGAGAAATCAAAGTAAGGGAAGAGGATAAGAGTTGTTGGTAGCGATGGGAACAACACTATCTGAGGCAAGATGGTGCAGGTAAAGACTTGAAAAAATAAGTCAAGGTTTGTTCAGAGTTCAATAGAACAAGGCAGTTGTAAGTAACAACACCCACAAGCTAATAACTCTGGTCGTCAGCAGCTGATTAGGAAAGATCAACTCAATCCCAACCAACCTCCAGGTTCTCAATGAACCTGCCCAACTCTCCGCAATCAAGCGCTTGAAGGGTACCAGATAACTGTGGGAGGCTGAAAAAAACAAAAGCAATTTGTTTATGAAGCTCTAGAAGCAAATCAATAACGAATTTGAGCAAGAATATCCCAACACTTCTCAAGGGACTCAAGAATAGCGTGGCGAAATTCAACCTTGAAGAAGGGAGGTATAACACTCCAGGTTTTAAGCTTAATAAAACCTCTTCAATCAAACGTGATTGGCTCCAGAAAGATGATCAAGGAGAGATCAAGACCAGTATGGTCGGAAAAAGGGATCAGAGTGGTATAACACACTCAAGAATTCAGACAGACAGGAATTCTTCTTCAACCAGCAAGGCTATTGGTTGGTGATAAGGATCAAGGTCACAAGGGACAGAGTTTGAGTATGGAGGCTCAAAGGATCAAGGGGGCAATCATGGATATACCCGGATAAATGGCTCAGATAGGTGGGGAAGGATGCCCACAGATAAGTTGATTACTGATGATGGTCTGATAGGATGGATGCTGATGATGCTCTGATGCTGGGCCAAAAGGCAGGGGAGTGCCCCTCCTTTTATAGACATGAGGCCCTGTATACTATGTACAAGTGATACTACAAATAGGTGCGGGAAAATGAAAACATAATAAAAAAAAAAAAAAAAAAAAAAAATTACATGAAAGGAAAAAGAAAAGAAATGTTGCCCGCGTCAAGAATGACCGCGGGCAACCAGATGGACACCCGCGACAGCGGTCGTGGGTGTCGACAACGGCTGTTGTTGCCTGATCGGCGGCGACAACGGGGTGAAAGTTCCGACAGCCGCTCGCGGTCGTTGGTCGGATCAGATGATGAGCGAGGAGGGCTAGGGTGGATGGGCTTGATGATCGTGTAAGTATTGATCAAGTTGTCGTAGGTGACGTTGTCGTTGGAGACAATAACCAAGAAAGACAAGGACCAGGAACGAGATCACCGCTCCGATGGCCGCACCTACCCGTCTGATGATCGAATTTTGTTCGGTATGGTCATCCTCTAGTTCACCGAGTGAATGGAATGGGGTCAAAGACACGGGAGGAGCCGGATTGGTTTGTTGACCGATCGTCATGGTGATCGAGGCAAAAGCGACCCAGGGTCGAGAGGGATCAGCGCCTTTGTTGACGGCTTTGAGATCGACATCATAATCCTGATTGTCGATCGTGACTTGAAGCAGATAGAGATCGGCTCTCTTGCTACTACTTAGATAAATGGCTGAAACGAAGAATGAGGTAGTGATGGAAGCACCGGATGAGTTGGTGTAGGCGATGACGTTCTGATAGTCAAAGTACCAGTTGTGAGGAGGGGAGTAGATAAACCGAGGGTCCTGAAAACCGTAAGAATCGTTACGAAGGGAGAGGACGGGATGGAGGGAGATGGAGATGAGGAGGTAGAGGGAGAGGATGATTGATTGAGGGAGGCGGTGGGGCTTTCTGGGAGCCATAGAGGTACAACCGAAAAAATATATATTTTTTTTTTTTCTTTTCGTGGTGTCCCGGATTGGTCACCACAACGCAATGTAGGAATGCTCATCAGGGGCTTCAATCATTAGCAAGTTATTTATTATTTGGCCTTTCAGAATAGTCAGTCCGTCTCTGATAAACTTGAATTGAGGAGGATGAAAGGTATGGTTACATTTTAAAACATCTCCCTGAGTGAGGAACAATCCCATTGATAAGAGATTCAAATTTGCTTCAGGAGTCCAGGCTGCTTCTTTCAGTTTGAGTTCTGATATGTCAAACTTGAGTCTGGCAATTCCTTGTCCCATTATGGGTAGTCCAGCCCCAGGCTTTCCCGTTTTGATCATGTCAGTACCATCCTCATCCGACAGTTGGGTGAATTGGCATTTGTTGTTGATCATGTGTATCAAGCAACCGGAATTTAGAATGAATTGGTTGAAGTTGTCATTCTGGCTGTTTGTGAGACAGTGGAAGTAAAAAAAGGAATTGGCTGATTCATTTTTCTTTTTCTTGCCCTTTCTGGGTTTGAATTCCTTGGGCTTGAGCTCTGGAAATTCTATACAGAAATTCTTGCGGGAATGATTCTTCACGAGGGGGTTGTGAATGCCGTTGGTGAACCATGTATAGTGTTTGTAGAGAGTAATTTTGGCTTTTGAGGATGAGGATTTATCAATCAATTTGGACAAATTTTGGTTTTTGAATTGTATGAGGTGATTCAAGAATAGGTTGACAGTGATTCCCCGCTTTGCACGAGTTATTTGAGAGGAAATGGCGTTAAGGTTTGGAGGAAATTTGAAAAGAAGGAAATAGACCAGGATTTCCAATGGTAGGTTGACTCTGACTTCATTCAGCTTGTTGAGATGAAATCAAAGGTTTGTGACAAATTTTTCTATGTTTTCTTTGATGAAGGGAAGATACAGAAATCCTTTGAAGACTCTTGCCCTTTTTTCTGATTGCAAGGAAGCAAAGTGGTCTGTGGTGGCACGCCAGATGCTCTTGGCATTGCAAAAATTTGAAAAATTGATGACATTGGAATGGGTGGATGGTTCTAGCTTGGAAACAATGAATGGACCCATGTTGGGATTGATCTTGGCATCAAGTTGAAAGCTGTCATCTAAATTCTCCATGATTTGAAGGATCCCCCTTAGGTCAAACAGACTTTCCATTTTGATCTTCCATAAGGAGTAGTTTTCCTTGTTGAGTAGTGGGATGGATTTGATAAGAGTCTTGATGGTTATTGCCCTCATGGAACTATCCCCCCTGGTCCTGGTGTGAATTCCATTGCACCAGTCGTCTTGAGAAAAGGATTTTAACCGTGAAAGATATGAAATAACTGGATAAGAAAACCAGGACCACTGTTTCATTTCAAGAGCAAACTGAAGTGAGTTATTGAAAAAAGAGGTTTTACAATGATCTGAGATATGAAGAGATCAAACCAACAGAAGGGCTATGAGAGTTAGGCTCTACATCTCCACATGAAAGTCCCAACTACTGCAACTTGGACACATTTGCCCACACTAAGAAGGACACTTTTTGTATTGAGAATTGTGAAAGATGGAAAGAAACATGGGATGAGAACAAAATGACGGCATACAGGTTAGTGCGGTCTGAGGCTTTGAGCAACTAATCTTGAGACCTTCTGGTAATTTTGAATAGGCCTGGATAATTGAGATCATTTGATTAGCTTCAAAAGTTAGATTGGAGTGTTGAATTAGAGTGCATCATTACCAGCGTAGAGATAGTTGCAGGCTTTGTTGAGTTTGAATAGATGTAGTGAGAGAGACTTTGAGATCTGAAGATGTGAGGAAAGAGGGTCTTTGAGATTGGTGAGATGAAGAAAGATGAAAGAAGCAGAAAGTTAGGAATCAATGACCCCAAAGAGGATCTCTCAAGTACCCTAGATCCAGAGATTATTGGTTTGAGGAAACTTTGGATGAGCTGGATTTGAAGTGTCTACATCAGTGCAGTGAAAGCGGGTGACAGAATCAGAGGTGATATCCAACACAATGACCCTACCAATTTATTTGCACCTATGCATTTCCAAGGAAAAATCCCTGTTTACCTTCCTCAGCAGATCCCTGTTAATCCTGTATACAGCATAATGGAAGACCCTTTCCAGTCTTCCTTACAGATCCTTGTTAATTTGCATGCCTCCTCCTCAATTTTAGTGTTCAATTGTCCCAAAAATTACATGTCTTCCGCAATTCCAATGCATACCAAATAATAAACTTCTTGGACGCATACCTCATAGTTCTGATTCCCTGCTTTTGCATTCTTTCTCCAAAATAGATAAGGGCGGGAGAGGATAGTTACTGACCACCGTTAATTTTGCACAAATGGAAGAACTCCGGCTATTGATTCCGCAAAATACAAAAATTGAGCTTTTGCTCCTGCAAAAGGCAAAAGCCCAGACTCAGCTCACCTATTGTTCCGCGGAACACTCAACTACAAAACTTCTGAGCCTGCTTTTCCTCTGTTGGAGTAGGCAATTAGCTTGATTTTACTTTTAAAACCTATTGTGCTGCGGCTTCTGCATCCACCCACTGCTGAGCCCCTGAGTCAAATTTCTATTTTTGTACTTCTTGCGTCCCTGTCTATAAATAACCACCAAATCCCCTCACAACATGGATTCTGTCACCAGGATCCTCTACTACTCCCAGTGCTCCATAGAAAAACCTTTCACCCCCATCCAACAAACCCCTTCCCCAAGAGAACCATCCCCTTCATTGTTCACCATGGCCTCCTGCAAATACTGTACCAAAACACAGATTTATTGGACCCATACCACTGGCCAACCAGTTTATTACGCCTGTTGGATAGTACTGCGCAGGTGCTGCCTTGTTGCTCCAACCACTGGGTCATTGCATCCTTGTCCTGTGCCTTGTCCTCAAAGCTCCTCTGGAACCTGCCAGAAACGCCATTGCAGACCCACAGCGAATTTTGTGTTGGAAAATGACAAGCCCTTAGAGGTAGAAGATTGGAATCTGGAACCCAATTGAGACACTTCTCTATTTCCAGTTGCAGAGGCCAAAGATTGCCTATTTCCCCCTCCTTTTTGTGCCGTCTTTGCTACCTCTTCCAAGTTGGGTGATGCCACCCGTCCCTGGGGCCACCAGCACAACTTGAAAGTTGGACTTGGCCAAGTCCCTCATGGACCCAATCCAACGTTCATATTTGCCTGCGTGGCCACACCTCCAATTCCTCCCCTGAATGTTCCAAAAATCCCTCTCTTCCTCCCTGCCTTTCCATCCCCTCCTGCTCCACCACCATCAACTACTCCTTTGGGCACTCCCCTGGCTCCATCTCCATTTCCAGAGGATGAATCCCCAAATTTGGCAATCATTATCAGGTACAATTTGCCACCAGTTCTACTTAACTTTTTTATTTTTATTTTTTGTAACCCAAAGCTAACCCCAAGAAATAAAAATACTGACATTCCCCACGCCATCTGCAGAACCTCCATTGCTTCCCACTCCCCTCCAAAGATCTCTGTGCTATTTTTCTCTGCTCCAGAATCCATTGCCATAACTTCTGCTCCAATCCAACGGTTCCTGCTGTGGTAGTCAAAACCTGTCCTATAGCCATCAGACCCATTTTTCTAGTGTAACAACAGCTCAAACGCTCAAATTAACCTCGGGAATGGATTCTACATCACAAATATCATATAGTAACTCAGCCAAAGTACCCCACTATCTCCCATGGATTAGAAGATAAAGCCCAACAAACCTCCAACTGTGGCAAACTCATACCCAACCAGGTGTCACAGCTCTGTGGAAGGCATAAAGACATACCTTCTAAAACCCTCAAATACATACCAGTAACAGCTTACCCTCAACACCAGGAAAATACAACCCCATCACCTTAGCCAGAATACAGCAATACAGATACAGGAGGCAGTGCAGCTAGTTCAGCTCCTTTCACCTCACCAAACAAACAAGCAAATATACATAGAGAAGGCTGTGCAGAATTATACAGGAAACAGTGCAGGCAGGAGGAAGTGAAACCAGTCTCAACCAGAACCAAACAAACAAGCAAATATAAATACAGAAAGCTGTGCAGAAGTATACAGCAGAAGTATAGGCAGGGGAAAGTGGAAAAAGTCTCAACCAGAACCAAAAAAACTACCAGTACCAATCCACCCCAGCACCACACAGCAATTTATGCAGCCAGTAGCATGGGATACCAAACAAAGTAATCAGCACACAGAAGTTTATGTAGTCAGAAGCATGTGATACCAATCAAACCACCAGTACAAGTACCACAGGGCTACCCAGCAATATATGAAGGCAGTCAAGACCATGCAGCACCATGGTCAACCACCAGTAATGCACAGAATTACATGAAGGTAGAAGCAAGTAACACCAAATAAACCACCAGTGAATGCACAGCAGAACATGCAGGAAGAACAGTCAGTACCAAATAAGCAACCAGCACCAGACCAACCTTATAAGCACCTCACAGAAATCTATGCAAGGCTGTGCAGGCATGAAAACCCTGTTCAATATTTTCCCAACCAGCAGAATTGCCTCAGTTTCATGCAGTGTCTTTTTTCTAACCAGCAGAATTGCCTCAGTTTCATGCAGTGTCTTTCTCCAAAAATCTAAAATGCCTCATGTACCTGTATCCCACTGTAACAGGGAAAGCCCCAGGGCACCCTCAGGGGCAGCCCTGAGAATCCCCTGAGGACCAGAATTTCTATTGAAGGAGGGCCTCTCTTCCCTATCCAGGCCGTATCTCCATCCACCTCTAGGCCACCTGGCCCACCATCATCCCCCCATGCACCCAGCCTGGGGTGGTCACCCCTTATAAAAATTATTGAACCCTTATAAAGGATATCAACCATTACAAAAAATGAACAGCCCTTATATTTATCAAACAACCACCTGTAACATTGAAGGAGTATCCATCAGTAACCAATCAAACAAGAATAAAGGATATATATAAAGGTATAAGACAAGATAAAAGATTCTTCCCTTACTCAGCTTCTATAGCCTCAGTCAACTATCTGTTCCACAATTTCTTCCTTATCAAGCTTGAATAAATTGATCCTATGTCTGATAGAGACTAATATAGTAGCAAATATATCTGAAAATCAGCCACCAATCTCTTTTATTTTATTGTTGTAAGACTACTATAGTACTTGGAGGGGCAGGCAATTCAAAACCACCCTTATTATTCCTCTATCATATCAATAGTTGTTGTACTAAATTCACCCTCAAGTGACTGCCAGCAAGTTGTTTGCTACCTTTTACCCAAACGCAAAGAAGTCTCCACACCGCTCATCTAGGTAGACCCAATTCCATTTGATTTCTCCATAACATCAGGCTGTACAAAGCAATGAAGAAGAAGGCGGAAATTGATTGGAGGAAGCCAAGCTTGATCAATACCTCTGCAAATTGGATGAGCCAATTCTGGCAATCCTGCGACGCTTGGTAGGAATCCCAGTTGCGGAGAGTTGCAAGCTCCTCCATGGGCATCATTGTGCCAGTGGTGAGCTCCTTCACAGGCTCTGCTGCGCAATCTTATTCTTCTAAAACTCCTAAAACCATGAACTATAAAAAACATAACTCCCCTCTCTTCTTGTATATATAAATTTTAAATAAATCTGGTGTCTGTCCCATCCCAGAAGGAAAACGCTTGACTCTCCACACCCACACCAGCCTAAAAAGAGAAAAAAAAAACAAAAAACTCCGCAAAATTCCTTGGGTGAGAACTCCTCCACATCTGAGATAAGTGAGACAAAAACCTGAGACAGAAACCCCGTAAGACTAAAAAAAATCACTCCAAAATTAGACTCTGCAGACTAAGATAAAAGAAAAGAAATATCTGCCATAACACATCACATAAAAGAAAAAGGACCTGGACCACCCTAGATGAAGGCCTTCCGTGACTAGACCTTTCATTCTGCTCCAGTGATCTGAGCTTCCCCGCCCTGTTACTCCCCCCACAACTTGAACTTTGACCCCAGCATTTAAACCTCCAAGGACTAATCCTCACTGAAATGATCCTTTCTTTAATTGGCTTCAACCATGTCCTGATTTGTGTCACCGGACTCCAATGTTCTTTCAAACTCCATAGTGCCCTGCACATGCAATTTGTTTACATGAGCTGCTGCCTCCTTCTGCTTGAGGGGGTTTCTGTCCAACTCCTCAAGCTGATAACTTCTGCCAGGGAACTTAACAGCCACACAATCTGGAACATTCCTTCAATCTGAAAATTTTTTTACCCACTGCATCTCCAAACTCCAATTATACAGAAAAACAAGATTGCCGTTCCGCAATGGGTCCTGCAAGCAATTGGCGCACCGCTTGTCCCAGCACCAGACTGACTTTGCACAAATTTCGCGCAGAAGTTTTGTTTCCTTTGCCAGCATCTCCTTCCTCCTCTAAATTTGCTCCGCCTGGGGCAAAACAAGATCCTCCTTTGTCTTCACCTTCCACCAATCAATGCCCAGGTAGGTGAGGGTTTTGATATTGACTTGAAGAGCTGGCTGCAGTCCGTTGTAGGACTCCAAACGGTGCTAAGCTGCAGGAAGTTCTGTGGAGGGGATAGGTGCTGTTTATGCTGCCCTCCTGAGCATTACAAAAATATTTAAATGTTACCAGAATCAAGTTCCAGAATCTTATGAATGAAGAATTAATGGAAGTGATGAGTTTGAGAGTGGTTGGTAGCAAGGAAACAACACTATCTGAGGCAAGATTGTGCGGGGAAAGACTTGAACAAAATAAGTCAAAGTTTCTTCAGAGTTCAATAGAACAAGGAAGTTGTAAGTAACAGAACCCACAAGCTAATAACTCTGTTCATCAGCAGAAGATTAGGAAAGATCAACTCAATCCCAAAAAACCTCCAGGTTCTCAATGAAACTGCCCAACTCTCCGCAATCAAGAGCTTGAAGGTTACCAGATAACTGTGGGTGGCTGAAAAAAACAAAAGCAATTTGTTTTATGAAGCTTCAGAAGAAAAGCAGTAACAGATTTGAACAAGAATAACCCAACACTTCATAGGGACTCAAGAATAGTGTGACAGAGTTCAAATTTTAAAGAAACCCAGGGAGATTTAAGACTCCAGGTTTCAAGCTTAAAGAAACCTCTCAGTTAAACGTGAATGGTTCTGGAAGGATGATCAAAAAGAATGATCAAGACCAGTATGGTCAAAAAAAGGGATCAAGAGTAGTATGACACACTCAAGAATTCAATAAAATGAATTCTCCTTCAACCAGAAAGGCTATTGGTTGGTGATAATGGACAAGTTCACAGAGGATGGATCAAGGATTTGAGTATAGAGGCTTGAGGACCAAGGGGCAATCAAAAGATATACCCAGGATAAGGATGGTTGGATAAAAGGAAAGGGCTCCACGGATTTATTGCTTGGATGATAATGATGATGATAAGACGCAATTATAAAGTGGATCAGGGATCATGAACTGAATAGATGATGGGGAAAAAGGAAGGGTAGAGCCCCTCCTTTTATGGAAAAGAGCCCTGTATACTACTTACAAGAGATGTCACAAATGAGGCTGAAAAAAATATTTCTTTTTCTTTAGGATCATGGTATCAGGAAAAACAAGTGGTGAAAAATAGTAAAATTCCAACAGGAGGTCAATGAAATGTGAAAAAGAGAAAAAAAAATGGGAAAAACAAGGAGAACAGCCTGCCTCACAGACAACAGTGGACAGTTGGATGGATTTCTGCAGCTTTGAGTTTGCAAGGTGCAAGTAGTTGGATGTGCAATTGCAGACAACAAGCTTTGGCAAAAGCAGGTGACTAATGGACAGATGATGGATATGAGCAAGGTGGGAGGATTGAGGGAATTTCAGGGATCAAGCAATCAGTGATGAATTTGATGGAAATTGGAACCAACAGCTGTGAGTAATTGCTTGTTAGTCCGTTGGATGAGGATGGAAGTTGTTGAGGTGACAAGGGAAAGATGATGGTGTTGATGGATTTTGGCGGTCTTTGTCACCCGTCCAAATGAATGGGAGGGCCAAAGAAGCAAGAAACAGCTATCAAGGGGTGACAAGGATGGATTGGTGGGATGGTGAAGGCTGTAGTTGTACCTAATTGCCACAGCAATTTAGGCAATTCTGGCCTGCAAGCCACAAGCAAGAGTGGAGGGGGGGTGAGCTCTGGAGGCCAAGACCAAGGAATCTTTGCTCAAGGTGATGATTGGTTGACTGGGCTCCCAACACCATTGCGGAGGCAAGGACCATGGCCACAAAGAATTGTACAACGGCAGAGTAAATCCCAATAGTTGTCAAGGGGAAAAAATACAATGAAAGACTGGGGGAGGGAACTAGTTGTGCAGGGAGATATTGGGAGTGTGGTGAGTGTTGGTGTGCGCTTGGCCAAAAAAATCAGGGGGCAAGTGCAACAAGGAGGAATTGAACAGAGGATATGGAGATTTGGAAATCCTTAATGAGGCCTAGATAGACCTCTAGGACAGTGAGAATTTGGGAAAGGGAAAAATAGAAGGGTTCCCATAACAATGGCAGATTTTTTTTTTGATTGAAGTTGGATGAAAGAATTTATATAAAAAAAATTAAAAATATACCCTTTACATGAGGTGTCCCAAATTGTTCACCAAAAAGTACAGCAGCTTTTATGGTGAATACCCCCTACCCCGCTTGACCAAGATCTGATTGGCAAACAGCGCTATTGGTAAGGTTTCCTGGCACTTCTTACTGCTTCTCCCGCACATATTTACCATCTCTTCCTTGATTTTGTGATGACCTTTCTCAACCGCCACAGCTACTTCCAGGCATTACTCTTTTAACCGCCCAAACTTGGCCACACACAATTTAACAAACTGCTTCAAGTTGCCCCAAAATTCTGCTCCTCCATCCACCGTGATTAGCCCCAAACACCCAAAACAAGCAAACCAATCCTCCTCCAAAAACAGCCCAATCTTTTCCCCAGAAAGCTTGATAAATGGATGCGCCTCCACCAATCCCAAAAAGTTGTCCCAAGCCACAAGCAGGTACAGAAATTTCTTTGCCTTGATGTGGACCACGTCCAGTGAGAACCATCCAAAAAGTGTTTCCTACCCATTGGAATCCCTACCTCCCAAGGTAACCTGGTATTCCTCCACTGAAATGCCTCACAACTTTGAAACCAATCCCCAACAGTTGGCCCCAGGCCTGGCCACCAGAACCTATTCTTAACTCTCCTCCGTGTCTCCCCCTCCCCCTGGTTCCCCAAGTTGTGATGAAGGATCCTCAACAAGTCCTCCTGATCCTCCCAACTTGTGACCATAACCAGGGGTATTGGAAATTCCCGCTTCCAAAGCTGTCCTTCCTGACAGAAGAGATGTGATACCTTCCGCTGCGCCCATTGAGAATCTTCTGGAAGAAATTCTTCCAGAAAACGGAGCGTCTGGAGATAATTCTCCAAGCCCCAAACCTACCAAATTGTTTCATGGGTAGTTTGCCTACTGCTGCAGTTGCCACAGCTAATTTTAAGAGCCTCCTCTCCACATCCAAATCCTCCTCCACCACTCCCCAGACCTCTGGATACTGCAATAAGGCATCTGAAATTGTAAATTCCTTCTTCAAAATGTGCATGAAATTGAAATTGAACAACTGTAATTAGGCAATCCACCAAGTCATAGGAGCATTCTGCAATTTTGGGGAATTTATAATCCTGGCTAGTGGCTCTCCGCATATACAAGGAACTCAAATACTACCCCCCACAGAAAATTCTGTAATCTCTGCCAAATCCTTGTAACCCCCCACAACTCCAACTTTGGCTGTGAATACGCGGATTCAACCTCCAAATAAGTTACCAATTTGTAGAGTATGGGCCAATTCTTCCTGTCATCCTCCTGGGTGGGAGCTCTGACTGCTCAAAGCTTTCTGGAATCTACCACCAAACAGATCTGCCTTTCTCATAGTCTAAATCACTCAACAGTATTTTTTTTCCAACAATTGCCTTCAATCTGCGGGACTCCAAGTTGCACTTGTAACTCCAGTTCCACTTGGCACCTTTCCAAATCAACTTCCAAAATCAGCTTGCTATCTCCCCAAACTGCTTGATAAAGATCCACAACCATCCACGAAGACCTAAGAGCTGAGAAACATGAGTATCATTCCACGGGGTAGGCTGATCAAGTACCTTTTTGAATTTGGCATTAGTTATACGCTTCAACTTTGTGGATAACTTGTGCTAAAGTACCTCCAAGGCTGGAATGCATACTGAAAACCTTTTACCCAAGACTGTAAATCCTGCTTTCTTGACCCAGAACAGAATCCTCTCTAAATTCTGCACTTATTCCCAAACAAACTGCCGTTGTAAGACTCCAAACGGTGTTAGGCCATGGCAGTTCTGTGGAGGGGAAAGGTGCTGTTTAGGATGCCCTCCTGAGTGTTACAAAAATATTTAGATGTAACCAAGATCAAGGTCCAGAACCTGGTAAATGAGGAATCAAGGAGTAGAGGATAAAGATGATAATAGTTTGGTAGCGATGGAACAGCACTATCTGAGAGAAGATTATTCAGGGAAAAACTTGAACAAAAGAAGTTAAAGTCTGCTTAGAGTTCAAGGAACAAAAGCTGTTGTATGTAAACAACGCCCACAAGCTAATAACTCTGGTTGTCAGCAGAAGATTGGGGACAATCAACTCAAACCCAAGCAGCCTCCAGGTTCACAATGAACCTGCCCAACTCTCCGCAATCAAGCGCTTGAAGTGTACCAGATAACTGAGGGTGGCTGTACAAGACAAAGCACAATGTTTAAGAAGCTCTAAAAGCAAACAGTAACTTATTTGAAGCAAGGATAACCTCAACACTTCTCAAGGGACTCAAGAGTAGGCTGGCAGAATGCAACTCCAAAGAAAATAAAGGGAGGTATAACACTCCAGGTCTTAAGCTTAATAAGACCTCTTCAATCAATCGTGATTGGCTCCAGAAAGATGATCAGGGATCAGGACCAGTATGGTCAGAGAAAGGTATCAAGGAGTGGTATAACACACTCAAAAATTCCAACAGACAGAATTTTCTTCAACCAGCAAGGCTATTGGTTGGTGATAAGGATCAGGCCACAGAGGGGCAAAGACTAAGGGTCAAAAATGGATCAGGGGGCAATCAGAGATATACCCAGGATAAGGATCAGAGGATCTAATTTCACGATAATGGGGGGGACATAAGCACACACTCCCATGGATGATGAACAAAAGGCTGGGGAGAGCCCCTCGTTTTATGGGCCATGGGTTCCTGTAAACTATTTACAAGAGATAATACAAATAGAGCAGATTTTTTTTTTTTTTTTGAGGATGAATGAAATAATAAAAGGAAATGAATGAGCGGGGATGAAAGCAAAAACCAGCTTGTTCCAACGGTTGGAACAGGCAGGTGAGGGTGAGGTGACGGCCCGCGCAGACAGGCCGACACCCCTTGGAAACAGCTGGCCTGCGGATGACCGCAGGTCAGAATCCTTGAGGGGCGCGGGACACATCACCAACCCCCGCAGGCAACAGAAGTCTTGCGCGGGAAACCGGTGAGCAATGAGAGCGCAGATCGGATTGCGGTAGTGAGTAGATTCGTGGAGGAGACTGTTGATGGGAAGGATGTCAATGACAATGATTGGTTGGATTGAGTTCTGGTTGGCCATTCAAGCTCTGGTTTTGAGTTGATTGGTCCCAAATTTGATGATGAGGATGATGCGGGAGGTGATGAGGATGAGCTGGATGTGATTGATGTTGATGATGATGTGGTTGCTGCGAAGAGGATGAGATTGGTGATGATGGGTGATAATGATGGTGATAATGATGACAATGATGATGCTTGGGAAATCTAGGGGATGGTGATGGAAACATGCTGATAATGGATTAGGTAGCCGAGAGTGAGATCTTGTAAACGAACTGGATGAGGTGTGTGTAGTATTGGATTGGATTGTAGGAGGATAATGGGCAAGGATGAAAAACTAGAAGTAGGCTAGACAGAGAATCCAATCCAAGTTGAGGAAGTGGATTGAGATGATAGAATGAGTGAAGTGAGTGAACAAAAAAAATATTCAACAATAGAAAAAAAAGGTATTATGAATAGCGCTAGAGAGTAAAAATGATGGATAAACTTGGACAGAATGGCTCGATGTGTATGATTGTTGAGGATGGATGAGTGGGTGTGATCTGTGGAGTATAGAAGGACACAAGAGACAGAGAAAAGGAAGCCAATCACAAACAAAAAGGAAAAAAGACAAGCGAGTGGATCATAATTTTTTTTTTTTTGATAATGATGCCTATGAATGATGATAAGGAAAAGTCATAAAAAAAAACTAATGTCTCAGCACTGGCCAGGGTGTCCAGTATGGGGCACCACATCTCTCCCCAACTTACAGACTGTCCCTAGTCTGCTCCCGAGTTTGATGCAATAAAAAGAGAAAGGAAAGAAAGATGATTGAAACCAAGGAATGGCCATTTTGATCTTGAGAGTGATTGAAAAAGAATATGTTGATCCATCCAAAGGAAAATCTTAGAAGTGGCTGAGATAACATGAAGAAGGCGTCCCAGGTGCTCACATGCATGGCATGAAGTAGAGTTTCACAACAAAACACAGCAGATGACCCTGGTGGTGCACAATTGGGAGGACTTACTTTTGGAACAAGTTGCCTCCACAAGAATGAAATTTCTTGACCTGATCAGCAGAGAACCTTCTGGCAATCTGAGTACCATCCAGTTCCTCCAAAACAAATGATCCACCTCCAACTTGACGGACCACTCGTTAAGGACCATTCCAGCGGTTAGAGAAAAGCTTTCCCCACTGAGTTTCCAAGGAACAATTGTGAGCTAAGACTAGATCCCCAGGGTTCAAGGAATCCCTGATTTGCTTTTAATTCTTGTCTTCCCAATACTGAACTGATTTTTCCCTAGAATCCATCATCTTCTGATAAGCTTCACTACAGACATCTTCACTCCTTTCCAGCTGCTTGGATCTAGCAAGTAATAGATCAGTGGTGGAAGAAACCTTTTCCCAAGAAATACTTATGAAAGATTCCATTTCCAGATCCAGAGGAAGGAAAGCCCTTTGACCAAAAATGGTTTTGTAAGGTGAGTATCCAGTGGTTTGTTTAGTTGAAATTTGATCAGAGAAGAGGACCAGGGGGAGGAATTTGCAACAATTCTTGCCACTTTCACCAGCCAGTTTGACAAGAGCAGCCTTCAAAGGAGCATGGCCTCCTTCCACCATGCCTTGGCCTTCAGGATAATAAGGAGTGGTCACCCTATGTTGACCAGGCAGTGATTGGATCATATCAGCCAGTTTACGACCAAACTCGGAGCCGCCATCAGTCAAATAAGATTGTGCCAAGCCATAACGCATTGTCCAAGTCTCATAAAGGAAAGCTGCTACTGATTCAGAGCTGAGGTTCTTAAGAAACTTTGCTTCAACCCATCCAGAAAAATTATCTCTAGCCACAATGAGGTACTTAGCTCCACAAGCCTTAATGTGAACCACATCCATAGCAATCCTCCCAAAGACAGTGGACTCTCCAGTGGGGTAACAAATTTTGGCCGGGCCCCTAAGATCACGTTTCTGGCACACTTCAGAACTCTTGCACCATTGAGAGACTGATTTCTTCAGAGATGGCCACCAGAATTGTTTGGATATTTGTCAATAAGTTTTGTTTTACCAACAATGACCAAGGCCTTCATGGAGACTTTCCAGTATTGAATCTTGTTTAGAAGGGATAGTGACAACAATAAGGGCACAAGGATTCCCTCTTTTCATAAGCCTAGTGCCTTGAAAAAAAGAGTTGGAGGACTTCCTCTTGAGAGATCAAAAATCTTTAGCAGAGATATCAGGAGGCTTTTCAAGGATGGAAAGGTACTGCTCTACTTTAAGCAAGAACCCTTTTTGGAAGCCAGCATAATCTTGGGAGGAAAAGGTGAAGACAGGGCAAATTAAAGGCTCCTCCTTGTCAAAATCCATTCCAACACCTGATTCTTCATCCCTAAGAGGGCGTCGAGATAAACCATAAGGCATGGTGAAAGATTTTTCAGGCCTGTGAACAAAATCAAAAGAGAACAACTGGACAAAAGCCACCCAACAAGTCATTGGAGAATTTGGAAGGCTGGGGGCATTGATCATTTCAATAATGGATTGTTCATTGACTTGTCACTCAAAGTGTTGACCCCAAAGGACAGTCTGGAGCTTCTTCAACATTTGGGCCACACAGGAAAGTTCCAGTTTTTGCTGGGAGTACCTGGATTCCACATCTGATAAAAGAAGAGATTCATACAGAGCAGGACAATCCAAACCATTTTCATCTTCCTGAGTAAGGACAGCCCCAACAGATTGATAACTAGAGTCCACTGCCAGCTTGATATTGCCAGCTCCAGGTCCATAAGTGATCTTTTTCAAAACAATGTCTTTCCCAACAATTGTTTTGACCAACTGAAATGATCCTTTGCAATCTTGGGTCAAAATCCATTCAGCTTCCTTTCTGGTTAGATGACGCAAGAGTGCACAGATTTTGGATAGTGAGGGAATGAAGATCCTGACATAAGTTACAACACCTAGGAAACCTCTAACTTCCGTTGGATTCATTGGAGTAGGCCAGGAGATGATTTTGTTGACTTTAGAGGGTGCCATCCTTCTTCCTTCCTTGCAGACTATATGAAAAATGATTTCCAAGTCAGGGAAACAGGCGGAAAGTTTTGATCCAGAGACAGTAAGGCCAGATTCCTCAATTTGAAACAAAATTCTTTCCAAGATAGTAGCATACTCCCAGATAAATTGTTGGATTCCTGAGTGCCAAGGTAAGAGCTTATTATCATAGTCAGAAACTGGAACTTTAATACCACCATCATCAATAAAGATACCTGCATGATCTGGGATTTTGTCCTGGAGGATCCACATCATCTGAGCCTGATAGACTGCAACCAAGTTGGTGGCACTTTGAGGCAATTGAGTCAGTTGAAATTGACCAAGGGGAGTATCAAAAGTAGTGAGAGGCCAAGAAATAGGATGCAAAGATTGTTCGTTGTAACACCCCATGATGTCTCCTAGACCATAACAGGCCTTCCCAGAGAAGGATTCAACAAATTCTTCGGTGGAAGGAGGCAGGCCAGAGTCTTTAGTAGTAACTTTATTAAGAGGTTGGAGATCATGAACTAATCTAAGTTTACCATTAATATTTAGAACACAGAAAACCAGGCTAGAGTAACTGGAGGTTTAATGTTTGTATAGACCGGTACGGACTTGTTTGCGGACCAAATTGATGAATTTGTTGACTTTTGCAGAAGGAATAGGGATCTTCTTCTTTTTCCAAGGATCATGTTCAACTACAGGGATGATGTAAGGGAGACCATAGGATTCTTTCAAGAAACCTCTCTCTTCTTCACAGAATGCAATAGATTTTTCCCTTAGAGACAAGATATTTTTGATCAAATTTAACTCATCAGGAAGAAGCCATCCATCTGGACCAAAATTGACCACTTTCAGACGTTCTTCAGTGACCCGACCAGAGGGAATAAATGGACCAGTGAGGGATTCAGATAGACCACAGTAAGGATCGCGGGATAACGGAGGACGCATAAGAGGAGGGTTGAGGTTGATAGGCATTGGTTGGTTCACTGGCTGGACCTTCTTTGCAACTGGTTTGTACTTAGTGGCAAAGGAGAGCAATCCTTGCTTCCTCCAAGCATTGAACAGTGAGACCTGACTACAAAAACTGAGACCATGTTCCAACGTCTTCCAAGTTTGATGTTCTTCTGCGTCCTTGAAAGGTTCCTTCTCCATAAAAGAGGATCCAAAAGATAACACATTGCTCACATGTGTGGCACAGGGTAGAGTTTTGAAAATTACAGTAGTAGAAGCCCCTGGTGGTGCACAATTGGGAGGACTTACTTCTACCGCAAAATTCCCTCAACCTAAGACCATACTCCTTCATACCAAAGCCACCAAGAAAAGAATTGAGATCAATATCTAGTTTAGACTCATTGCAGAGATTTGAAACCGGAATAGATGATGATTGATCAGGCTGAAAAGAAAAAGGAAAAGAAGATACAACAGATCCAGACAGAGAAGAAATATTTTTGGATTTTTCGGATTTTTCATGTGTTTGATTTTTGATCTTATTTGGGTGAGAAGGAAATGATGAGAAAAAAGAAAGATATGCCTATGAGGTGGGATTTGGTCCATGAGTTGAAGTCTGAGGCTGAGAAAACTACAACTATCAGTAGGGCCAACTATTCTGCTAAAAAATGAGGATGAGAGGAATGAGAGTTTTCTTTCTGCTTTCCCTTCAGGACAGATTCGGGAGGATGACCAGGGAAGTCTCTTTCCCAACAACCAGAATCCAGAGAACAAAGAGGAACTTCAATCTTTCTGCCATCAGCATCAGGGAGGAGAATTCTCTCCCCAACTTGATCAGAAAACATCCGGGTAGCACCAAAGTCCTTTAAGAAAGGCCTTCCCAAGATCATGGTACCATCCAGACGAGTGATCCAGAAGTGACAGGTGCCAAAAACATTTTGACCAATTTGAACAGGGATATCCTCAGCAATACCAACCAGCTCACAGGACTGGTTCCCTATTCCATACACAGCAGAATTGAAACTGACCCTTGGGCTAAGTTTAAGCTTGCAGGCCATGGAGTCCGAAATCAAGTTGAGCTGAGAACCCAAATCCACAAGGAGAGAAACCATTTTAGTGGAATCACCAAGATAAAATGGGAGAAAGCCAAGAGAACAGGAATACAGGTTGGCATCTTAAGAGGGATCTGTTCCACCAGAATCCTCCATCAGAGTACCAGAGGAGACCTTTAATTTGTCCGGACCAATCTCCACACGTCAACAAGAAACCCATTTCTTCATCCTTTCAGCCACAGATGGAGAGATTGACAGGAGTTCAGCCACAGATAGATCAGGGATTTTAAGATCAGAAATTTTCTTTAATACTCCTTCCACATCATTAGGGTAGTCCTTGGAGATGCCCCTCTCAAATCAAACTTTGGGCTGGGTGGAGGGAGGAAGATCAGGTGAAATAGGTGCTGGAAGAGGATCTGAGGGTTTGAAAGGTTGAAGAGGGGGAAGATCAGGGTTTTCCTGGAACCTTTCCATAAGTGGTTCCCTTTCTACTTCCATGTCTTCCACATCAGAGGAAGGAGGCTCAGGTGAAGATCAACGTTTAACGGGTTTTTGCAGGATTGAGGATGGAACAGGAGGAGACTTATGCAGTTTTGGTTCCTCATGGCGTCACCTAGCTGGATCAGATTGATAGGTGCCAGAGAAGCTGGAAGAAGTGATAGCTGGAGGATACCAAGGTTTCAGAGTTCCACAGGATGATTGAAAATCCACAGAGACCAAGGATGCCTTCTTGGGAGTTGGTGGTTGGTATGAGGCCACCACATGACCAATTGGACAAGATGAATCAAAAGGGATCAAAGGACCATTAGGAAGGAACAAATTATTTCCCTTCTGCTCTACTAACTTCTCCTTCTTGTCCTTTGGGGGTTCAGGAAATCTACCAGTACCATGGCCTTCCCTATGGCAATAATAACAGACTAGAGTAGATTTAGGAACAGAATTAGCAGGTTTAGGAGTGGCTAAAGAGGATATTTTCTGATCTATTTTATTCTCAAATGCCTGAATTAATTTAGTGATCTCATCTATAGTAGCAGATTCCTTATTGGCCTGGGGATTCAATTTGGGTCTTTGATTTGCTTCCATCTTGTTCATGATTTTGTTGGATTCTTGGAAGGAGGGAGCATGGACTGGTTCAGCAATTCTGGTCTGTTCAAAAGTGAGGGCAGTTTGACCTTTCATGACCTTGTCCACTGCTCCCCTCAAAACCAGAAAAGCAGGAAGTTTGAATCAATTATCCCTAGTAGTGATCATGGATCCAGATTTGACCAGTTCATCCCTAATTCTTTCCTGGACTCCTGGTTAAAAGGATTGGAAAAATCAGACTTGAATTTCTTTCACAGTGTCAATTTGATTGTTCCTAATGAGGTAAGATTGGATAGGATCCCAAAATTTTCTGAAAGACTGATAATCTGAAGCTGAAGAGACACCACCATTGGAGATCCATTGAGAAACCAGGGCATCCATGTCTTGCAAAAGTAAATCTGGCTACATCTTTTTTTCCCCAATAGGCCAACATAGCCTCCTTCAGGAGCCTCCAGTAATGAGTTTAAAATCCATCAAACAATTTGATAAACTCCTTAACTTTTTCAGAAGAGATAAAAAATTGTAACTGATAAGCCATATCATGTTCACTGGCACCATCCACTTCAGCAGCCATCTCATAGCAGTCCAGGAATTGTTTGACATTGGTCCCATTGAAGCCTATGTTTTTGTTCTGAGGTTTCATTTTGACCAGCTTGGGCCAAACAGATGAGGAGGATTCAGCAGATTCCATGTTGAAGGGTTCCTAAGAGATCCAAACAAGCAGAGTTCCAAGGTGACTCAGAAGTGTGGCAAGAGTAGAGTTTCACAAAAAACAACAAGGATCTTGCTTAGATGGTGCACAATTGGGAGGCCTTACTTCTGGACTAAGTTGCCTCCACAGATCAGATCTGAAAAAAGAACAAACAAAAAAAAAAAAAGAAAAGAAAAAAAAATTGAATCGGATTTCAGAGTTGATTCTTCAAGGTGGGACTGTAGATCCCAAGGTTGCTGGTTCAATCCCAGCCCGGGGGACCAAATGTAAGACTCCAAACGGTGCTAGGCAATGGCAGTTCTGTGGAGGGGAAAGTTGCTGTTTAGGCTGCCCTCCTGAGTGTTACAAAAATATTTAGATGTAACCAAGATCAAGGTCCAGAACCTGGTAAATGAGGAATCAAGGAGTGGGGGATAAAGATGATAATAGTTTGGTAGCGATGGAACAGCACTATCTGAGACAAGATTATGCAGGGAAAAACTTGAACAAAAGAAGTTAAAGTCTGCATAGAGTTCAAGGAACAAAAGCTGTTGTATTTAAACAATGCCCACAAGCTAATAACTCTGGTAATCAGCAGAAGATTGGGGATGATCAACTCAAACCCAAGCAACCTCCAGGTTCTCAATGAACCTTCCCAGCTCTCTGCAATCAAGCGCTTGAAGGGTACCAGATAACTGAGGGTGGCTGTACAAGACAAAGCACAATGTTTAAGAAGCTCTAAAAGCAAACAGTAACTGATTTGAAGCAAGGATAACCTCAACACTTCTCAAGGGACTCAAGAGTAGGCTGGCAGAATGCAGCTCCAAAAAAAAGGGAGGTATAACACTCCAGGTCTTAAGCTTAATAAGACCTCTTCAATCAATTGTGATTGGCTCCAGAAAGGTGATCAGGGATCAGGACCAGTATGGTCAGAGAAAGGGATCAAGGAGTGGTATAACACACTCAAAAATTCCAACAGACAGAATTTTCTTCAACCAGCAAGGCTATTGTTTGGTGATAAGGATCAGGCCACAGAGGGGCAAAGACTAAGGGTCAAAAATGGATCAGGCGGCAATCAAAGATATACCCAGCATAAGGATCAGGATCTAATTTCACAATAATGGGGGGGACATAAGCACACACTCCCATGGATGATGAACAAAAGGCTGGGGAGAGCCCCTTGTTTTATGGGCCATGGGTCCCTGTAAACTATTTACAAGAGATACTACAAATAGAGCGTTTTTTTTTTTTTTTTTTTTTTTTTTTTTTGAGGATGAATGAAATAATAAAAGGAAATGAATGAGCGGGGATGAAAGCAAAAACCAGCTTGTGCCAACGGTTGGCACAGGCAGGTGAAGGTGAGGTGACGGCCCGCGCAGACAGGCCGACACCCCTTGGAAACAGCTGGCCTGCGGATGACCGCCGGTCAGAATCCTTGAGGGGCGCGGGACACATCACCAACCCCCGCAGGCAACAGAAGTCTTGCGCGGGAAACCGGTGAGCAATGAGAGCGCAGATTGGATTGCGGTAGTGAGTAGATTCGTGGAGGAGACTGTTGATGGGAAGGATGTCAATGACAATGATTGGTTGGATTGAGTTCTGGTTGGCCATTCAAGCTCTGGTTTTGAGTTGATTGGTCCCAAATTTGATGATGAGGATGATGCGGGAGATGATGAGGATGAGCTGGATGTGATTGATGTTGATGATGATGTGGTTGCTGCGAAGAGGATGAGATTGGTGATGATGGGTGATAATGATGGTGATAATGATGACAATGATGATGCTTGGGAAAACTAGGGGATGGTGATGGAAACATGCTGATAATGGATTAGGTAGCCGAGAGTGAGATCTTGCAAACAAACTGGATGAGGTGTGTGTAGTATTGGATTGGATTGTAGGAGGATAATGGGCAAGGATGAAAAACTAGAAGTAGGCTAGACAGAGAATCCAATCCAAGTCGAGGAAGTGGATTGAGATGATAGAATGAGTGAAGTGAGTGAACAAAAAAAATATTCAAAAATAGAAAAAAAAGGTATTATGAATAGCGCTAGAGAGTAACAATGATGGATAAACTTGGACAGAATGGCTCGATGTGTATGATTGTTGAGGATGGATGAGTGGGTGTGATCTGTGGAGTGTAGAAGGACACAAGAGACAGAGAAAAGGAAGCCAATCACAAACAAAAAGGAAAAAAGACAAGCGAGTGGATCATAATTTTTTTTTTTTTTTTTTTTTTGATGATGATGCCTATGAATGATGATAAGGAAAATTTGTAAAAAAAATTAAAGTCTCAGCACTGGCCAGGGTGTCCAGGATGGGGCACCACACGGTATGCCCAGGTCACCCTCAATGGTTTCTTTTCCTTAATTGCTCCACAGGCCCTTGATTCCTGCATTTTCAATGAATATCCAAACCGTCTCCAGAAAATCATCCTGCAGAATTCAAGTCATCTGCGCCTGGTAAACCACCACCAAACTTTTCTACCCCTTGTGGAAGCCAAGTCAACTGAAATTTCCTCAATTGGATTTCAGATGCCTTCAATGGGGTGGAATTGGGATGTAGCTCTGGATGGTTGTACCCCCCCATAAACTCTACCAAACCATAGCAGACTCTCCCCGTAGTGTTCACCACAAACCCTTCCACCTGCAGCAACAACCCCGGGTCCCTGATAGTGACCGAGTCAAGCTTTTGAAAGTTGTGGACAATCAGCAAAACCTTTAAATCTTGTTTCATCACTGAAAAAAATGGACTAGACACCATGAAAAAAAAAATCCTGCACTTGCCGGCAGGTGTAGCACCTAGGATGGTGGGTGGAAACTTTTTTGATTATGTTTTGGTTTTGGATTCAAACATCAAATTGATTTCATCACGGCCCCAGAAGATTCATGCACCATATTTATGTAATTGATGAAGTTAATTGAATATTTTTACATAAAAATAAAAATTAGGAATTCATGTATTTAATTTGAATGCCATATTTATTTTATGGCTGTTAAGAAATTTGGTTCAGAGATATGTTACATGGGATTTTTTTTGATTTTTTTGAAGCCAAAAAATGACATGTTATCAATTCTATTGAAGAAAAGGAAATTTATGTATTATTTATAGAATTTTATTCTTTTCCTCAATGAAGAAAGTTCATGTCAGTGGCTGGTGTCAATCTGATTTGCAGACTTTTTTTTCAGAGGATCATTGCCAAAAAATTTCTGAAAACATGGGCTGGATGCCCTCAGACCAATTAAACATGTTGGAAAACGGATCAGTGGCATTAAAAATACTTCTTTTTTTTTCAAATTTAACTTTTTGTAAATTTCTGAAAGGTTTAATTTTTATTTTTATTTTTGTTATTTATTTATTTATTTATTTATTTATTTTTCTGCTTTTATTTTGATTTTTTGATTTTCTTGAATATCATTTGGCATTTTTTGATTATTTTTTTTCAAAAATAAAATTTATTTTTCCTGTTTTTTTTTTTTTTTTTTTTTTAATTTTTTAATTTTTTTTTCTTCATTTTGTTTTTGGTTCAATTTTTTTTGTTTTTGTTTTGGAGATTTTTCTCGTTTGATTTTTTGATTTTTTTTGATTGTTTTGGCTGTTTTTGATTTTTATTTTTTTTTGTCCAGTCCTCTCCCCATTGGCATGATGGCTGACTTAGGCTAAGTTGTCCACTGCCCTGGCAGTTGGTCACCACAAGATTGACCACCAGGCCACTTTCCCTGCGGGTAAAGGAGGCGCGTGGGGGAACAACTTAGCCTCAGTTGTCCACCGCACCAACCATTGCTTGCCACAAGATTGAAACCCACGCAAATACCCCTTCCGGTTGAGGTGGCAAATGGTGGAACAACTGTTGGAACAATGGACAACTTAATGTTAAATAAATGTCAAATAAATCTCATTTCAATTTCACTTTTACCACAATTCTGTGTATGCTCTCTTCTTTCTTTTATATTTTCTTTTTGTTTCTCATTCTCTTATTTTCTTCATGTTTCTTATTTTTTTGACGCGGATTCCCATGTCAATGTTGCGGGTTCTCATGTCTGAGTCACCTCTTGGTCTCATGTCACTGAAGGGTCTCACAAACACATGACCACCACCTCTCAGCACTACTACCGCCTCCATCAGTTGTCAGTCAGCGACTTACAAATAATCAACCAGAATCTCTTTTTCTTTTCCAATCACAAATCTTTCCTCTTTAGATTCCCCAATGACTCTTTCCTTTAACCAAAAACTCTTCCTCTTTTCTCATTTATTTCCTTTTCTTTCCTTCTTATCTTTACATCTTTTCCTTTTGCCCTATCACTTGCAACATCTACAAAAACAATCAACGTTCTCACTACTCTGATATTTATATCATTGACTGCGCTCTCATCAACCTTCCTGGTAAGAATCATCAAGAACTTTCTCAACACTTTAAACTCACCGCAAATCATCTCTAATTCAATCTCCCTCTATTACAAACAGTCACTCACCAGCTTCATCAGTTCCTTGTTCCTCAACCTCAACCTACTCATCCTTGTTTTCTGCCAAAATTTCCAATGGCTTGATGTTTGTTTCTTGATTTTCATTCTATCTTGTCTATTTTCCATTTTCTCATATTGAATTTCTAACTCATTACTGTTCTTGTCTTAGCCCTCTTAAGTTTATTCCTTCTCTAAGTTCTTTGCAAAAATTCCAATAGTCAAAACGGTTTAAAGCCAAAGCCAAACCAACTAACCTAACCTTACCAATGGAGGGATCAAGCAAAAATGGATTTTATCAAGTCATTTTGAAGGCAGCTCTTGAGGCCGTTCCTATTCTGACGGAAAAATAAGTATTCTATCTGGAAAGAAAAAATGACAATGTTACTGGAACTCAAAGGAGTAAAAGAAGCACTAGAAGAAGACTCTGAAAGTCTCAGCCCGACTGAAGATATGGAAATTAGAGTGATCCTGCTTTCCCAAATTGACTCCATCACTCACAAAAACTTAGTCAATTCCTCAAACATATCCTTGGCAAAACTCCTCTGGAAAACTATCAAGGAGCGATTTGCCTCTTCTCAAAAAGCTAATTGTGGTCGTATCTTCACTATTTTATATATCAACAGTTCAGGCCAGAGGCAATAAACGCTTTCATTACCCACACCACAATTTCCATAAAGAAAATGCTAGACGTTGGAATTGATCTCCCAGACAATATTCTTTTGTATTTAATTCTCTTCAAATTTCCTTCTTCTCTTCACTCTCTCCGTCAACAAATTATGCACTCCAATAAGAATGTCACCATCAATCTTGTCTTCAACCATCTTACTCAACTCAATAACAAATCCAAGTCCAATTCAAAGGAAATCAAGTCTCATGATACTGCGCTTTTCACTCCTTGAAGCTCCAATAAACCTGTTCCTTGCAAACTTAGATGCAAACAAGGCTTTGACAATCCTTTATCTCCTGATAACTCTGAAGAAAAATGTTGGCACAAACACAAACATCTTGCTCCCGAATGGTGGAGAGAGGCACAAGCAAACTGGAGAGCCCAATTTAATTCTAATTCTAAGGGTAAAGAAGTGGCTCACTACCACGCCGTACTTACCTCTTGGATCAAAGAAATCAGTCCCATCAATCGAATGATTCTAGATTCAGGAGCCTCTTGTCACATGATTAACTCAATTGACTTCTTTGTTCATCTCAACCAACTTATTGGCAATGACTTCATCAACACTGGAAAAGAAGGAGCTAAAATCCCCATTAAAGGAAAAGGAACCCTCAAAATCTTTTGGAAAAATTTGGTGGTGATCTTAACTAAATGCTTCTTTGTCCCGGATTTAGTCATTAATCTCATCAGTCCCGGTGAACTCATCTCCTCAAAGGGCTTCTCACTGGTGTCAAATGGCTCCCAATTCCAAATCTACTCTAAGTCCAATCCTGTCTTCTCCGGTTTTATTCAAGGAAATCTTTTTTTTGTTAATCTTCCTTCACTTGTGAGAAACCATTGCAAAATTTGTTATCTCAACCAAAAGGAACTCTCCTCTAACAAATCCAAATATATTAACAAATCTCTGGGCCATGCCAGTCCCTATTGCCTTAAAAACCTCTTTCCTCATCTCTCTTCCCATGCTATATCCAATTTTCAATGCAAATACTGCGTCTTCTCTAAAATCACCAAATCTCCCTTCAACGGTTCCTCCACATCAACATCTCAACTGTTTGAGCAACTCCACATAGATCTAATAGGGCCTATCACTCCTCCATCTAGAAATAACATGAACTACATTATGTTGGTAATGGACAACTTCTCCGGATATTTATCAGCCATTCCCCTTCAACACAAATCCAATGCTAGCTCCCAAATAAAACTCATTCTTAAACACCAGCAACAAAAACAAAACTGCTATTGTGCAACCATTTGTACTGATGGAGGCGGTGAATTCTCCTCAGATTATCTTGAGGATTTCTTTGCTTTAAATTCCATCCAACATCTTGTCACCAAACCCTATCATCATGAGCACAACAGAAAAATTGAACAAGCAAACAGAACTCTCACAAAAGCTATATGCTCCATTCTTTGTAGTTCCAAGCTTCCGCACAATCTGTGGGCCAAAATTTGTAAAACTTCTTGCCTCACTCTGAACCAAATTCCCAAGAATCCTCACTCCCCTTCTCCTTACCAAATTTTTACCAATAAAACGCTTCCTTTCAGCTATTTCCACCCTATTGGGTCCAAAGTTGCTTATGTTAAAAACAAAATTGCTCAAGGTGAAAAGTTCAAAGATTGCGGCCTCATTGGCACTCTAGTGGGTTACAACCCAAGTTTCCTTTCCTATCAAATTCTCACTCCTGACAACTCAATCATTTCTACCAAAAAATGTCAAGATCATCAAGAACTCTGCATCCTTGTCACTTCCAACCACTCTCTCTGATTTTATTCCTGACAAACCACTTCTCATGAAGCTGTACAAAGATCTTCCTCTTCTTTCTCCCTCTAATTTCACCTCTCCCAATCTCAACTCTCTATCTGACTCTCACACTTCCATCACCTCCTCTCCAACTCCTGTTCCTGTCTCTCCTCAGCCTGAAGAACTTTCCTCTGACTCCTCTTCCAACTCTTTGGATGACCTTGCCAATCAGCTTAATCCTAAATACAAATTGCAAGATTAATCCTTGATTCAACCTCCCAATCAATACAGATATCATCATTATTTTGTTGCTAGAATGTACAAGCAAGCTAAGAAGTGCCCCAACTCTCTCAAATGGGACGCTTCCATGCATTGCGAACTCAACAGAATTTAAAATCTCTCTGTCTGGGACAACTCCAAAGGTCCCAAGCCCATCAATCCCCTCAACACCACATGGGTTTATTGAATCAAAGACAACTGCCACAGTGACCCTCTTGTATACAAGAGTTGTCTGTGTGTCCAAGGTTTTGACCAAATATACAGTCTTGACTACCAAGACACATTCTCTCCCACCGGGAAGGCGGCATCTCTCCAAATGGCTCTTCTCTTTGCGTTATACCACTCTCTACCTATCAAGCAATTCAACGTCAAGAGCACCTTTTTACATGCACCTTTGTCCAATAAGTTTATCATCAAATGACCCAAAGGATCCAAAAGAACATCAAAATATCTCATTCTAAAGAAATTGCTTTATGGACTCAAACAGGCCCCTGCTAACTGGTTTCACACTTTAACTTCCTGGATGCGCAAACAGGGCTTTTACTAGTCCATTTCTGATCCTGGTCTTTACATTCACACCAAAAGAAAATCTGTTCTTTTCTTTCATGTTGACAATCTTATTCTGGTTGGCTCAGGAAATGACTTCCAGAAGGCCTTCCTCAATTGATTTCCCAATTAAAGCCATCATGAACCCAATACCATTCTCAGTATGAAATACGAGCAAATCGGAGACAAAATCCTGCTTTCTCAGCCAAAACACATTGAAAATGGACTAGAAGAACTGAAAATGACTGAATGCAACTCATCCTCTATTCCCCTAACCATAAATGAAAATCTCACTCCTTCCTCTGATGAAGATCATGAGGAGTTCAAATCTCTAAACATCAACTAGATATCTGCAGTGTTTTTAATGAACTACATAGCTTGTCTCACGCAACCTGATCTGAGTCTTGCGGTTTCTAGCCTGGAAAAATTCTGCAAAAAACCATCTATTTGTCATTGGAGGGAAGTCAGGCGCTGCTGCAAATACCTCAAGGCGACCAAGAAAATCAAACTTACTCTTCAAATACAATCCTCAAAATCTCAAATTGAGTGTTACAGTGATGCCACCTGGAGTGTAAACTTAGAAACTCGACAATCTCAATCTGGTCCCCCGTCCCTTCTCTTTGGCTCACTCATCTTGTGGAGAAGTTATTGACAACAAAAATTCACACATTCTAACATGGAAGCAGAACTAAATCTTTTGGTCAATTCTTTCTTGGAAGCAATTTGGATGAAGAATCTAGTCGCCAAACTTTGGAAAAAGGAACTTGAACCAAGTCTCCATTACATTGAAAACAAAGGTCTCAATGATAAACTCAAGAAGTTTGGTTGCAACTCAAAGAATTGCCACATTGGCATCAAAACAAAAGCTTTATGTGAAGAGCTAAAGCTTGGCAACCTTATCGTCAAACTTATCTTCTCTCCAGAAATGAAATCCAATGGAATTACCAAGCCTTTGCCTTCTCTCTCTCTGGCCAACCCTATCAATCTTATTGATCCTTTGCACAGGCCAGTGTCTCCAGTCTTACCAGTCAACGGGGGTGTTAAATAAATGTTAAATAAATCTCATGTAAATGTCCCTTTTACCACAATTCTGTGTATCCTCTCTTCTTTGTTTTATAATTTCTTTTTGTTTCTCATTCTCTTATTTTCTTTATTTTTCTTATTGCTTTGACGGGGATTCCCATGTCAATGTCGCGGGTTCTCATTTCAATGTCACCTCTTGGTCTCATGTCACTGAAAGGTCTCACAACCACACAACCACCACCTCTCAGAACTACTACAGCCTCCATCAGTTGTCAGTCAGCGACTTACAAATACTTGAACAGAACCTCTTTTTCTTTTCCAATCACAAATCTTTCCTCTTTAGATTCCCCAACAACTCTTTCCTTTTACCAAAGACTCTTACTCTTTTCTCATTTCTTTCCTTTTCTTTCCTTCTTATCTTTACATCTTTTTCTTTTGCCCTATCACTTGCAACATCTACAAAAAAACCAACCTTCTCACTACTCTGATATTTATATCATTGACTGAGCTCTCATCAACCTGCCTGGTAAGACTCATCAAGAACTTTCTCAAAACTTTCAACTCACCGCAAATAATCTCTAATTCAATCTTTGTCTATTACAAACAGCCACTCACCAGCTTCATCAGTTCCTTGTTCCTCAACCTCAACCTACTCATCCTTGTTTTCTGCCAAAAGTTCCAACGGCTTGATGTTTGTTTCTTGATTTTCATTCTATCTGGTATCTTTTCCATTTTCTCATATTAAATTTCTAACTCATTACTGTTCATGTCTTAGCCCTCTTAAGTTTATTCCTTCTCTTAGTTCCTTGCAAAAATTCAAATAGTCAAAACTCAAGCTAAGTTGTCAATTGTGCCAACAGGGAGAGGGGTAAAAAAAAGAAATAAAAAACATCAAAAAAAATCCGAAAAAATAAAAAAAAAAAATTAAAACTAAAAAATTAAAAAAAAAAAACAAAAATTAAAAAAAAATAAAATAAATCAAAAAAATCAAGAAAATTTGAGAAAATTGAAAAAAGGAAAAAAAATCTAAAAAAAAAAAAACTAAAAAAAAGCAAAAAGCAAAAAAATAAAAAAAAAATGAAGATATAAACTAATAAGAGACCATAACTGGGTTCAAATGAAAATGAACCCATTTTATTTTGAATCAAAACAGTAAGAATTGAAAAATTCAAAAAATTCCCATTAACTGAAAAAATTGACTAATAAAAAAATGCAAAAAAGAAATGAATGATTCAAAGGAAAATTCATGAAAGCATTAGAAATTTTAACAAAAACATATGAAACAAAACAATGAAAAAAAACACAGTATTTTCAAAACACCTTATTTTCCTTTTTGAACATTGAATTCATTAAAGTATTAATAATCAAGAAAGTTTGACGGAAACCACTAAAAATATATTTAATCAAATACATAATATAAATAAAACCACTTTTCTTGATGGTATACTCAGATTTGTTCATTACATAGAATTTAAATTCCCAATAATTTCATATTTTCTGTATTCCATGCATGCATTAAAATTACTTGGAATAATTGAGAAATGGTACAAAAAATTTTTCTCAGGTACCCACTCAAGTTAGAAAGGTATTTTTCTCAAATTCAAAACCAAATTCAAACATGTTCCAGGTGCTACACCTGCCAGAAGGTGCGCCTTTTTTCATGGTGAGAATAACCAGAACAATGAGGTTTGTACATTCCAGTCTGCAATTGCTCCCGTAACAACTTTTTAAATTGATCCTTAATTGCCGCTGGAATAGGAATTTTCTTAATCTGTCATGGCTTGTGAGGAACCATTGGAATTGGGTAGGGTTCCACTATTTTGTGCCTGTTAAAACACTGCTCCTCCTTACAAAAGGCTTGTTCCTTCCTCCTCATGAAAATCAACGCCTGCAACAAACAAATCCCCTCCTTACTAAGGCACCCTTCAGGTCCAAATTCAAGCTCTACCATCTGCTTTTCTGTTATTCCCAATCTGTCCATTTCAAATCCCATTGGTGTTAGCGGCAACTGATGGGGGTCCTGCACTCACTTGATTGGCTTCATCAGAGGTTTCAAGTCTTGCGGTTGCACCTTCTTTGCTACTGGCTTATATTTTTCCCTGTAAGAGAAAATCTTGATGAAATTTTCTCTGTTGCCTGTATTATCCACATGCAATTGCCAACCTGCAACAAACTCCAGGTTGCTCACAAATGTGTCAAAAGGGTATATTCTTGTGCTGACACCCATTGGGGGAAAATAAAAGGAAGGACTCACTTTTGTTCCAAACGCCGCACCTATTGCCACCACACCAATCCCCAATTTATTCTAATCTGCCCAAAAATCTCTGCACTCATCAGTGGCCCCCTTCCCTTTCTCCTCATTGCTCAATGTTCTGTGCAAGGACAGAGCTATCTACGGTCAGTTTCCTTGGCAAAAATCTCAAAATCATTTGCCTGGGGCTCCTCATGCCCTCTGTTCACATGCAGACATGTGAAACAATACTCCCATCCTCCACTCTCCAGTTGACTAATGGTAGTTTTTTAGCGCTTGCCCCAGGAGTCCCCAACAGTGGGGAGTTCTTCCCTGATGTCTGGTATAAATCCAAGGTACGCACAAAAAGAAAAAGGGAAAAACCTACCTAAAATGAACTCTGTTCCGCTCACCACAAAATGGGATAGAAAAGCCAATAACTTCACCACTTCCGTCATCTCTCTCTCTACTACTCCTTCCACTATGCATTCAAAACCTCCCAGAGAATACAACTCAATATTTTCTTTATGCCAGACCAAGCCAACATCTTTTGCCAATTGGGATGTGAGGAAATTGACCATCAAACAGCTATCCACAATGGCCCAACTTTGACTTCCTGCTACCCGCATCTCCACACACCCCCAAGGGCACATCATTTCCCCTTCTGCTTCCACATTTTTTATTCCTGCATTAAGAGAACAAACCCAAGCCTCCTCCTTGGACTTTGTGCTTTCCTACTTATTCCCCAAAAAAAGCTGAAAGACCAGTAGCATCTCCTCTTCCATTACCAAAGAAATGGAAGCCAGCTCTTTCAAAGTCAGGGAAAACGGGGGATTTCAACTCAGGGAAACTGGGGAATCCATTCCACAAATCCTCCTTGCCACTTCTCCCGCCCTCCTGCGGGATCCTCCTGCTTTTACAACTACTACTGTCTCCAGAAAGTTTCTGGTGGTGGGGCATCAACATCCATCCGCCTCCCATTTGACTGGACTGCCCTAACTTCTGCTGCCACCTGTGGGGGTTCCAAAGATAAGGGAAAAGAATAACACCCCAAAGTTTTTTCCTCCTTTTTCTCTGCCTAAACTGCATGAACCAAGTCCTTTGTAGAAAGTTTGTCTGGAAGGTCTGGTAAAGGTTCCCCAGATGGGTAAAAATATTCCCTTCCATCAGTCTGCACTAACTTGTTCTTAATATCACTAATCAGTTACTTGCACAATCTCTTGATATGCCCATCCTCCCAATAATAGTAACACTGGTAGATGCGAGAATTGTTGTCCTTCCAAGGTGCCTGAGTAGTAGTTTCCTTTTGTTGGAAGTCTTACATTCTGTTCAAACTTAAGTTTCATTTCTTTCCACTATCTGTATCTAGACTAGAAGGACTAATGAACCTTTGAGATGATTACAAAGGTCTGCTAGTACTTACAATTATAACTCAAGAGGCACAGAAGTCCCAAGAGGCATGTAGACCCAGTGGCTTAAGACCCAGTTAGTTTTTCTGTGACTGTAGTGATTTTATTTATATTCTATGCTAGTTATGAAATTGTTTAAGACTTTATGCCTGCTGTTCTATTGATTTTCTTGGCATTTATTCATACTGTCTCTGATCATTAAAACCACTGTTTGGCCCTGTTAAGAATCAGGAATTTGAATGTATATAAGTGTTAAAATGCGTAAGCACTTACGCGTGTGCTATGTATAAGTGGAATCCAAATGGGATGCACATTTGGGCCTCTGCGGCCCATTGGACACACACATGGACCATACGTGCCTGTGTGGATGTCACGGGTTTGAGGAAACTGGCCTCAAAAAGCGTTAAACAGGCCTATTAGTACACGGGCCCTAATGGACCCGGTGTGATATATGGGCAAATACAGCCAGATGGGCTTGTATGGACATAATTGGGCCCAAGGTTTATTTTGGAAATTCTTGGCCAGATGGGCTGGCCTGCCAAAGTATGTTAAACTCACTTTTTGGGCTTGGGGGCAGCCAACCATGTTGCAGCCCATTTGAGGCTGCTTCCCATTTTGCAGCCCATTTGGGGCTGCCGCCCATGTAATGGCCCGCTTGGGGCCTTTGTTTTTACTTATGGCCCATTTATGGGGCCCAACGGCCCGCGCAAGGCCATTGTAGGGGGCAGGGGGACTCAAAATGGAGTCCCCCCACTCGGGTTGCGGCTGCCGCAATGGGTGGCCGCCGTGGGGCTGGGGTCAATGGCCCTGGCTCCTCCCCCTCCCCTGGCTCGCCATGGCAAGGAGGAGGAGGAGGGCTGGCTGGATGGAACCAGCCAGCGACCGGTCACAAGGGGCAACCGGTCATGGTGGGGGTGACTTGATAACCCCCCCACCAAGTGTGGTGGCTAGGAAGGTTGCATTGAGGCGACTGGAAGTGGGGGAGAATTGACCACCCCCCAGCATCAAAGGGGCGCTCTCCCCCCCCCCCCCTTTACCAAGGGGGAGGAGCAACGGGCTTGAGGGGACCTGATCACCCCCCAGCCCGCCTACCATGACAACACCCTGGGGGCATCAACCTCCAGGGCCCCTGGTAGGGGGATTTGACCGCCCCCTCCAGGGATTTGAGAGAAAGAGGGGGGAGCGGCATGTCCGCTGGTTACAACCCCCCCATGTATGTCTGAGACTGGACCCAGGTGTGTCCTGGGTCCCTCCTGGCCATTTGTATGGCCAGAGGCTGGTTGCATGAGGCAACCAGCCAGCATGTGAGGTAAAAGGCTGGTTTTAATAGACAACCGGCCAGGGGTTTTAACAGCTAATGGGCTGGTTCAGCCCCATTGAGGTGGAAAAACCAGAAATAACTGGAATAGGCTGTTTGTAAGGGTACAGGGACTGATGCCATGCAGGCTGATGGAGCCCAAACCAAGTAACAAGGCCTGTAGAGCCTGTAGAGCTCTTTTGGAGCGGAAAATTTGCCTTTTGCCTTGTTGTATCATGGGCTCACAAGAGGCCAATCTTTTTTACTGAAGGAGCTCTTCTCCTTGCTGTTTTCCATTATCTATTCATAATCCAATTGAATTAATCACCAATATCTTCCAATTTATTGCCCCATTGTGAGAGCCCATCAGCAATTATTGACACAAGTTGTCCAGAATTTCTTTTGCTTTAAATACTGCTCATTTTCCCAAGATAATTGCTAACCATAATTATAACAATAAGACCTCTTAAGAGTAATGAATAAAGATCATGAGTTCTTGCTTACTTCAAAGATGAGTGCTCCCTCATCAGAATCTCCTGATCCGCTTCTCTTAGAATCATAAGATTTAATATTATTCTACTCAGTTCTTCTTTCCTGGCCTGTGGCTTGTTTACGCAACACCTTGGCTTTCTAAAAGATTGTTGCAGAGGTTTTTACCACAGTCCTCTGTAGGAAGAGACACATTTTGTTAAACACATATTTAATATCTGCAGTCTATTTTTGTGCTACCGGTCCTTTTAACCACTTAACCTGAATTTCCTCCTTCACCGGCTTCTTTGGTTCATCTTCCATTAGTTATTCAAGTTCCAGTTTGACCATGACTAATGCAAAAAGATACTTCATCTCCGGGAGGAGAAATACTCCCCCATCTTCAAACCTTCAAATCAATATGCTGTTGTAAAGCTTCCTTTGGAAACTCCCTTGTTACTCTGCACTTAGGCCCCACATGCAGTTCCTTTTGACCAAAACTGTGTGGTCCGCCAAAATCTTGTTGCAGAAGAGTTACTTTAGTATTCAATCAAATGAGGCAAATTACACACCAAATAAAATCCTACAGGATACTCCTTCCACTTTTGTATTCTTGGCTGCCAGAAGCTTGAGATCCACCTTGCAGAACCTCTGCTCTCTTTCCTCCCACTTCTCTAATATTTACCTCCAGAACTTCTCCCAGTATCTCTGCTGGTAACCCTCAATATCCTCCACTTCCCCTAAGTCCTCCTTGTGGGGAATAAAACTCACACTTTTCCAAACCAAGTCCACATTTTTTTCTCCTTTTCTATTGGCCGCGTTCTTGAACTGGTACAGAAATTGATGAACATCCTCTGGACAGAATCTAACTGCGGGATAATGCCTTGGTTCAATCTTTGCTCTGCTACCATTTGAATTTTTCTTCAGTACCCCATACTTTGACTTTGTTGGTAATGAGATTTGGAAATTGTTACTCATTGAATTTCTTATTCCTGCGCAGCTATATGTACTATATACAAGTGTAACAGAGTTTCATATATTTTTTGAAATGTATATCATGTATTTTATGTATTTAGAGGGCTATTTTTGTGTGTATAAACCCCCCGCAAACTTATCATTGACTAAGCAGCAAGAAAGAATCACAGAATTGAGATTGTTTATTTGGTCCAAGTTGCTTGGTGAGTAAGTTGGCCAGTTGTTTGTTGGTCAAGCTCCACGTCAGGTGTATTTTTAGGTCACATATGAGATCATCAATAAAGGAAAAATTCCAGGAAATATGTTTCATATGGGAGCAGGACCCATTTTCAGTAGCAACAAAAACTGCTGCGGGGTTATCACAAAAAATATGAGAAGAGATTGAGGAATCAAAATAAAGAAATAAAGTACATAAATAAACAAAAGGCTTCATTTCAATCCCCATTGCCACAAACTAAGTGTTACATGTTGATGTTGCCACGGTCTTCTGGGACCTCAAGGCCCATGAGATTGGGCAGTTGTTGAGAAGGGTGAGGAAACCAGACATTGATTTGTTGAATTTTCCGCCCCAGTTGGTTTTGGCCCATAGTAATACGCCGCTCATGTCTTTTTGAAAAACTAGCCATCAGTCCTTTGAGGTACTGATTTATTGGATCAGGTGTTCTAAGGAAATCCAGTGGTTTTTTTTGGGAATTTGCTTTATCAAGACAGTTAGTTGATGGAAAAAGATATTTTGGTGCGTGTAACCATGGAAACATAATTTAGAGAGCCTATTTATGATTGGAAATATCTGGAGTTGATTTTGTTGCCATCCTCTGGTGTGGTTAGGGGAGTCGATGGTAGTGCAGTTGTGGAAGTCAAGAGGGGGGAAATAGGTGAGGAGAGGATAAGGAAAAGGGAATTGAGGTGCATAGTTGATTTGATTGTGAGTTGAGTTTGTTGGGTTAGGTTGTTGTTCTTATGGATCCATGTACTCTTTGTCCTTGTCTGACAACGTGATCCAGATACTCCAGAATTTACTCCAGAATTGGAGTATCTGCATCTATGAGTATCCCGCACAAGCGCAGTTGTACAGACAGCAACAGCTTAAAACCCCTCCATAACCAATGAGATATTGCAAGAAAAGAAGGGAGATAGAAGAGTGATGCTTTGAGTAGAGGAGGCCTTAGTTAAGTAATCAGCTAGCATGTGAGATTATTTTACAAGAGTTATTTGAATTCTATCAGCGTTGAGCTTTCCCCTCATCCCTTTTGTTTTTAAGTCTAAATGCCTTGTCTTGGAATTGGAGCCAAAACGTTGAATTTTTTCTTCTAGCCCACTGTTATCAATGTTCAGCAGAATTGCTTCTATCATCAATGGGAATATCGCATTAATCAGGGGCTTGATCCAGGTGGCCTCATGGAATGAATCCACTAGCGCATTCAACTCAGCATCCATCAATGACCATGTGATGTTGCGCTGTTTGCAGCTGTTCCAGGAAGCCAGGCTTCCAAAAAAAATGCACACGTAGCCAGTTTGTGACTTGCAAGTATCAGGATCATTGGCCCAAGAAGCATCCAAGAATACTTGAAGGGGGTCCAATCTGGACTCGCAAGCAAGCTTGAGGCAGTAGTGTTGAGTGAGCTTCAGATACTTCAAGTTCTTCTTTAATTTGTTCCAGTGAGTGATTCCAGGCTTGGCAGAGAAACAAGTAAAACTGGAAACTGCAAAGCTAACATCAGGCCTGGTGTAGCAGGCTATTTGATTTAGCATACCTATTGCCAACCGGTAGTTGATGTTGAAAGTTTTGAAGGTCTCATGCTTGTCATCAGAGGCAGGTTTGAACTGAAGGTTGCAAGTGAGAGGAGTGAATGATCCTTCTCATTTGGTGAAGCCTAACTCCTCTAGACCACGCTGGATATGATTTGGCTGACTCAGAAGTATTTGAATGGTACTTACTTCAATTTTCATCCCAAGAATAGTGTTTGGGTCTTGGCATGTTGACCCTTTGAATTTTCCTAGAAATTTTTGTTCAAAGTCTTGTCTGTCCCCAACCAATATCAAGTCATCAACATGGAAGAAAAGACAAGAATTGCCACCGCCAGACAAGTACAAACAAGGGTTGCAGGCAGATTCCTGGAATCCTATCTTTTTGAACAACGCCGTGAGGGTTTTGTACCAGTTTTTGGGGGACTGTTTTAGTCCATACAGAAATTTATTCAGCTTGAGGAAATTTGAACCACGCTTGGAGGCCTTTGGTGTTCAAATAATAACCTCTTCTTCTGTTGGTGAGTGAAGAAATGCACTTTTGATGTTGAATTGTTTCAACTTCTGAGATGTCTTGAGAGCATACACAAGCAGCAGTCAAAGCGTGGATTTTGCCAGTGGGAGAAAATGCTTTAAAATAGTCAAGTCCCTCTATTTGACTAAACCCTTGCACACAGAGGCATACCTTATATTTGAATGGATTGCCATCAAATTTCTCCTTCAGCTTGTAGATCCAGACTTTCCAAAGAGGGTTCAGTGGTTACGGTCCGTTGTAGTCTTCCCACACATCTAGAGCCTCAATTGAAGATAGTTCTGCATCCATGGCCCCAATTCATTTGACAAATTCCTCAAACGCCAGTGCATCTTGATAGCTCCTTGGTTTGTAATAATGGTAGAATCCATATCTCTGAGGCGGCTTGATCATTGATTGGTCTTGGAGACTTCTTGTGGGTGCAGTTTCTGGCGGTGATGGTTGAGTTGAAGGCGCTGTAATACTCCAAACGGTGCTAGGACGTGGCAGTTCTGTGGAGGGGAAAGGTGCTGTTTTGGGCTGCCCTCCTGAGTGTTACAAAAATATTTCAATGTAACCACAATCAAGGTCCAGAACCTGGTAAATGAGGAATCAAGGAGTTGAGGATAAAGATGACAATAGTTTTGTAGCAATGGAACAGCACTATCTGAGACAAGATTATGCAGGGAAAAACTTGAACAAAAGAAGTTGAAGTCTGCTTAGAGTTCAAGGAACAAAAGTTGTTGTATGTAAACAATGCACACAAGCTAATAACTCTGGTCGTCAGCAGAAGATTGGGGATGATCAACTCAAACCCAAGCAACCTCCAGGTTCTCAATGAACCTGCCCAACTCTCCGCAATCAAGCGCTTGAAGGGTACCAGATAACTGAGGGTGGCTGTACAAGACAAAGCACAATGTTTAAGAAGCTCTAAAAGCAAACAGTAACTGATTTGAAGCAAGGATAACCTCAACACTTCTCAAGGGACTCAAAAATAGGCTGGCAGAATGCAACTCCAAAGAAAATAAAGGGAGGTATAACACTCCAGGTCTTAAGCTTAATAAGACCTCTTCAATCAATTGTGATTGTCTCCAGAAAGGTGATCAGGGATCAGGACCAGTATGGTCAGAGAAAGGGATCAAGGAGTGGTATAACACACTCAAAAATTCCAACAGACAGAATTTTCCTTCAACCAGCAAGTCTATTTGTTGGTGATAAGGATCAGGCCACAGGGGGGCAAAGACTAAGGGTTAAGAATGGATCAGGGGGCAATCAGAGATATACCCAGGATAAGGATCAGGATTCAATTTTACAATAATGGGGGGGCACAAGCACACACCATCCTTGGATGAATTTCTATGATGATATCATGATGCTGAAAAAGCAGGGGAGATCCCCCCTTTTATATACCAGAGGCCTGTAGACTATTTACAAGAGAGATTTACAAATGGGAGCGGTTTTTTTTTTTTTTTTTTTTTTTTTTTTTTTTGATAATGATACCTATGAATGATGATAATCAAAAATCATAAAAAATTGAAATATCCGCACTGGCCAGGGTGTCCAGGATGGGGCAACACAGCGCCTGAATTTGATAATGTGTCTGAGTGTTCATACTCTCCTCTTTAGACAAACCAGGGTCTAAGGCCCAGTTCTCATCCCAGTCAGGGGACATTGAGTCCTCAGCTGCTTCCCTATATTCTGTGAAAGCTGGAACATTAGGTTTAGAATACTTATTTGGAAGATTCACTTGAGGGTTTGGGTCTGGATCACTGCAATCTTTGCACAAATCCCACAAGTCGTTGGCTGGGAAGGTCAAATTTTAATTCTGAGGAGGGGCCATCTTCAGAAATTTCACGTGCTTTGTATGGACAATAGAATTATGTTTGGTTAGAATGCAATAACAACAAAAAAAAGGATTGAAGCCTACTATTATTCCTTCATCACCCTTTTCCTTGAACTTCTGCCCCTTCTCTTGTCAAGAAATGAGGTACATGCATGGGTTCCCCACTGGTCTCAGATAAGTTGTTGGAAGGGCATATTGGTGTACCTTGAACCATGGATATTCTGAATCATCACCTCTTCAGATTTGGTTTAGCATGAGTGATCTTGCTTTGATAAATTTGTGCCAGAGATTTTCTGGGAGTTGAGAATCTTTTAATGTTGTCCTGGTTGATTTGACAATTGTTCTATTTGCTTGCTCTTCCTTTCTGTTGTGTTCCGGATGATAAGGTTCTGAAATTACTTTGCAGATATGATGCTTGTCGTAGAAGGACTACAACTTCCAATTGACAAATTCAGCTCCGCCATCAGAGCACACTTCCAAGGGAAAATACCCTCAACTTCTTTGCTCTTTCTCAATCAAGTCAATGATGATCACCAGAGTTTTGTCTTTTGAGCTCATTTGGAAGGCCCCAATTTAGCCGGATGCACTTTCTACCAGGGTTAAAATAAAAAGGTGGCCTCCCCGTGATTGAGGTTTAAGGGGTCCCATGAGGTCTAAGTTTATTTTCTCAAAGACTTTCTTAGCCAGTGTGGAGGTTTCCTTTAATGGTGACTTGGTTATTTTGCTTCTAAAACAGTGAATGCACTCAAAGTCTCTCTTCACAAATGGAGGAATCTTCTTTTTGAGTTGTTCTAGGCGGGTAATTGAGGCGTGGCTATGATTACAGTAAATTTCTATGAGGTCTTACTCAGGAGAGTAAGCTAGATTCGCCAAATGGCCACTTGAACCAGGGCAATCAAACCTGGGAGTTTCCATAGTGTAGAGATTGTTGACAATTTTTCCTCTGAAGATAGAACAACCTTCTTTTGAGATTTTGAAACTGTCTTTTGCTGCCTCTAGGTCGCATCCAGCCTGGTTTAGCGCCCCTGCACTCAGTAGATTGATGGTAAAACTAGGCACGTAAAAATCATGAGACAATTCAAAGGTGAAGTTTTTCAAAACTAGCACAGCAGCCCCCTTTCCTCTTATTGGCAGTTTGGCTCCCTTTTTCCCAGTTTTGATATTCTCTTCCTCACAAGTTTACATCTCTTTGAAGTATCTACTGTCATTTATCATGTGAATCAACGCTCCATTTTCCAGGATAAATTTGTATTTGGGATTGCCGTAATTAATCCACATTGAAAGCAGCGCAACATAATGAGCTTCTGCACTAGTTTTGTTGTTTTTTCAAGTTTTGACTGTTGTTCTCAGCACTGTACAGTGATCTATCCACGTCTCCGTTATACCTCAGCCATCTGTAATCTTTCCTTCTGTTCTACTGTCATGAGTTTTTCCTTCTTTCCTGTCTCATGTCTTCTCATTGCATAAATAGATGTCACACATGTTGTTGCAGCGGTTGTCTCACTCTCTCTAGGTTTGTACCACCTGTCACTCAACAGACGGTGGAAACTCTCACAGGGAAGCTCTTCATCCATGAACGTACTGTCCTGTCTCCTATATACAATCAGTTTCTGTTCTAATCAACACAATCATCAGCTCTCAGCATTTGGAACCGTTGAAATTAACAGATTGGAATTGTACTCAACTTTGAACTTGCAAACCAATCATCCCTAATCATCAATAGTAGGGTAGGCATCAATGACTGATTGAATAATAAAATCAACCTCAGGATAAAGTTTACTGACCTTCTTTCTTAGCTCTAACGTTCTCCTGATTGGATCTGTTGGATTTTTGAAACCACACCTGATTCTCTACATAGTCCATACAAGGGCCATAACCATGCTAGTAGAGGCATTTTTTCTGTTTGTTTCTGTCTATTTCTTACCTGAGACTTGTGTTAGGCTGTTATCTTACATTGTTCTGTCTTTTATGAAATCAATCATCCTGGTCCAGGTTTTCAAATTCAGTTTAAATTTCACAGCAAGCTCTCAACTTTGATTGATTTTCCCTCCACCAATTGGGTGCCAACTCTGGATGCAGATGCCAACAATTTTCTGCTGAGTGTAGTCTGTCTTTTTTAGGATTGTGCAAACCTTCAGAGCATTTTTTCCTCTCCCCAGCATTTCCATGAGAGTTCAAAGTAGCCATCATTTTTGTGTTTGTCAAGGCCACTTCAGTTTGAGTATTCTGGTTGTCTAGAGAGTCTTGTGCCTTGGCTTCATTTTTGATTTGAGTCAGATGATTGAGGAAAAATTTGACAATCAGTTTGTTATCAGTTTGCATGATTTTCAGTTTGAAGTCCTTCATGGTTTCAGGAAACTTGAACAGAAAGAGGTACAAAAAGATGTTGTTAGGCAGGATGATTCCTACTTCAAGAATTTTCTTCAAGGAAACCTTGGATCTTGTGATAAAGTCTTCAATCTTGTCCCATTTTAAACACAAGTACAGGAAGTTGTTGAATATTTGTGCCCTGTTGGAAGCTTGAGATGAAGCGTTCTTGTTGATGATGGCCTTCTAGAGTAGTTTGGCAGAGTTTTTGTTATACGGGGTCACAATTTTATTATGGGTCAAAGTCTCTAGTCTTGGTATGATAAGCAGTTTAATGTTGTCATTCACATCCTTTTCCGGCGTAGATGAATTTTCATTGATGGCCATCACACATCCTTGGACATCCAATATAGCATCCATCTTATCTTTCAAGACGCCATAGTTATCCTCAATGAGCCTTGGAATAGTTTCCAGAGCAGTCTTCAGCATTGCTTTTCTGAATCCATTGGAAATTTGGTTTGCCACGATTTCCCAGTTTGATTGTGATTCAAGCTCCTAGGTCAGGTGAGTTTTTTTGGCTTTTAACTGTGATAGAAAACTTGGATTTATATTACTGAAAACTGGGAACTAAGTAAAATGGGCACAATCAACAAGAGATTTAAGGAGACAAGAGATGATTAAAAATACTAACATCAGGCCTTCAGGATCATGATGAAAGTGGAAAATGTGAGTAAGAGAGTCAGGACTAAGGAGAATAGGAAAAGATGTAGAGCCCAAGCTGGAACAACAAGTAAGAGATACTAAAGATTGAGAGGATGATGTTTGAATAGATATCTCACCGGGAACACAGACAGGGCTTGATGAGGAATTTTGATCTTGAGGAATTCCAAGTATGTGAAAGGAAAGTAATAGCAATTTAGGTGAGGAGAGGATAAGGAAAAGGGAATTAAGGAGCGTAGTTGAGTTCATTGTGAGTTGAGTTTGTTGGGTTCAGTTGTTGCTCTTATGGATCCTTGTACTCTTTGTCCTTGTCTGACAAGGTGATCCAGATACTTCATTGTTGGAGTATCTGCATCTATGAGTATCCTGCACAAGCGCAGTTGTACAGACAGCAACAGCTTAACAGAAAACAAGGAGGTTTTGGTTAAGGCCAATGGTGTTACCATCACAGCGTAGGTTGATTCCAACAATGCATTTGCATGAGTCCTGCCATTTGACTTTCACACACTTCTCAATCAATGTCCTGAGTGAATGTAGCTTTTCCAGGTTATTTTCAACAGAAAGCCTGTTGTTGACATGGATCCAGACAGCAATGGTGGTGGCACCTTTTTGGTATATGTAGACTGTCGGTTTGATAGTTTTTCTGGTAAAACCAGAATACTCCAGCACCATCTTGAAAAACAACCACCAGAACCTGGAGGCCTGGCATGTTCTGTAGAGCCACTTCAACAGGCGCATTGCCTTGCCTATGAGTTTGGGTTGGACATGTGTTGGTGGTTTGACATAGATAGTCTTGTGGATGGGTGAGTGAAGGTAGGCTGGGGAGCTTTCAAATCTGTGGATAAACCATTTGCCCAAAATTTACATGGCAAGGATGAGGCATAGAGACAACAGGGATGCTGTGGGGGCAAACATTTTTTAGAATTCCACACCAATTTTTTGTTGGAAGCCTTTGGCAACGTATTTCACTTTAGGAATTTCAACCAAGCCGTCTGGGCGTTTTTTGATTGCAAAGATGTATTTTGCACCAATGACTTTCATTTTGAGGGTGCAGTTGACAGGCTCCCAAATGCCCATCTCAAGTAGCTGGTCAATCTCTTTATGCAGGGGCAGGTCCCATATTGTGCGCATTGTGTTGCACAGCACATGTTTGATTGAACATGGAAGTTTGATTTCTTCTAGCAAGGGGATTGTTTTGATATGCAAGTCCTGCGCGGCACAGATGTTTTTTGAGTGGAATTCTCCCAAAAAATAAGCAATGCTATGGAGCATTGGGTTAATGATTTTGGACTGGATGGGCGTAGGCACTTACCTGTGTGGGTTTGCATTGGGGAAATTGGAAACATTGGTGTAGAATAGGGAATGTTGGGAATCATACCAGAAGAAGTAACCTCTTGAGTTTTCCTTGAATCCAAGGAAAATAATTTTTTGAGCGCAGTTTTCATGTTTTTTTCTTTTCTCTTTGGGGATGTGGGCCAATTCAATGGCTCCAAATGCGTGGAGAGGGACTTCTTTGGTCAGTTGATCAAAAAGGATTTCAGTTGGGGTTTTTTTACCCTTGCCGGTGTTTTGGAATTGATTGTGGAGGAAGCAGGCGTGCCTGTACTCAAAGGACCAAAAATGTTTGGGGAGTCATGTGTACGTAAGTATGGTCCGGGCAATTTGGCCTAGCATCCGGTTAACCCGCTTGGCTTTGCCGTTCTGTTCTGGGGTATACGGGGAGGTGAAGATGATTGTTGAACCAATTTTGCTCAGTTGGTTTTTGAGGTATTGGGTGTGGTATTCTTTTGCCTTATTGAACTGTAGGTTCAGGGGAGTCTGCTGGAGGCGGTTTTTCAGATAGGAAATGGTTTGGATGAGGAACTTTGGGACTTTGGATCGGTTTTTCATGGTGTAGACAAAGGTATATGTGGAGAGGTGGTTGCAGGTGGTTAGGATATATTGGTTTCCCAATACATTGGTTGGGAGGGGGCCCAGGACGTTGTATACATGAAAGTAGATTGGTTTGTCTTTATTGATGGAATCTGGGAGTGTATTTTGCCATTGGGTTGATTGAGCTGTTTTTCATGGTTTGCATATGAACAGGGACAAAGATTTTGGGTCAAAGGATGGTAATTTTGCGCACAGATAGGCTTTAACAATGTTTTCAGAAATGTGCCCAAGGGCTCAATGGTAGAAATAGGAAAGGGAAACAAAAGGAAGGGGATGCAGACATAGTTACAGAGAACAGGAAGACGGGGGGAAGGATTAGGAAAAGGACAGAGAGGGGATTGAATGGGAAATGGACCAGGTACAATTGAAATAAGAAGTGAATATTGGATAGAGGCAGAAAATAGGATGTTTATTTGATTGTCAAAGCGTGGTTGGTACCTGGAATTGATGATATTCCCCAATGAGGCAAGGGTAAAATGCATTTCCAGACAGTAAAGGACGTTAGTCAGAGCAGGCGCCCCAGGGTCCCCAGAGCTGTTCTTCTTGAGGGGTATTCTTCTTCTGCCAATGGTGTACATCAAGTTGTTAGGGTCTGCTAGTTGGAGAGGGATAGGAGAAAAAAAGGGGAAATAGGAGAGAAAGGAATCAAGATCACCAGTCACCATGGTGGTTGCCCCAGACTCAATCAAAATGGTGCTGGGACGGCTAAAAGAACATATTTTATGGTTCTTGGGGAGCCCCTGGGTGTTGGTTGTTGGCTGGGAGGATGGGATAGCATGAATCTGATTTGGGGATGCAGCATGGTGTGCAGATGGTTGGTTTGCTGGTGGCAGGCAATGGGGTGGTCCTATGGGGGGAGCTGTGCCAGGGGTTGGTAGGTTAGTGTCAGCTTGTAAGGTTGGGCACCATCCTTGCAAGTGATTGGGGGAGTTGCAGTAGGTGCAATGAACTCCTTGTTGCATACACAGCTCATTTGGGTAAAGGGACTTTCCCACCAGCAATGTTTGCTTGGGAAGCGTAGATGTCACTTTACATTGTCCATTGTTTATTTTCTGTTAGTCCACAACCTTGGCCACGTTCATGAGTGTGGTTCTGGCGGGAGGTTTCAGGGCAGGTCCATGGATTTGCAGCCTGCACAGCATTGACATTAGAGGGGTTATTGGTGGAGTTCCCCTGGGTGCACTTGCTGTAATACAACAAGATGATGGATTGTGTGTTGGCGGCGGTTGCTGATTTGATCAAATTTAGTTGTGGGCCAATTTTTTGAAGGATCTGGGATTGCGTGGTGCGGGGTGGTGGTTGGGTTGAGGCCTGCATCAGGGTGGAGACCATGTCTTCTGAAACAGATTGGCAAAATTGTCAAAATTTTGCGCAGATATTCCTCATGCGGGTCAGGTGGGAAGAGATCAATCCCTGCACTGTTGTCATCTTGTACAGAAACTTTTCCCATAACTCAACTTTGCATTTTTGGGTTGACAGTTGAAAATTCTTTTGGATTGTTTCAAATGCTTTGGCAGTGGTGGGTTTCTTGGTTATTAACAGTTAAATTTTTTGGTCAATGGTCAATGAGAAAAAAAAATTCGGAGAAATGATTTCAAATGGTGAAATTTTCTGTAGATTTGTTGGGTCTGAGGTAAACTCAGGGATGCCAAAGACCAGGAGTCTGATTGTATTGATGCTGTCATTCTTCAAGCATAAGGGTTATTGTCTTCCTCACTTTGACATATCCTCTCCTCAGTACCATCTAACTCAGTCCATAAGCATGAAAAATAGAGCACAACATCAATGCTGCCTTCCACTTACTAATTATTGCTGGCGTATTGACCTTCCAACCTTGGAAATCAACTCAGTTTATACTTGCAAACCTTTCAGTTAACTCTACTCCGGTTGACCATCCATTCAAGCTTGGCTCTTTTGCCCTGGGTATCATCAGCCCTTGGACTTCCATCCTTGGTCAAGCACCGTCATTAGATCCCACTTATGCCTAGTTAGCCACACCACCTGTATAGTTTGCAAATGGACTAGTCCCTTACCCTGCATAAACTACAACCTCAAATTTGCATTTTCTCTCATTTCATCCATTCCTGTCTCATCCATTCATGCACTTGTACCCGCAGATTCTATTGTCTTGCATCTATGCCATGACCTTGGGAATTACTATACTGTTATTTCATTTCCAATTCCACAATTTTAATTCATTGCCTTGCCGCCTCCTAGCTGTAGCTGGCCATCCATCAGGTTTTATCTAGTCACTTTGGATCACCTTATAAAGGCTGCATTGCCTGCCTGAAGATTGTCTCCTCAGTTAGTTAATTTCATATGTTCTTGCATTTTGGTAAATCCAGTCATCACATTGGGCTTGGCTTTGGTTTCCCTTCCATCAGAACAATTCATCCCTCTCACTGTTTGTTGAAGTCAAGTATAAGTTTGCAGTTTGCAGTTAGCCATGCTACTTGCACTTGACCTTGCACTCAGTCTCTTCCTTTGCATTCACAATCATCTAAGATTGCCCTATAGTACGTGGGGTGGTTGTGTGACAGTAAATTAACTAACTAAACTCCTCTATTGTAGTTTGCCAGCCTAAAATAGATTTATTCTTTTACAATTTCACATACTCTATAAACCAGAACCGCTTCCCTCACCCCATAGAATGATGATATCCATTGGGTTGGGAGATCCAACGCTTCTTGTGCCCAAAAAACTTTAGACCCACTTCCTTCTTCTAAATATCCTTTGGTTGAACCTCTTGATGATCCACTTGCTCCTCAATGGGAAGCTTTTGTGGACCCTCTGAAAGAAATCAAAGACTCCGTCCACTCTCCCAATGAAAACTTGACTCATGGTAGATCAAGCATTTGCACTAGTGCTCCCAAGACCAAAGCTTTGACCTTGCTCTCAACCCTGATCCAGGCTCTTAACCAAAATGCCTTGAAATCTGGTCCAAATGGGCCCAGCTTTTGTACTCCAGGAATGAAGCAGCCTGATCATTTTACGGGGGAATACTCCCATAAACTTAGATCTTACTTACAGTCTTTTAAAATTGTTTTATCCAATGACCCTCACAAATTTCCTACTGATAGACATAGAGTTATCTACGCATCCTCCTTTCTTGGTGGAAAAGCATTGCAGTGGTTCAAACCATAACTCAAACTATTATCTAATACCAGTCCCACTTGTATCCTTAACAATTGAGACAAGTTTGAGCAACAACTGTTCACCCTGTTTGGCAAACCCGATGAAGTTCAAAAGGCAGAATACAAGCTTAATAACTTAGCCATGAAGGAAAATAGTAGAGCTTCTGTTTATATCTCCAATTTCCAAACCTTGCAGTCTTGCATCCAATTAAACAAGGCAGCACTTCTATTTCACTTTTGAAAAGTTTTACCAGCATTCCTAATACAGAAAATTGCAGTTGGAGGACATAAGACAACCTCCCTTCAGAAGTTAATTGACCTGGTGATTGAGCTTTATAATGGCTATCACAACAAGAATTTCTCTCAAAGAAACAACCATGGATTTTCCACCTTGGCTCCAAAGGTGGAGAAATCCTCAAAGCAAAATTTGAAGAATCAATAACAATCCAAACCAAATCCAACCTCAAACTCCAACTCAAAAGGGAAGACTGTTGCCAAAACTCCAAAGTTCCTGGAAAAACAAACTGGGATACTCTGGAACAAGGAACAGCTCTGGAGGGAGAAGAACGGGTCATGCATGTATTGTGGAGGAAAGAATGACTTCAATAGTTCTGCAAAGCGGCTAAGAAGGCAAAAAATTAGGTTCTAGTTTTCCTAATACTGGAAATGAATACTAAATATTATCTAAATTACAGCAAGTTGATCTTTGCACTTGCAAGTCACTTGGTGCTCCTAGTTTGAGATTTGTCCTTTTCCATTCCAAAAACTCCCCTTATTCAGTTTTAATTGACTCTGGCGCTAATGTTTCTTTTATCAGTGGACGTTTTGCCACTTCCAAAAATCTCACATGTTCCAAGATAGATAGGTTTCCCATATTTTTAGTAAGTAGGGCCACTGAGCCATCTCACTGGGTTTCCAAAAAGGCAAAATGGACCTTTGAATTTTCCAATTTCCCCAGCTTCAAATGGGATTTATTTGTTTTGGATATCCATGGAATGGATGATACCATTCTAGGCCACAACTTCCTGGTTCACAGGAATGTTGATGTGGATTGGCAAGAAGGAGAAATTAACCTTCAAACCTTGCAACCCCAGGGTGCTAAAATTTCTGTGAAACAGGAATTGAACAGCCTACCTGACACTGTCATTGAGTTGGATGAAACTTTTTGTCCAGGAGATTTTTAATATCCTGACCTTCATTCCCAAGTTCCCTCTTCAGGTTTAGGAGTTGTTGCTTATTTTTATGACTTACCTCTTCCTTGCTTCTTCAAAGAGAAACAGGCACCAACCAAACAGTGTATCTCAAGCCCCCTAATCCTCTTGCATTTGTTAAAATACGTATGCATTTACACATGTGCTACGTATGAGTGTAATCCAAATGGGATGCACATATGGGCCTCTCTGGCCCATTGGAAATTCACACGGACCATACGGGCCTGTTTGGATGTCACTGATTTGGGGAAACTGGCCTCAAAACACATGAAACAGGTTCATTGGTACACGGGATCTAACGGGCCCAGTGGGGGATATGGGCAAATACATCCAGATAGGCTTTTATGGGCATAATTGGGCCCAACATTTATTTTGGACATACTTGGCCAGACGGGCTGGCCTGCCAAAGTGTGTTTGTCTCAGGTTTTGGGCTTAGGGCGGCCCATTGGGGTCCCCGCCCATTTCGCAGCCCGCTTGGGGCTGCTGCCTGTGCCGCGGCCCGCTCAGGGCCACTTTTATCCCTTGGTTTGGCCCACGCAGGGCTGTCGCAATGGCCAAGGGATCCCGCGGGTGCCCAGCCGGTTGCCAATGGCGGCCACCGCCAGGGGAGCCAGGGCCAGCGTCCCTGGCTCCCTCCCCCTCCCCTTGCTTGCCATTGCAAGGGGGAGGGGGTGGCTGGCTGGGTTGAACCAGCCAGCAACCGACTGCAACAAGGCGGTTGATCAGGGCAGGGGGGATTTCATCACCCCCTTGCCCAGGGGATGACAAGGCTGGTTGCAACAAAGCAATGTAGTAAACCAAACCTGTCCTATAGCCATCAGACTCATTTTATCTTATTAATCATTATTTTGATATCAATTTTAAGTCAAAAAAATTCCAAACCCCTCATAAAATATACTCTAAAACTCAAACCAACCTGAAAACCCAAATCAATCACCAGATAAACCCCTTCAACCATATCAAAACCTGTCAAAAAAACAACCCAACACCTGGAACAGACTGAATTATGTCACATGGATTAATTAAAAGTCATAATTGAATATATAATCAAAAGATTATGCTTAAAAATAACCACACAACAAAACAACATACCCCATACCAGCAGGACTTAAACCATATCAGTACCAATGTTACACTACAACTAAGTACACATGACTTTTCTGGAACTTTCACCACCAGATAAGCCCCCTGAAGCTTCCTCTCAAGCACTCTGATAATCAGTTTGCCACCATTCCAACCATACATCACACATACATGCACAAACAGAAGAAGGGGCTCATGCAGCCAAGTATATCTGAATTCTCACCAACCAGCAATAAAAAACTCTGTAAAAATGACTTTTCTGGAACTTTCACCACCAGATAAGCCCTCTGAAGCGTCCTCTCAAGCACTCTGAAACTCAATTTGCCACCATTACAACCATACATCACACACACATGCACCAACAGAAGTAGGGGCTCATGCAGCCAAGTATATCTCAATTTTCACCAACCAGCAATAACAACTCAGTGCACATGACTTTTCTGGACCTTTCACCACCAGATAAGAGCTCTGAAGCTTCCTCTCAAGCACTATGATACTCAGTTTTTCACCATATCAACCTTACAACACCTGCAAGCCACACTCTCAAGTTACCCAAGGGGACATTTGGTAAAACAGCATACCTCATATCTCCACAAAGAATTACATTGAAACAGCATGCAGGTAGTTCCTTAAAAATTTTATACATGATAAGGGCTCAGGAGCGTCCTAAGAAACACCCAGAACATGACTTTCCACCACCAAACCCATTCCGGTCACACCATTCAAGCTACCAATGAGGGCTTGCAGCCGCCAAGCATGTTTCATGCTTTTCCCAACCAGCAAAGTTAACTCAAGCTTCAGGCAACTTCTGCATCATTTTTTTATACAAGATAAGCACTCAAAAGCGTCCAGATCACACCATTTGTATCTCTTGTCTCATATCTTAGCCTGAATCTCAAAGATTGAACTAAAAAATACAGTTATCTCTCAGCCTGATTTACATGTTTTATAACCAGAATGATTTGTCTCATGTAACTGTACCCTCCTGTGCTTCAAAAGTTCAGGGAGAGGCTTGGAACCGCACTCAGGGGAGCCCTGAGCATCCCCTGGGGAAGTATTTGTCCATTTAAGGAGGGCTCTTTTGGCCTATCCAAGTTGTATGGTATATCATCAGCCCCAGACTATGGCCTCAGCCCCTACCCATGATGTATGGCCCCTAAGATCTACGGCCTTTGCCTGATCAGTAACATCTTGTTAGTGAACCAGAATCAAGTTAAAAGGAATCAAACACAAAATTATTGTTGAAAATTTGACCAAACTCCTGGTGTCTTTGAAGAAGGGTTCTTGAAAAAAGGCCTGTTATTCAGCACCTATTTTTAAGATGGAAAACCCCTTATTTTGATTAGTAAATTCATAAAACAGGAAGAGAATAACAGAAAAACCAACCAAACTTTTTTTTCCGCCCAGCTCCCTGTGGGCAAGCCCATCTTTGGGTCATCCTACTGGTTAAACACCTTTAAGTCAAGCCTTAAATCCTTTAATTTGAATTGGAAAAATAATCAGAAAAAGTCGAAAATTCTTGATTATTAATTGGTGGAAGCTTACCAATAATCCAATCCAACCTGGAATAGTCTTGAAATTCCTAAAAATCTCTATTCATAATAAATCTAGGTCTGATAAGAGACCTATTTTAAGTCTCAAAGAAACCAGCCACTAATAAAAAAAAATTTTTGTGCAGACTTATTTTAGTTCAGAAGGGCAGGCAATTCAAAACCACCTTAGCTTACTTCTATCTATTCAAGAGTAGTAGTAAACTAAATTCCCCTTCTAGTGATTTCCAGAAAGCTATTTTCTAAAAAATAATCCCATAATCCCTTCAAGTCTTTACAGCAACCAGCGGTGGGGGGGACCTGACCACCCCTATACCATTGAAGCAACCCAGAGGCCAGGGGCGCTCTCCCCCCCCCCTTTACCAAGGGGGAGGAGCAACGGGGCTGAGGGGATTTGGCCACCCCCCCCCCAGCCCACTTCCATTGACAAAGCCCTGGGGGTGTCAACCCCCAGGGCCCCTGGTAGGGTTAATTGACCATCCCCTCCAGGTATCTGAGAGAAGGAGGGGGGGGAAAGCATGTCCGCTGGTCACCCCCCAGTATGAGACCAGACCCAGGTGTGTCCTGGGTCCCACCTGGCCACTTGTATGGCCAGGGGCTGGTTGCATGAGGCAACCAGTCATCCTGTGAGGTGATAAACAACCAGGGATTGAAAAGCAAAGGGGCTGGTTCAGCCCTGTAACAGTGGAAACATCAGAAAGTACCAGAATAGGCTGGTCGTAAGGGTACAGGGACTGATGCCATGCGGGCTGATGTAGTCCAAACCAAGTAAAAAAACCTGTAAAGCCTGTAGAGCTCTTTTTGGGGGGGGTGGAAATTTTCCTTTTGGCTTGTTGTATCATGGGCTCACAAGAGGCCAATCTTTTTGTACTTAAGGAGCTCTTCTCCCTGCTTTTTTCCTTTATCCATTCATGATCCAATTGAATTCATCACCAATATCATCCAAAGTATTGCACCATTGTGAGAGCCCATCAGCAATTATTGACACAAGGTGTCCAGCATTTCTTTTGCTTTAAATACTGCCCATTTGCCTAAGCTAGTTTCTGGCCATAATTTAAATAAACTATCAGTACCAACATCAGCATTACTTCCAAGCCATCTAGACCCTTGTACCTCACTCTGGAAAACCTCAAAGACCTCAAGTTTTCCAAGAAGATGTCCTATATACCTGATTTTAGCTCCACCAAGATAGTTCTGAACAGTCATCATTATAATTCTTGGGCTTTCCTTATGAATAGTGAGCTGGACAACATCTGTTGTGGGCAGATAATGGATGCAGATGACACTTTGATCAGTTCAGAAGTGGAGAAAAATTCTTATCATCTCATCCTTAGGCATCTTGATGAGAATCATGTGACATGGGTTGCCAATACTCTTAGGGAAGATGAGAGAAGGAGGGGCAGCATCCTTTGGAAGTTGCTTAAGTCCAACTATTCTGGTGATTCTGTTCACCAGAAGGGTATAGCTTTCAATAAATTGTTCAAGTTACAATATTCAAATTGTAAACAGTTTGTTGCAGAGGCCAGGTCTAGCATAGCCAAGTTTAAGTCATCAGGACTTAACATGGATCCTGAGTGTTTGTCACTCTTGAAAGGTTAACAGGACCTTGAAAAGGACCAGATAGTGAGTTGAATAGAAAAAGATAGTACTGAGAAGAGATGAAGAGTGGAAAGAAGGAAAATGGATCTGGCGTGGTGTTCCTGGTAAGGTGGTGGAGTGAGCTTGAGTTCTAGCAGTAGCTTGTTCTTGGTAAGGTTGTGGAGTGAGCTTGCGTTTTAGCGGTAGCTGGTGAGTGATCTTGAGTGGTAGCTGTAGCTGGTAGTTGAAGTTGATGGTTGATGAGAGCTTGTTGTTGATTGGTTGGTAAGGCGGTCTTTCAGGATCTTGGTGAGAAGGTGGTGGAGTGGACAAGTGGGACTTTGGAATTGAAGTATTGGCAGCAGTTTGTTTTGAAAGATGAGCGCGCAAATGAATGAGATGACAGGGGTTCAAAGGCGTAGTGACAGCAGTGTGAGAAGCATGGAAAAGGACGGACTGGAAAAGCATAATAAAGAGGAGACACATAGAAAAGAATGAATGGACGCAGGAAGATAAGGAAAGTAATGAAATGGAATAAAGAAGATCAGGAAATGATTTGGGAATGTTTTTGAATACCAACATCCTCCCTTGCTCAAATCATTCTGATATGTTGAGGGCATCCAAGGCACAGAAAAGTGATATTAGCGTTACAGGATTGGTGAGGAAGTCTGCCAGATTCTTCTTGGAGGACACTTTTTGAAGCTTGATGGCGTTCTTGAGAATTTGGCTCCGTACATAGTGGAATTGCAACTTCATGTGTTTCGTGGGGAACGTAGCGTGGTTAGCTTGATTGAGAGCTAGCTTGATACAGCCTTTGTTGTCCTTGTGGATTATGGCTGGTTTGGACGCTTCTCCCAGCCAAAACTTGCTCATAAGCGACTTCACCCAGCTTAGCTCTTTGATGGTGTTGCCCAGCGCCTTGTATTCAGCTTTGGTAGTGGACAGGGACAGGGTTGGTTGCTTCTTGCACTTCCAAGTGAAAACACTTCTGAGCCATTGTGCAACCAACCCAGAGACTGATCTTCTAGTGGTGGGACAGGTTGCCCAGTCAGCGTCAACATAAGCTTCAAGTTGAGAGACAGAAGAGGAGGAGACAAAGTTGATTCCATGGTGTGGGGTGTTTTGGAGTTATTGAAGGAAGTACAGTGCCACTTGGAAGTGATGCAGGTTTTGCTTGACAAGGAATTGGGCAAGATAGTTGACAGCAAATATTATGTCGGGCCTTGTGCATATGCTTATGTGATTCACCCCTGACAATTTTCCTGTAATTGGCGCCCAATTGAAGAAACTCCTCATGGTCTTCCTTGCTTGAGGAGTATAGCTTGCCGTGAGGTTTGAAAGGAGTCAAAAAGGTTTTGTGAGGCAGAAGCAAATATTGCGCGCACACTTGTTTAATGTAAGAGCTGTGAGAAAGCTTGTAGCTGTTTGGAAGGTGGCTGACGTTCATTCCAAGTAGCAGGGAGGCCGGCCCAAGGTCCTTTATGTTGAATTTGGAGCTGAGCTGACTGATGAATGCATCTGGTTGGTTGCTGAATATTGCAATGTTGTCAAAATGGAGGTAAAGGTAAGTGGAATCCTTCCAGAAAACACACTGATCCGCCTTGCTCTTGTGGAAGCTGCAGTTAGTCAACCAGGAGCTGAGTGTTTCATACCAGGCCACCAGTGCTTGCTTGAGACTGTATAGAGCCTTTTTCAGCTTGATTTGCTTGCAATTGGTGACAGAGATGTAGGGAGGGGGGATGAGGTAGACTTCTTTGCGCAGCGGGGCGTTCAGAAAGGCGGCCTTTATGTTGACTTGGCGGAACTTCAGCTTTAAGTGGGCAGCAAGAGCAATTAGCATGCGCAGGGAAGTCTTGTCCCCAGTGGGTGAAAAGGTGGAGGTGAAGTCAATGCCGTACTGCTGGCTGAAGCCTTGAACACAAAGTCAAGCTTTAAATTTGAATATTTGATTTTGCTTGTTGCGCTTTGTCCAAAAGACCCAGACGCATTTGAGCTTTAGATTGTTGTCGGGAAGGACGGCCTCTTCCCAGAATTGGTAGTCAAGCAGGTTGAGCTCCTCATTTTTCATTGCTTCAAGCCATTCTTCTTGGTATATGGAGTTGAGGGCCTCCTGGACTCAGGTGGGGTTGGAGTAGATATTGTCAACAATGAGATAAATGGCAGGGAGACCTATTTTTGAGTTAGGACATTTGGGATGGGGAATGATGTTGTTTTGCCTTAGCCTTTCCTGGGACAGTGGATGATTGGGGGCAGGAGGATTGATGAAAGAAGAGGATGTAAGAGGGAAATCAGGGACGAGGGGAGAAAAGGCAGGCTGAGCAGCGGAAGAGTCCAGGGAAGAAGGGAGAGGAACAGAAGGGGGTTTCAAGGAGTTGTTGGTGGGAGGAGGGACAGAAGAAGATGGAGGAAGCATGAGTTCAGAGCTGGCCAAGCAGGTAGATTAGTTGGACCCAGATGGAGAGGGGAAGGAGAGCTTGTCAAAAGACGCGTTGGTGGAGATGAAAATTTTGGAGCAGTCCAGATCAAGCAGCCTGAATGACGAGAAGTTGTTGACATACCCAACCAGAATTGCTCTTTTGCTGGTGGGGAGAAGTTTGAAGGTTTGATTTGCTTTGGGAATGACAGCGTAGGAGGCACATCCGAAGGGCCATAAGCAGTTAAGATTTAACGGTTGTCCATGCCAGAACTTGCAAGGGACAGTGTTGCCGCGGGACCTTGAAGGGTGAGCATTGAGAATGTGGGTAGCGGTTTTTACAGCCTCATCACAGAATTTGAGTGTTAGATTGCTTTGATTCAGCAAGCATCAAGCCTTCTATAAGATAAGGCGGTTTGATCTCTTGGCTAGGCCGTTTTGCTGGGGAGTTTGGGGGGGGGAGAAATGTTGATTGATACCTTTTTTGAGGAAGAAGGAGTGGAGGTTGGAGGAGATGAACTCGCCGCCGTTGTTGGAGATGAGAAGCTTCACGGTGTTAACAGTTTGACGCTTGGCCCATGCCACAAAGTCCTTGATAGCAGAGGTCGCCTTGCTTTTCTGTTTGAGGAGAGCAACAGACCCAAATCCAGAGAACTGGTCCATCAGGGAGAGGAAGTAAGAGAATCCTGAGTTTGAGGTGATAGAGAAGGGTCCAACTACCTCCAGATGAACCGCTTCAAGAAGGTGAGTAGCTGTTTTGAATTTGTGGTTGAATGGGGTCAAAACTTGCTTGCAAGTTTTGCAGATTTGACAGATGGTGGATTGGGAATCAGAGTTGTAGGAGCAAAGATTGAGAGTCTTGAGGGATTGGGAGCTAGCTTGACCAAGGCGTAAATGCCAGAGATTGTCCGGATCCTTGAGGAGCAACGTGGATTGGCTGCATCTTGGAAATTTTGTTCCACATAGTTCAGTTAACTTGTTGTTTGTGGTACCTACAAAGCTGATCTTATCCAGTTGCACCTCAAACCCCAAGTATCCAACTTTGGAGAAGATCGCCTTTGAGGAGTTAAGTTGAGAGAGAGAAATGAGGCACCAATTAATGGAGGAGATAAGAAGGACATTTCAAAGGATAATGGCTGAGCCAAGGTGATTGATAAGCTTAGCTGATCCAGATTGTGTAGCAATGAGAGAGTTGTTTGGGGAGCCTGTTCCCACTTCAAGATGGATGGGTGTGTGATGAAACAGAAACAGGGGATCATTGACTATGTGATGGCTTGCGCCAGAATCCAGAACCGGAAGATGGGAAGCTTTTCCATTGGATGAGAGGTAAGTTTGAGCGTTAAAATGAAGCTTGGCGCCTTTGGAGTTGCTTTCATCTTTGATGGTTGGACTTTTGTTGATGAAGTGAAAATTGGATGAGGGAGTTTTATTCCATTCAGGTCTGAGATGAGGATGAAAAAACCAGCATTTGCTTTCTGGGTGCTTGGAAAGAGGGTTATGGTGTCCTTTTGAGCATGGATGCTTGGGTTTGGGCCTTTTCTTCATGGTAGATTTATGTAGTGAGACTGATGGAGAGATGTCCAAGGTCAAGTTGATGTCAGGAAACCAAGAGGATTCAAGGTGAATTACCTCACAAAGCTTTTTCAGGATGCCGGTTGGGTTCTGGAGAAGAGAATTGTTGAGGATTAGAGAGTCAACAATGTGGTGGAATGAGCTGGGAAGTTTGACAAGGATGGTATAGCTGAGGATATCAGGAGGAACTTTGAGTCTCACAACTGTGAGTTCATTCATTAGTTTTTGGCAGTCCTTGATGTAGGTTGTCAGATCATCCTTGAAGAGATAGCAAATGAAATTGAGCCAGATACGGCCACGAGTGTTTGAAGATTGCAAGGCATATTGTTCCAGAATTGGCTGCCAAATGGCGTAGGGATCTCCATCGTTGGCATTGTGGACAATGGATTTGAAAGCAGATTCACCAAGATGTTGGATGATAATGTCCGCGGCTTCATATATCTTCTTCTTCTGAGGTCCGGTCAATGGTGACGGAGCAGGCTCAACGGTAAGTTTGAGAAGTCCTTTCCTGCAAAGGTAACTCTTGATCCTGAGACTCCATGATGGGAAGTTTGAGTCATTTAGGAAGGGGATGTTGAGTTTGAAAAAGTTGGTTTGTTCTTCTGAATTGGACATAGAGCCTATCTGGTCCAGTGAGCAAGCCTTGGAATGTAAATCTGAAATTTTAACAGGACCTCAAAAAGGACCAGATAGTGAGGTGAATAGACAACGATATTACTGAGAAGAGATGAAGATTGGAAAGAAGAAAAATGGATCTGGCGTGGTGTTCTTGGTAAGGTGGCGGAGTGAGCTTGAGTTGTAGCAGTAGCTTGTTCTTGGTAAGGTGGTGGAGTGAGATTACGTTGTAGCGGTAGCTGGTGAGTGATCTTGAGTGGTAGCTGTAGCTGGTAGTTGAAGTTGATGGTTGATGAGAGCTTGTTGTTGATTGGTTGGTAAGGCGGTCTTTCACAATCTTGGTGAGAAGGCAGGGGACTGGACGAGTGGGACTTTGGGATTGAAGTATTGGCAGCGGTTTGTTTTGAAGGAAAAGCGCGTGAATGAATGAGATGACAGGGGTTTCACACGCGTAGTGAAAGCAGCGTGAGAACCATGGAAAATGACAGACTGGAGACGCATAAGAAATCGGAGACACATAGAAAAGAATGAATGGATGCAGGAAGATAAGGAAAGTAATGAAATGGAATAAAGATGGTAAGGAAATGATTTTTGCATGTTTTTGAATACCAACAACTCTTAATCCTTCAGAAGCTACCAAAGGAGTTTGATTCTTTGGTCAAAATTATTTCTCAATTGAATCCTCTTCCTGGGGAGGAGGATGTGCTGAAAAGGATTGAAAAGGATGATCTTCAGTTCAAGATGAAGGGGGGTTCTGGAAAAGCCCTTGTTGGAAATACTGGAAAACCTTTCAAGAAGGAAAAAAAGGATTTGTCCAAGGTCTTATGCTATAATTTTCAGAATAAGGGGAATTATGCCAAGGATTGCAAGGAGGCCAAGAAGAGGAAGAAGTCCAAAGAGAATGACAAGGAGGTCAATCTTACTACTGAAAACGTTGCAACGGTGGCGTTTGATGGTCCAATGGAAATGGTTGTTGGGCAAGAAGGTCCCAACAAGAAGGCCAAAATTGATGAGGATCAAGAAATGGACTTGATTGATTACAAAGTGAGTAATCTAAACCTCAAAGATGAGAACTTATCAGTCACTGATAAAGTTTCTTTCCTATTAGGAGGATTGAAGGAGGATGTTCTTGTTTTGATTGATTCTGGTTCTACAGATCACATGTTTTCTGAACCAAATTTATTTTAAAATCTTAGTGATTATGATGAAGTTGTAAACATTGGTCAGAAAGGAAGAACAATTCAGATTAAGGGAATTGGAAAATTTATTCTTGAAAATCACTTGGGTTTCAAAATTTCTTTTGAGAAAGTGTTGTATGTACCAGAGTTGCCTTATAATCTTGTGTCCCTTGGAGTGTTGTGGAAAAAAGGTTTCCAGATTTGTTATATTAAAGAAGATAAGTTTGTTATTGATATGGATGAGAGAACTGTTTTTAGTGTAAAGGTTTGGAACAAGCTTTTTTGTGCAAGTTTGTTCAAAATCTCAGCTTTGAGAACTGTTGCTCAAAATAGGAGTGGCCATAAGGTAAAGGACAGAAACTGTGAGAGTTGTACCTTAGGGGCTAAGACTAGAAATGTGTTCTCAAAGAGTATAGATTGCACTGATGTTCCTAGAGAGGAATTTTCCATTGATTTGGCAGGGCCATTCACACTGGAGTCCCTTGGTGGGGCAAGATACTTCATCAATTTAGTTGATACTGCAACTGATTATGTTTGGGTTAAACCAATTCAATCTAAGGATCAGACCACAGAGGAGGTTTCTTTAATATTCAAAGTCTGGAAACAGAATTTTCTAATGAAGGAGATCAAGAGGGTTATCACCAATGGAGGTTGTGAATTTATGAGTAAAGAGTTTGAGAGATTATTGAAAGATTATGGTATCATTCATATGGTCACTACTGCAAGTACTCCACAAAATAATGGAATAGTTGAGAGAATGAATAGGACTTTACTGGAAAAGGTCAGAACTATTATGTTTCAATCTGATCTACCAAAGTTCTTATGGGATGAGTGGATTTGTAGTCTTTCTGTTGCATAACATTGTAAGTTTTAATGGGAAGAGTCCTCATTATCAGTTTTGGAGGTTGTACCCTAAAACATCACACCTCAGAAAAATTGGTTTCTTGGTGTATTATAGTGTCCACCATAATTAGATGGTTGGAAAATTAGACCCTAGAGCCAGAACAGGGGCTCTTGTAGGCTATGATTTAATAAGTAAATTGTATAGGATCTATTGTCCAGGAACAAGAAATTTTATCAGTATTAGGGATGTAAAATTTGATGAAAGTACCTTTCCACTCAAAGGGAGTGAAAATGTTGTTGTGGATAAGTCACATCAAGAAATAGAATTAGCACCTATTTCTCCAGAAAAGGCTGAGGAACATATGGTCCAAGAAGATGAAGAGATGGCAGAAATTCCACAAGAGGGTTCAGTGCCCGCTTCAGGGGAGTCTTTTAATTCAGAACCTGATCATGAGCCTCCACCTCCAGTAAGAAGGAGTGGTAGGGTTAGAGTACCAGTTGATAGGTACGTGGAATGGAAGTCCCATTATGCTGCCGCAGGATATGAGGAAGATACATTTCAGGAACAGTGTATGCTCAACAAAGTCCTGGAGTTGAGTTCAGAAATGGGTAACAGGGTTAACCCAAATAGCTTTGGCCAAGCTATGAATTCTGATGAGAGAGCCAACTGGAAGAGTGCTATTTTTGAGGAATTTGATTCTCCAGAAAATAATAGTGTCTTTGAAGTGGTTAAGTGGGATTCTGTTCCAAAAGGAAAGACCATTGTGGGGTCTAGATTGGTGTTAAACAAGAAGTTTGACACAAATGGAGTTTTGAAAAGATTCAAAGCTAGATGCGTTGCACAGGACTTCAAGAAGAGAAAGGGTATTGATTACCAAGAAACTTTCTCACCAACTGGAATGCTTTCAACCTTCAGGAACATTATTTCTCTGGCAGTGGAGTTGGGAGAAGAAATCAGACAAGCCGATTTTGTAACAGCATACTTGAATGCAAAACTTGGAGAGGATGAGACTGTGTAAATTTCAATCCCTGATGGTTTTTGTGAATGGTTAGTAGAGACTAACCAGAAACCATGAAGAAAATCTGTGTTAGAAGTTTTCTTTCAGCAGATAAAGGGGAATATGTCCTCAAGCTGTGTAGATCCCTTTATAGATTGAAGCAAGCAGCTAGATTGTGGTATAATACCATGAGTGAGAAACTGATACAGATTGGTTTCAAGACCTCTGAGGCCAACCCTTGTCTTTTTTTAAGAAAGGATGCAATTTTGTTTGCATGGGTCAATGACCTTATCATTATTGGAAATGGTAAAGGGAGAGTCATGGAGACACTCAAAAAGGAATTCAAGATAAAAGATCTTGGTCTGGCGCAACAGGTGCCAGGAATGAAAGTCAGTAAGAGCAAGAACGGTATTAAGTGAGACCAGAGCCATTATGTGGAAGCTCTTTTTAAGCAATATGGCTTAGAGGATGCAAAGGAGTTTGGTACTCCCATGCAGTCAAACATTTGTTTAGAGAAGTCTACAGATGAGGATTATCTGGAGTTTGTTCAATCTGGAAATGACTACAGGTCAGCTTTTGTATTGCTTAATTATTTGGGGCAGTGTATAAGGCCTGATATTGCTTTTGAAATTGGTGTCTTGTTGCAACACTTAGAGAAGCCAAGCATGAGGCATTGGTCAGCGTTTAAGAGAGTTACGAGGTATCTGAAAGGAACGCACAGTCTGGGACTGGTGTTTACAAAGTCAGCAAACTTTGATTTGGTGGGTTATTCCAATGCAAGTTGGGAAGATGGTAACACTAGGGAATCAACAAGTGGTTTCATATTCTTCTTAGGTAAGAATCTGGTGTCATGGATGTCCAAGAAGGTGTCAGAAATAAGTCTTTCATCAAAAGAGGCTGAGTATAGAGCTGAATAAGCAGGTTCACAGGAAGCAAAATGGTTGAAAAAAGTCTTAGAGGATACACATAAACCACAAGGGTTTGCATTGTTTTATTCTGATAACAAGAGTGCCATTGCCTTGGCGCAAAACCAAGTTTTCCATTCAAGAACAAAACATATCAATGTTCACTATAAATATATTTGTGATGCAGTTAACTGCAAGGAGATTGTGTTGAGGCACATGCCCACTGGAGCAATGATTGCGGATATCTAGACTAAGGATTTGGATAGGATCAAGCATCAAGGCTTTGTGACTAACATGCAGATGTAACCCCTTTTTGATTAAGGGGGTGTTTTAAAATATGTATGCATTTACGCGTTTGCTACATATAAGTTTAATCCAAATGGGATTCACATATGGGCCTCTCCGGCCCATTGGATACTCACACGGACAATACACGCCTGTGTGGATGTCACTGATTTGGGGAAACTTGCCTCAAAACGCGTGAAACAAGCTCATTGGTACACGGGCCCTAAGGGGCTCAGTGGGGGATATGGGAAATTACAGCCAGATGGGCTTTTATGGGCATAATTGGGCCCAAGGTTTCTTTTGGACGTACTTGGCAAGATGGGCCGGCCCACCAAAGTGTGTTTGTCTCAGGTTTTGGGCTTATGGCAGCCCTTTGGGGCTGCCACCTGTGTTTCAGCCCGTGCCACTGCCCGCTTAAGGCCGCTTGTATCCCTTGGTTTGGCCCACGCGGGGCTATTGCAGCAGCCAAGGGATTCTGCGGGGTGCAACGCCGCGTGGGCCCGGCTAGTTGCAAACGGTGGCCACCGCCATGGGAGCAAGGGCCAGCTGCCCCGCTCCCTCCCCCTCCCCTTGCTTGCCATTGCAAGGGGGAGGGGGTGGCTGGCTGTGTTGAACCAGCCAGCAACCAACCGCAACAACGTGGTTGGTCAGGGCATAGGGGATTTCATCACCCCCTTTCCCAGGGGATGACAAGGCTGTTTGCAGCAAAGCAACCAGAAGTTGGGGGAACCTGACCACCCCTCCATCATTGAAGCAACGCAGAGGCCAGGGGCACTCTCCCCCCCCCCTTTACCAAGGGGGAGGAGCAACGGGGCTGAGGGGATCTGACCACCCCCCAGCCCACTTCCATTGAAAACACCCTGGGGGTATCAACCCCCAGGGCCCCTAGTAGGGGGAATGGACCGCCCCCTCCAGGTATCTGAGAGAAAGAGGGGGGGGGACAGCATGTCCGCTGGTCACACACCCCCCCATGTGAGTATGAGACCGGACCCAGGTGTGTCCTGGGTTCACCTGGCCATTTGTATGGCCAGGGGCTGGTTGAATGAGGCAACCAGCCAGTGTGTGAGGCAATAGGAGCGGTTGTAACAGACAAACAACCCAGGTGCTGGTTCAGCCCCGTAAGGGTGGAAATACCAAAATGGACTGGAATGTGCTGGTTGTAAAGGTTCAGGGACTGATTCCATGTCGGCTGATGTAGGCCAAACCAAGTAACAAGGCCTTTAGAGCCTGTAGAGCTCTTTTGGGGCGGAAAGTTGGCCTTTTGGCTTGTTGTATCATGGGCTCACAAGAGGCCAATCTTTTGTACTTAAGGAGCTCTTCTCCCTGCTGTTTTCCATCCATCCATTCATCATCCAATTGAATTCATCAACAGTATCATCCAACGTGTTGCCCCATTGTGAGAGCCCATCAAGCAATTATTGACACAAGGTGTCCAGCATTTCTTTTGATTTGAATACTGCTCATTTGCCTAAGCTAATTGCTGGGGCCATAATTATAACACCATTGTTCAAGCACTTCAAACCTGGTGCGCAACAATGACAAGATTGAAGATTTAGAAATTATTTGAGAGTCTTTAACTTTGGTTTACCAGGACTTTGCTGATGTCTTTTCAGCTTCAAAGGCAGATAAACTTCCTCCTTCCCGTTCTTATTATAACAGGATTGAATTTACTGGCCAACCTCCAGCACCTGGACCAGTCTACTCTCTCTCAAAGCAAGAATCAACCGCACTTCAAGAATACATTGCATAAAATGTATTGAAATGATTTCTTTGACCAAGAAATTCAAATACAGGTTTGCCCATCCTCTTTTTCCTGAAGAAAGACAGCAGACTTTGCCTTTTTTTTGCTACAGGAAACTGAACCAGGTGACCAGGAAGACTGCCTACCCAGTACCGCCTATGTTGCATCTCCTTACCCTCTCTCATGGAGCTGCTTATTTCTTGAATTTAGAACATGGAGGCGCTTTTTCTCTAGCTTCTGGACCTTGCTATTCCAACATTTGAAGATCACTCGCAATTTATTAATGGCTTACCACCCGTAAAAGGATGGGAAAACCAGCAATTTAATCAGATTCTCAAACATTATCTCCAAATGTATGTTACCTATCAACAGGAAAACTGGTGGCAATGGCTTGCGTTAGCCAAGTTTCTGTAAAACAACTCCACTAATTCCACCACCAAGCATTTGCCCTTCCAAAATCTTTATGGTAGCAACCCAACTTTGTCATCTCTCTGATACCAGGAAAATTGCAGTCCTTTAGCTACAGATAGTGATAAAAATACTGGAATAATAATAGTATTAATTATTCCAAAAATAAATGCTTAGAGGCCCCAATAAATAATTTAATAAGAGCAGTTGCAAGGTTTACTTGGTTTGGTAATAAAAGGTTTTCAATATGTATATACAAGAGGGGCCGCAGTATTATACTACTGGGGGTCTTTACAGACAAAGCAACCTCTCTTCAAGGGGCCTCCTTAGGGAGTTTAAGAACCTTGGAATGAAGATGGGTGCCTTAGAAAGGGCTTATTCCACTTATAGCCCGGCATAAAAGCACACTGGCCTGGACAGGAATGGAAACACTCATTCTGAGCACTTTATCACGAAAACCCTGCAATAATAGGAAGGGTTTCAGAGCAGATGGGGTGGATTTCCTGACTAAACTTCAAGGTTTGATTGGTTTTTAAGAAATGAATAATAATACTACAGACTTGGTCATAAATAACTTGCTTAGACTCTTCATAAGCACTTGAATAACAATGACACTGTTTCTGATTGATAATAATAATTCCTGGTAAACTGATGATGGAATAATGGATCCAAAGAGGTCTGTATAAATACCTTTTTGGGGTGATTTTGAGCTTCTCAGGACGAGTAGAGATAGTTCTGCTCATGGGCTGAGGCTTGAAAGCCAACCAGAGCAACATTAGTACGTCTACTTGGTGCTGTTAATCATCTGACCTTAGATCTGCTGGATATCTTTACTATTTTAGCCACAGGATCTGTTAATCTATTATGGCGTAAATTTGATCATTCTGCACTCATCCTTCATATGTACTATTTTTATTGCTTTGAAGTTAATAGATGTGGACGTTTACTAATTTTCCATTATCTGCTGATCATGTAGATAATTTTTAATAATTTTTATGAACACTCCTTGTAGTGTTTTGTGGTCTTCAAAGATCAGAGTCAATGATTTAAGTGGTAATCCTGGATCTTTAATTTATTATTAAAAAATGTTCTAAACTTAATTTTTCTTAATTTTAATCAAGTTTTGATCCTTTTAGATTATTACTAATGCATATTTCAACTTGTTACATATTCCAGGCAACCCTAATTAGGTTGTAGCTCTTTTGAGCAGTACCTGGTTGTCAGATTAGTCACAACGGATCCAGATGCAGGGATCAGTCAGTACAGATGCGTGCGGGGTAGGATCCGCTGCGTGCGTGGCAGAATTTAGCTGCGCGCGGGTCTCTAGTACGGGGGAAACTGCTACTGCAATTAATTAGGGTTATGTAATGATGCAGGGCTGTGCGCCGGAATTGTGACATAACACATTTCCGGGTGTAACTCCAAAAAGGTACACAACACCTCAATTCTGAGTGAATTTTAGGTGTAAACCCTATACGTGAAAACACATGTGAAATTTTAGAATGGCCAAAAGGTGCCATACTTGTGTTGTAATTTTTAGTACTTTTCTTTTTAATTATTTTGAAAATGTAAGAACTTGGATTTCAAGGGTGGGGTCAGTGATTGACCCTACCCAATTTTGGGTGAGTAATCCATTTCTTCAATAATATTTATGGATTTCTCACTCCTTCTTTTGTTAATTTAGATATTCTTTTTTTTATAGTTTTGTGTTGCTATGACAGGTTGCTCTGTACATAGTAGCAAGCTGAAATTCCCCCACTCCAAGATATGTCTATATCTGAAGAAAAAAATTCTGGGTCAATGCCTTCTGCTGGCTCTGTATTTCCTTAGTTTTATGGGTCCATCAGGGATATTGTGTTCAGGAAACCAATCAGCATTCTAAAATCTCAAACTAACCTTGCCTTATCATTATTCCAAGCTATAATTACTGGGGTAGTGATATCCACTTTTTGATTGTGTACCACTTTCCTTAAGACTTGTAAGTCAACCAACTCTTGAATAGAGCAGCTCTAGATTCTGGACTAGAAGGGTAAGCAGGTCTCCTGAGGTTAATTGGGTAAGGAGGCTTAATGGTTAGAGTCAGAATAATATCATGTCCTTTGATGTTACCAATGGGGTGATCCTTGGTACAGGAATCATTCTGATTTTCAAAGAATACTTGAAGGATGTCCTGTTCTTTTTCTTCATTGAGAAGGGAATTCAAAGCTGCTTGAGAGAAGTATTCCTATGTGCAGAGAAGACTCAATACTTCCTTCAATAACATTGATGGGGTTAGTGATCATCAAATCATACTCAGAAAGTGATCCATCAGTATCATCAAGGTGAGGGTCAGGATTATCATACCCTTTTCCTTCAATAGGATTAATTCTTTTCCTAGGTAGAGGACAATCAGGTTTTACATGTCCTTTTTGGTTACAGTTCCAACATACTTTTTCCTTTGACTCTGGAGTTTCCTTGACCTCCAAGTTGGTTGGATTAGTGGCTGGTTAGTCCTTAGTTTTGGCAGTATACTCTTCCCTATCCCTAGTATTTTGTTCCCTGGGGAGTCTGTTGACTTTCTTATCAAGACCATTCATATCAATAGTCTCTTCCAACACACCTATCAATGTAGAAAGATCAGAATCCATAGGCATCCTGCACCTTAAACTGTGGTTGATTTTTCCGGGACATAAGTTGAGAAGTCTTTCATTGACTTCTTCTTTATCAGCATCTTGGTAAAAACAGTCTAACCTCCTTTTCTGGTCTAAAAACCACTTATGAGGTTTGTCCTTGGATGGATCAAACTGGGAGGTTTCAAAATTTTTCATCATCTTTCTTTTCCAAATCCTAGGACCAAATTTTACTTTGATCAATTCTTTCCAAGAATTCCAGGATAAAGATCCAACTTCTTCCCTTTTATTGATAAAGCAATCAAGAGCCACTCCTTCAAACAGTCTGGGCAATCTTACCACAACTATTTTATAAGGGAGTTTGTAAGAAGCAAGGGTATAATCAATAAAGTTAATGAAACTGACATGGCTGTATTCTCCTTCTCCGGAGAATTTAGGCCATTCAGTAATGGGAGGCAGTAACTTCAAAGCCTGTTCTATTTCAGGAGTAGGACTGGGCCTAAAAGATTCATCCCTGGTTGTCCTAGTTCTGGCAGGAACACTAGGAGTACTGGTGAACCTAGAAGGTCTTTCCAGGTCAATGACTGGGGAGTTCGTAGAATTGACTTTAAGATCTCTGAGATCATTCTTAATCACACCTAACTTTAAATCAAGTTTGTTGTTTATTAAATCAATTCTTTTAATCAGGTGGGCTGAAGGAGTAGGACTAGTTTTCTTAACTTCTTCCTTAAGCTGGTTCATTGTTGCAAGAATATCTTCCTGAAGAATTGATTGGTTATCATCAATATGTTTCATCAGGTCCAACTTACTAGATTTTAAACTATCCTTGATTTTTTGTATTTCTAACTCATCAATTCTCATAGTCTGAGAATGGGTATCAATCACTCTGAAAATACTCAGACTCAATTTGTCCAATTGTTGATAAACTTTTTCAAAACATTGGCTGATAACCATAAAATTGTGAGACACATTTACAGAAAAGCTATTAAGAGCTTCTACATCTAATTGTGGTACAACTTTTTCCACATCTTGGCTAGGGATATTATACTGTCCCAATCCTTTGGGTTCCTTAACTTCTGATGGGCTGAGGACCTCTTCTTTTTGGGGTCCTTTCCCTCTAAGGAAGCCAACTGATCCCAAGAATTCCAGTTCTGCACCTAGCCTTCTACCTCTTTCTTTGGGATCAACTTTTGCAGAGAAATCTGAGATTTCTTTTCCAGAGAAATAGCTCTTCTCATACCTGGCTGATCCTCCTGGGTCTAAGCCAGTTTGAATTGTTCCCAATAGCTCACATGCTCTTTCACTAATACCTTGACTCTTTCCTCCTTGGTTGAGTCCAGCCGGTGTGGCATAGGAGGACTGGTATCCTCCTGGGATAACTTGTTGGTCAATGAGTGATTCTCCAACGCTCTGTTGGTCAAGTTAGTGGCCACGGTGTGGAAAGAATAAGGGTTATCCCCCTCTAATTGTCCCAAGGTTTGGAAGTTAACGGTTCCCTGCGTCTGAAAGGAGATGAGGATGCCCAAAGTCGCACTTGAATGAGAAATAGAAATAAGGAGATAAAGAGATAAAGAAAAGTAGAGAGAGAGTGAAATTGCCAATCCTTCAATCCTAAGAACTGTCCACCTGGATGTGTATCCGGTATGAGTTCCTTTAATCTCTTGGTGAGATGATTGATCCAATCCAATGATGTGATGGTCTGATTGCATGAATAACCCTCTTGGCTAACCCGGAGTTGAGAGTGAGGATAAATCCTCCCTCTCAACCCTAACCTAAGTACAGGCGCAAATAACAGTATGACAAAGAAACAGAAAAAAATCCCAAAACAGAAACCCTAGCCTCCTCTCCCCACCTCTGTACCAAACTCCCCCCAACATCCGTACGCCGTTCTGTCCATCCGGTTTGTCCTTCTCATGATGCGGTCCTTGCACCGCGCCCTACTTTGAGCCCCCTGCGCCTGTCCATATCTGTTCATCCGTGCCTGTTGTGGATGTCCGGTATTATCCGGCGTGATCCGCGCGCTTGCACGCGCTCTCTTTCCATTCCTTTATAGCCCGTGGATTTCTCCGGCCCTATGTATCCAAACCGGCGCGCCCGCAAACCTAGTCAAGCGCACTACCTTCTGAATCCAATCTCCGGGGCGGATTGCCGCCCACGCCACATTTGATGCTGAGCCCGACCCATCCACTAGGTGCGGAGCCAAAAAGCGGCTGCTGCTGATCCAGCAGCTGCCGCTGCTGAGCACTCCGCATACCCTAATGCTGAGCCTGCTTTCCTCCAATGCTGAGCGCGCAGCCGCGACGCAGTTCCCAATCCATGTCTATAAATTGACACCACAATGGTTGTTGCTTTTGTTGTCCTGTGTGACACTATGGTCACTGGTTTGAGCCCCCTCATTGCGCTCGCAACTGGAGTCCTTTCCCCTATGGGTTCCTCTGGGCAGAGATCCATACAATGGGGCTCTACCTGTTGCACCGGTTTTGCGCCTGTTTTGGTACATAGCACTAAAATAAATGAGTAATTCTTTTGTCAAAACTTTTGAGAAAAGACTTAAAAATGTAAAAAAAAAATATATTGTGTATTTATATTTTTAATTATTTTTTATATTTATTTTAACTTACTTAAAGTTAAATTCAATGTTACCAACAGTTGGTTGGGGTCACAACTGTCCTTGGGGGGTATTCCAACAGGGTCTGAGTGAGTTCCAATCAGATCCTGGGATAAATTCAATGGTAAGTCCAAGGGTACACTGTCTGGGACGTCCTCTAGGAGGTCCTGGTCAATGAGATCACCAAAAACCAAATCCACGAGATGGATAAAGACAAAAAATATAAGTTTAAGATTTTTGTGTTTTTACATGGCAAGATGATATTTTTAAAAAAATAATCATTTTTATTAGTTTTGGATTTTTCTTTATCTTCAGGATTATTTAGTTTATAAATATAAAGCTTCCTTAGACAAAAATTCCACTCCTTATGTTGCCTTCATAAAGAATGGAAATTGATAATTCTTTCAAGCTCAAGTTCTTTGTCCTTTTTAACCTGCTGTTTATAATAAAGCAATTTCTCTTGTTGTTGCTCAGGAGTTATAATAACAGTGACAAAGTTATGGAGTTTTTCTTCTTTTTTCTTTTTAAGAAGGTTCAAATAACAATTGATCAATTCTCCGTTGGTCTTAAGATCCACTAGAGAAAAAAAGGATCAAAAATATATCTTATAAGTATTTTAACTTATTTTTAAGAAAAATAGACTGGTCCAAGGAATAAATAATCAAAGATTTATTATTTAAGGATATTTCACGGCCAGACCCCCAGTTGTCAGCTCTCTGATACCAGGAACCTTGCAGTCCTTTAGCTACAGAGAGTGATAAAAATACTGGAATAATAATAATAGTAATTACTCCAAAAATAAACGCTTAGAGGCTCAAATAAATAATGTAATAAGAGCAGTTGCAAGGTTTAATTGGTTTTGTAATAAAATGTTTTAAATATGTATATAAAAGAGGGGCCACAGTATTATACTACTGGGGGTCTTTACAGACAAAGCAACCTCTCTTCAAGGGGCCTCCTTAGGCAGTTTAAGAACCTTGGAATGAAGATGGATGCCTTAGAAAGGGCTTATTCCACTAATGGACCGGCATAACAGCACACTGGCCTATACAGGAAGGAAAACATTCATTCTGAGCACTTTATCACAAAAATCCTGCAATAATAGGAAGGGTTTCAGAGCAGATGGGGTGGATTTCCTGACTAAACTTCAAGGGTTGATTGATTTTTAAGAAATGAATAATAATACTACAGACTTGGTCATAAATTACTTGCTTAGACTCTTCATAAGCACTTGAATAACAATGAAACGGTGTCTGATTGATAATAATAATTCCTGGTAAACTGATGATTGAATAATGGATCCAAAGAGGTCTGTATAAATACCTTTTTGGGGTGATTTTGAGCTTCTCAGAACAAGTAGAGAGAGTTCTGCTCATGGGCTGAGGCTTTCAAGCCAGTCAGAGCAAGATTAGTAGGTCTACTTGGTGCTGTTAATCAGCTGACCTTAGATCTGCTGGATTTCTGTACTATTTTAGCCAAAGGATCTGTTAATCTATTATGGCGTAAATTTGATCATTCTGCACTCATCCTTCATATGTACTATTAGTATGGCTTTAAAGTGAACATATGTGGACTTTTGCTAATTTTTCAGTATCTGCTGATCACGTAGAAAATTTTTATCAATTTTTATGAACACTCCTTGTAGTGTTTTGTGGTCTTAAAAGATCAGAGTCAATGATTTACGTGGTAATCCTTGATCTTTAATTTATTATTCAAAAATGTTCTAAAATTAATTTTTCTTAATTTTAATTAAGTTTTGATCCTTTTAGATTATTACTAATGCATATTTCAACTTGTTACATATGCCAGGCAACCCTAATTAGGCTGTAGCTCTTTTGAGCCATACCTGGTTGTCAGATTAGTCACAACGGATCCAGATGCGGGGATCAGTCAGTACAGATGTGCGCGGGGTACAATCCTCTGCGTGCATTGCAGAATTTAGCTGCACGCGGGTCTCTAGTACGCGGGAAACTGCTAGTCCAATTATGTGGGGGTATGTAATGATGCAGGGCTGCGCGCCAGAATTGTGACATAACACATTTCTGGGTGTAACTCCTAAAATATACACAACACCTCAATTCTGAGTGAATTTTAGGTGTAAACCCTATACGTGACAACACCTGTGAAATTTTAGAATGGCCAAAAGGTGCCATACTGGTGTTTTAATTTTTAGTACTTTTCTTTTTAATTATTTTAAAAATGTAAGGACTTGGATTTCAAGGGTGGGGTAAGTGAGTGACCCTACCTAATTTTGGGTAAGGAATCCATTTATTTAATAATATTTATGGATTTCTCACTACTTTTTTGTTAATTGAGATATTCTTATTCTTATAGTTTTGTGTTGCTATGACAGGTTGCTCTGTACATAGTAGCAAGCTGGCAAACTTTCTCTTCTTTTCATGTAGAAACTTCTCAAACCGCTACCAATTACCTTAATGACATTCATTCCCTTCAATTCCAACTTTGAAAAAACCTCAAAGCAGCAAAACAGTGCTACAAGGAACTAGTAGATCAACTTTGCACTTTGGCCCCAGCCTTTGCAGTAGGTGATCAAGTATGGCTCAATTCTTGCAATATTAGCAGTAATTTTCCAACCCAAAAACTCTCTGAAAGAAAGCTTGGCCCCTTCAAAGTTTAATCAGTCATTTCCCCTAACACTTTTAAAATTACTTTACCTGCAAAATGGAAAGGTATCCATCCGGTCTTTCATGTGTCTCTCCTAGAGCCAGCTCAAGTCCTACACCCGGGAAAGAATCATCCCCCTCCTGAACCGGTTAATCTCCAAGATCAACTAGAGTGGGATGTAAGCCGCATCCTGGATTCCAGGTTATGCAAAGGAAAGCTTCAGTACCTTTTTGAATGGACTGGCTTCCAGTGCAATAATGATTGCACCTCGTGGGAAACAGCCCTTAACCTTTGCAATTCTCCCAATTTAGTTTGGAACTTTCATGCAAAATACCCTTAGAAACCTTGCAAATCATGACTCAATCCCTTCCAATCCCATTCCACACTTCCATCCCATTTCATCCCCTCAATCTCATCCCATTTCCTCATTCCATCCTCTCCCTCTTCAGTTTCTAAATTTGTTCTTTTATTTTCACAATCTTTTAACCACTCACATTTATTTATTTCAAGTAAATTCTATTTCTTGCAAAATCAATATATATATATATATCATGATAAAAATAAAGATAAGATATAAAAAAAAATTACATAAAATTTATTACAAATTTTCCTTGATTTCCCTTTCCGCCTCTTCCCCATTCTCCATCAATTCCTCTACCATTGACCTAAATTCATCCAAATCTTCATCATTTATTAAAGAAAAAATCCTTTGAAAAATAATAACTTGTGAAATAATATGTTTTTCAAATATTTCTTTGCATTTTGCAGTTACGGCCCTCTTTGGCCAGGCATTCCATCCACCTCCCTCCAAGAGCTCTTTTTATGCTCTCTTACTTTGGCCTCTCAATGAACCCTCTCCAACATTGCCAGTCAACCTCCTGGCATCAGTTTCAACCGGTATCATGACTTGCACCTGGGTCACCTTGCTTTGGCTTTCCATCCCATTTCCCTACATTCCAACTCCTCTTTCATTTCTTCCGCCCTTCTCTGCTCCAGTTCCATCTCCTCCATCTGCTCCTTTTCTCCCATCTCCCTCTCTCTCTTTGTTCCCATTCCCTCCTTCAGTTTCTGTCCATTCCACCCTTTGTTCTTTGACTACTGCTATAACTTGATCTTTGCCTTGAACCTTTCCTTGCACCTTGTAATTCATTTTGGCTGCCTGAAGTTTGGTCAATGGTTCCATATACAGTGGTGGTGCTGGTGGCGTTTTGGTTGTATATCTTCAAAATTGTGGCAATACTAGCAAGAGAAAGAATTAAATTAGTTTCATTTCTCTTATCCATTCATAAGCGGTCTCTAAGCCTTAGTTCACCAGGGTTTTGTACGCCTAAGAACTCAATCTCTGGCACTGGTGGTAAATTATAGTTAACCCGTGGTGCAGACCTTTGACCTTGCACTCCACTTGTGGATGCTACTTGGGTATTGACCACTGGCTTGCTATTTATAGGAAAATTGCAGGCAACTTTTTGAAGATGGCATTGTTTGTATTTTCCTTGGAGACCTTGTGAAGCAATACTAGGGATAAATCATTCATTTTGAGGAATGCAGTTTTTGCAACAGCAAGAAAACTATTAAAACATATTCAATTATGAATTTATTGTTTAAGCAATGAAGTAAATGGTAGTATTAGGGGTATACAGTATCTAAAACAACTTTTTGAACTGATGGGAAAATCATCTCAATGCTTGCAGAAGCTTGCATCTTTATACCCGGGCAACTGTCATCCTTCAAGAAGAAGGGTCATTTTCTTCCTCACTTTGACATATCCTCTCCTCAGTACCATCTACCTCAGTCCAGAAGCGTGACAAATAGAGCACAAAATCAATGTTTCCTGCGGCTTACTAATTCTGGCTTACGTATTGACCTTCAAATCTTGGCAATCAACTCAGTATATACTTTCCAACCTTTCAGTTAACTCTACTCTGTTCAACCATCCATTTGAGCTCTGCTCTTTCACCCTGGGTATCATCAGCCCTTGGAATTCCATTCTTGGTCACAAACTCTCATTAGCTTGCACTCATGTCTAGTTAGCCACACCAACTGTATAGTTTGCAATTTATCTAGTCCCTTACCCTGCATAAACTACAACCTCACCTTTTCATTGTCTCTCATGTCATTCATTCCTGTGTCATCCATTTAAGCACTTGTTCCCGCAGATTCCATTGTCTTGCATCTATGCCATGACCTCAGAAATGACTATACTGTTATTTCATTTCCCATTCCACACTTGTCATTCATTGCGTTGCCTACTTCTAGCTGTAGCTGGCCATCAATCAGGTTTTATCTAGTCACTTTGGATTCCCTTATAATGGTTGTCTTGCCTGCCTGAAGATTGTCTCCTCAGTTATTTAATTTCATACATTCTTGCATTTTGCTAAATCCATTCATCACATTGGGCTTGGGCTTTGTTTTCCCTTCCATCAGAAAAATTCATCCCTCTCACTGTTTGTTGAAATCAATTATAAGTTTGCACTTTGCAGTTAGCCTTGCTACTTGCACTTTACCTTGCACTCAGTCTCTTCCTTTATGTTCAAAATCATCTAAGATTTCCCTATAGTACGTGGGGTGGTTGTGTGACAGATGCTGTCAATCCACTTGTCAATATTGCTGCCATGTACATGAAGTTGTTAGGGTCCACTATTCAGAGAGGGATAGGAGAAACAAAGAGGGAATAAGAGGGAAAGGAATACAGATCACTGGTCACCAAGGTGGTTGCCCCAGAGTCAATCACAATGTTGCTGGGACTGCTAACAGAACGTATTGTATGGTTCTCTTGGTGCCCCTGGGTGTTGGCTGGTGGCTGGGAGGATGTGATAGCATGAATCTGATTTGGGGACCCAGCATGGTGTGCAGATGGTTGGTTGGCTGGTGGCAGGAAATGGGGTGGTTCTTTGCAGGGCACCATGCTGGTGGGTGGTAGGTTAGTGTCAGCTTGTAAGGTTGGGCACCATCCTTGTCAGTGATTGGGTGAGTTGCATTAAGTTCAATGACCTCCTTGTTGAACACACAGCTCATTTGGGTAAAGGGACTTTCCCGCCGGCAATGTTTGCTTGGGAAGCGTAGATGTCACTTTACATTGTACGTTGTGTATTTTCTGTTAGTCCACAACCTTGGCTGCGGTCATGAGTGTTGTTCTGGCAGGAGGTGTCAGGCCAGGTCATGGATTTGCAGCCTGCACAGCATTGACATTAGAGGGGTTATTGGTGGAGTTCCCCTGGGTGCACTCGCTGTCATACAACAAGATGATGGATTGTGTGTTGGCGGCGGTTGCTGATTTGATCCAATTGAGTTTTTAGCCAATGGTTTGAAGGATCTGGGATTGCATGGTGCCGGGTGGTGGTTGGGTTAAGGCCTGCATCAGGGTGGAGACCATTTCTTCCAGGACAGATTGGCCCAATTGTCCAAGTTTGGCACCAATATTCTTCATGCGGTTGAGGGGAGAAGAGATCAATCCCTCCATCATTGTCATCTTGTACAGCAACTTGTCCCATAACTCAAATTTGAGTGTTTGGGTTGACAGTTGAAAATTCATTTGGATTTTTTCATATGCTTTGGCAGTGGTGGGTCCATTGGTTATTAACGGTCAGATTTCTTGGTCAATGTTCAATGAGAAAAAAATTTCAGAGCAATGCTTTCAAATTGTGAAAGGTTCTGTAGATTGGTTAGGTCTGTGGTAAACTCAGGAATGCCAAAGACCAGGATTCAAATTGTATTGATTCTGTGAATCCACTTTTCAGCATTGCTGCCATTTAAGCAAAGAGTTTCCACTGACTTGGAGTACTCGCCAGGGTTTGCCATAAATCTGGTTTTTTCACTGTTTTTGGAGCCACTTGGTTTGTTCTCAGGGAATTTGGTTTCCATTACTAAAGAAGTCACTTTGTTGGGATTGTAGGATGGCTTTTTTAGTCTCTTGATTTGATGTTCCATTGACAGTGCGTATGGAGTTGTTGGTTGTCCCTTCTGTTTGGGGTTTGGCCTTGGTAGCATGAACTTGTTGTTTTTTGAGCAGGCTTTTAACCTGTTGGTAATTAGATTTGGAAATTGTTACTTCTTGTATTTCTTATGCCTGGGCCGCTTTATTTATTATATACAACTGTCATGGAGTGTGATATATTGTGTGAAATTTATATCATGTATGTTATGTATTTAGCGGGCTATGTTTGTATTTATAAATGATTGCCCTCTGGTGGTCCCTCTTGGAGGCAGACCCACCGGACTTTTGGTTTGATGCAGAGGCTGCTGGTATGTACCACCTGTTTTCCCCACTGGTAAATGAGTGGGAAGGGAGCTCATTCTCATTCCAGACTAAAAATAAATGATAATCATGAATCCCAAAATGAATAATAATATAGAAAACAGAAATTAAATTTGAAATATTCCCCTGGGTGCAGTGGTATTTAACAAGATGAAGGAATTTCCAGGCCAGACCCCCAAATTTTTGGAAAGAAATTATGTGCTACACTAATTGTCCGCACCAATCCTGCTCCGGTACTGGATAATTCCCTAGCCCTTTAGTTACAAAACCCACTCTGCACAAGAATAGATTCCTAGGCTGTTGCTCTGCCTCCTACAGAAGCTCCCTTATCTAACTTGCAATGAAATAACAGTAATTAACTAGCAGGGACTCCCCAAAAAGCTCCATAATTGAACTATTCCCTGAAGTAACTACTAGCTAACTTAAAGAGATGGTTCTTCAGACCTTTGCGCACAAAAGACACACCAATGATAAAAGAATATTCCAATATATGATGACAATAATAAACTTTGTACCCATATCATAAGATAATATAACATGCTCCCCAAGGTACCGCCAATCAGAAATCTTCTTTTATATACAACCTCCAAAATTACTAATATGGAAACAAAAGGAAATACCAAAACAATGAATTCCTATACTGTCTCCCTAATGCGCTCTGCAATGACCTGGCCCACTATTAGTCCTGATCCTACTAGCCAATCTGTCTGCATAAATTAGATCTTTTGGGTTCCTGTAAACTTTGATGAACCTACCAATTGATTTGCACTGATGCATTGCCAACAACCAATCCCTTTCAACCTTCCACAGCAGATCCCTGTAAATCCTGCACACAGCATAACGAAAGACCCCTGCCAATCTTCCTTACAGATCCTTTTCAATCTGTATGCTGCCTGTTTAATTGCAGTGTTCAATTGTCCCAAAAATTACATGTCTTCTGCAATTCCAATGCATACCACATAATCAGCTTTTTTGACGCATACCCCATAGTTCCAATTGCTTGCCTTTGCATTCTTGCTCCAGAATACATAAGGGCAGGAGAGGATAGTTACCAACCACGGTTAACCTTCTTCAAAAGGCAAAACTCCAGCCATTGATTTGGAAAAAGAAAAAACTCAAGCTATTGCTTCCCCAAAAGGCAAAAGCCCATACTCAGTTCACCTATTGTGCTTCAGAAGCCTGAAATACAAAACTTCTGAGCCTGCTTTTCCTCTGCCAGAGTAGGCAACTAGCTATATTTTAATTTTCAAACCTATTGTGCTGCGGCTTCCGGGTCTGCGCACTGCTGAGCCCCTCAGTCAAATTTCTATGTTTTTCCTGCTTGCGTCCATGTCTATAAATACCCACCACAAAAATTAAAAATTAAATTGAATTCATTTTCACACAAAATTTAATCAAAGCAGGAGATGAGTGCTGCTGATTCTGATGCTATAGAGGTCATTGGAACCATTAACATTCTATGTGCTAAACAAGCTCATGTTGGAAATAGGCATGAATTTTCTTCCAAACATTTGTGTAAGCTAAATTCTCAATTAATTTCCAATATGTCAATTAAAGTTTCTTGAAGGTATAAATTCGCTTCAGCCAAAGGAGTGCTTGATTGACTAGAATGTGTATTTCCTTTTATAAAATTGTGGAAAACATCTGATTTCCAATTTATATTGGATTTTTTGAAAGTTTTTCTGGAAGTAAAAATTTGTTTTTTTAATGACAATTTTGGAGAACAATATTCTGTTGATTTCTCTGTCTATCTTGCCCTGTCTCTTTTTCCTGCTAATTTTGCATTTGACATCTACCTTTTTCCCACTGTACTTGAACCCCAAACTTGATTGGGTAATCCCTAAATTCTCACTGTGTCTCCTACTGAGGCTACTCTCCCTAACCTCAATCTTCAACTACAACAAAGGAACCTGTTACAAGGCGCTATCCAAATCTCCTCAACCTTGACTCATCAATAACTTGATCACCTTGGTATAGACGTGTTCCAGAGTAGAGGAAGATACTTCACAGTAGGAGGTAATTGGGATAAGAAGTTTAAGATATGCACCATTCAGTCTAACTTCCCCTCCTCTACTTATCAAAAGCATTGAGAATACTTTGACCAAGAATATTTCTCTCAAGCAGCTCTGAATATGAAACTTTATGAGGAACTGAAGAAAGATATATTGAAAGTCTGCTTTGAGAACCAGAATGCTTTTTGTACTAAAAATCATCCCATTGGTGATATTAAAGGACATGATATGTTATTGACATTGACCATTAAGCCTCCTTATCCTCCTAAATTAAGAAGGCCAGCCTATCCTTCTAGTCCTAAGTCTAGAAAAGCTCTTGAGGAACATATCCAAGAACTGATAGACTTGCAAGTATTAAGGAAAGTAGGGCATAATGAAAAGGTAGATGTGACCACACCTGAAATCATAGCTTGGCATAATGACAAGTCAAGAATGGTAGGAGACTTCAGAATGCTCAACAATTACACTCAAGCAGATTATTATCCTATACCCGGATTGATCATGCTCTGAATAACTTGTCCAAGGCTAAGTACACCACTACTATGGATATGCTTCAAGGCTTCCACCAGATACCAATAAGCCTTGAAAGCAGGAAGTTTATGAGAATAATCTGTCATTTGGGAATATATGAACATCTTAGGATGCCCTTTGGTATAAAGAATGCTCCATCACACTTCCAGAGAACAATGGATACAGTTCTAGGTACTTACATCAGACAAGGATGGATGATGGTATATATAGATGATGTTATCATATAATCTGATGACTGGGATACTCATATTAACCAAGTAAGATTAGTACTCCAGACTATCTCCAGAGCAGGATTAAAGGGGTCCATGAAGAAATGCAACTTTGGCTACGGAGAATTGAAAGCCTTAGGACATATAGTCTCTGGTCTAACTCTAGCTGCTGATCAAAATAAGATAGCTGCTGTCATGAATAGACCTATGCCTCAAAACAAGACTGAATTACTGTCTTTCATTAGTTTTTGCAGTTATTACAGACAATACATACCAAAGTTTGTTATGCTAACTAAAATTCTGTATGAAGTATGCAACAAGAACACCTTATTTGGAATGACTCATGAGAGACTAAATAACTATAAGGAATTAAAAATAGCTATGACCTCTACTCCTCTACTTATCCAACCAGATTACTCCAAGCCCTTCAAACCGTACATTGACGCTTGCATGGAAGGGCTAGGAGCTGCTTTACATCAGGAAAGGATAGAAGAAGAAAGACCAGTAGAAAAACCCGTACTCTTCATATCTAGACAGATCAAAGATACAGAGAAGAGATATGGGGCCAGTCAGTTGGAATGTTTGGAACTAGTATGGGCTTTAGAGAAGCCACACTATTACTTAGAAGGCACCACTTTTCAAGTAATCACGGACTTCAATGCCGTAAGAACTCTTATGAACATGAAAACTCCCAGCAGACATATTCTCAGGTGGCAAATTGCTATACAACAGTATAGAGGAAAGATGACTATAGTGCATAAAGCTGGAGCTAAACATCAGAATTCTGATAGTCTAAGTAGGAATGCTTTGCCTAATGACTCTAACAATCCAGCATATGACCCTGAAGATAAAGATATCTTTCCCATCCTGAACATCAATCTTTTTGCATTGAGTGCTCCAATAATGGGGATACACTTATGTGAATTAGATACTGCTTTCTTCAACCTAGTAAGGGATAGCTACTCTACTGAAATCAAGCTGCTGGTTACCATTATGAAATGTGAATCCCCAGAAGCAGCTTTGATAAATAGCCTTCCTGCTTCACTACTTAAACCCTATAAAGCAGGAAGGTTTACCTTTTGGGATGGTCTCCTTTACTATAGACACCAACATTCCAGCGTATTAGTACTAATCAACAAAGAACATATAAAACATATACTCCAGGAATGCCATTACAACTGTTCATCAGGGTATCTATCCACAGAGAGAAATTTAGAAAAAGTAAAACAAACTGCTTGGTGGATAGACTGGAAATAAATCACTACTGAATATACTACTAGCTGTGAAACCTGCCAGAAATCTAATAAAACTACTGGAAAAAGGTTTGGACTCTTACAGAAGATATTTGAACCTACAACCAGATGGGAAATCATCAATATGGATTTTGTCACCGGCCTCCCCCCTGGAGGTACTCATTCATATAACTCTGTCCTAGTTATAGTGGACAGATATTCCAAAAAGGAATAATTCTTACCTAACCACAAAGAAGATAGTGCTATGGATGTAGCTTTACTATTCTGGAATAGGATCATAGCTGATGTGGGTATACCCAAGATTATAATCAGTGACAGAGACCCCAAATTCACCTCTGAGTTTTGGAGGAATCTACATGATATACTCTACATGATATACTGGGTACTACTCTAGCATTTTCTACAGCATGCCATCCCCAAACTGACAGATTAGCTGAAAGGATGATAAAGACCCTAGAAGATATGCTAAGGAGGTTCTGTAGCTTTGGTCTAGAATACAAAAACTCAGATGGTTATTGCCATGATTGGGTAATCCTACTCCCAGCCCTAGAAATGGCTTATAACAGCAGTAAACATTCTACTACCAAAGAAGCTCCTTACATACTAGAAAGAGGATGGATTCCAAAACTCCCTAGGAATATCTTGAACTATAACTTAGCCACTATTCATCCAACATCTCTTGACTTTAAGAAGATGATAGATTTGGCAAATAATCATGCTCAGAAATTTGTACAAGAAGCAGTAGAATACAACAAACAAAGATGGGACAAATAACATAAAGAACCTTACTTTCAAATAGGTGATGAGATCTTGATATCTACAACCAATTTCAAAAACCTAGCAGGAAACAGAAAACTGAAACCAGCCTTTGTTGGTTTTGCAATTAAGCTGAATAGAAAAGGCTTGAAGCCACTAGATAGTAGAGCAACACCAAAAGTAGCTGGTGAATATTTGAGGAGAATAGGAGCCGGAGATGATCAGTAGAACTGAGAGAAAAATATGGAAAACAATTGGGAAAACTTCTTACCCAGCCCAGAACTCAGGAAGTAGATGGTATGGTTGTCAAACCGCACAAGGGAAGAGAATCCTGGTTCTGAGCGGGTGAAGGTACAAAAGGATCACTCAGGTGCGCGCACAACAAAGGTGCGCGCCCATTGGCATTGGGAAGCGCCCTGGGCTCAAGTACCTGAGAAGGCGCACTACAACTTACACGGTTGGAGACAAGAGGTGAAGAAATCATAACTTGAGACAACATGAGACGGAATGAGAGGATGAGATGAGATGGAAAGAAGATTGAAGGCACATTTGGCATTATGGCCCCTTTCACCATTCAAAATTCAACAGTTGGACCATTTGTTATCAAGAAGATGCATGGCAAAAATTCTGTGGAATTAATCTTGAGTGAAGAATTATCAAGGAAACATCCAGTATTTCCTGTTAGCCTAGTCAAACACTTTAAACCAAGAGAAGGCAGCAACCTCCCTCCAGCAATAATCCCAATAGAACCTGACCCTGTGAAAGAAAAATGGAAAGTCAGAAGGATATTGAGAGATAAGAAAGAGAGAGTACAAGGAAAAAATTTCAGACTATACTTAGTAAGATACAAAGGAGAATCTGCAGACAAAGATGAATGGTTACCAGAAAATAACATACCTGATGGACCAATACATCTCAGAAACTACAGAGCCAGCAAAAGGAACTGAAACACACATGAAGTTAATTTTCTCTCCCAACTTCCTCCAGATTTTTTCAGATATGGCCATATCTTTGAGTGGGGGAATGTCAGCTTAAAGAAAAACCAAAATTCTACGGCTCCATTATTGAGCTTTTTGGCCAATTAAATATTTCACTCACATTGTCACGTATAGGTTTCACACCTAAAATTCAGTCAGAATTGAGGTGTTTTGTATATTTTAGGAGTTACGGATGGAAATGTGTTTTGTCACAATTCCCGCACGCAGCCGCGGCAGCCAATGCACCTGCGCGCGGCAGAGATACAGCCCTGTCACTCCGTGGAGGTTGTGTACGCAGCCCCGGGCCTCTGACAAGTACGCAGCCGCGGGACTACGGGTTGACAGAGTGACAGGCGGCCTGAGAGGCTCAGGTACGGCGTAAACATGCTACAACCTACACGGGAACATTCTACATATGTAATAAATGTTCCCGTAGATAGTATACAGTTATAAAATACATAATATTATTTAAAAATACAAAAATAATCCTTATGATTATTTTTTATTTAATATAATTCAAAGTACCAAGAATGTAGAAAATAAGATAATGACAACTTCTAAAAATATATTAAAATACTTTAATATACTTTTATGAGAATTACTAGAAATCCATATCTTTGTGAAATACTAAGAAAACTAATGATGTAAAAATATTACATGAATTCACATGACTTATATTTTTAAGTAATTATCTTAGTACATCAACTGGAACTCAAAAACAAGGAGTAAAATCAATATTATGACTTTTACTCCAGTTATATAATACATGATGAGAACTTACCTGATATCATGATGTCCGTAGAAATTTCTATTAATAGAAATATTAAATTACTGGGAACATTTACTAAGGATAATTAATTAAATAATACATAAATAGGACAGATTAGTGTTATTCACACGTCCTAATGTCTATTATAAGGTGGAATAATTCCCATACCCTGAGGAATTTGATGCTACCCGTGCTATAGCACCAAGGAAACATGACAGGCTACCCCTGTTTACCCTGCTAGCCTTAGTGTCCGTCCCTTTGAGCACCTACAACCCTCAGAAGTACAATATTGGGACTCCAAAAGCTATAAATAAAGAGCTCTTTTGAGGATATTGATGGGCAGAGACCCAGTTATATTCATATCCAGACACTGTACAAAGGTAATCAAGTACTTGTAAGAGATAAGTAAGTGATTTATGGCAATTTCTGATCAGTGATATCTGTCCTGAACCTCTTTTTATCAATTCAAACTGCTGAAAAACCTTATAACCCCAGTATACAGGTTTAACCCATCAGTACACGTCTCAAACAGATACCCAAAGGATTTAAGAATATACCAGTAAGTTTTATTATCCTTTCTCTGTTGTGGTAGCTTGGCTACAAGGCCCTGCCACTCCACTTTGTATTTTATATACATATTATCTTTGGGTAAAAATATTCTTTAAGCTAAAGAGCCCAAAGTAACCAGGAATACGTGTTTTCATACTGAAATCCCTGAAGAGAGGTGTTAAAGATTGCCAATATAATTGTGGCCCCTCTATAAAAATATTTAATAATCAATTTATTCATATTGATTTAAAGCAATAAACAATAACCAAACCACTTAACCTTGCAATAAGCTTAATCCAAATATTTTACAGATTTTTGCTGCATTTATTAAATAATATGTTTATTATTTACTCTATCACCTCTGTTAGCTAAAGGATAGCAAGGGTCTTGGCACCCAGGAGGCTGACACACCTCTTGTCCGTATTCCTTGTAGGCATTCTAACAATCTTCAACTCCACATCAAGGCTTATCTGGAACCTAAACCTTCTACTCCAGATTGAATCCCTACCAGGTTGGATTGGTTACTGGATGTTCAAGAGTTAAGAGTCAAAGCATCAGAGATTTTTAAATCTGTTAATTCTCATAAGCCACTATAACTACTCCTTTATTTATTCTTTCTTTTTTTCTTATCAGCCTCAGTCCATTTGGTTCTGTAAAAACATCATTGGCCATTGTGCTGCCTACAAAACCCATCTCTGTGTTTGTATGTTTATCCTCTCTGATGTTCTATCAAGATTATTCTTCTTTTTTTCTCATTACTTTTTCAATCTATTGAAACCAGTCTAGTTCAGGTTTCTCATTTCACTTAACCTTTTACATGGTTAAAAGCCAAAACTCAAAAAGCTAAACCATCACGGTACCACCCTCTGAAACACCTGGACCAGGCGGAGAAAGCAACTTCAAGGCGTTAGCTCTTAAATCCCTCGGGGAATCAACTCCTTTACTCACTGACCTCAATTACTCAGTTTCAAAAAAGAAAATGGAAAGGTTTTTCAAAATGCGCAGTGTAAGACTCCAAACGGTGCTAAGCCGTGGCAGTTCTGTGGAGGGGAAAGGTGCTGTTTAGGCTGCCCTCCTAGGAGTTACAATAATATTTAAATGTAACCGGAATCAAGGTCCAGAACCTTATGGATGAGAAATCAAAGTAAGGGAAGAGGATAAGAGTTGTTGGTAGCAATGGAAACAACACTATCTGAGGCAAGATGGTGCAGGTAAATACTTGAAAAAATAAGTCAAGGTTTGTTCAGAGTTTAATAGAACAAGGCAGTTGTAAGTAACAACGCCCACAAGCTAATAACTCTGGTCGTCAGCAGCTGATTAGGAAAGATCAACTCAATCCCAACCAACCTCCAGGTTCTCAATGAACCTGCCCAACTCTCCGCAATAAAGCGCTTGAACGGTACCAGATAACTGTGGGAGGCTGAAAAAAACAAAAGCAATTTGTTTATGAAGCTCTAGAAGCAAATCAATAACAAATTCAAGCAAGAATATCCCAACACTTCTCAAGGGACTCAAGAATAGCGTGGCGAAATTCAACCTTAAAGAAGAAGGGAGGTATAACACTCCAGGTTTTAAGCTTAATAAAACCTCTTCAATCAAACGTGATTGGCTCCGGAAAGATGATCAAGTAGAGATCAAGACCAGTATGGTTGGAAAAAGGGATCAGAGTGGTATAACACACCCAAGAATTCAGGAAGGAATTCTTCTTCAACCAGCAAGGCTATTGGTTGGTGATAAGGATCAAGGTCACAAGGGACAGAGTTTGAATACGGAGGCTCAAAGGATCAAGGGGCAATCATGGATATGCCCGGATAAGTTGCTCAGATAAGTGGGGAAGGATGCCCACGGATAAGTTGATTACTGATGATGAGGGAGACAGATGAGATGATGATGTTTTTTTTTTCTCCCATGCTGCTGGGCCAAAAGGCAGGGGAGAGCCCCTCCTTTTATAGACATGAGGCCCTGTATACTATGTACAAGAGATACTACAAATAGGTGCAGGAAAATGAAAACATAAAAAAAAAAAACAAAAAAAAATAACATGAGAGGAAAAAAAAAGAAATGTCACCCGCGTCGAGAATGACCGCGGACAACCAGATGGACACCCGCAACAGCGGTCGCGGGTGTTGACATCAGCTGTCGTCACCCAATCTGCGGCGACAGCGGGGTGAACGTTCCGACGGCTGCAAGCAGTCGCTCGCGGTCATCGGTCGGATCAGATGATGGGCGAGGAGGAGGTAGAGGAGGGTTGAAGGATGAGAGGGTAGGTACAGTCGATGATTGAGCCAATGGATGGATGGATTGATGAACAAATGAACAAACCAGGGATCCAGACTGGATCAAGGATGAGCTCAAATTTCCAAGATGGTTGGTAGCGTTTGAGGATCAGATAGGCCAAGTAACTCCATGGACTAGATCAGATCCGTCAAAGGTGGGATGAGAAGTCAGACTCAGTCGGTCTTTGAAGATGAGTGAGAGCGAGTTGATGGTTGTTGTCTTGGCCGTCATCGTCGTTGTTGTTGTCGGATTGGAGGGATGTGCTGGTGGGGTGATGGGATTGTGATGAAGTTGATCAAAGAGATGGTGATGATCGATAGCCAGGGGGTGATGATGATCAGCCTGGTTGTGGTGGTGGTGGGTCAAGTTGAGGCTAGAGCTGATCAGATGATGATAGTTCTTGCTCCCGTTCGTCAGTTTGCTCATCATCATCATCATCACCATCCGATTGTCTTGATGGGGATCATTAATGAGAGTTGACGACCGTTGCGACAAGCGACGGCATTGATTGGATGAGAGGATCGGGAAGGATTGAGGGGATTGTCAAAGGTGGTTCGACGATTGCTCGCGTTGCCAAAAGCCAGGGCTGCAAGAGCGAAAAGTAGGAGTTGAACATAGGAGGGGGGGATTGAAGCGGAGAGACAGGCAAGAGGCCTTTCCTAGACCGTTAGGACAGGGAGAAGTTGAGAGATGGGGGGAAATGAAGGTACCCATAGGGGTAAAACAGAAATTTTTTTTTTTTTTTCAGTGGTGTCCCTGATTGGTCACCACATCTCTCCCCAACTTACAGACTGTCCCTAGTCTGCATCTAAAATTTGAAGGGATTAAAAAAAAGCATGGAACAAAGAAATTGAAGCAAAGATTGGCCATTTCTTGATCTTGAGAGCGATTGAAGAGTTGAGGAAAATATCTTGATTCTTCCAAATTAGCCCTAGAAGCGGCAGGAATAGAACAAGGAGGGCGTCCCAGGTGCTCACATATGTGGCATACAGTAGAGTTTTACAACAAAAACGCAGCAAATGACCATAGTGGTGCACAATTGGGAGGACTTACTTCTGAGATAAGTTGCCCCCACAACAATCAAACTTCTTGACTTGATCAGCACAGAACCTTCTGGCCAACCGAGTACCATCCAGCTCCTCCAAAACATAAGATCCACCTCTAACTTGATGAACCACTTGATAAGGGCCCCTCCAACGATTAGAGAAAAGCTTGCCCCACTGGGTCTCCAAAGGTCAATTATAAGCTAAAACTAGGTCACCTGGGTTCAAAGGCTCCCTGATTTTATTAGAGTGCTTGTCCTCCCAATACTGGACGGATTTTGCTCTGGACCCCATCATCTTTTGATAAGCTTCATCACAAACGTCTCCACTTTGCTCCAGTTGCTTGGATCTAGCAACTAAAAGATCAGTGGTTGAGGACACCTCTTCCCAAGAGATACCCAAGAAAGATTCCATTTCCAGATCCAAAGGAAGGACTGCTCTTTGACCAAACATTATTTCATAAGGTGAGTAGCCAGTAGTCCTTTTGGTTGAGATTCAATCAGAGAAGAGAACAAGAGGAAGGAATTTGCGACAATTCTTGCCACTTTCACCAGCCAGTTTAACAAGTGTAGCCTTCAAAGGGGCATGTCCTTGTTCCACCATGCCTTGGCCTTCAGGATAATAAGGAGTAGTAACTCTATGTTGTCCAGGAAGGGATCGGATCATTTCAGCAAGCTTGCCCCCGAATTCAGAGCCACCATCAGTAGAGTAAGATTGAGCCAGGCCATAACGCATTGTCCAGGTCTCGTAGAGGAAAGCTGCCACTGATCCAGAGCTAAGGTTCTTAAGAAATTTTGCTTCAACCCATCCGGAAAAATCATCTCTAGCCACAATGAGGTACTTAGCACCACCTGCCTTAATATGAACCACATCCATAGCAATCCTTCCAAAGACAGTGGACTCCCCAGTAGGATAACGAATTTCAGCTGGGCGCCTAAGATCACGTTTTTGACAAACTTCACAACTCTTGCACCATTGGGAGACGGATTTCTTCAATGATGGCCACCAGAATTGTTCGGATAGTCGTCGATAAGTTTTGGTTTTCCCACGATGACCAAGGCCTTCATGGAGACTTTCAAGGATAGAATCTTGTTTAGAGGTAATAGTAACAACAATAAGAGCACAAGGATTGCCTCTCTTCATAAGTCTAGAGCCTTGAACAAAAAAATTAGAAGACTTTTGTTTAAGAGATCAAAATTCCTTAGCAGAGAGATCAGGAGGTTTTTGAAGGGTTGAAAGGTACTGCTCTAATTTAAGCCAGAAGCCTTGTTGAAAGCCAGAATAATTTTGAGAAGAAAAAGAGAAAATAGGCTGGATTAAAGGTTCCTCTTCATTGAAATCGGTTCCAACATCAGATTTGTTGTCCCCAAGAGGTCATCGAGATAAACCGTCAGGCATGGTGAAAGATTTCCCCGGCCTGTGAACAATATCAAAAGAGAAAAGCTGGATAAAGGCCACCCAACAAGTCATAGGAGCATTGGGAAGACTGGGAGCGTTGATCATTTCAATGATGGATCAAGCATCAACTTGCAATTTGAAATGTTGGCCCCAGAGAACGGTTTGAAGTTTCTTCATCATTCGAGCCACACCACAAAGTTCCAGTTTGGGCTGGGAGTATCTAGATTCTACATCTGAAAACAACAAAGATTCATAAAGAGCAGGACGGTCCCAACCATTTTCATCTTCCTGAGTAAGGACGGCCCCAACAGATTGATAACTAGAATCAACAGCCAGCTTGATCTTGCCATCTCCAGGTCCATAAGAGATCTTTTTCAAAACTATGTCTTTACCAACTATCCTTTTGAGTAGCTGGAAAGCACATTCACAATCTTGGGTCCAAATCCATTCAGCATCTTTTCTGGTTAGACGACGCAAGGGTGCACAGATTTTGGATAAAGATGGGATAAAGATTCTAACATAAGTGACAACACCTAGAAAGCCCCTAACTTCAGTTGGATTGATTGGGTTAGGCCAAGAGATGATCTTGTTGACTTTGGCTGGTGCTATCCTTCTTCCTTCCTTGCAGACCACATGACCGACAATTTCCAGAGCAGGGACACAAGCCGCCAGTTTGGATCCAGAGACAGTAAGGCCAGATTCCTTTATTCAAAACAGAATCCTCTCCAAGGTAGTAGCATATTCCCAGATAAAACGACAAATTCCCGAATGCCAAGGTAAGAGCTCATTATCATAGTCAGATACTGGACCTTTAATTCCTCCATCGTCAATAAAGATACCAGCATGATCAGGGATTTCATCCTGAAGGATCCACATCATCTGAGCCTGATAGACTGCAACCGATTTGGTGGCTCCTTGAGGCAATCGAGTAAGTTGAAATTGACCAAGAGGAGTATCAAAAGTAGTGAGAGGACAAGAAATAGGATGTAAGGATCGTTCGTCATAGCCACCCATAATATCCCCTAGACCATAGCAAGCTCTCCCCGCAAAGGATTCAACAAATTCTTCAGTAGCAGGAGGGATACCAGAGTCTTTAATAGTAACTTTATTAAGAGGTTGAAGATCATGAACTATTCTAAGTTTACCATTACTCTTGAGGACACAGAAGACGGGGCTGGAGTAACTAGAAGTTGACTGTTCATACAGGCCAGTTTGAACTCGTTCCCGGACCAACTTGATGAATTCGTCAACTTTATCAGCAGGGATAGGGATCTTTTTCTTTTGCCAAGGATCATGTTCAACTACAGGGATGATATAAGGGAGGCCATAGGATTCCCGCAAGAGACCTCTCTCTTCTTCACAGAAAGCAATAGATTTTTCCCTTAGAGATAAGACATTTTTGATTAAATTTAACTCATCAGGAAGAAGCCATCCATCTGGACCAAAGTTGACCACCTTCAGACTTTCTTCAGTGACCCGTCCATTAGGCACAAAGGGACCAGTAAGAGATTGGGGAAGACCACAGTAAGGATTGCGAGATAGAGGAGGACACATCAGGGGAGGATTGAGGTTGAGAGGCATAGGCTGGTTGACTGGTTTGATCTTCTTAGCAACTGGTTTATACTTAGTGGCAAAAGAGAGAAGTTCTTGTTTCCTCCAAGAGTTGACCAGAGAGGCTTGATTACAAAAGCTGAGTCCAAGTTCCAACATCTTCCAAGTCCGATGTTCTGCAATATCCTTGAAGGGTGCCTTTTCCATAAAAGGAGAACCAGGAGATAATACGTTGCTCACATGTGTGGCACAAGGTAGGGTTTCAAAAATGACGGTAAAAGATTGCCCTGGCAGTGCACAATTGGGAGGACTTACTTGTACCCCAAATTGCCTCCACTGAAGCCCATATTCCTTCATACCAAAATCACCAAAAACGGAATTGCAATTAGGATCTAGTTTAGACTCATTGCAGAGATTTGAACCGGAACTGAGATAAGATTGATCAGACTCAAAAGTAGAAGGAAAAGAAGACACAACAGATCCAGAAAGAGAAGGAGATGGAGAAGAAATATTTTTGGATTTTTCTATTTTGATATGTTTTTGTTTCTTAATATTCTTGAGCTCAGAAGAGAATGATGAAAGGAATGAAAAATAAGCCTGAGGGATGGGAGTTGACCCTTGAGTTGCAGTCTGAGGCTGAAAAGAACTACAACTATTAGTAGGATCAACTATTCCCCTAAAAAATGAGAGGAACTAGAGTTATCCTTCTGCTTCCCCTTAAAAGATGATTTGGGAGAATGACCAGGAAAATCTCTTTCCCAACGACCAGAATCCAAAGAGCAAAGAGGAACTTCAATTTTACTGCCATCAGCATCAGGGAGAAGAATTCTCTCCCCAACTTGATCAGAAAACATCAGAGTTGCACCAAAGTCCATTTAGAAGGGTTGTCCCAAGATCATAGGACTGTCCAAACGAGTGATCCAAAAGTGGCAGGTTCCAACAATATTTCAACCAATCCTGACCGGTACATCTTCAGCAATACCAACCAGTTCACAAGCTTGATTTCCTATCCCATACACTGCAGAGTTGAAGCTGACCCTAGGACTAAGTTTGAGCTTGCAGGCCATAGCATCCGAGATTAAGTTAAGCTGAGATCCAGAATCCACAAGAGGAGAAACAGTTTTAGATGAGTCACCAAGATAACAAGGAAGGAAGCCAAGGGGACAGGAATAAAGGTTGGAGTCTAAAGAAGGACTGGTTCCACCAGAGTCCTCCATTAAAGTGCCAGAGGAGACTTTGAGTTCTTCAGGGCCAATTTCCACACGTCGACGAGAGACCCATTTCTTCATTCCTTCAGCAACAGATGGAGAGATTGATAGGAGTTCAGCCACAGATAGATCAGGAATTTTGAGATCAGAAATTTTCTTTAATACTCCCTCCACAGCATTGGGGTGATCCTTGGAGATGCCCCTTTCAAATCAAACTTTGGGCTGGGTGGAGGGAGGAAGTTCAGGTGACGCAGAATCTAAGATAGGATTAGAAGGTTGAGGTGAGGGAGAAGGATCAGGGTGATCTGGGAACCTTTCCATGAGTGGTTCCTTTTCCACCTCCATGTCTTCTACATCAGAGGAAGGAGGCTCAAGTGACGATTGACGTTTAACGGGTTTTTGAAGGATTGAAGTTGGCAAGGAAGGAGCCTTATGAGGTTTAGGTTCCTCATGTTGTTTCCTGGCTGGATCAGATTGATAAGTAGTCCCAGCAAGACTAGAGGAAGAAATAGCTGGAGGATACCAAGGTTGGAGGGTACCACAGGATGATCAAAATTCAAAGGAAGCAAGAGATGCTTTCACAGGAGGTGATGGCTGGTAAGAGGCCACCACATGTTGGATAGGACAAGACGAGTCAAAAGGAATTAGAGCACCATTAGGGAGGAAGTGATTGTTTCCCCTCTGCTCTACCAATTTTTCCTTTAGGTCCTTCTGAAGTTCTTGGCATTGTCCGGTTCCATGGCCTTCCCTATGACAGTAGTAACAGACCAGAGTTGATTTGGGGACAGAAGAAGGAGTTTTAGGAGTAGCTAGCGAAGAAATCTTTTGATCTATTTTGTTCTCAAAGGCTCTAAGTAACTTGGTGATTTCATCTATAGTAGTAGGTTCTCAATTGGAATTAGGATCTGCTTTAGGCCTACGATCTGCCTCCATTTTAATCATAATATTGTTTGACTCTTTAAAAGAAGGAGCATGGACCGGTTCAGTAGTTCTAGGCTTTTCAAAGGTAAGAGCAGTTTGACCTTTCATGACTTTATCCACAGTACTCCTAAGGGTGAGAAAAACAGGGAGCTTGAATTGATTATCCCTGGTGGTAATCATGGATCCAGATTTGACCAGTTCTTCTTTAATCCTTTCCTGCACAGCCAACAAAAAAGATTGGAAGAACTTTGCTCAAATTTTGTCCACTGTGTCAATGTGATCGTTTCAGATAAGATAGTTTTGAATGGGATCCCAAGACTTCCTAAAAATCTGATAGTCAGAGGCTGAAGAAATACCACCATTGGAGATCCACTGAGAAACCAGAGCATCCAAATCCTGCAGAGTAAACCAAGCCACATCTATTTTACCCCAGTATGCCAACATAGCCTTCCTGAGAAGCGTCCAGCTATGGGATTCAAATCCCTCGAAAGACTTGATTACCTCCATAACTTTATCAGAGGAGATAAAGAATCGCAACTGATAAGCCATATCAAATTCACTAGCTCCATCCACTTCAGCAGCCATTTTGTAAGAGTCCAAGAATCGCTTGACATTTGTACCGTTGAAGCCTAAGTTCTTGTTCTGAGGTTTGATCTTTACCATCTTAGGTTGGACAGGGGTGGTTGGAGTAGCGGAAGATGCCATATCGAATAACAGAGTTCCTAGGGGATCCAAAGAGCAGATTTCCAAAGTGGCTCACGAGTGTGGCAAGAGTAGGGTTTCACCAAAAACGACAAGTATCTCGCCCAAGCGGTGCACAAATTGGGAGTGCTTACTTCTAGGATAAGTTGCCTCCACGGATCAGATTTGAGGAGAGAAAAAAAAATAGTAAAAAAAAAGATTGGATTTCGAGGTTGATTTTAAATGTCTTGGGACTGTAAATCCCAAGGTTTCTGGTTCGATCCCGGCCTGGGGGACCAAATGTAAGACTCCAAATGGTGCTAAGCCGTGGCAGTTCTGTGGAGGGGAAAGTTGCTGTTTAGGCTGCCCTCCTAGGAGTTACAATAATATTTAAATGTAACCGGAATCAAGGTCCAGAACCTTATGGATGAGAAATCAAAGTAAGGGAAGAGGATAAGAGTTGTTGGTAGCAATGGAAACAACACTATCTGAGGCAAGATGGTGCAGGTAAAGACTTGAACAAATAAGTCAAGGTTTGTTCAGAGTTCAATAGAACAAGGCAGTCGTAAGTAACAACGCCCACAAGCTAATAACTCTGGTCATCAGCAGCTGATTAGGAAAGATCAACTCAATCCCAACCAACCTCCAGGTTCTCAATGAACCTTCCCAGCTTTCCGCAATAAAGCGCTTGAAGGGTACCAGATAACTGTGGGAGGCTGAAAAAAACAAAAGCAATTTGTTTATGAAGCTCTAGAAGCAAATCAATAACAAATTCAAGCAAGAATATCCCAACACTTCTCAAGGGACTCAAGAATAGCGTGGCGAAATTCAACCTTAAAGAAGAAGGGAGGTATAACACTCCAGTTTTTAAGCTTAATAAAACCTCTTCAACCAAACGTGATTGGCTCCAGAAAGATGATCAAGGAGATATCAAGACCAGTATGGTCGGAAAAAGGGATCAGAGTGGTATAACACACCCAAGAATTCAGACAGGAATTCTTCTTCAACCAGCAAGGCTATTGGTTGGTGATAAGGATCAAGGTCACAAGGGACAGAGTTTGAGTACAGTGTGGAAACTTTTAGGGGCAACACCCCAGAAGTCGTCCTCGAGTTCCGGAAGTTATTGATCAAAGCGTCTGTAAGGAGATTGGATGCAGCCGTTCAAGAGAGAGAGAGGGAGAGAGAGAGAGAAATAATAAGATGAATTCCTTCCTTTCCAATCCAATCCAATCCAATGCCATAAAAAGTGATATCCTGAAGTGCAGTCCAGTCCGTAAAGCAAAGTGAAGTGGGGTGAAGTGTTTTTCCTGTCCTTCCCCTCCCTTCCTCCGATCATCCAATGCTCCTACAACCCGGAGTTGAGAGCAAAGTATTTAAGTCCTCCCTCTCAACCCTAACCTAAGTACAACCACAAGTAACAAGAAAGAGTGATGATATACAACCCTAAGCCACAGAACCCTAGCCCAACCCTATCCCTCCATCCCTCGCCATTACCCGCGCCCTTTGGTATTAACGTAGCCCGGTTTGTCCGCCCGACAACCCGTTCCAATATCCGGGGCGTACCCACGTGATCAAATCCGCGCGTCTTGTGATGCGCGGTCCGATCCGTGCAAGCTTTCCGATCTGCGCGAGCCTTCCAATCCGGGCAAGCCTTCCGATCCGCGCAAGCCTTCCAATCCGTGCAAGCTTTCCAATCCGCGCAAGCTTTCTGGTCCGCGCGATCCGTTGTCTCCCGTCTCCAGGTGCTGAGCCCAACCCAACCGCTGCTTGGCCTACCTGACTGCTGCTGAGCCCGCAGCGCGGCTAGCTGCAACAAAGCCCTTCTCATTGCTGAGCGCGCCGCCTGCAGCCCTTTCCTGACTCGCGTCCATAAAAGAGCACCACAACAGAGGCTCAAAGGATCAAGGGGCAATCATGGATATGCCCGGATAAGTTGCTCAGATAAGTGGGGAAGGATGCCCACGGATAAGTTGATTACTGATGATGAGGGAGACAGATGAGATGATGATGTTTTTTTTTTCTCCCATGCTGCTGGGCCAAAAGGCAGGGGAGAGCCCCTCCTTTTATAGACATGAGGCCCTGTATACTATGTACAAGAGATACTACAAATAGGTGTGGGAAAATGAAAACATAAAAAAAAAAACAAAAAAAAATAACATGAGAGGAAAAAAAAGAAATGTCACCCGCGTCAAGAATGACCGCGGACAACCAGATGGACACCTGCAACAGCGGTCGCGGGTGTCAACAACGGCTGTCATCGCCCGATCTGCGGCGACAGCGGGGTGAACGTTCCGACGGCCGCGAGCGGTCGCTCGCGGTTGTCGGTCGGATCAGATGATGGGCGAGGAGGAGGTAGAGGAGGGTTGAAGGATGAGAGGGTAGGTACGGTCGATGATTGAGCCAATGGATGGATGGATCAATGAACAAATGAACGAACCAGGGATCCAGACTGGATCAAGGATGAGCTCAAAGTTCCAAGATGGTTGGTAGCGTTTGAGGATCAGATAGGCCAAGTAACTCCATGGACTAGATCAGATCCGTCAAAGGTGGGATGAGAAGTCAGACTTGGTCGGTCTTTGAAGATGAGTGAGAGCAAGTTTATGGTTGTTGTCTTGGCCGTCATTGTTGTTTTTGTCGTCGGATTGGAGGGATGTGCTGGTGGGGTGATGGGATTCTGATGAAGTTGATTGAAGAGATGGTGATGATCGATAGCCAGGGGGTGATGATGATCAGCCTGGTGGTGGTGGTGGTGGGTCGAGTTGAGGCTAGAGCTGATTGGATGATGATAGTTCTCGCTCCCATTCGTCAGTTTGCTCATCATCATCATCATCACCATCCAATTGTCTCAATGGGGATCATTAATGAGAGTTGACGACCGTCGCGACAAGCAACGGCGTTGGTTGGATGAGAGGATCGGGAAGGATCGAGGGGATCGTCAAAGGTGGTTTGAAAATCGCTTGCGTCGCCAAAAGCCAGGGCTGCAAGAGCGACAAGTAGGAGTTGAACATAGGAGGGGGGGATCGAAGTGGAGAGACAGGAAAGAGGCCTGTCCTAGACCGTTAGGACAGGGAGAAGTTGAGAGATGGGGGGAAATGAAGGTACCCATAGGGGTACAACCAAAAAATATTTTTTTTTTTTTTTTTTTTTCAGTGGTGTCCCGGATTGGTCACCACAGCGGCATTCTTCATCTCATCAACTCTGATAAACCTCTTGAGGAGATTCCTGAAGATGAAAAAATGGCCGGCAACTTTATGTCCAAGCTTGATCCTGCTACTCACACTAACATCATCACTTCTGATAACAAATACTCATCTAAACTCATTTTGATGGCTGCAAAAAAGCACTTTCCCTCCAGTCAGGCTGCCAAAAGGGCTTGCTTGTTCTTCAACTTTTTTGTACCTCAGATTTGACCAAAACAACATTGATGGATTTGTCACGTCTGTAAAGCAACACTTGGGTAAACTCAATGAAGTCGGCATAGATTTGACCTCCAATATCCTCAGTTACCTAATACTCTTCAAGCTGCCTGACTTGCTCAAATCCATTTGCTCACAAATAATGTATTCTGGCGCCAATCTCACTGTCACTCTGGTTCTCAATCACCCAGTCCAACATTGAAATGAAGTCCAATCAAAAAAATCAAGAGACCTCCGATACCTCCACCGTCCTCTACCATCAAAGCCATCAAGAATAAAATGTTCCTTGTTGCGAAAACGGGAAACACAACCCTTTGGTTAAATCTCATCCTCCTTCCTCTTGTTGGGTCAAATTTCCTGATCTTCTTCCAGAACACCCTCTGAATAAAGCTAGATGCAATGCTAAAAAGAAAGATGAAGCTCACTTTTGTTAGATTTTGAGTTTTCTTTTATGTGACTTTCACTGGAGTTCAGAGTACCATTGATTGGATTGATTTGATCTTATTATTTTTAACCTTCAAGTACTAAAAAAACAGGTAAAATGTAACTGGGCTGTGTTGTAGTATTGTGATTATCAGACTGTTTAGTCATGACTATCAGACTCTTTAGTCATAGCATTTCACTTACCATGTCACTTAAACTGCTTATGCTAATTTTACCTTATTGATTTTGTACTCAACCACTTGTCAGCCTATAGTGTATTTAGTCTATATAAACACCAGTGCTCTCAAGTGGAATTCATCATCTGTTCAGCCAATTACATCAACCGGAGTTTCCTTTTCCTCCTGATCTCAGGTCCGTTACGCTTGACGTTACAAGCTCCTTTCACTCATTTATTAATTCCTTCATCCAATTTTATCTTCAGCTCTTTTCACTTTTACAACTTTCTTTCATTCTTCTACGCTCTCAACCACAATTGTAAACCTGCAAAAAATAGTTTCATACTGGATAGTGGTTTCTCAATCCACATGTTCAGAGATAAGAGTCTCTTCAGCAATCTGATAATTCAATCCTGTCTTGACACGATTCAGACTGGTAAGAAGGGGAGCAATTTGACTATCATGGGATTAGGTACCACCAATCTTTCAGTCAAGAATTTTACCATCTCTCTCACAGACTCTGCTTGGGTTCCTGAAGCTACGGTCAATCTTATATCCATGGGAGCCCTACTGAAGAAAGGGTGTATTCTGTCTGTGAACACCAATCCTACTATCCCTACTTTTTCAATCAAATTCAATGGGAAAATAATTCTAGACGGATCTATCCAGAACAATATATTGGTCCTTGATCACATGACTTCTCTCAGCAAAAACAGCTGCTACTTAAATCAAACAGAACTGTACAAGCTTCATACTAAGCTTGGTCATGCCGGTCTGGATAGGATCAAAAAACACCTTGGCTACAGTCTTGAACAAGAGGCCAAGGACAAATTTGAATGCATGGCCTGCAAGAAATCTAAGATCTCAAGAACTCTGTTCTGCTTCAAACAGACGTCTGCCAAACGAGCCTTTGACAGACTGCATCTCAACCTGATATCTCAACCTGATGGGGCCTCTGAATCCTATGAGCAAATGAGGAATGAGATATACCCTTACGGTAGTAGAAAACTTCTCCGGTTACTTGTTCAGTTTCCCCTTACCATCAAAGGACTCAGCTACAGCCACAATCATGTTTATGATAGACAATGAAGCCAAGAAACAAGGCCACTATCCTATCAAAATTGTCTCTGACGGAGGCGGTGAATTTGTGAACAACTCCTTGTTGGCATATTTCAAATCTAAATCAATCCTCCATCTGACCAGTGAACCCTACCATCCACAGCATAATGGGAAAGCTGAACGTGCAAACAGGACTATCATGGATTCCCTTAGAGCTGCTTTTAATGAATTTCTCATTCCAAAAAACTACTGGCATGTAGTCATCCAAAGCTGCTGCTTTGCCTTGTACCAAATCCCTGCAAATAAAGGTGAAGAAAGTCCATGGAAGCTACTGCAGAATACTAACATTCCATCCAATTATCTCAAAACTCTTGGTTCAAGAGCAATTTACCTACTTAGCAACACAAAAATTCTCTCCAAACTGTATGAAAAAGGCGCCGAAGGCATCCTAATTGGTTACAATTCTAGGTTTTTATCCTATAAACTGATCTCAAAGTCAGGTAAGATAGTAGATACTAAACACATAGAGTTTCTGAATTCCAAGGCCTCTCCTCCGGAAACTCCTAGTGACTTAGAAATCTCTCCTGCCAAATCCACCTCAGCTGAACCCATTGAAAATCCCTCAATTGCTGAGGACTCAATTGACACTGATGACCAAAAACCTGCCATCTCTGACTTAACTTCTTTGTCTGTATCAGATTCCGACTCTAATGAAACCTCTCAGTCTATATGTTGAATAATGTTGAATAATTGAGCACTCTACACCTCCGCGCGCAGCTCTCCATGGAGCCTATGGCGGGGACCCCGCTTCTTGTCCATCACCCAGTTGCACTCTCTTGAGTTCTTACCCTTGCTTTTATTTTATTTTTTTTTTCTTTTCCTTTTCTTCTCAAGTGTTGTTTTTGTGATCTTCTCCTCAAAACCTGATTGTCTCAACCTCCTCACGCTCGACCTCAATTTTCACTATATTCTTCCCCTCTTGATTGTCTCTCTTTCTTTTTCTCTTATTCTCTTGATCCTCATCTCCGCCAACAAATAACTTTTCTTGACTCCACCGGTCTCTGACTGGTAAGATTTTGATTTCTTTGTTCAATTTTTCAAAAACCAATCTTACTTTCTTTCAATCAGTCTCTCTCCTTCTTGTCCGCTTGATAAATGGCCGCCTGTTCTCCCTGTCTCTAAATTCTTTCATCTCTAAAACTCTCTCTATTGGGCTGTATTAATTGGTTGATGCTGTAGGATCTATCTCTTGTCTATTTCTATCTCTTTTCTTTTTATTCTTTTTCTGAAATCTTTTCTTCACTGTCTTCTAATCAGCATAAGCTGGTTCTAAGTTCTAGAGAAATATAGTGACTTTTCATCACGTTTAAAAGCCAAATCCCCTAAAAATAAATCTAACCAATCGAATCATGAACAAACCAGCTGGAGCAGCCAATTACTTTCATCAAGTGGCTCTGAAAGCTTCCATTGATGCCATACCCCCCTTGAATGAAGAAAATTATTCTATCTGGAGAGATAAAATGCTTATGCTATTTGATCTCAAGGACATTAAGGATGCCATCACTAGGAATTCCGGACCCATGTCAACAAAACAAGATAGAGAAATACAAGCAATCTTATTATCTAAACTAGACGGTACCACCCACGCCAATGTGGTTAAATCCACCAACATCTCTTCCTCCAAACTATTATGGGCCGAGATTACTGGGAGATTTGCCTCCTCAGAGACTGCCAACCAAGCTAGAGTCTTTAACCATTTTCTGCATTCAATCTTCCATGAAAACGCCATTGGAAGCTTTTTCACAGAAATGAGAAAGGCTATCACGAGAATGACCGACTTTGGGATTAAACTACCCAAATATATTCTAGCTTATTTATTACTCTTCAAATTTCCCCCAACGCTCAAAAATCTCAAACAACAAATAATGCATGTGGAAAAGAATCTGACGATGGACATTGTATTCAACCATCTAATTCAATACAATAACAAGAGAAAGGCCCAATCTAACATCAGCAAACCCTCCACGGTGTGGAAACCAAAGAGGGAATACCCCTGAAGTTGTCCTTGAGTTCCGGAAGTTATTGGTCAAAGCGTCTGTAAGGAGATTGGATGCAGCCGGTCAAGAGAGAGAGAGTGAGAGGGAGAGAGTGATAGAGAAATAATAAAATGAATTCCTCCCTTTGCAATCCAATCCAATCCGATGCCATACAAAAAGTGATAGTCCAATGAAGTGATAATCCGATGTCCCCCCAAGTCAAGTCCTCCCCCTACAACCCGGAGTTGAGAGCAAAGTATTTAAGTCCTCCCTCTCAACCCTAACCTAAGTACAAGCACAATTAAGCAAGAATGATGAAATACAACCCCTAAGCACAGAACCCTAGCCCAATCCTACCCCTTCATCCCTTGCCCCATAACCCATGCCCCTCAATATCAACGTATGCCCGGCTCGCCCGCCCGCGCGCGTTGTGGAAAGAATAGAAGGTTATCCCCCTATAATTGTCCCAAGTTTTGGAACTTAACGGTTCCCTGCATTTGAAAGGAGATGAGGATGTCCAAAGTTGCACTCAAATAAGAAATAGAAATAAGAGATAAAGAAAAGTAGAGAGAGAGAGAGAGAAATCACCAATCCTTCAATCCTAAGAACTTTCCACCTGGATGTGTATCCGGTATAAGTTCCTTTAATCTCCTGGTGAGATGAGTGATTCCGCCTGATGATGTGATGTGGTTCTTCTTCCTCTTCTATCAATGCCCCCCTCCCTCCCTCCAACCCGGAGTTGGGAGTGAGGATAAGTCCCCCCCTCAAACCTAACCTAAGTACACGCGCAAATGACAGTATGACAAAGAAACAGAAAACAATCCCAAAACAGAAACCCTAGCCTCCTCTCCCCACCTCCTCCATACCAAACTCCACCCGTCGTCCATACGCCAGTCCATCCATCTGGTTTGTCCTTCTCATGAAGCAGTCCTTGCACCGCGCCCTATTCGGAGCCCCCCGCGCCTGTGCGTATCCGTTTGTCCACGCCCGTCGTGGGTGTCCGGTAATATCCGGCATGATCCGCGCACTTGCGCGCGCGCTCCATCCATTCCTTCATAGCCCACGGATTGCTCCGCCCCTACGTATCCAAACCGGCGCGCCCGCAAACCTAGTCGAGCGCACTACCTTCCAAATCCAATCTCCGGGGCGGATTGCCACCCACGCCGCATCCAATGCTGAGCCCAACCCATCCACCAGGTGCGGAGCCAAACAGCGGCTGCTGAGCACTCCGCATACCCTAGTGCTGAGCCCGCTTGCCCCCAATGCTGAGCGCGCAGCCGCGACGCAGTTCCTAATCCGTGTCTATAAATTGACACCACATCCCCCCCCAACTTGAGTTCTGTCCCCAGAAGTTTCCCATTGCTTCACCATACCACCACCTCGGCTACTTCCACTCCACCTTCACCACTCCCACTACCACCTTCCCCGTCTTCCTTCCTACCCATTGCCATCATGCTCCCTTGCGAGTTCTGCTCCCAGAACGGGCACGCGTGTTCGATCATCCCCGGTAGACGCGCCTGTTTAGCTTGCAGTTGCGGCCATTGTTGCTGCTTGCTTAGCGACAGCATCCCTTGAGCTCCCCCCTAATCAGGCTCTCGCCCCAGGACGTGCAAGAGGGCTCATCCAGACCCGTTCGTGGTTTTGGACGACAAGTCAATCTTGGAAGGCTTGTGGACACCACCCGTCTCACCTCCATCCCGCCGCCCCCGAGCTCTGTCACCCACCACTTTGCACGTGAGCTGCAACTTGGCATGACCTCTCCGCTGGGCCGGACCTCTGCAATGGGGCGAATACAAAACTTTGGAGGAATGGCGCGCGGCAACCCGCACTTGGGCCGCTGCTGTTGGCGTGAACCAAACGGTATCAGACCCAAGACTCTTTGGAAGACCCGCAGCCGCGCCAGCACCCCCTCCTCCTCCTCCGCGCCACCAGCTGACTTGGATGAGAGGCCTGCAACCCCTGACGCCCCTCCGCCTCCCGGCGGCTGGCTTCGAAGCTTTCGCAGAAAGGTCGACCACAATGCTCTGGAATTTCCTCGCAATCCCCGGCGCACAATCCTCCGAATCCCGGAGCAAACTCCTGGCCTCTTTCCAGGCTTTACTAGCGGCTTTGAGGGGGGAAATGGAGGAAATGATGAAGATGGCTTAGGCGCATTGCCCCCCCTTTTTCCCTTCTTCCTTTCTTCTTCTTCTTCTCTTTGTGTCGCTTGTACCGCACTTCCCATTTTCCATTAAGAAAATACATGTCTCTGCGCAAGGTCCCAACCTTCTGAGAAAAAGTGCATGACCGCGCTGTGAGAGAGTGAGTCTGAGATTGAGTCCGCGCCCGCGCGCTTGCTTCGTGAGCAACCGTAAGTGACTAGCCGTTCCAAAAGAGGCACCTGGACCGCCCCAGACAAACTGCCACACAGTTCCCCGTACCCTTCCTGTAACAAAAACAACAACCAAAACACCAGCGCGCGCCACCGTAAGGGGAGAGGGAGAAAGAGTAAGAGAACGGACATTCTGGGGTGTCTAGTTGTCCTGGCTGTGGACCAGCTAGAAAACCCCCTCACCAAATCAAGCTTAATCCCATACCAGCCACCCATCCTTGAGATATCCTGAGAGAAAGAAAAAGAGAAAAAAAGAAACCAACAGAGAAGAAAAATAGAAAAGAACCCCCTTTTTTTTCGCGCGACGCCCGTAGACCGCCCAAAAATTGCTCTTCGTCCTGCTTCCCCCATCTGCGGGATTGCCCACGCGTCCCGGTTCCGCAGGGCTTGTCCTCGCGTTTACGGACCCGGCTTTGTGCCGCGCCCGCATTTCCTGCAAAAACCCCAAGCCAGCAAAGACCCCACAATCCAGATAAGAAAGAAACATAGAGAAATGAACATTCTGGGGTTTCTAGTTGTTCCAGCTGTGAACCGGCTAGAGCACCCCCTCACCAAATCAAAACTTATCCCCTACCCCCTCTACCTCCCCCCCCAACTTGGCCACTGTCCCCAGCTGGTTGCGACCGCCTACTCCATCACAAAGGCACGGTCTCCGCTTCTCCGCCCAAAGACAAATCTCCGGATTGCGTTACTACACCATTGCCGCGCGCCACACTCCCTTTGTCAGATCCTTCACCCCCTTCCGCCATTTTGTCAAACAAGGTAGATCCTCGCGCGAAGAAACGCTTGACATGCAAAGCCGCCGCCTTCCGTTTAAGCGGAGTACCGTCTAATTCCTCCAACTGATAGCTGCCGCCCTCAAACTTGGACAACACGTGGAACGGGCCGTTCCGCCGGTTAGCAAACAACTTCCCCCACTGAGACTCCAGACTTTGGTTGTACAGGAGCACCAAATCGCCCTTCTGCAAGGGATCCCAGAGGCAATGCGAGCAGCGCTTGTCCCAATAGCGCACCAATGCTGTCCGAGTCTTCTTTAGCCGGTCCGCGGCCTTTGCAAGCATTCTGTCCCGTCGAAGGAGCTGTTCGGCGCGAGCCTCAAGCAATTTGGCGGAAGTATTCACCTCCCACCAGTCAACCCCCAGGAACGTCTCCAACTCAATTTCCACCGGAAGCACGGGGCGCTGCCCAAAAAGTAACTCGTACGGCGAGTAGCCTGTTGACCGCTTCACCAAAATCCAATCCGCAAACAGAACCATCGGAAGGGTCTCCTGCCAGCGCTTACCGTCCTCCCCGCACATCTTGACCAGGGCATCCTTGATTGGCTGATGCCCGCATTTGATCATGCCGGCCCCCTCGGGATAGTACTCTGTTACTCAGCTGAACTTGGCTCTGCAACTCTTCACCAACTCGACCAAACGGCCGCAAAACTCAGCCCCTCCGTCCACTGTGACCAGACAAAGCAACCCGTACCGCGCAAACCAGTCTTCCTCCAGAAATAGAGCAACTTTGTCCGCCAAGAGCTTGACCAACGGACGCGCTTCCGCCCAACCAGACAGGTCGTCCCGCGCAACGAGCAGATAGGCGAACTTACCGGCCTTGATGTGGACAACATCATACAAGACTCAACCAAAGAGGGTTTCTTCCCCTGTGGGGTTTCTGACTTCCTTGGGCAGTCTTGCGCTCCCTTGTTGACAGGCTTTGCAGGACGCCAGCCAGTCCCGCACCGCACGCACTACCCCCGGCCACCAGAACCGCTCTTTGACCTGCCTCTGCGTCTCAACCTCTCCTCGATGACCAAAATTGTTGTGAAGGCTCCGGAGGATAGCTTCCTGATCTTCTCTTGAAGTGGTAACCACAAGAGGAACCGGAGTCTTCCGCCGCCAAAGCTGCCCCTCCTGTACGTAGAAATTCCCCGCCCGCTGCTTCGCCCATTGCATGTCCTTCTCCATAGCTCCATTGGGAAAACAAAGGTCCCGCAAGTAGTCACAAAGGATCGCGTACCGCGCGGTCTTCCGGAGCGGCAGCTGAACACCTGCCTCCGCAACCCCTACCTTGACAACTGGGGCCTCCACATCAAGCAGTTCCGTGTCCTCAAACGGGTCGTCCCTTGGATACCGCAACAACGCGTTGGGCATAATGAACGCTTTCCCTGGAACATGAACAACAGCAAAGGAGAAAAGTTGGAGAAACGCCACCCACCTGGTCATGGGAGCATTGGGCAACGCCGGGGAATTGATCATCCGCGCCAGCGCCTCCGCGTCCACCAAAAGCTCAAAATGGACCCCCCACAAAAGATACTGGAGCCGCTGCACAATCTTGGTGACCCCACACAACTCCAACTTTGGCTGGGAGTACCGGCTTTCCGTCGGAGTGAAGGTGACCGACTCGTAAAGTACCGGCCTATCCTTGCTGTCGTCCTCTTGAGTTAGAACCCCCCTCCGCGCCAAATTTGCTGGAATCAACCGCTAGCCTAATCCCTTTGGTGTTGTAGTCAAGATTGCGGAGCACAATGTCACGTCCCACAATCTCCTTGAGCTTCCGGAACGCGCGATTGCATTCTTCCCCCCACTTCCACTCCGCGCCTTTCCGCGTTAGTGATCGGAGCGGGCTTGCCACCTCCGCAAACCTCTTGATGAACGTACGCACATAGCTACATAATCCCAAGAACTGAAGGATATGCAACACCGTCCGCGGGGTTGGCCATTCGAGGACCTTGTTCCGCTTTTTCTCTGCAATCCGCCGGCCATCGGAAGCAACAACATGGCCAAGGACTTCGAGAGCCGGGACACAAACCGCCAACTTCTTCCCCAACACCGTCAGTCCTGCCTCCTCAATGAGAAACAGGATGTGTTCCAATGTCTGCGCATATTCCCACACAAAACATTGGACGCCGGGAACTTCAACCAGCTCCGCTCCCCCGTAATCGGATTTCGGACCTTTGATGCCCGCGTTGTCGATGAAGATTTGGACTCCCTCAGGAAGATCATCCTTCAGGATCCAAGCCATTTGGGCCTGGTACACCGCCACAGAATTGGTTGCGCCTTGCGGGAGCCGAGTCAGCTGAATTCTTCCCAACCCAGTCTCAAATGCCGTTAGAGGCCGCAAGCAAGGATCCAACTTGCGCTGGTCTTATCCCCCCATCACATCCACTAAACCGTAACAAGCGCGCCCCGCCATTGACTCAAGGAATTTGTCAACGCGAGGGGGCCGTCCTGCGTCCTGGATTGTAAAGGAGTTGAGCCGCTGTAAATCATGAACAATTCTCAACGACTTTCCGTCCTGCTTAACCACCGCAAAGATCAGGCTGGAGTAACTAGACGTTACTGTTCGTAAAGGCCAGTCTTCACCCGCTCCTGCACCAACTCCAGAAACTGCTCCTGGACCGCCCGCGGTATTGGAATTGGCTTGATCTGCCACGGCTCGTGATTGACAGTGGGGATGACATAGGGGTTGCCAATATTGTTTTTCAGGAGCCCCCGCTCTTCCGGTCCAAACGCAAGCGCTCTTTCCCAAAGAACCAGAACCAAAATCAGCAACTCACGCTCCTCCGTACTCAACCATCCCGTTGGGCCCAAATTGAAAGCTGCAATCCGCTCCTCCGTGATCCGCGCCAAACTAGTAACCCACCCCAAAGCCTTAATCGGCGTGAACCAAGGGTCCCACGACCAAGCAATCGGTTGAAGCGGTCCGTTCAGTTCCTGGGGCATTGGCTCATTCCTCGGTCGGACCTTCCGTGACACCGGCTTGTACTTGCCCGCGTTGCACCACATCATCCACACGCATCCTTTGCTGTAAGTCCTGCACAGAACAAAACCGCGGCTTTTGCCTTCGCTCACGAGTGTGGCACAATGATAGGGTTTTCAAAGCGTAGTACCCTTGGCCAATGCATACTGAGAAAAGGGACTTACTTCTGCTACGCGCGCGCCCTGCACTTTCCTTCCTCCCCCTCCCTGCTCCTCATTAGTCACCCGCCCGCTCAAAACCGGAGCTTGTTCCACGCGGTCTCCTCGGTCAACTAGAAAATATCCTCCAAAGGTTTCCCGTTGCAGACCAACTCCGCTTCTGGTTCCTCCTCATACTCCAACACTCTCCTCCGCTTCCCTTGCCGTGATTGCAGATAGTTGTCTCAAACCTTCCGCAGGACAAATCCTCCACCGTCAACGCCTCCGTTCCCGCCTCCGGATCGAAAACCATTCTTGCTCAAAACCCAAACATGAACGGCCTTCCCAGAATCACATCCCCACAATCAACCAAAAGAAAAGAAAGGGGCCTACGGACCCTTGCAACCTCAACCTCCTCCTCCTCGACTACCCCATCCACACAACACTCCCCTCCATTAAGCGCGCGGAGACCCATTGTGCATTTCCGCCAAACCAACCCCAAATCATCCACCATCCGCGATGGCAGCAGGTTCACCATTGAACCGCTGTCCACCATAGCCCACACCTTCCTTCCTGCTATGACCATTGGAACGTAAGCGAGCGGAGTCAAAACCAATTTTGACTCGCACTCCCCGCGCCCCTCCTCCTTCCGCGCCACATGAACCCGCTGCACCGTCTGAGGTACCCGGCCCTGGCCGCAATCCCGCAACGCCTGAACCATCTTGTCTACCAATACCGGAGACATGGCCGCCAGTTCCCGCAAGGTCAGCGGAACCGGAGTCTTGTTGCCCATCACCCTTTGCACAATGTCTGCCGCCTTCTTCTTTCCTACAGGATTTGCTGCCGGCGCCTCGGTTCCGGGCATGCGCGCGGCTGGTTTCAGAAGGGCCAACGGGGGTTGCTCCTTTGTTTCCACCTCCATTTTATCGGAGACCACCACCTTTTCTTCCTTTGCCACTACCCTTACCTCAGCTTCCACCCAAGGTGGTTGCCACAATCTGGGACCGGTAACAATGCCCAGTGACGCTTGCGCTGTGGTGCCCCATCCTGGACACCCTGGCCGCCTTAAGACCTCAATCTGTAAACCGTTGCGCAAACGTACCATCCGGCCAAACAACTTATCCTCATGCTCATCCGAACCGTCCTTTGTCTGCGCGCGTCGCGCGCTGTGCTTCCTTTATCCGCGTTGCTCTTCATCCTTGCCGTTGCGTGTTGCTTGTCATCTCCGCCATTGTCATAGCGCCTCCTCATCTTTGTTGTTGCGCGTCCTCATCTTTGTCGTTGCGGGTCCCAATCTCCTCATTGCTACCATTGCGCGGCGCTCATCCATAATTTACCAAATCCATCCCGACCGCACCCCCAAGCATTTGACAAATCCTTGGATCCGTCAAATCTCCCATCTCACTTGATCTATCAGTCGTGAATCTCAAGGCTGTCAGGATTTACTCAACTGTCTCAAAGCCAATCTCCTATCCGCCCATCCGCGCTCTCATGGACTTCATCCATCACCTTTCCTGGGGCTCTCCCACCCGCTTCTGCCTTTGGAAGGGGTGAAGGGTGCCAACTACCTCCCGCGGACATCCGCGGCGGTTTGGTTGATTTCTCTTTCCCACCCCGTCCGCCTTTGGACAAGGGGTGGGTGACTCTGGTATTGTTGCGCGCGCCCATCCACAGATGGACGCAAGTGACCACATGGTTGTCTTCCTTTTTTCCGCTCTATTTGTAGAATCCGTTGTACATAGTCTAACAGGGCCTCCTGCCCATATAAGGAGGGGCTCTCCCCTGCCTTTTTGATCAGCATTGGAGCATGGAATGATCCAGAATGAAATCAGCACACCTTTGATCCTTGAGCGTCCATACTCAAACCCTTGATCCCTGATCCTTATCACCAACCAATAGCCTTGCTGGTTGAAGAAAAATTCTGTCTGTTGGAATTTTTTGAGTGTGTTATACCACTCCTTGATCCCTTTCTCTGACCATACTGGTCCTGATCCCTGATCACCTTTCTGGAGCCAATCACAATTGATTGAAGAGGTCTTATTAAGCTTAAGACCTGGTGTGTTATACCTCCCCTTAGCTTCTTTGGAGTTTGCATTCTGCCTGCCTACTCTTGAGTCCCTGGACAAGTGTTGTGGTTATCCTTGCTTCAAATCAGTTTCTGTTTGCTTTAGAGCTTCTTAAACATTGTGCTTTGTCCTGTACAGCCACCCACAGTTATCTGGTACCCTTCAAGCGCTTGATTGCGGAGATTTGGGCAGGTTCATTGAGAACCTGGAGGTTGCTTGGGTTTGAGTTGATCATCCCCAATCTTCTGCTGATGACCAGAGTTATTAGCGTGTGGGCGTAGTTTACATACAACAGCTTTTGTTCTTTGAAATCTAAGAAGACTTTAACTTCTTTTGTTCAAGCTTTTCCCTGCATAATCTTGTCTCAGATAGTGCTGTTCCGCCGCTACCAAACTATTATCATCCTTATCCTCTACTCCTTGATTCCTTATTTACCAGGTTCTGGACCTTGATCTTGGTTACATTTAAATATTTTTGTAACACTCAGGAGGGCAGCCTAAACAGCACCTTTCCCCTCCGCAGAACTGCCACGGCCTAGCACCGTTTGGAGTCTTACAGCGCCCTTGTTCCTGCCTCCTGACCCCATGTGCGCACCTGCTGCATTGCGGTTGGCTGGCTTGGCTCCATTGGAATCTGTTTGCCCGTCAGAAAAATGTACCCCATCCCCGCCGTTTGAACCAATCCCGCGCTGAGATCCTTTGTAAGCTCCTTGCACGCCGATTTCCAATGACTGTTTGCCCCGCAGTACGAGCACCCCCTTGGCACAAAGGTACTGGGCGGCCGAAACCCTTCCACCATGTGAGGTGGAGGCCCTTGCGGCTGCTGCTGGCCCATACGGCTCATGCAGATCTTCAGGTCCTTCATCAGTTCCGTCAATTCACTTACCGGAGGGGCGGGCCCGGGTTGAGGAACCAGAACACGCGTGGAAGTAGATGGAACTGGGGCCGGAAATTGCGCCAGAGCCAGAACCTGGGGGGCGGATTTCTTTGGTCCCGCTGGGAAGGACTTAGCGGTGTCCTCAATAAGCTTCTCTAAGTCAAGCTTGCTCTCCACAGCCCGGCAAATGACAGCCAACTCTGGAAGGAGCACAATGCTCCTGTCCAATGACTGCTTTACCAAGTTTTGATTGTAAAGATGCCGCTGCACCCTTGCACGGAGTTGAGCGCCTAAACCGCCCAGAAACGCGCACTTCATGGCCCCCATCTGTCCCGCCACCACCTCGTTCTTTGACAAGTACCAATAGATCCAATCAAATGTCAAGGTGTACTCTGCCAGCTCCACCTGCGTTCTGACTCCTCCGCGCGCGCTTGCCTCCGAGGCCACGCGGTTGAAATTGCTTTCCCGGAATCGAGGTTTGTGCCTACCCCACCGCGTTAGGACTCCGCCTTCAGTTTTGGCCAATCTTGATTCTTGTAGCCTTCCATTTCCTCCACATCCCGGAGCTTCTCTTTTTCCATAATGAACAGGACGACCAGCCGGGCCTTATCAGCGTCTGAAGCACCTTCCACATCTGCAATACCTTTGTATCTCGAGATAAATCGCTCCACATCCGCGGTGTTGAATCGAATTTGAGGGTAGTCGCGCGGCCTGATGTGAACCGGTGTGGTGTCATTATATAGCCTTGGGTCGGGAACTGCGTCGCGGCCTGCGCGCTCAGCATCTGGTAGGTTAGGCTCAGCAGAGGGGGTGCGCCGGTTCTCAGCAGTAGCCGCTGCGGGCTCAGCAGGAGTTGCCGCGAGGCTCAGCAGTGGGCGCAGCGGATTGAGCACGCGGCTGCGGGCTGGGCCTGACTAGGGGAGACGGGCCGCAATCCGCTTGGATATCCGACTCACGGATGGAGCTGGGCCCACCAGGTTCTTGGGCGGTTAGTCGGGGGAGGAAAAGGCGGGGCAACAGCGGGGCTATATGCGTGGACAACCGCGCGCAAGCGCGGGCCGGCCATGGGATGGGAAATCCACGACAGCGCTTCGGGCGGATACGGGCAAGCGTGGTGACCTTTGGGTAGCGCGCGGCAGAGGGCCGCACCATGGAAGGACGAACTGGATGTCCGGAATGGCAGGCGAGCTGAAGGGATAGCGTATGGGTTAGGGTTCTGGGTCCAGGGTTTCCTCTTCATGGTTGTCAGTTTGTCTTTTTGCTTGTACTTAGGTTAGGGCTGAGGGGAGGGGATATAAGATACCTCTCCCCTCAGCACGGGTTAGAGGGACACACACACACACACACACACAAAGGGGGAATAGGAAAAAGGAAAATTAGAATCTCACTCTCTCTCTCTCTCCCGGACAAGGAATCATCCTCAAGTCTTACAGACGCTAGAACCATTGAACTCCGTGACTTGGGACAACTTTGTGAGGGATAAACTCTAAAGTTTCCACACCGGACGAGTGGGTTCATGGTAACTGGAGACCAATGGGGGAATGACTTAGCTTGTCCTGGGTCGAGCGGAGGGAGGGGGAGGAGGAGGGATGGAAGACAAGAGTGAGGTGGGAGTAGCGGACCCGGAGACGGAAGGAGAAGGAGAAGGAGAAGAAGGAGCAACTGTAGGGAGGTATGAATAGGACATTGCGCCCAGTTACCTTTGAAAGACAAGAAACGGAAGGTTACTTCCCAGCCAGACCCCCAGATGTGGAAAGAATAGAAGGTTATCCCCCTATAATTGTCCCAAGGTTTGGAAGTTAACGGTTCCCTGCGTTTGAAAGGAGATGAGGATGTCCGAAGTAGCACTCAAATGAGAAATAGAAATAAGAGATAAAGAAAAGTAGAGATATAGAGAGAGAAATTGCCAATCCTTCAATCCTAAGAACTTTCCACCTGGATGTGTATCCAGTATGAGTTCCTTTAATCTCCTGGTGAGATGAGTGATTCCGCCTGATGATGTGATGTGGTTCTTCTTCCTCTTCTATCAATGCCCCCCTCCCTCCCTCCAACCCGGAGTTGGGAGTGAGGATAAGTCCTCCCCCTCAACCCTAACCTAAGTACACGCGCAAATGACAGTATGACAAAGAAACAGAAAACAATCCCAAAACAGAAACCCTAGCCTCCTCTCCCCACCTCCCCCATACCAAACTCCCCCTGTTGTCCGTACGCCGTTCCGTCCATCTGGTTTGTCCTTCTCATGACGCGGTCCTTGCACCGCGCCCTACTTGGAGCCCCCCGCGCCTGTCTGTATCCGTTTGTCCGCGCCCGTTGTGGGTGTCCTTTAATATCCGGCATGATCCGCGCCCTTGAGCACGCGCTCCATCCGTTCCTTCATAGCCCGCGGATTGCTCCGCCCCTACGTATCCAAACCGGCGCGCCCGCAAACCTAGTCAAGCGCACTACCTTCTGAATCCAATCTCTGGGGCGGATCGCCATTCACTCCGCATCTGATGCTGAGCCTGACCCATCCACCAGGTGCGGAGCCAAACAGCGGCTGCTGCTGATCCAACAACTGCCGCTGCTGAGCACTCTGCATACCGTAGTGCTGAGCCCGCTTGCCCCCAATGCTGAGCGCGCAGCCGCGACGCAGTTCCCAATCTGTGTCTATAAATTGACACCACAGCGTCCACCCAACAACCCGTTCCAGGTATCCGGGGCGTACCCGCGTGACCCAATCAGCGCATCTTGCAATGCGTGGTCCGCTTGGTCCGCACAAGCTGTCCGATCCGCGCAAGCTTTCCAATCTGCGCAAGCCTTCCAATCCGCGCAAGCTTTCCAATCTGCCCGATCCGTTGTCTCCCATCTCCAGGTGCTGAGCCCAACCCGACCGCTGCTGGGCCTACCTGACTGCTGCTGAGCCCGCAGCGCGGCTAGCTGCGGCAAGGCCCTGCCCATTGCTGAGCGTGCCGCCGCTGCTGAGAACGCCGCCCACAGCCCTTTCCCGACTTGCGTCCATAAAAGAGCATCACATCCCCCCCCAACCTGAGTTCTGTCCCCAGAGATCTCCCACCATCTCACCTTCTGTAGTTGCACCCCCCCTTCCCCACTCGTCGCGACTACCCCACTCCTTGCCGGCGAGTAAACTACCCCTCCTTCTCCCTCGCTCAGTACTCCCAAGATCCCGGATTTTATTCCAATCATTCCGGCCGTCCCACTTGCAAGGATCAACACAATGGCAAACAACGCGGATGGACTCCTCTGGAGGTTCCTAGCTGCGCCGCATGGTCATGACGCTGACTCCCGGCGCGAACTTCTGGCTTCATTCCGCAACCTGGTCGCCGCGGCTTGCTCAGACGCAGTGAGGATTATGAGAGCTGGACCAACTTGAATGGATTGCCCCCCTCCCTTCCTTTCTTATCCTTTCTCCTTTGTATTTAGCGCCTATACACAAAAAGACACACGTTGTGCGCAATTAAGTAGCCTTTGGGCTTGTGATTCCCTGAGAGAGAATAAGAACCGCGCGCAAGATCCGCGCCAGTGAGAAATTGGAAAAGGTGAGAAATCCGCGCCAGTGAGAGTCTGAAAGTGAGAAATCCGCGCCAGTGAGAGTACAAAAGTGAGAAATCCGCGCCAGTGAGAGTATCCGCAAGAGTACATAGGGAGACCTCAGTGCGCCAGTGTGTGTACGCAATCCTTGAGAGAGACAGGAAGAGAAAAGAAAAGAAGAAAAAAAAGAAAAGGAAGAATGAATAGATAAGAAGGAACAAGAGTTTTTTTTTTTTTTTTGAGCCCGCATCCTGCGTCCCAACTCCAACCTTCCACCCCGCGCTAGCTTCCCCCCCAACTTTCCCGCTTTCCTCAGCCAACTGCGCCCCCTATGCTCATCACCAGATCCGCGGCGCGTTGCCTCAACCAATCCTGCACGGGTTCCAAGCGCAAATTGTTGTCCCAAACCGCCTAGGTGCACCTCCCGCCACCCCTGCATCCTTTGAGATTCAAGCCCATCCGCGCGCAAAACCCAAAAAAAAGCAAACACCCCCAGACGTCCTTACCACAACCCGCCGTGGAGGAGGAAAGAGGCTTCAAAACCCTTTCAATCCCAGCCCTCTCCTCCCCCACCCCGTCTACACAACATTGCTTGCCCTTTGCAGTTCCCGCGGCCTTTTTCTCCCCTGCAGAGGTTTCTGACCGCTCCCTGCCCGCCGGACCGCGCGTGACCACTTGATTCTTTCGCCCTGCCCCACCGTCCATCCATTCTGCGCCCGTCCTTTCCGTTGCTTCCACTACCCTTTCCAAATGCGCGCTCCCCGCCTTTGAAGAGGTCCGGCTCAAGTTGTGATTCTCCAACGCATGGTCCATCTCTTCCGCCGCCGCGTCTACCTTCCTCGCGAGGCCCGTCTGCCGTTCACCGGTTCCCAAACAGCAAAGAACATCCATTTTCTGTTCTGTTGTCCTTGCCCGCTTCCTGTCAGTAGGCCGCACCGGTTCCGTCAAGTCCCGCTTCCCCAACACGTACTTAGCCCCCACTGGGGAAACCAATCCCGCATTCAAATCCGCTGTCCAGTCCCTTTTTCCCGTCCGCCAATGGTTTTCGTCCTCCCCATTCGCGCACACGCGGGGTGCAGACGCGCTGGGAGACTGAATACTCTCCAGATAGGCCTTGAGGCCCCTTGCCACCTCTGCAAGTTTGCTAGCCCAACAGACGGTTGCCGGTGGTGGGGCCGGAATATACTCTGCCCTGTAGTACTCCAGTTCCGCGTAGTCCACTTCTGCTTGCAACTGGATCCCGTCGCGCGCGCCTGCCTTTTAACCCAATTCCGCGGATGGCTTGATATTGTCCTTCCAAAAGCAAGAACCGCGCTTCCCCCATCTTGCCAGCATGTCCTCCTTCAGTTCTGGCCAATCCAGGTTCAGGTAGCCTCCCATCTCCTCCACGTCCCAATGTGCTTCCGCTTCCTCAAAGAACAGGACAACATGGCGCGCCTTCTCAGAATCCGAAACGCCTTCAGAGTCCGCAATTGTTTCATACCATGAGATGAATTGCTCCGCTTCTGCAATTTTGAGTCAAATATGCGGGTAAATCCATGGGGTAGCGCAGAAGCCTTGGGATGAGGAAGGAAGAGAAGCGGCTGTTGGTAGAATCAGTGAGTACCTTCAAGAGACTTTGACAAAAGATTGTTCCCGTCCAGACCCCCAGATGTGGAAACCAAAGAGGGAATACCCCTGAAGTTTTCCTCAAGTTACCAAAGTTATTTATGAAAGCGTCTGTAAGGAGATTGGATGCAGCCGGTCAAGAGAGAGAGAGTGAGAGGGAGAGAGTGATAGAGCAATAATAAAATGAATTCCTCCCTTTCCAATCCAATCCAATCTGATGCCATACAAAAAGTGATAGTCCAATGAAGTGATATTCCGTTTTCCCCCAAGTCAAGTCCTCCCTCTACAACCCGGAGTTGAGAGCAAAGTATTTAAGTCCTCCCTCTCAACCCTAACCTAAGTACAACCACAAGTAAGCAAGAATGATGAAATACAACCGCTAAGCACAGAACCCTAGCCCAATCCTACCCCTCCATCCCTTGCCCCACAACCCATGCCCCTCAATATCAACGTACGCCCGGCTTGCCCGCCCGCGCGCGTCCACCCAACAACCCGTTCCAGGTATCCAGGGCGTACCCGCGTGACCCAATCCGCGTTTCTTGCAATTCACGGTCTTGGTCCGCCCAAGCCGTCCAATCCCCGCAAGCTTTCCAATCCGCGCAAGCCTTCCAATCCGCGCAATCCATTGTCTCCCGTCTCCAGGTGCTGATCCCGACCCGAATGCTGCTTGGCCTACCTGACTGCTGCTGAGCCCCCAGCGCAGCTAGCTGCGGCGAGGCCCTGCCCATTGCTGAGCGTGCCGCCGCTGCTGAGCCCGCCTCTATTTCTGAGCGCGCCGCCCACAGCCCTTTCCCGACTCGCTTCCATAAAAGAGCACCACAAAGGACGTCTCTTTTGTATCAACTAAGACAAGAACAAACAAGGACGAGAAAAGAACTAAGTTGAGATGCCAAGAAGGATACCACGATCCTAATGCACCGCGCGCTGAATCTTCCTGTTTCCATCTACATCCCCAAATTGCTCTGGAATGGTGGATCAAACAACAAAATTAATGGAAAAACAAGACAAAAAAGAATCCAACAATTAATTACCATGCCTTGTTAACTCTATGGATCAACGCGGATAACAACCCCAATCTCCTTCTAGACTCTGGGGCAAATGTTCATATCTTCAATGATCTAAAAAAATTTTCTTCTATAAACCTACAAGATGAGTCTGAAGAAATCAAGACTGGAAAGCTAGAGGAAAATCTCAAAATATGTGGAACTGGGTTAGTCAAGCTGGAGTGGAACAATTTTGTGATCACTCTCAAAGATTGTGTATATTTTCCGGATATAGTTGTGAATCTTATCAGCCCCGGTCTACTTGCTAAGAAAGGATGCAACCTCACTCAAGTTTTAGACACGTTCAAGGTCACTGGAGGAGATCAAACCGTATTGAAAGGACTAGTTTGAGATAATCTATTTGTCATTGAAAAACACAAGTCTGCTGGCCACAGCCATGCGGTGAAGATTTCAAATCAATCCCTCACCACTTCTCTTTCTTTATTGGACTATCATAAAATTTATGGACATGCCTCCATCTTTACGCTCAAACCTATTATCAAAGATCTTTTCCCCAACAAAAAACTTCAAAATTTCCAATGTGATAGTTTTATCAAGAGCAAAATAACCAAATCTCCCTTCTCCAGTGTTTCCACGCCGGCCAGTAAACCTTTAGAGCATATTCATCTAGATCTAGTCGTTCCAGTCACTCCTCAATCTAAAGCAGGACATCAATACCTGCTTACTTTGGTCAATAATTATACTGGCTACCTAGCCGCTTTTCCTTTAACCTCTAAAGATCCAACCCCCAAAACAATTATCAGCATTCTCAAAACGGAACATAAACGGTTGAATTATTATCCCTCCGAGATCTTTTCCAATAAAGGAACCAAATTCACCAACTCCACTCTCAAAGACTTTTCTAAGTCAAAATTCATTAAATTGCGAACCTTGGAACCCTATCACTCTCAACATAACGGACAAGCTGAACAAGCTAATAGAACCATTATTGAATTGGCTCAATCTACCTTCTCCTCTTCTTGACTGGCTAAAAGTTACTGGCACGTTATAACTCGGAGTTGCTGCTTTATGCTCAATCAAATCCCCCATGAAGGTAACCAGTCATCTCCCTGGGAATTAATGTTTTGTAAGACCCTCCTTGCTAATTATTTGAAGCCTGTAGGTTCTTCTGTTATATATCTTGCCAATTGCCTCCAGAAAAAAAGAAAGTTTGACGAGAAGGGCCTTGAAGGTGTTCTTGTTGGATTTAATCCAACTTTTCACTCCTACTTAATCCTGAATACGCTTGGAGCCATTGTAGAAACCAAACATGTGAAGTTCCTCAAACACCAATTGGTTGATTTTCCTCTTCTAAAATCACCTGGTCTTGAATTTTTTTCTCAACCCAATCTAAATTCCTATGAGACCAATTTTTCAACCAATGACAAACAATATTCAATTAGGGAACCCAGCTCTGAAGGTCTCAATTCTGATTCTGATCAAGACAATGACCAATCAGCTGTTCCTCAACTTCCTGCTTCTTCTCCTCAACTACCCGTTGCTTCTTCTCAGCCCAAATCCCTTCCTCAAAGAATCTACCTCCGACCCAGGCACAAATTGCAGAAACCACAGAGATACGGGTTTCATCACTATTATGAACCTCCTTCTCATAAGGCAGCTTGGAAATGTCCGGAATAGCCTAAATGGAAGAAAGCTTCTGAAGAAGAACTCACTTCAATTGAGAACCAGGAAGTCTGGGAGGAATATTACGACAAACCCAATAATATCTTGAACACTACATGGGTCTTCAAGGTGAAAGAAAACTGCCATGGCAAGCCTGTCAAATACAAAGCCCATTTGTGTGTACAGGGATTCAATCAAGTTCAAGGCATAGAATTTGATGAAACCTGGGCTCCAAAGGGTAAACTCGGATCCCTACGGCTTGCTCTTATATACGGATTAAAAAACAAAATGACATTCACTCAATTCAATGTAAAGGGTGCTTTTCTTCACGCTCCTCTACACGAGTTGGTAATTATCAGAACTCTGGAAGGATCGAGTCAAAAATCTCCCTATCTAAAAATAAACAAATCTTTATATGGTCTAAAACAGTCTCTGAAGAATTGGTATGAAACCCTCCCCTCTTGGATAAAATTGTAAGGCTTCCATGAATCGACTAGCAATCCTTGTCTGTATCTCAACCCTAAGTTGGGTGAAGTGCTTTACTTCCATGTTGATGAACTCATCTTAGTAGGTAAATCTGATTCTTTTTTGGTCAACTTCATGAAAAGATTTTCAAATTCCTCCTGTCACGCTCCAAATACCATTCTCGGGATGTTAATGGAGCTGGACAGGGACAGAATACTCCTAAGTCAACCAAAAAATATTGATCAAGGCTTGGAAGAATTGGGACTCTCTGAATGTAAAGACACTAATTCTCCGCTAACTCAAAATTTTCATCTTGAAATGGCCTCAGAAAAACATCATGCAGAATTCTGTCGCCTTAACATCAACTATTGTTCCTCAATTGGACTTCTAAACCATCTTGCTCAATACACGCGTCCGGACATATCCTTTGCGGTTTCAAGTCTGGCAAGATTCAACGTCAAGCCAGGCATGTCACATTGGAGAGAAGTGCGCAAAGTTTGGAAGTATCTCAAAAGCACCAAGAACTCAAAATTAACCCTTCAATACAATCCATCCAAAGATGCAATTTCTGGCTATAGCAACGCCACATGGGGTGATGACCCCACATTTCAAAAGTCTCAAACCGGATACATAGTATTACACTATGGAAGTCCTGTCATTTGGAGCTCCTCCAGAAAACGCAATATCATATACTCCTTGACCAAATCAGAACTCAATGCACTTTTGGACTGCTATCTCAAGCTGAAATGGATTGCGCATATTGCAGATGAAATTTATTCTTCTACCTCGACTAAACCAACTTTGTTCATAGACAATAAGGGTTTGGACGATAAAATAAAGAAGTTTGGCTCACACTCCAAATCCAGACACATAGACATTAAAACTAAGGGTCTACGTGAAGATTTTTCTCTATCCAAATTTGATCTCACTCTCATCACCTCCGATAAAATGATAGCGGGCGCTCTTACAAAGGCCACCTCCATAAGCGCCCTCAGTGTCCTTCAGCAATGTGTTTTCCCCAACCAAAACTTGAATAGAAATTCTCCTCTTACCAGTCACAAGGGGTGTTGAATAATGTTGAATAATCAAGCACTCTAAACCTCTGCGTGCCGCTCTCGATGGATCCTATGGCGGGGATCCCGCTTCTTTTCCATAACCCGGGTGCACTCTCTTGAGTTCTTACCCTTGCTTTTATTTTATTTATTTTTTTCTTTTCCTTTTCTTCTCAAGTTTTCTTTTTGTGATCTTCTCCTCAAAACCTGATCATCTCAACCTCCTCACGCTTGACCTCAATTTTCACTATATTCTTCCCCTCTCAATTGTCTCTCTTTCTTTGTCTCTTATTCTCTTGATCCTCATCTCCGACAAAAAATAACTTGTCTTGACTCCACCGGTCTCTGACTGGTAAGATTTTGATTTCTTTGTTTGACTTGTCAAAAACCAATCTGAATTTCTTTCAATCAGTCTCTCTCCTTCTTTTCCGCTCAATACATGGCTGCCTGTTCTCCCTGTCTCTAAATTCTTTCATCTCTAAAACTCTCTCTATTGGGCAGTATTAATTGGTTGATGCTGTAGGATCTATCTCTTGTCTGTGTCTATCTCTTTTCTTTTTGTTGTTTGTCTGACATCTTTTCTTCACTGTCTGCTAATCAGCATAAGCTGGTTCTAAGTTCTAGAGAAATATAGTGACTTTTCATCACTATAAAAACCTCTCTGCAAACTAAACTAAGGAATTGTAGATTGATAAAACCTCCTGTCAGATATGGTGACTTCAAGTCCAACAAGATCCCCTCAAACATTCACGAGGCCCTTGAGTTTCCCAAGTGGATTCCTTCAATTTACAAAGAGCTCAACACTGCAGAAGACCTTGAATTTGGGGAAGATGCTGTAGACTCAGAGGTCTCCAACCCTTTGGATACTACCTGGACGTTTAGGCGCAAAGAAGACCTACACACAGGTGCTGTTACGCTCAAGTCCAGAGTTTGTGTCGAGGGTTTCAACCAAAGATTTGGTATCAACTACTTAGACAACTTTGCTCCCACTGGTAAAATTGCCTCACTTCAAGCTCTGCTGGCTTACTTCATCAACAAAGATCTCCCCATTCTTCAATTTGACGTAAAGGGAGCCTTCCTGCATGCTCCACTTGATTAAAACGTATACATCAAAACACTAGTTGGATTGAAAAGAACCTGTAAATATCTCAAACTAAAAAATTCCCTGTATGGCCTAAAAAAGGCTCCCCTAAATTGGTATGAAACTCTAGTCAACTGGATCAAGAGTGAAGGCTTTAGAGAAAGTGACTCTGATCCTTGTCTATATCTACATGAAGACTCTTGCACCAGCCTATTTTTCCACATGGATGACCTGGTTGTAGTCAGTAATGTTGAACTCTTCAAAGCTGCCTTCTTGAAGAAATTCAAGGATTCATCTGCACACAAGGTTGACACTCTCCTGGGAATGAAAGTGGATTGGGGAAAGAACTTCATCAGTCTATCACTTCCCAATCACATTAAAAAGGGCCTTGAAGAACTAAACCTAACCCATGCCAAACCTTTGAACAACCCCTGTACTCTGGGACTCCATCTCCTACCGGCCTCTGAAGAGGAAATTAAAAAGTTCAAAGAGCTCAATGTCAACTATTGCTCTCCCATTGGAGGGCTCAATTTCATTGCCAATCTTTCCAGGCCGGAAATCAGTTTTGCTGTGTCTAGGTTAGCTCGATTCTCAGAACAACCTGGTATAACCCACTGGAAAGAAGTTATACATGTCTGGCAATACTTGCTGAATAAAATTGACTTCAAACTAGTTATCAGAAGCAAGTCTGATGCTCAACATCTGAAAATCTATAGCAATGCCACCTGGGGGGAAAATCCTGACACTTGTCTCTCCCAATTGGGTTTCTTATGTTGTTTCAAGGGAAGCCCTATTTATTGGACGAGTTGCAGGCAACATTGCATTTCTCATTCCTCGACTGAAGCCAAGTGTAATTCTCTTTCTACAAGCCATCTTGAAGGTAAGTGGATTCATCACTTATTGAGTGAACTATGGCGCAAGCCTTTAAATCGTCCCGTTCATCTCATCAACAACAAAGGTCTTCATGATAAACTGAAAAGTTTGGCTCGAAATCTCATGCTAAACACATTGATATAAAGTTAAAAAGCTTGCGCAACAACTTGAACAAAGGAATCATTAAAATAATGCTGATCATCTCTCAAGATATGCTTGCAGACGCCTTAACCAAGGCTGCTAGCAATGCCTCTGTAAAACGGCTGGCTGATTTTGTCAATTCTTAACTTCTCTTGATGTAGAGTTGTGCCAGCGTGTTGATTTCTCTGTCTATCTTGCCCTGTCTCTTTTTCCTGCTAAGTTTCCGTTTGACATCTACCTTTTTCCCACCATACTTGAACCCCGGACTTGATTGGGTAATCCCTACATTCTCACCATGTCTCCTACTGAGCCTACTCTCCCTAACCTCAATCTTCAACTACAACAAAGGAACCTGTTACAAGGCGCTATCCAAATCTCCTCAACCTTGACTCATCAATAACTTGATCACCTCTTGTCCGGATTCCTTGCAGGTATTCTAACAATCTTCAACTCCACATCAAGGCTTATCTGGAACCTAAACCTTCTACTCCAGATTGAATCCCTGCCAGGTTGGATCAGTTACTGGATGTTCAAGAGTTAAGAGTCAAAGCATCAGAGCTTTGTAAATCTGTTCATTCTCATAATCCACTATAACTACTCCTTTATTTATTCTTTCTTTTTTTCTTATCAGCCTCAGTCCATTTGGTTCTTTACAAACATCATTGGCCATTGTGCTGCCTACAGAACCCATCTCCGTGTTGATATTTTTATCCTCTCTGATGTTCTATCAAGATTATTCTTCTTGTTTTCTCATTACTTTTGCAATCTATTGAAACCAGTCTGGTTCAGGTTTCTCAGTTCACTTAACCTTTTACAGATTCAAGAAAAAGAAATAAATATATTGTTCTTCTGAGGCCTTGTATGTGATCATGAACTGATTTAATATTCATAGTCCTTGACATGGTGTATTCTATGTATTTCAACTTGTAGAGGGGATCAAAAACAATTGCAGGAGCTATAAATTCATTTGTGTTGGACCATTACTTTGAAAATTTCATTTATCATGGGCTGAACTATTGAGGTAATATGGAAATTTCAAACTTCTTGAGGTGAAACTTCCAGATGATATTCTATGTCCTTCAGAGTAAGGAAATATAGGTTAGAAGTTGGATATTTTGTACCAGCTAGTTCATTTTTTGATTTTTGAGTGGATTTTGATGTGGCAATGGTAGAATAGTGAGTGTAAGACAAAGCTTTGCTCAATGAAGGAAGATGAGGGATCAATAGCTCAAATATATGGACACTAGCACTCCTTCATACCTCATCAATTCACTGGTCCATCTAATACTCCTGGCAGTAGCATCAATCCCACATTTAACATCTTTTATGCCTTGGTTTCACCCATTTAAAGGAAGTTGCACCACCAAACCACTCCCTAGATAGTTATGTGACACCATACAATCAGATCTTGCTCTCTTGATTTTGAAAAAACCGCCTTGAAACTCCTTCTTTATCCCCACTCGGGCGCCCGAAAAGCAGCCCGAATTGCCATTTCCTGACCGAGCCCGACCTTCAAAGCCTGCCGGGCTTCCTCAAAATCCGATTTTTCCAAAAGGGGTAAGCCCAAACCCGAACTCCAACCTGTCGGGTACGGGCTAGCCCGTGGGCTGCCCGGCCAGACAAGCACCCTGTGTTGAGACCGGGTCAAGAAACACGGAGCTCAGGCTACACCCACGCTTTCCAAAAACGTGTCAGAAAAACAATGCCTCGGAGCGTCGACATCAGAACCGCACCCAAAACACGGTGGCCGCGTTCAACGCGATAAGAGATCAATACCGTTGGGTGCGAATGCTACAGTAAGCCACAGCAGTAGGAACCTACGAAGGCACGTAGCACTAGTGTCCCAATGCATACCCTGGTTTCATGTTCTAACAGGCCAGGAGAATCCAGTCGGCGAAGTGGTTTGACTGCCAGGACAGCCTTAAAGATCGAGCACATTCCGCTTAAAGCTTTGCGATCCCGGTAACCGAATTGCTGAATTTTTGTGTCAGCAGTTCCAGGTTTAATAAGCACCTGGAAAGTGGTTCCGCACTACTCGGCTTTGAGGCTGCTGTAAAGGCCTACTCTTGCTCGTTTCTATGATCCCACTGCCCCGATTGCTGTATGGAGCGATTCACCAATTATTACTAGACCGCGCAGTTTCCTGACTTGGCACTCCTTTATGTCCATGTGACCTTCGTTTGCTCCCTCCACAAAAGACCATCGAAACCTAATTCAAATTTTATAACCCGCATTCCTGCCGGGCTTTCAGGCACAGGTCTCTGGCTCAAACAGCGAAATGAGGCCTGTGAAATCAAGCCCAAAGGCTTGGAAGAGGCTTGGTCTTATCTTCCTCCACATGCTACTGCTCGATAACATGGGCAGAACCCAGGAGCGCTTTTTTCAGGCCATCGACTCAGAAAGCTACCCAGATCTTGAGGATTTTTTTGATAAGCTTGAGTCTCTTCCGACCTCACCGCTGGGAACCTCAAGTCCCTCATTTCATATTTCGAAAATGACGCATCCAAAAGGCCACGATGAACCTTCTCAGAGTACTTGGGTGCCTGCTAGTCTGTTGCCATATCAAGCCTTCGAAAACTCAGTGGCGGAAAGAGACTCAAGACGAAATGTGAATGTCGAGGATCTTGTCTTGCCCCAATCCACTCACCTTACTTTCACTCTCTGGAAATCCGAGTCACAGGCTCCATCAGCCTGTGTCAGAAGTTGAATTTATCCCACAATTATCATGTTCTCCGCAGCTCACCGTGCGAATTTTTTTCCCTCCACAGACTCTACATCCCCGTGTTGGAAACCCAAAAAACAACTCGGGCAGAACGGGGACTTTCCAACACCCGTTTGTAGACCTTTTCAATCGAGCCCCACCAGAAATTTCAAGTACTCAACCAAATTTTAACGATGCCTATAGTGGGTCAAGGGGAAGGCAGCCTGAGGAGGAAACGCGGTCAAAATTTCTTTTCAATTTGGACACCTTTGAAGGCAAGGAAAAGTCAAGCCCTTTCTTAAACGCAGAAATCTTCGGTCCCTTTATCAGAAAGATGGAAAATGATCAAATGCGTCTCTGCATACGACAAAGCGAAATTCCTGTTTTCCTTCAGACATACCTTGCAAAAATTCAACAGATCCAGGGACCGAAAGAGGGGAAGGTAGCTGGCATTGAAAAAAACACCGCTGCCAGAGCGCCTCGGAAAAAGACTAGATCAAGACACTTTTCTAAGGTATTGAAGGATTTCCAAACTTACCAAAATTCTTGGGTGGAATTTTACAGCCGTCGACTGAATTTTGAGTTCAACGCCTGGTGCAGAGATCTTCTCATGATCAATCCGGAGGCCAGCCATCTGAGCGATACAAAGTACTTCGTAAAAATAATTCGACTTCTCGTACCTTTATACCTTTATCAAGTAGATACCATCAATTCTATCATACCAAACCCTGAGTTTGAAAATCCACCAGGAATCGAGGCACAAAGAAAAATCGCTTGGGAAAACTTTGTCGAATTAGCGAGAAATTCTTTTATGTCCCTGACGGCTAACCAAATCCAATTTCCTGATCCCTGGGGAAATCTCGTTCGTGCGCAAGTTCTCAGGGGGAGGGCTTGTCATAACACCGACGTGTATTGTGCGGGGCCTACCTTGTGGATATTTTTGAATTTTTGGCTTGCGAAATCCCGAGAATCATTATATTCCTTTATTCGTACAACTGCTGGTAATGAAATAAAGTTTTCCTTCAGAAAGTCTTTCAATCACATTTTTGAATGTTCAATGAGAAGAATAACTGCCAGGCTGGCAGAGGCCAAGGAAAACGATTACAAGATTAGAAACCCATCTACCACAGGATAAAATGTATCACAACTATTTTGAGACTTGTATTTCTCCAAATACAAAAAAGGAAAAACCTGAACCACCTGGTCATGCCTGAAAGATGTTGTGATAGGGACGTAGACTCAGCGCAACCAGCCAGCGACCAAAAAAGGAACAAATGAAGACCAAACTAGCAAACGTAATGACACACACAAACTACGTGTATCCTTCAAGATTGGTTTTAAGAGAGATCTTGTAACTACCATAATACTACGTTGTAACTAGCTCTCCTCTCTTTTTTCCTCACTCATGTTTTTCTCCTTCATTCTTACCTTTCCATCAGGTATTCATCTTCCTCATCACTTGGGTCTGCTCTCTAGCCCCAAGACCTGTCTACTTGCCGTGCCATCACTCATGCTGGTATTAATCATTAGGTCTGAATTTCTCCTTCTCAGTTTCTTTTCCATCTTTATCTCTGAACTGTCTGCTGTCTCTATGGTTCTTTCCTCTATGCTTGCAATCCATCCTTACTCATGTTTGTCTCCTTCATTCTTACCTTCTCATCAGGTATTCATCCTCCTCATCACTTGTGTCTTCTCTCTGGTCCCAAGTGTGACAATTCAGACCCACAGGGGAAGTCTGGCAACCAGGGAGGAGGTGAAAGGGAAATGAATCATGCATATGCATGAGGGACCACAGCGCGCGCTGCACTTAAATAGTTCTCATGTTGTTCTCCTTCTGTCAATTCTTTTCCTTTCTTCTTTTGTCTGATTCTCCCAGTTATCTTTCTCACCATCATCAGGTGATCCTAGCTCCTCAGTCCATTCCTTTTTCTTGTCATACCTTGCGCAACTGCAAACCAACTGAGAGGCAAGGCCTTACCAAAAGGCTAAGAAACCGGCTGAAAGACCAGTTCATTTTGCAGTTTTTATGGTGTCACATACTACCATGTGAAAGTTCTTCTCTCTTGTTGCTTTGTACTATTCTCTAACTTGGGTGGTTTTCCCAAAGGTGAATAAAAAGTGTTTTATTTTTTTCTTGTCAATTCTCTCTCCTCCTGAAGCCTGTTTTTACTTTTGAATCATCTCTATGATATGCTTGAGGAGTAATCCAATCTTTGGTCTGATTCTACCAGTTATCTTTCTCACCATCTTTCATGCTCCATTTTTAAGGGTTATTGTATTCACCACTTTGACATGTCCTTTTCCTCAGTACCATCTACCTCAGTCCATAAGCGTGAAACCAATAAAGCACAATATCTATGGTGCCTTCTGCTTAGTACCTTTGGATTGCGTAACAAACTTCCAATCTTGGAAACTCAGTATATACTTGCAAATCTTGCAGTTAACTCTAACACAGGTCAACCATCCATTCAAGCTTTGCTCTTCTACCCTGGGTATCACCAACCCTTGGACTTCCATTCCCAGTCATGGAATCATGCTTAGATAGCCACATCAACTGTATAGTTTGCAAATGGACTATTCCCTTACCCTACATAAGATAAATCTTCATATTTGCATTTTCCTCACACATCATTCCTTCCTGTCTCATATATTATTTCCTTGTACACTCATATTCTATTGTCTTGCACCTGTGCTGAAACCTTGGAAAAAACTGAACTGTTATTTCATTTTCCCATTCCTTTCCTTTCATTCATTGCCTCATTGCTTCCTGGCTGTAGTTGGCCACCCACCAGGTTGTATTTAGTCAGCTCCCAATTACCTTATAAAGGCTGTGTTGGCTGCCTGGGAGATTGTTTCCTCAGCTAGTTAATTTCATATGTTCTTGCATTTTCTAAATCCAATCATCACATTGGGCTTGGGCTTAGTTCCTTTTCATTGGATCACTTCATCACTCTTGCTGTTTTTTGAGTCATTGAATAATAATTTTTCACTTTGCAGTTAGCCTTGCTACCTTGCATTATCCCTTGCACTCAGTTTCTCCCTTTGCACTCAAAATCATCTCAGATTTCCCTTTAGTATATGGGGTGGTTGTGTGACACCATCATCAGGTGATCCTATCTCCTCAGTCAATTCATTGTTATTATCTTTTGTCATGTTGTCATATTCTCTAAATCAGGTGGTTTTCACGCTTCAAGGTTAAAGGTTATTGTCTTCTCCAATTTGACATATCCTTTTCCTCAGTACCATCTACCTCAGTCCATAAGCATGACACAAATAAAGCACAAAATATGCTTCAAGGTTAAAGGTTATTGTCTTCTCCAATTTGACATATCCTTTTCCTCAGTACCATCTACCTCAGTCCATAAGCGTGACACAAATAAAGCACAAAATCAAGGGTACCTTCTGCTTACTACCTCTGGCTTGCATAACAACCTTCCAATCTTGCAAACTGACTCAGTATATACTTGCAAATCTTGCAGTTAACTCTACACCAGTTGACCATCCATTCAAGATTTGCTCTTCTAACCTGGGTATAATCAACCCTCAGACTTCCATTCTTGGTCAAGCACTCACACTAGTTTGCACCAATGCCTAGAAAGCCACATTAACTGTATATTTTGCAAACGGACTAGTCCCTTACCCTGCATCAGCTACATCTTCAAATTTGCATTTTCTTCACATGTAATTCCTTCCTGTTTCATCCATTACGTCCTTGTGAATTCAGATTCTATTTTCTTGCACCTATGCTACAAACTTGGAGATGACTGTACTGTTATTTCATTTCCCATTCCGTTCCTTTCATTCATTTCCTCACCGCTCTATAGCTGTAGATGACCATCCATTGTGTTGTATCTAGTTACCTTTGTATTAACTTATAAAGGCTGTATTGCCTGCCTGAAGATTTTCTCCTCAGTTAGTTAATTTCATACATTCTTGCCTTTGCTAAATCCAGTCATTACATTGGAATTGGCTTTAGTTCCTTTCCATTTGAACACCTCCCTTTCCTTGCTTTTGTTGAGTCACCAAATCATAAGTTTGCACTTTGCAGTTGGCCTTGCTACCTTGCATTTTCCCTTGCAATCATTTTCTTCATTTGCACCCAAAATCTTCTAAGATTGCCCTATATTACGTGGGGTGGTTGTGTGACAATGAGACAGTTGAGCCAGAAGCAGATGTAGACACTACTTGATTTTCTGGAGTAAAGATTGTAAGCCAAGGTGGCGTGCCTGAAATATTCAAGTCTAGAGGAGAACCAAAAGGGATGAGGGAAGAGAAGAAGAGTATTTGAAGTATTTCTTTCCAGGTATTTCAAGCAGTGAAGCAGTTCCTTTCAGTGGTTTCTTCCTGGATTTTTGTTGAATTTAGATAGAATGGACACTGCAGTGGCTATATCTGGCTGTGTTCTACAGGAAAGGTAGTTCAGCATTCCAGTGTAAGTTCTGTAGTTTATTTTAATCTTCTGGAGCTTTTATATTTTTTATTTGCTTGCCTTCAAAAGTTGGATTCTAGGTGTAAGAGGATTGTGGACAGGTCTACAGTTGGATACTGCAAGAAGTTTGAGTCTCTTTTGGAATAGTTTTCTTTGGGAGAGGTTTATATCAAGATTGGAGATGGTTAGGTCCATTCCCAGAAGGGTGTTTGGACTGTGAGCTGATGAGTTTGGAAAGTAATTGAGGAAGTGGTTTTCAAATTCTTGGGTTCTTCTGGCTACAATGAGATTTTCAACATGGAAGAAGAGCACTGAGTTTTAGTTTTGGTGAATTTAGAGAAAAGGATCTGATTTCAAGGGGGTGTATCTGATTTCTTTGAGCCACTTGGTAAGAGTGCTGTACCAGTTGGATAGGGCTTGCTTCAGACCATAGAGAGATTTCTTTAGTTTGAAAAAGGGGAGGTTCTTGAGCACCCTGAGGGAATTGTGATATAGAGGTCTTCCATTGGGGGTGCATACAGAAAAGCTGCCTTCATATCAAAATGCCTGCAAGGGATTTTCTTAGAGATGAAGAGGCTGAGCAGTGTTAGGAGAGTAGTGAATTTTCCAGTTGGAGAGAAGGTGTTGTCATATTCAATACCGGGGATCTGTTTAAAATATTGAATGCAGAGTCTACCACTTTTCTTTTCAGGTGATGAGGCAGTAGCGGGCTGGATTTTGAGAAATATGATGTTCTTCAAGTAGGAGTTGTGGACTATGGTTGCATCTTCCCATAATCACATTTTTTTATGGAGTCAAATTCAGTTTTAATGGCTTCCAAGAATTTATCTGGGGTTCTGAGATACATGTATTTAGCAGGTTTGATTTTTGAATTTTTTTCTCTGAGGTTATATCTAGGGGCAGTAGGTGGTCTTTCTGGAGTTAGAGAGTTTTTTGGAGTTTCCTGTTATTTTTCATGACTTTACAATGTGTCTTCACCGTATTTCTCAACAGATCCTTTTTCTTTTCTGCAATCAGATGATTTTTCATCTTTGCTCTCCAAATCCTGGAAGGATGAAGGTTCTCTGGAAAATTTACTGTGCTTTGTATGATCTGTGTTTTCAAATTTGAGCTCTATGGAGGGTTTACTGTTTGTTCTGGGGACAAAGATGGGGAATCTGAGGTTTTTGGTTTCAAAATTCTACCAGAGTCTGACAGGATATGGTAGGATCTAAGATCATCATTGAAGCCAATCATGATGCCTTTTTGCCTTTGGGTTCAAGTTTGGAATAGTTTTTATTGGGAAGTGTGAGAAAGTAGACAGGATTTCCAATGGGGTGGAAGTAGTTTAATGGAAGATCTTTGTTCCTAAAGATAGAGTAGGGTGATTGTTTGAATTTGTGACAGGGTATTTGATTGAGTGTGAGAGTGCTGTCCTTGAGGAAAAAGTTCCACAAGTTTTTTCTAAGAAATGAGTCATGGAAGATGGTTCTGAGTGACTTGAGTATGGTTCTTTTATGTCTTTCAGCCAGTATGTTTTGTTGGGGAGTGTAGAGATCAGAGTAGGTGGTTTTTATCAGATTTTTTTTGAAGTATTCTTTGAATTTCCTGTTTTTGAATTCACTGGCTCTGTTGGAGTGCAAGATGCTGGGATATTAGCCAAACCTTTTTCCTCCAAGATCTAAGACATGAGAGAGTATTTCAAAGTTTGTGTCTTTGGATTTGGGAGGGATGCCCAAACAATATCTGGAGTGGCTATCCACCACAGTCAGGAATTATTTTTGGTTTTAAATTGAGACTTTTGTGGTGGGTCCTACCATGTCTAAGTGAAGTTCCTCAAAAGGTCTGGAGGCTGGATTATTTCTGCTCTTTCAAAATGCTTTATTTATTTTTCCAACTGCACAGGACTTGCAAACAGTGTCTGTTTTGACAGGTATATTTAGCTTATTTCTGATCCTGTGATAGCTGATGTGTCCTAGAGACTTGTGCAGGAGTTATTTGCTGGAGAGAAAGTAAAATTCTTTGGGTCTCCTCAGTGGTATGACAGGAAGATTGTTCTGGTAGTGGCTTTTGAGATCCACTTTTCCTTCTTTGAGCACACAGAATTCATTGATTTCAAATTTGACTTCTTAGTTTTCAAGCAGCAGATAATGGACAGATAGAAGATTGGCAGACAGCTCAGGAACATGGAGAAAATATTTAAACCATAAATCAGTCTCATCTTCATTCTTTAAACAGACTGTCCCAGATCCTTTGATGTCCAACAGGTTTGTTTTGGACCTGGTCTTTACAGATCCTATTTCTGCGGAAGAGAGCTGTTCAAAGAGGCTGAAATCTGAGATCATATGAGAGGTCAAGCCAGAATCAAGGATCAGGCAGTTGTCTAGGGCTGAGTAAGAGTGATGAAGGCAGATGACAGTAACATGGGTTTTGCCGGTTTTTGGTCTGTTTGGTCTGAGCTTGGGTTTAAGGGTCCAGCATTCTGAGGGTGAGTTCTGAGCCAGGGGATTTTTTCCTTTTTGAATCTGATTATAGCTGAGCTGGTGGTGTCAAGCAAGGTGGTTTCAATCTTTACCGGAGTCATGGAGGTTTTTTTGTTCAAGGATCTTCTGGAATGATCAATAAAAAGGTCTGTGGTGATAATTCTTTCAGAATGGGTAATTTATTAGCTGAAGTTTTACAATCTTGCTGGGAGCTTTTCAAGGATGGTGTATCCCAGGATGTCTTTGGGAATGATAATTCCCCCCTTGTGGAGCTGATTGATGCTTTTCTTGATCCTCTTAATGAATCTTGAGACTCTGTTTTGATTAAAGGTGATTCAAATAAAGTCCTTGTATACTCTAGCTCAGTTTGAAGACTCAGATGAGGAAAAGAACTTTAAGATAGATTTAAAAACTGCCTTGAAATCTTCCTTTTTTTTGTGATTGATGAGATTGGCATGGACAGCAGGGTCCAGTTTAGAGATAAGGATGGTTCTGATGCTGAGTTTATTGACAATGGTCATATTTTGACCTGGAAAGTTCAGCACATCCTTGAGTCCTTGCATTTCTAGGAAGTTATCCATCCTGTCCTTCCACAAAGAGAATTTATCCATATTTAAGCTTGTTATTCACTCAGTGGAGGTCTTAATGATGGTTTGAGTAGAGCTTCAGACATGGTTGTTCCTTAGAGTAAGCTAGATTGTATTTTTTGGTTTGCCAAGTATTCTTCTTAAAAGAAGTGATTGAGTTACAATGATCCTATTCGCAATGGAGTGCTTCAACTGTCAATTTTTTTAAACAATAGGGCTTTTTTTCCCCTGGAAATTGAATTTTTTATCATTAATCTTGATTTTAGAACCAGCAATGGTCTAATTTACAGGAAGGTGTTAACAGGAAAGGGAAGCAAATTTTTAATATTGAGTTAAAGGAAATTATCCCTCTTCAGGTCAAGGCACAAAAGGAAATTGAGAAAAATGGCCTGAATTGATTCTGGGCAGGTCTTGGTGCTGTTCTGAATCTGGTGGATATCAGTCTTGTAGACTAGTTGACAGTGTTTGGTCCTTGTTTGTTTACTTTCAACTATCTGTGTGTTAAATTCCCTATCTTGGAGAATGGAACAATGGTCTAGTTGTTCCTTGGTTTTTGAGTCTGAGGTCATTCAGTTGTTCTGGAACTATCTAGAGTTTGTTTTTTTGATTGATAGGCGGTTCCTTGATTTTTTTGGGTCTTGGGGGTTTGTTGGTGGCCTCATTCTTCAATCCAATGGTCTTGTTGGTCTTGAGGTGGATTAAGCCATTGTTCTGATGGTGATTGGTCAAGAATGATCAGGTTGGTCTTGTTGTTGGTGGTTGGATGAGGAAACAAAGGAGGAGTCAGGGAGAGATGAGAAGAGGAAGAAACTGAGCTGTAATTGCATGAGGAAGGTTCAGGAGTAACTACTGGAGTTAACACAATTGGGATAACTCCTGGTGGTGGGTGCTGCAGCTCTGGCTCCTCATGAGTTTTCCTGATTGGGACAACTTTTTTATAGTCAATTTGCAGTTTATCTACTCCCTTAGAGGCAAATAAATTTTCCAAACCATATAAAAATGATTTTTTTTAATTCAGACAAAATTTCAACATATACTTGCAAAATCTTTGCAGTTAACTCTAACCCAAGTCAACCATCCATTCAAGCTTTGCTCTTCTACCCATGGTATCATCAACCCTTGGACTTCCATTCTTGGTCAGGCAATCACATGAGCTCACACCCATTCCTAGATATCCACATCAACTGTATAGTTTTCAAATGGACTAGTTCCTTTCCCTGCATACGCCTTATCTTCACATTTACATTTTATTCAACTGTCAATCTTTCATTGTCTCATCCATTATGTTGCTGTACACTCATATTATATTGTCTAATACTTACTCTACAACCTTGGAAACTACTGTACTGTTATTTAATGTTTCCCGTTCCGTTCCTGTCATTCATTGCATCATTTCTCCCTAACTGTAGATAGCCATCAATCAGGTTTTATCTAGTCACATTGGATTACCTTATAAAGGCTATGCTACCTTCCTGAAGATTTTCTCCTCAGTTAGTTAATTTCATATGTTCTTGAATTTTGCTAAATACAGTCATCACATTGGTCTTGGCTTGAATTCCCTTCCATCAGAAAAATCCACCCCTCTCCCTGTTTCTTGAGGGCCCAAACCAAAGTTTGAACTTTGCAGTTAGCCTTCATATCTTGCAATTATCCCTCCCACTCAGTTTCCTCATTTGAAATCACAATCATTTAAGATTTCCCTATAGTGCGTGGGTTAGTTGTGTGACAGAGACATAGAGGCGGGTGAAAGAAAGGCTCTGATGGCTGGGGGTGGTACATGCAGTGCGTTAGTGGGTGCAATTATGCAAGGCCTGTCAACAGCAGAGCTTTAGATTTCCCTGGGAAGTTGGTAATCCTACTGGAAAAGACACGCTGTTTGGATGGGTTTCTCTCAATGTGGTCCACATCAAGGCAGCAAAATTTGTGTATCTTCTTGTTGTGCGGGAAAAACTGTCTGGATTATTTGAAGCGCGCCCTCTGGTGAAGATTTTGGCTAAAAAATTGGTGCAGTTCATGGAAGAAGATTGTTTTGCATGGTATGGGTTACTCTGCTTGGTTGATTGGGCAATATTAGATGGTTGTGAGGGAAAAGGAAGAAACTGAGTTCAAGGGATAATGCAAGGTATCAAGGCTAACTGATAAGTGCAAACTTAACATTCAATGTCTCAGAAGACATAGAGAATGTTGAAGTGTTCCAATGGAAGGGAACTAAACCCAAGCCCAATGTGACAACTGCATTTAGAAAAATTCAAGAACGTATGAAATTAACTAACTGAGCAGACAATCTTCTGGAAGGAAAAAAAGCCTTCATAAGGTAATACAAAGGGGACTAGATAAAACCTGATGGATGGCCAACTGCAGCTAGGAAGCCATGAGGCAATGAATGACAGGAATGGAGGGGAAAATTAAATAACAGTACAGTAGTTTCTAAGGTTTTAGTGTAGGTGCAATACAATAGAATATGAGCGTGCAAAGAAGTAATGGACCAAACAGGAAGTAATTCAATGTGATTAAAATGCAAATATGAAGGTGTAGCTTATGCAGGGTAAAGGATTAGTAAATTTGCAAACTATACAGTTGGTATGGCTATCTAAGCATGAGTGCAAACTAGTGTGAGTGCGTGACTGGGAATGGAATTTTAAGGGCTGATGATACCCAGGGTGGAAGAGCAAAGCTGGAATGGATGGTAAATGGGTATTAGACTCAACGTCAAAGATGTTCGAGTATATACTGATTTGCAAGGATTGGAAGGTTTTTAAATAAGCCAAAGGTGAAAAGCTGATAGCACCATTGATGTTTTGCTTTATTTGTGTCATGTTAAGATTGTGTCCCCCTTCTCTTACAGTTTCCTCTATTGCAGAACATGCAACTCCCAATCAAGAGGTGCCAATGCTTCAAACCTGCCTCTCAGGTTTGATTTCTACGTTGTTCTAGTTTCTAGTGTTGGATCTCTCCTCTCTGGATTTTATTTGTTCTGTGCTCTTCCTCTCTTCCTATTTTGACTCATCTCTTATTTTTTTCTTATATTTCTTATTTCTTTCATATCTTTGATCTCTTTCTGTTTAAGACTTCCTTTGATAATCTTGACCATCTATTGAACACCTTCTCAACTCAACTTCTCCAAATCCTCCTTGCTTTCATCTTGGCCTCAACCTCCACAAATCTCTGTCTGGTAATACCTGTGTCCTCTGAAACCTCTGAAGAAAATCTAATCTAATCTCCAATTCTTCTGTCTCAGCTATAAACCTTGACTTGTATCCTCTATTTTATCTTTTCCTGATCTGCTTACTTGAGTTACATTCAATGATCTCATCAAAGCCCTTGATTTTTCTCCTTTCTTTTATTACTCATTGTTGTTCCTTTGTCTCTCATGTGCTGTTATTCTTATCTGATCTCTTTCTTGTAGTATGCTGGTTCTAGTCATCTAAAAATAAAATCACTTTTTATCATGTCACACTTATGGATTGAGGTAGATGGTACTGAGGAAAAGGATTTGTTGAAGTGAGGAAGAAAATTACCCTTAACCTTGGAGCTTCACAGTTGCCCAGGTATAAAGCCGCAAGCTCCTGCAAGTGTTTAGATGATTTTCCCTTTGATTCCAAAAGTTGATACCCTACTGTATACCCTTATTATTATACTATTATTTCATCCCTTTTGAAAAATTTTAGAATTAATTATATTTTTATCCTTGTTACACCCCTTCAATAACTGTATCCGCAGCAAGAAAAGATGTTTACCAAGCACCGCTGCCCATGGTCTTTGAGGCAAGTGCAAACAATTTTGTCTTTAAAAAGTGGCTTGTACGTTTCCCTTAAATTGCAAGCCATTGGTCAATAACCCAGAGGTGTCCACAAGTAAAGTAAAAAGTCAAAGCTCCGATCTGCGCATGAATTACCACATTCTGCCTGTGCCAGAGATCAAATTCCTCAGAGTGTGGAACCCAGGTGAGTGTTGGAGACTGACTAATGAACCAGATGAAACTGATATGATGAAATTGATTATCCTTCTCAGTGTTACCAAGGTTTTGTAGGTAGGATATCAATACACCACCACCACCACCACTCCCATATTTTGGACCATTGGCCGAATTCCAAATGAATCAGATGAATTCCGAGGTGCAAAGCAAAGTGCGTGGCAAAGAGCGGGTTGTGGCAATAATCAAGGAGACAAGGGAAGGATGGAAGGGGGAAATGGAACAGGAAAGGAAGAAGGAAATGAAGGAATATGAGTGAATGGAGAAGAGAAAGGAAAGAAGATTGGACAGGAGGTAAGGATTGAAACAGGGAGAGATGGAATGGAAGGAAGTGGGATGGAAGACCAAGGAGAGGAGAACCAAGTGCAAGTTTTATTTACAATCAAAAATGATGAAAGTTGTTTGACTGGCAATGTTGGAAAAGGATTTTTTCAAGGTTTAAGGAAGAGAGCCAATGAGGAACTCTTGGAAGTGGATGAATGGAATTCCAACCCAAAGAGGGCTTGGACTGCAAGATTCAAGGAGATATTTGAGAAGAATTTGGTAGCACAAGTTCTTGTGTTGCAACAAATGATGAGGATTTTGATGAATTTAAGTTGATGGTAATGGAATTGACTGAAAATTGGGAAAAGGCAAAAAAGGAAATTAAAGAAAAATTTTAATTTTTAATGTTGTTATTTATTTATGTATTTTATTTTTTTTATCATCACAATTTTTTGTCTTGAGAAATAAAAGTATTTGGATCAATGTAATAAAGAAGAGAATAAATATAGAAAGTAAAGTTTTTCACTGAGAAAAGGAAAAGAAACGAGTTTAAGGAAAAGGATGGGATGAAATGCAAGATGTGATGCAATTAGATAAGATGGAATAGGATGGAAATGCGGAATGAGATTGGATGGGATGGAGTTAGGCTTGGAAAGGTTTTCAAGCGTAGTTCACATGAAAGTCTCAAACCAAGTTGGGAGAGTTGCAAAGATGATGGACTGGTTCCCACAAGGCGCAATCTTTTTTGGACTGGAAGCCAGTCCATTGAACAAGTTATTCAAGTTTTCCTTTGTGTAAACTTGAATCAAGAATATGGCTTACTTCCCACTCTAAATGATCTTAGAAGTTGACTGGTTCAGGAGGGGGATGAGTCTTGCCTGGGTAAAGGACTCAAGCTGTCTCTAGGAGAGACACATGAAAGACCTGGTGGATACCTGTCCATTTGGCAGGTAAAGAAAGTTTTGAAAAATTGTGAGGGATGACTGATTTGACTTGGAGGTGGCCAAGTTTTCTTTCAGAGTTTGGGGTTGGGGAGTACTGCAAATGTTGCACGCATCAAGCCATACCTGATCTCCTGCTGAAAAGGTTGGTGCAATAGTGAAAAGTTGTTCTGCTTTTGCCTTGTAGTGCTGGTTTGCTTCTTTTAGGTTGGATTGGAGTTGGAATTGAAGGGATTGAATGTGAGTAAGGTAATGGGTAGCAGGTTGAGAAAATTCTCTGTTAATAGAAGAAAAAGTTGGGTTTATTCATGCAGGGTCTGGAAGGGAAACTTTTTTGTTGAGGAATGAGTGGATTTTTGTAGGCAAATGTGGCTAATGGGAGCCATTGAAACCATTTTTCCTGTTTATATTCAAGGTAAATTCAAAGATAATGTTTGAAGATTTAATAAACTTGCTTGGTTTGCCCATCTTTTTCTGGGTGGTAATCCATTTATAAGTTGCAAGTGATCTTCAAATGCTGGCAAATCAAGGTCCAGAAGCTAGTGATGAACAAAGATCCAAAATCACTAACTATACTATCAGGGAGGCCATGTTTCAAAAATAAATATTCTATGAATAAATTAGCTAGGTTTTCCAAAGAGGCAGTCACATTACTGCTAAGAAATAAATCCATCTTTGAGAAGCAATCTACTACTAAAAAAATGGCATCATAACCACAAGAAATAGGTAATTGAAAAACAAAATTCATTGAAAAAAAGTGCCAAGGAATAGGCAGGATAGGAAGAAGGTGGAGAAGCCAATACTTCTGGTGTTTTTAGGACTTGTTACAATTGCAATCATAGAATGGGCTAACATAGTCTTTTACTTCATTGGGCATAATAGGCCAATAGAAGTATTGTGAGACCAATTGGCTCTTTCATCCTTCTCATGATGACCAGCAAGCAGAGAGTCATTCTGAGAATCAAAGTTATCTAACTTAATGTGGGCATTATCAGGTACTACTATGCCATCTTTATAAACTAAATAACCATTTTAATCAATAATTTAGTCACTATCTAATAATTTAACACTCCTTCAAAGTTTTTACACTTGGGGTTGTTGAGATGAGCTAGTCAAAGTTTGGAAGCCTTTTCTCAAATGTAGGTTATGATCAAACTGAGTTGGGAAGGCTGGTTGGAGAAGAGTGCACTAATTTTTTCATGGTTTTTATTGGAATAGGTTCTCCCAGCCCCCCCTGGGTAAAGGTTTTCTCAACGTGATAAAGCATCAGGGACTACTACTTGGTTCCCAGGGAGGTCTGTGATTTGAAAGTTGAACTCAGATAGGTATTTGGCCAAACATGCATGTCTGCGTGTAAGGAATTTTGATCTCATGAAATACTTGAGAGAATTTTGATAAGTTAAGACATCAAAGGGTTCCATAAGGCTCAAAAGGTATGGAAACCATTCCTTCAAGCAGCAAAAAATTGCAAGAAGTTCCTTGTGATGAATCTTGTAATTCAGCTCTGCAGCAAGCAGTTTGAAAGACTTAAAGGCTACAGGATGAAATAGAGAGGAAGAAGAAGAAAACTGAAAGATTACTCCTGCAATTGCGTGGTTTCTTGAATCTGTTTCCACAATATGGCAAGCTAGCTTGTTAAAATGAGAAAGTGATGGAGCAGTGTTAAAGGCTATCTTTAAAGCTTCAAAATCAGAAGAAGCTTTTTCTCTAAAAGCAAAATGAGTCCCTTTTTGAATAAGGTTGGTAAGATTCACAGTCTTCTTGGATTAGTTCTCAATGACACTCCTTTAAAAATTTGAAGTTATTTGACCAAAGAAGGTGTGGGCCAGTCAAATATGTGTTGGCTTTAGGATGGGCCCTTCAATAGTCATTGCTGCAAGACTATTACAACTAAAAACTGAAGAGAAGGGGCATGAAATTTGACTTAAAGGCTTGTGCAAACAGATTATTATTTTGAAGTCTCTGCAGAACCTCTTGCACATATGCAATGTGATCCTGAAGAGTTTTTGAGTAGAAAAGTATATCATCAAGATAAACCACAAGGTATTCCTTTAAGAGGTCTGAAAAATTTCATTTACAAAAAGTTTCAAAGTAGAAGGAGAGTTGCAGAGGCCAAAAGGCATGATGGTATACTCATAACTGCCAATTTGTGTTCTCTTTGCAGTCAAAAATTCATGAAATTTTGCAATGAGAATGAGGTTATAGCTTCCCACAAGGTCTAAATTTGAGAAGTAAGGAGATTCATGGAAGGGAGTGAGGAGGTGTGACATAGGTGGTACTGGATAGGCATTCTCCCAGTTTACCTGCTAAATTTTCCTGTAGTTGAAAAAAAGAAAAATGCTTTGTTCTTTCTTTGGAAAAAATAGGAAGGTTGAGCCAGTATTTGAATTGCTTGTTCAAAGAAATACTTTTGATACATTTTACACAATGTATTATTGAAGCACTGTTTATTCTTGCTTTGAGAGAGTATGCTGGTCTGGGTGCAGGAGGTGGGCCACTAAGTTTGATCCTGTGACCATGAGAATGGGAAGGAGGTAGTTTATCTGCTTTTAAATCTAAAAAGATGCCAGAAAAGTCATGATGCACCAAAGGCAAAGACTCTCAAATGATTTCTAAATCTTCAATCTTGTCATATTTGAGAACCAGATTTGAAGTCCTTGCACAATGCAAGAGTATTAGGGAGCTCAAAATATAGCTTTTGGTAGGCGCCTGTTTCTCTTCAAAGAAACAAGGAAGGGGTAAGTAAGACAAATAAGCAATAACTTCTAAATCTGAAGAGAGTACTTGGGAATGTGTTGAGTATTCTCCCGCTCTCATCTCTTACCTTGCCTATGCACGCTTGAGTACTTTTCCACTCTCATTTCTGACGGCGCCTCTGTGCGCGGGTGCACACTGAGTCTATGACGGGGACCCTAACGTGTTCTTCTCATTCACACTTGGTCTCATCCCTTCTTACCAATCTCTGGATCTTCACCAACCTATTTTTCTATCTTCCTTTTCTTCTGTCTATTTTCTTCTTTCTGTCTTCCTTATTCACTTCTATTTCTATTTCCTTTTCCAATCTCCTCAACAATCAACATTCCTCCATCAAATAATCTCTTGACCCAAATACACCAATCTCTGACCGGTAAGATATTGACTTCTCCAAAAAAGCCTCATTGAACCCCGTCAGACTATATAATACAAATTGTCCATCTTCCTCTATACTCAAATCCTATCCCTTTTGCTCCTCTGTTGTCTCTCAATCTATCAATCTCCCTCAACTCAAAGCTGTCTCATTAAACAACACTAATTGATCTACGCTCCTCAGCTGGTTATAAGTTCTCCAGACATAAAATCAAATCTTATTATGGTTAAAAGCCAAAGGACCTACATACAAATCTAATTGATCAAGCCATGAAAAAACCAGCTGGAGCAAACAATTACCTTCATCAAGTTGCCCTGAAAGCATCTGTCAACGCTATACCCCCTTTGAATGAAGAGAACTACTCTATCTGGCAAGACAAGATGCTTATGCTGTTCAACCTCAAGGATATTAAGGATGCTATCACTCAAAATTCAGGCCCCCTTTCATCAAAACAAGATAGAGAAATCAGGGCAATATTACTATCCAAGCTTGACAGCACCACGCACGCAAATGTTGTGAATTCCACAAACATCTCTTCTTCTAAGCTTTTATGGGCCAACATTAGGAGAAGGTTTGCCTTCTCAGAGACAGCAAATCAAGCGAGAGTATTCAATCACTTCCTCCATTCCGTCTTGAGCGAAAATGCCATTGATATTTTAATCACCAAAATGAGAAAAGCCATCACGAGGATGAGGAATGTTGGGATCAAACTGCCTAATGATATCTTGGCTTACCTACTACTATTCAAATTCCCTCCAACACTCAAAAATCTCAAGCAACAAATTATGCACGTAGAGAAGAACCTGACAATGGACGTGGTTTTCAACCATCTTATCCGATGCCACAATGAGAGAAAGGCCCAATCCAACTTGAATAAACCATCCACGGATGTCTCACTAGTTTTGAACAAGACAAGGAACTATAAGGACAAGAAGAAGACCAAGATGAGATGCAGCAAAGGATATCACGATCCCAATGCACCTCATGCTGAGTCTTTGTGCTTTCATCTGCACCCTGAAATTGCCCCTGAATGGTGGATCAAACAACAAAACAATTGGAAAAATAAGATTAAGAAGAATCCAAAAATCAACTATCATGCCTTACTGAATCTCTGGATCAATGCGGATAACAATCCTAATTTACTCTTGGACTCCGGAGCTAACATCCACATCTTTAACAATCTAAAATCTTCCTCATCAGTAGAACTTCAAAACAATTCCAAAGAGATCAAGACAGTAAAACTGGAAGCCAATCTCAAAATACAAGGAATTGGAACAGTCAAACTAGAATGGAACAATTCCGTGATCACGCTTGAAGATTGCGCTTACCTACCAGACATAGTTGTCAATCTGATCAGTCCTGGACTTCTTGCAAAGAAAGGTTGTAACCTCACTCAAACTCGCAATACATTCAAGGTGACTCAAGGAGATCAAATCATGCTGAAGGGCTTGATAAGAGACAACTTGTTTGTCATTGAAAAACCTTGATCAGCTGGCCAGAGCAATTCTGTGAGTGTCACCAACCAATCTACTACCTCTTCCTATACTCTATCAGAAATACACAAAATGTACGGCCACGCATCTATCTCCACACTCAAATCTCTCCCAAATGATTGCTTCTCCAATGACAAGCTCCAGACTTTTCAATGCGACAGCTGCGTCAAGAGCAAAATCACCGAATCTCCCTTTTCCAATGTTTCTACTCCTGTCGGTAAACCCTTAGAACAAATTCATCTTGACTTGGTTGGCCCAATTACTCCCCAATTGAAGGCTGGCCATCAATACCTACTCACTCTGGTCAACAATTATACTGGCTACCTTGCATGATTTCCTCTAACTTCTAAAGACCAGACTCCCAAAACAATTATCAACATTATAGAGACTGATTATGAATGTTTAAACTACTATACTTACAAAATATTCTCAGATAAAGGAACCAAATTCACCAATTCTACCCTAAAAGAATTTTCCAAAAAGAAATTCATTAAACTTTGCACTTCCAAACCATACCATCCTCAACATAACGGACGATTTGAAAGAGCTAATAGGACAATCATCAAATCCGCCCGGTCCACCTTCTCCTTGTCCCGCCTAGCCAAGAATTACTGGCATGTAGTAACACATAGTTGTTGCTTTATGTTAAACCAGATCCCTCAAGAAGGTAACCAATTGTCTCCCTGAGAACTTATGTTTGGTAAGACCCTCCCAGCTAATTACTTACAACCCGTAGGTTCTTCTGTGATCTACCTTGCAAATTGTCTTCAAAAAGGAAGAAAATTAAATGAAAAAGGTCTCCAAGGAGTCCTAGTCGGATTCAACCCCATCTTTCACTCTTACTTAATTCTAAGTACGCTTGGAACCGTCATAGAAACTAAACACGTTAAATTCCTCAAGAATCAACTCAATGAATTTCCTTTCTTCAAATCGCCAGGCCTGGATATCTTCTCTAAACCTGATTTGAATGCCTACAAAACCAATTTATCCACTAATGAAAAACAATACTCAATTAGGGAACCTGCTTTGGAATACTCTGATTCTGACTCTGATCAAGATGATATTCTCCACTCTACACCTCAATCTCCCCCTCCTCCTTCCCATTCTGAACCGGAACCACCTTGTCAACGACCCAATCTACATCCCAGAAATGAACTTCAGAAACCCCAAAGATACAGCTTTCACCATTATTATGAACATCCCTCTTATAAGGCCACCCAAAAATGTTCCAAATGGCCTAGGTGGAAAGAAGCTTCAAAGGAAGAACTCAACTCAATTGAAACTCAAGAGGTTTGGGAAGAATATTACGGCAAACCCAACAATATACTAAACACAACATTGGTATTCAAAGTGAAAGAGAATTGCCACCAAGAACCCGTGAAATATAAAGCACGTTTATGCATGCAAGGATTCAACCAGGTTCAAGGTGTAGATTTTAAAGAGACTTGGGCTCCAACGGGGAAACTTGGATCCCTTTGTCTTGCTCTGATCTACGGCTTGAAGAATAAAATGAAGTTCACTCAGTTTGATGTAAAAGGGGCTTTCCTCCATGCTCCCTTAAATGAAACTGTGATAATCAAAACTCCTGAAGGATTGAATCAAAAGTCTCCCTATCTCAAATTGAAGAAATAACTCTACGGTTTACGTCAATCACCCAAGAATTGGTATGAGACACTTACTGCGTGGATCAAATCTCAAGGATTCCGTAAATCCACCAGCAATCCATGTTTGTATCTCAATTCTAAGTCAGGGGAAGTCCTTTACTTCCATGTTGACGATCTGATCCTAGTAGGAAAATCTGAATTGTTTGCAGTCAATTTCCTAAAAAGATTCTTGAATTCTTCCTGTCACTCTCCAAATACAATCCTTGGAATGCTAATGCAACTCAACAGAGACAGCATATTTCTAAGCCAACCAAAACATATCAAAAGAGTCCTGGAAGAATTGGGTCTCACCGACTGCAAAAACATTAATACGCCTCTGACTCAAAAATTCCATCTCAAATCAGCTTCCAACAAAGACCATGCTCAGTTTTGTAAACTCAATATCAACTATCAATCTACAATCGGGCTGCCGAATCATCTTTCTCAATACACTTGTCTGGATATTTCCTTTGCCATTTCCAGTCTAGCAAGATTCAATGCAAAAAAAGGACTCACTCACTGGAAAGAAGTACGCGAGGTATGGAAATACCTCAAGACCACGAGGGACTTCAAGTTGACTCTGAAATACAACTCAGCCAAAGATGGTATCTTGGGCTATGGTGATGCAACGTGGGGCAACAACCCCACTTCTCGCCAGTCTCAAACCGGGTATATAGTACTACACTACAGTAGTCCAGTCCTCTGGAATTCCTCAAGACAGCCAAATGTAACATACTCCTCTACCAAATCTGAACTCAAGGCCTTACTCAATTTCTACCTTGAATTGAAGTGGATCACCCACCTTGTGGAAGAAATCCGTGGCTCTTCTTCTAAAAAACCAACAATATATGTAGATAATAAAGGATTAGACAATAAAATAAAAAAATTTGGGTCAAACTCCAAGTCACGACACATCAACATTAAAACTAAAGGTCTACGTGAAGACTTTTCTCTTGCCAAGTTTGACCTCCATCTTTTCCCCACCAAAAAAATGATAGTGGATCCTTTAACTAAAGCTACCTCTGTTGGAGCCCTTCAACTTCTTCAACAAACAATATTTACTAATCAATATAATCAATACTAAGTTGAATCTCATCTTACCAGTCACGAGGGGTGTTGAGTATTCTCCCGCTCTCATCTCTTACCGCGCATATGCGCGCTTGAGTACTTTTCCACTCTCATTTCTGACTGTGCCTCTGTGCGCCGGTGCACACTGAGTCTATGACGGGGACCCCAATGTGTTCTTCTCATTCGCACTTGGTCTCATCCCTTCTTACCAATCTCTGGATCTTCACCAACCTATTTTTCTATCTTCCTTTTCTTCTGTCTATTTTCTTCTTTCTGTCTTCCTTATTCACTTCTATTTCTATTTCCTTTTCCAATCTCCTTGACAATCAACGTTCCTCCATCAAATAATCTCTTGACCCAAATATGCCAATCTATGACCGGTAAGATATTGACTTCTCCAACAAAGCCTCATTGAACCCAGTCAGACTCCATGCCAAAAATAGTCCATCTTCATCTATACTCAAATCCTATCCCTTTTGCTCCTCTGTTGTCTCTCAGTCCATCAATCTCCCTCAACTCGAAGCTGTCTCATTAAACAAAGCTCATTGATCTACGCTCCTCAGCTGGTTATAAGTTCTCCAGAAATAAAATCAAATCTTATTAGAATGGAGGTCAGGTTATTGCAAATCTCCTAGTGGAAATTTGTCATCAAACTCAATAAAAGTGTCAGGTAGGCTGTTTAATTCCTGTTTAACAGAAATTTTAGTGTCTTGGGGTTACAAGGTTCAAAGTTTAATTACTCCTTCTTGCCAATTTACATCCTGATTTCATATTTTGTAGAATGGTGTTGTCCGTTCTGGGGATACCCAAAAAAATAAATCCAATTTGAAGCTGGGGAAATTGGTAAATGCAAAGGCAAATTTTGCCTTTTGGGTAAAATCAATGAAACAGTTGGGTTGCAATACTTACTAGATATATGGGAAACTTATCTATCTTGGAATGTGTAAGATTTTTAAAAGCGGCAAAAAATAAACTTAAAAAAAACAATTGCACCCAAATTGAGTAAAAAACAATGAGGTTTATTGTTGGAATGGAAGATTAGAACTATTTAACTTGGAGCACCAAGTGACTTGCAAGTGTGAAGATTGACTCACTGTAATTTAGATAATGTGTTGTTTTCCTTGAAAGTATCAGAAACAATACAAGCTAATTTTTTGGCTATTTTGCTTCTTCACGCACTAGCGTCTTTGCACAACTATTGAAATAATGTTTCCCTCCACAATATATACATAAACCTTCTTTCTAACTCCTCTGCCGTTCCTCATTCCAAAGCATCCCGGTTTCTTTGTCCAGGAACTTTGATTTTTTGGAAATGGCTTTCCATTTTGAGTTGGAGTTCAAAGTTGTATTTGGTTTGGATTGTTTTGGATTCTTTGAATGTTTCTTTGAGGAATCATCTGCCTTTGGATCCAAGCTTGAGGTTCCATTGTTGTTATTACAAGAATGTTCCTTGTTGTTATAGCCATTTTCAAGCTCACTCACCCAATCAATTAGCTGCTGAAGGGAGGTTTTGTTATGCCTCCCTAAAGGAAGTTGTTGGATGAGGCCTTCTGGTAAACCCTTTCAAAAATTAAATAAGAGTGCAAGATTTTGCCATTGGATGCAAGACTTCAGAGTTTGGAAATGAGAGATATAAAAAGAAACCCTAATATTCTCCTTCATAACTAGATTATCAAGCTAGTATTTGGCATTTTGCACTTTGTTGGGGTTTCCAAACAGGGCAAATAGTTCCTGCTCAAACTTTTCCCAGTTGTTGAGAATACAGGTGGAACTATTCTTGGACAATAGTTCAAGATATGGTTCAAACCACTGCAAGGCTCTGCCCCCTAAGAAGGAAGACACATATATAACTTTATGTCCATTGGAGCAGAAGTTATTGGGATTGTTTTAGAAGATTATTTCACGGGACTGTAGGTAGTATCTAAGTTTATGGCAGTTTTCTCCCCCAAAGTGGTCAGGCTGCTTCATGCCAGGAGTACAAAACCTGGGACCGCGTGGACTAGATTTCAAGGAATTTTGATTGAGAGCCTGGACCAAATTCAAGAGAAGGGTCAAAGATTTGATCTCAGGAGCACTAGTGCCAATCCTTGATCAACTGCTGTGGTTGTTATTTTTAGACATGAAGAAAAGTCAGGACTCAGCATTGGTGCAGCGCGCTTTCCGCGGCAAAATGAAAGGATGAGCTGGAGGTTTTGCCATTTGTGGACAATAACCATGGTCAAAAAGTATCTACCCCTCCACAACTATGGATTTACAAGTGCAGAAGCAAGTGATCAAGGCTAAGTAGTACACACCAAGACCAGATTATGTTTATGCACTGAGGTTGCAGGACTATGGGAAAATTGACGCTAAAGCTGAGGAGGAGGCATGTGAGACATTGAGGATCCGTTAGGCATGCCACATGAGGGATTGGTAGAGGTCCGCTAACAAAGATTTACAGGGATCTGTCTTTAGTTATGCATTGGCGCAACTCAACTGTTAGGTATATTGGGGACATAATTGCCAAACCTACTGCAAGCGGCCAGACAAGGTGAGAGATTGGAATATTGTCAAGGAGGATCAATGCGGAATGAGCAGAGCTAGGAGGAGTGTTTTTCTTTTGTTTGTTTTATGTTCTTTTTGGAGTAATGTCTTTTGAGTTGTATATATAAGGAGTACATTTTTCCTATATTGGGGGGAATCATTGGATCAACATATCTTGGTTGGAGGAGGGGAGATCTTTATTTTTTGGAGTCCATCTGGTCTTTATTGGAGTATCTTGTTTTTAGAAAAGGCATTGAATAACAAGCTCTCTTTTGCGGAGATTTTTAACTTTCTAAAAGTAACTTTGAGACTTAGTAGGGAAATAGTTCAAGTGCGGAGCTTGTCAAGGAGTCTGTTAGAACCCAAAATGTAGTTTTGCACTATGGGATTTGAACCCATGACCTCAACATTCATGAGTGATGCTTTAACTACTAAGCTAAGTGCCCCATTGCCGGATGGGCCATTTTTCCTGTCCACTCAACAAAGGTTTGCTTGGATTTAGCTGTGAAGACCTGATGCAACGTTTGAAAATGCTTTTCAGGCTTTCAGTACCAAGACTTAGAATCCTTGGGTGACATTCTGCATAAGAGCAGATTTGAATCCAACACTCCCCCTTTCTCTGTGCAGGGTGCATACAGCTATTCACAACTCAAGTTGGTTCTGGTCATCTTGTCTTTTTCCACCTGTTAGCATGCGCTGTTTGGCTGATGACGCTTGCTACCATGTTAGAATCCAAAATGTAGTTGTGCACTATGGGATTTGAACCCATGACCTCAAAATTCATGAGTGATGCCTTAACCACTAAGCTAAGTGTGCCATTGGTGGATGGGCCATTGTGCATGTCCACTCAACAAGAGTTTGCTTGGGTTTAGATGTAAAGACTTGATGTGTTGTTTGAAAATTCTGTTCAGGCTTTCATTACCAAGACTTAGAATCCTTGGGTGGCAGTCTGCATAAGAGCAGATTAGACTCCAACACTTATTCATGAAGGAAAATAGTAGAGTTTCTGTTTATATCTCCAACTTCCAAACTTTTCAGTTGTGCATTGAATGTAAAAAGGCAGCCCTTTTATTTCCCTTTTGAAAAGGTTTGCTGGCATGCTTAATTGAGCAACTTTCAGTTGGGGGACATAAGACAACCTCCCTTTAGCAGTTCATTGACCAGGTGATTGAGCTTGATAATGGCTATCACGAGAAGAACCGCTCTTGTAAAAATGAAAATTGATCATCAACCTCAGCTCCAAAGGCAGAAAACTGTTCAAAACAACACTCAAAGAATCTAAAACAGTCCAAACCAAATCAAACCTTGAACTCCAACCCAAAAGGGAAGGCCATTGCCAAAACTCCAAAGTTACTGGACAAAGAAACTGGAATGCTCTGGAACACGGAATGGCTAAGGAGGGAAAATAATGGGTTATGTATGTGCTTTGGAGGGAAACATGATTTCAATATTTGTGAAAAGCGGCTAAGCACTCAAAAAATTAGCTTGTAGTTTTTCTAATACTCGCAAGGAAGACTACATATTATCTAAATTACAAAGAGTAAATCTTTGCCCTTGCAAGTCACTAGGTGCTCCAATTCTGAGATTTGTCCGTTTCCATTGCAAAAACTCCACTTATTGAGTTTCAATCAACTCCAGTGCTAATGTTTATTTTATAAGTGAGTCTTTGCCACTTAAAAAAATCTTATACGTTCCAAAATCAATGATTTTCCCATCTATTTAGTAAGTAGTGCAATCAAGGCTTCTCATTGGGTTTCCAAGAAGATCAAATGGAAATTTGCATTTTCCAATTTCCCTAGCTTCAAATGAGATTTATTTGTCTTGGATATCCCCTTGATGGACAACATCATTTTAGGACACAACTTCCTGGTTCACTGGAATCCGGATGTGAATTGGCAAGAAGGAGTAATTAACCTTTGAACCTAGAAACCCCAGGACGCTAACCTTTCTTTCAAACAGGAATTAAACAGCCTACCTGAAACTGTCATTAATTTTGATGACAATTTTCCGCTAGGAGATTTGCAATATCCTGACCTTCATTCCCAAATTTCCTCTTCAGATTTAGGAGTTATTGCTTATTTCTGTGACTTACCCCTTCCTTGATTTCTTTGAAGGGAAACAGGCGGCAACAAAATGGTGTATTTTGAGCACCTTAATCCTCTTTCAATGTGTGAGAATGTCAAATATGGTGCTGGAAGATGACAAGATTGAATATTTATAAATCATTTGAGAGTATTTACCTTTGGTTTATCATGACTTTGCTGATGTCTTTTCAGCTGTAAAGGCAGATAAACTTCCCCCATCCAGTTCATATGATCACAGGATCAAAGTTACTGGCCCACCTCTGGCACCCAGACCAGTCTACCCTCTCTCAAAGCAAGAATCAACTGCGCTTCAAGAATACATTGGGTAAAATGTATTGAAAGGATTTCTTTGACCAAAAAATTCAAATATTGGTTTTCCTGTCCTATTTTTCCCAAAGAAAGGCTTCAGCTTTTTCCTTTGTATTTAATACAAGAAACTGAACAAGGTAACCTGGAAGAATTCCTACCCAGTACCGCCTATGTTGCACCTCCTCACTCTCTTCCATGGAGATGGATATTTCTCAAATTTAAACCCTTGAGGAGCCTATAGCCTTATTTGCATTGAAAAAGCTCATGAGGACCTGACCACAATGAGAAAACAGGTCAGCAGTTGTGAGTATACCCTCATGCCTTTTGGCCTCTGAAATGCTCCTTACACTTTTCAAAATTTTGCCAATGACATTTTTTCTGATCTTGTAGAGAAAGAACTTGTAGTATATCTTGAGAATATACTTGTCTACTCAAAAACTCTTCAGGATCACATTGCACATGTGCAAGATCTGCTGCAGCAACTTTGAAAGAATAACCTATCTGCAAAAGCCTCTAAGTGCAAATTTCATACTTCTTCTCTTCAGTTTCTAGGTGTTTTAGTCTTGCAGCAAGGACCATTAATGGACCCAGCCAAGATATAGTGCATATTGGACTGGCCTGCACCTTCTTCAGTCAAATCCCTTCAAATTTTCCTTTTTTTCAGTAATTTTTACAGGAATTTTATATAGCATTACAACAAGAACACCTTGAATCTTACCAACCTTCTTTCCACAGACACTCATTTTGTTTTTACTGAACAAGCTTGTTTAGAGTTTGAAGCTCTAAAGAAAGTGTTCACCACTGCTAAAAAACTTGCTCACTTTAATGAGCTAGCTGGTACTATTGTGGAAACAGAAGCAAGCAACTATGCCATTGCAGAAGTAATGTTGCAGTTTTCTTCTTCCTCTTCTCTCTTTCATCCATTAGCCTTCAAGTATTGCAAACTGCTTAATGCAGAGCTAAACTAAAAGATTCATGACAAGGAACTTCTTGAAATCATTTATTGCATGAAGAAATGGTGTTTGTACATTTTGAGTCTTATGAAAACCTTTGAGGTCTTGACTGATCACAATTCTTTGAAATATTTCATGAGCTCAAAAGTCCTTTTACACAGACAGGCACAATGGGCCAAATACCTCTCCAAATTCAACTTTACAATTGCTTACTGTCCTTGGATTGTTCCTGATGCTTTATCACATTGGGACAACATTTAATCAGGGGGGGCACCTTTGCTAAAGACAACCCTGAAAATGTTAAGACATTTTTCTCAACCCAGTCTGCCCAACTCAGTTTGATAATCACTCACCTGCAAGAAAAAGCTTACAAAATTTGACAAGCTCAACTTGACAACCCCAATTGTATCATACTTTTAAAGAGTTTGAATCTATTAGATAGTGGTTAAAGTATTGACAAAAATGGTGATTTAGTTTATAAAAGCCATATGGTAGTATCAGATAATCCTTGCATTAATTTAGATATATTCAATTCTTGGCATGATTCTCTGCTTTATGGTCATCATGGGAAGTATAAAACCTACCAATTGATTGCAAAAGACTTCTTTTGGCCTGGTATGCCCATGAAGGTGATAAATTTCTGAAGTTAAATTTAAGAAATGATAATCAAAAAGAGGGCTGCATAGAGCCACGTATCAGTAAAGGAGTGACAAAAAAAAGGAGAATGAGGAAAGAAGAAGGAAGAAGGCAAGCATAAAACCAACATCAAGCGGATTGACTCTAGAAATAGAGAAAAGAAATTATTGAGAGAAGAGCAGTCAATGAATTCGTTGATAAAGGTGAGTGGTCTGATTTGAAAGAAGACTGTGAGTTAGATCAAGAGACTTAGAGAAAGGAAAAGACCAGCCAAGCCAGACATACTTGAGATTGAAGACATCCAGGAGTGAGGTTTGAGGTGGAAGATATTGCCATTGAGAGTTAGGGAAGGATAAGAAAAGAAAATAGAAGAGACGAGAGAAGATAGAATGAATCAGAAGAGGTCATGAGATTGGTTGAGAGCGATAGTTGTGAATTGAGGTGTATTGAGCTTTGGAGTTGATCGAGTTTCGTAGTGTTGAGTTGAGTTGGATTTGGTTTAGTATTTTGAGAGAGGTTCACCCTTCCGGGTGTAGAATTTTGGTTGGGTTAGGAAGATGAGAGCGCGCGCGTGTGAGTAGGCAGTTAGGTTAAGAGTTGGGAGCGTGCGCTTGAGTGCAGTGAAAGCTTGTGAGAGGCAAGAGAGCTCAAGAGAGCAAAGAAAATAAAGAAAAAGAAACATGAATCATCAAACATAAAAGAAAAGAAGCAAAAAAAAAGAAAAAAAAATAAAGGAACAGAAACTAAGGAAAAAGAAAAGAGAAAAAGGAAAAAGAAGAGTAAATATTCAACACCCCCCGTGTCTGGTAGGGCTGGAGACGAGAGAGAAATCAGGATTGATAAGAGAGGTGATATTTGCTAAGAGATTAGGTGGTAGGGCCTTTGTGAGTCCGTTGGCATTCATGTTCTCAGAGGGAATGAGATTGATGACAAGACTTCCCCGTTTTAATTCTTCCCGTATGGCCTTAGTCTTGATGTCAATATGTCGAGTTTTTGAGTTACAGCCAAACTTTTTGAGTTTATTGACAAGACCTTTATTATATACGTAATGATTGCTGGGTTCCATATCTTTCTTCCAGAGTTCAGAAACTAATTCTTTCATCCAAATGGCTTCCAGAAAAGAATCAACGAGCGGATTAAGTTCCACTTTGGTAGTTGAGTGTGTAACGTTTTGCTGACGGTAGCTTCTCCATGAGATGAGAGATCCGAAAAGAAAGGATAAATGACCAGATTGCAATCTTCTGGTTTCTAGATCGTCACTCCAGGTAGCATCGCTATAACATTGAATTTGAGTTTTGGAGTTGTGGACAGAAAGCAAAAGTTTGAGATGTTTTGTTGCGTTTAAGTACTTCCAGCAACGCTTCACTTCCCTCCAGTGCTGAATGCCGGGTTTTTCGCAAAATATAGCAAGACTAGAGACTGCAAAACTAAGATCCGGACAAGTTAGACAAGCAATATAGTTCATGAGAAAAAGAGCCAATCAATAGTTGACGTTGAGAGACAAAAACTCTTGATGTTCATCATCGGACGCAGGGGATAGATTTGCGTTAACAGTGAGAGGAACAGAAGAGGGTTTGCAATCCATCATTTTTAATTCTTTGAGTCCGTGATCAATGTTTTTGGGCTGAGACAGTAAGATCGAGTCGTTGAGTCTTTTGAATTTCATTCCTATTATAGTGTTGGGTTCATGATGACTAGAGTTAGGAAATCTTTTGAGAAAATTTGTTCAAAAATTATTGCCGGAGCCTACTAGGATGAGATCATCAACGTGAAAGAAAAGAACTGAGTTGGTTGAAGGATGGATGTAAAGGCAGGGGTCTGACATGGATTCGTGGAAGCCCTGTTTGCAGATCCAAGACGTAAGAGTACTGAACAAGTTGAGCGGAGCCTGTTTTAGACCGTATAGAGATTTGTTCAGGATGAGATATTTTGAAGTTTGCTTAGATCCTTTGGGTCGCTTTATGATGACAGTTTTGGACAGTGGGGCATGTAAGAAGGCGCTTTTAACGTCAAGTTGAGTAATGGGAAGGGAATGATAAAGCCCAAAGAGAAGAGCAATTTGGAGGGAAGCTGCCTTTCCGGTGGGAGAAAAAGTGTTGAGATAGTCTATTCCGTAGATTTGATTGAATCCTTGGACGCAGAGTCGACTTTTGACGATAAGGGGATCACCGTGGCAATTATCCTTAAGACGGTAGACCCAAGTTGTATTGAGAGGATTAGCAGGTTCAGGTCCGTTTTAGTCGTCCCACACTTTGAGATCCTCAATACCGTTGAGTTTGACATCCATAGAAGCGTCCCAGTTGAGAGAGTCAGGGCATTTCTTGGCTTGTTTGTAAGTCTTAGGCACGAAATAGTGGTGGTAGCCATATCGTTGAGGAGGGTTGATTGATGATTGGTCTCAAAGAGCATAGTTTGGATTGAGTTGAATAGCAAGATTGTCGGATTCTTCAGAAGAGGAGTCAGAGAGATGATTGTCTGAAGGTTTGGGAGAGAGAGAGGGAGAAGAATCGTGCCTGTTGGGTTCAACAGGATTGTTAGGAGTAGGAGGAGCGGAAGAAGATTCCGGGAGTGAGAAGGAAAGGGGAAGATTGACATCCAAGTTAAGATGAGACGGTATGTTGGATTCGGAATTAGGAGAGGATGATTGTATCTGGGAGGAAGAAGAATTTTTGAGTATCTTTACGTGTTTGGAAGAAATGATAGAATTGTCAGGGCACAGAATACGGTAGGAAAGAAAGTGAGGGTTATAGCCCACAAGGATGCCGGCAAGGCCGCGTTCTTTGAATTTTTTCCTCGAGCAACCTTGGTGTTGAGGTAGAAAGCCTTGGAGCCAATCGGATGGAAGTAATCAAGAGGAAGAGTTTTATTGATGAAAAGTTGATAGGGAGAGGGTGAGGCTGAATTCTTGGGGATTTTATTGAGAAATAGACAAGCAGATTTAGAGACTTCAGCCCAGAGATTGAGCGGCAACTTTGAGCTTCAAAGAATGGCTCGAATTGATTCAGTAAGTGTTCTGTTGGCTTGTTTGACTTTGCCATTGTGTTTGTGATGGTAGGGTTCAGAGAAGAGATGTTGGATAGAGTTCGATTGAAAGAAATCCTTCAAGTCCGAGGAAGTAAACTCCCCTCCACCGTCAGAACAGATGGTAGCGGGGAAGGCGTTTCATTTTTGCTTTTCAAAGTTTAAGATGGTTTTAAGTTGAAGGCCCGCATCGGACTTCTGTTGGAGACGAATTGCAGATATGTAGCCGGAGTAATTATCAATGATGGTCATGATGTAATTCATCCCATTTCAGGAAGAAGGAGTTATGGGTCCAACAAAATTGATGTGAAGTTTTTCAAATGATTGGGAAGCAGAGGTAGAGGTGTTTTTGAAAGAACTTTTAGTTATTTTAGAGAATAGGCAGTCTTTTCATTGGAAGTTAGATAAAAGATCAGGGGAAAGGTCCGGATATAAAGTTTTGAGTTGATAGGGACTGGCATGGCCAAAGGATAGGTGGAGATTTTTGAGCTTTTCGGAGTTCCAATCACTTTGAGAAACGTAACAGAGTTTTTGATTTAATCCAACTTTGGAAGTTTTGTTTAAGACGAAAAGATTGCCTCGAATGAATCCAGAGAAGACAGGACAAGAGTTTGAGAACAGTTTGAACTGATTTCCGTTAGTGTAGAGAGAGCAGCGTTTGGTGACAATGAGTTCTCCGGGACTGATAAGATTAACAACAAGGTTGGGAACAAAGAAGGCATTTGAAAGGGTAACCATGGTGTCTTTCCAGATAAGCTGCACAGTTCCTTTTCCTTTGATGGGAAGCTTAGCTCCTTCCTTTCTAGTACTGATAAACTCGTCCCCAGAGCAATTGTTGAGATTGGTGAAGAAATTTGCTGAGTTGAACATGTGACATGAGGCTCCAGAGTCAAGGATGATTTGATTGTGCGAATTTATCTCTTCGATCCAGGTAGTGAGAAGAGCATGGTAGTGAGCTACTTCCTTACCTTTGGAGTTTGCGTTGAATTGCGCTCTCCAATTAGCTTGAGCTTCTTTCCACCAATCGGGAGCAAGATGCTCGTGTTTGTGCCAACATTTATCTTCGGTGTGACTGGGTGATTGTGGATTGTGGTAACCTCTTTTACAGCAAAGTTCCCAAGGTACAGTCTTTTTAAAATTACAAGAGACAACTAGGGCGGTGTCAAGAGATTTTGAATCTTTAGATTTTGATTTGGTTTTGTTGTTGAGTTGGGTGAGGTGATTAAGAACAAGATTGACAGAGACACTTTTATCCAAGTGCATGATTTGTTGACAAAGTGATTGAAGAGGGGAAGGGAATTTGAAAAGAATAAGGTAGGCTAGAATATCGTCTGGTAGATTGATTCCAAAGTCAATCATTTTCTTCATGGAAATTTTAGCTTTGGTAATAAACAAATTAATTGAGTCGGTTTTGAATTGGTGGTAAAGAAATTCTTTGAAAACTCTCGCTCAATTGGCGGTTTGAGATGAGGCAAACCTTTCCTTGATGGTTTGCCAGAGAAGCTTTGCAGAAGAGATGTTTGTTGGATTTACAACGTTATTGTGAGTAATCGAGTCGATTCTGGGGAGTAAGATAACCCTGATTTCCATGTCATTGGTAGTCTTGAGCGATTTGGAGTCATCCTTGAGAGCTTCTTTGACGCCTTTCAGTTCCAGGAGAATGGTCATTTTATCCTTCCAGATCAAGTAGTTTTCGTCGGTTAGAATGGGTACAGCCTCCAGAGCTGCCTTGAGTATGATTAGTCAAAATCCATTGCTGCTGCTTGATCCCTCCATGATTCGGTGAGATTAGTCGGGCTGATCTTCGGCTTTTAACCGTGATAAATTTCTGAAGTTAAATTTAAGAAATGATAATCAAAAAGAGGGCTGCATAGAGCCATGTATCAGTAAAGGAGTGACAAAAAAAGGAGAATGAGGAAAAAAGAAGGAAGAAGGCAAGCATAAAACCAACATCAAGCGGATTGACTCTAGAAATAGAGAAAAGAAATTATTGAGAGAAGAGCAGTTGATGAAGTCGTTGATAAAGGTGAGTGCTCTGATTTGAAAGAAGACTGTGAGTTAGATCAAGAGACTTAGAGCGAGGACAAGACCAGCCAAGCCAGACATACTTGAGATTGAAGACATCCAGGAGTGAGATTTGAGGTGGAAGAGATTGCCATTGAGAGTTAGGGAAGGATAAGAAAAGAAAATAGAAGAGACAAGAGAAGATATAATGAATCAGAAGAGGCCATGAGATTGGTTGAGAGCAATAGTTGTGAATTGAGGTTTATCAAGGTTTGGAGTTGATTGAGTTTTGTAGTGTTGAGTTGAGTTGGATTTGGTTTAGTATTTTGAGAGAGGTTCACCCTTCCGGGTGTAGAATTTTGGTTGGGTTAGGAAGACGAGAGCGCGCGGGTGTGAGTAGGCAGTTAGGTTAAGAGTTGGGAGCGTGCGCTTGAGTGCAGTGACAGCTCGTGAGAGGCAAGAGAGCTCAAGAGAGCAAAGAAAATAAAGAAAAAGAAACATGAATCATCAAACATAAAAGAAAAGAAGCAAAAAAAAAAAGAAAAAAAAATAAAGGAACAGAAACTAAGGAAAAAGAAAAGAGAAAAAGGAAAAAGAAGAGTAAATATTCAACAGAAGGGAGTAAAAGACTATGTTAATGTGTTCTATGATTGTAATTGTGACAAGTCCACAAAAAACGTGAAGGATGGGCTGCTTCAGCAGCTTCCAATTCCGCCTATTCCTTGGCACTTCTATCTACAGATTTCATTTCACAATTTCCTATTTCTAGTGGTTATTATGTGATTTTATTAGTATTAGATCACTTCTCAAAGATGGATTTATTTCTGTGCAGTAATTTGATGGCCTCTTTGGAATACTTAGCTAATTTATTCATAGAATATGTATTTTCAAAAAATGGTCTCCCTGATAATGAAATGAGTGATTGTGGATATTTGTTTGTCTTTAGCTTCTGGACTTTGCCATGCCAACATTTGAAGATCACTCGCAACTTATCAACAGCTCACCACCAGGAAACAGATGGGAAAACCAAGCGAGCCAATCATATTCTCAAAAATTATCTTCAAATTTACGCTGCCTATCAACAGGAAAAATGGTTGCAATGGCTTCCATTAGCCAAGTTTGCCTACAAAAAATCCACTCATTCCTCAACCAAACAGTTTCCCTTCCAGACTCTTTATGGTAGAAACCCAAATTTCTCTTCTATTCATGTAGCACCTTCTCAACCTTCTATCAAGAACCTTAATAAAATTCAATCTCTTCAATTTCAACTTTAAACCAACCTCAAAGTGCAAACAAGTGCTACAAGGAGCAAGAAGACCAACTTGGAAGATACAGACCTAGGAATGGAGCTGGCCTGACCAAGTTTGTGGGCGGTTAGTTTGGGGAGCTACAAGCGGGGCAATCATGGGGCTATTTCTGCGGGCAGGTGGGCACAAGTGTGGGACTAGGGAACTCACAATTGGCGTTGGGCAGATATGGAAAAGCATGGGGGGCTCCAAGTTGGGCCTGGTGGAGGGCCGCATCAAGAGAACAACAAACCAGATGTGTGTAATGGCAGGCGGGCTTGAGGCATTGGATGTATAGGTTAGGGTTAAGCTAGGGTTATGGTTTTTAGGGTTTCTTCTTTATTTTCTTCAAGGTTTTCTTTGCATTTGTAACTAGGTTAGGGTTGAGGGGGAGGGAATAAAAGCTCCCTCCCTCAGCACGGGTTGGAGAGGGAGCATGCGCGACACGGAATACGTAGTAGGGAAAAGGAATTCATCATCATCATCTCTCTTTCTCTCTATTTCTATAAAGGGCATCCTAAAACCTTAAAGAAGCTAGAACCATTGAATTAATAACCAAGGGACAAATTCCTGAGGGTGCTTCTCTGAAGTTTCCACATCTGGGGTGTGTACCTATTTTTTGCATGCAACAACCTGTCAGGGTGGGTCAAGGCGCACCCTCTGGTAAATTTTTCAGCAGAAAAGGTTGCTTAGTTCCTGGAGGAATATTGCTTTGTCTGGTCACAGTGGACCCAGGCGCCAAATTTTGGGGGAGCTTGATGACGCTTGTGCAGATTTGTGGGGCCAAGTTTGTTTGTGTGACAGAATACTATCTGGAAGGCGCTGGAAAAATTGAACAGGGACATTGACCCATCAAGGACGCTCTTGTAAGGATGTGCAGGGACAATGGCAAGAGATAGCAGGAGGCGCTCCCAGTGGTTCTTCTTGCCAATTTGATCTCTGTGAAGCAATTGACTTTCTACTTGCCCTACAAGCTGCTCTTCGGGCAGAGGCCGGTGCTTCCAGTGGACATTGAGTTGGACACATTCTTGGGCTTCAACTGGTGGAAGTTCAAGACCTCCATGGATCTTGTTGAGGATTGTGCCAAATAACTCCCACAAGGAAACCTTTGCAAAGGCCGCTGTGGTGACCGAATCTGAACACCTCAGTCGCACTGCAGAAAATTTGAATTTTTTATGATTTTTTTATATTCATCATTCATCATCCAAAAAAAAAAAAAAATTGGAATTCCTTTTCCTGAATCAGGTTCCCTCAGCCTTCAGATCCTCCAGCTTCCCCATCTCCCAGCGTTTCAGGGATGGGTCCCTGGGGTCTCCAACTCCCCAGGTCTTGGGTTCAATCCCTCTCCTCTTTGCTTTGGTTCTTGTTTTGCCAAATGGACAGGCAAGACCGGCTTGGCTAGATCCTTGCTAGCACCAGCATCAGCTTTCCATCCCATCCCATCCATCTTTTGACTCAGAAACCAAGCCGGTCAATATTTCCATCCTTCCTACCTCCTCCGGCCCATGGTCATCAGATGGGCTTGATCCTACTTGCCTTGGCTCATGAACCTCAAGCTTTCCCACCGCAACCCACTCATCATCAATCCCTCATCTCTCGCCACAAATGCTGACAGATTTCAAAACTAATTGATGACTTGACTTGATCCCAAAAAAACTATCTTCAGACTTATACTCCATCTCTTCATTCTTTCACTCCAATCAAACGTGTTGGCAGTTGAGCTGGGCCAGATAAGACTATCAGCCCACTACTCAACCAACCTAGGCTTCATCAGCTATTGTCAGTCCACCTTGCAGTAATTTCCAGCCTCCCACCCTCCAAGCCCATCTGACTTGAGGGTCACTTGTGCATTGCATATGTACATACGTACTCAGTTCACTGGCCATACACTCCCACCTACACTCAAACTTAACCTCCCCCTGTCCTTGGCGGTTGTTCTTGATCCAATCCAACGCTTGTGATTTTGATCCCATTGCATCAAACGCTTGATCTGAAGCAACCCTCCCATAACCACCCCCCCATCATCCAGCCAATCACCCGTGCAAGATTGGTCACGGGAACAAACTCCATCCCCTGACCTGATCATCACCCCCCTTGACTGTCTCCTTTGACTGTCTCCTCCAGCCGCTCTTGCCCAACCATCCGCAGGCCAGCAATTTTCCCTTCCCGTCAGCCTGTCTGCACAGTTCCTCACCCGCGGCTCTCCTGCCTGTGCCCATCATTGGTACGGGCTGTTGTGCTTCCATCCCCGCTCATCCATTTTTCTTTCCACAATTTTTTTTTGTTTTTTGTTTTCTCATCAGTTTTGTTTTTGTTTTTCTCATTTCCATTAAAAAAAAAATTCAAATGGTGTTTTTTTCCGCTCTATGTGTGTTATCACTTGTACATAGTCTATAGGGACCCATGGCCCATTAAAGGAGGCGCTTGCCGCTACCTTTTTCTAATAATCTATGGGAGTGTGTGCATATGTCCCCCTGTTATCATAGTAATATATCATCATTATCCTGGGTATATCTTTGATTGCCCCTGATCAATTTTATCCTGAGTCTTTGCCCCTCTGAGGCCTGATCCTTATCACCAACCAATAGCCTTTCTGGTTGAAGAGAATTATGTCTGTTGGAATTCTTGAGTGTGTTACACCACTCTTTGATCCCTTTCTCTGACCATACTGGTCTTGATCCTTTCTTGATCATCTTTCCGGAGCCAATAACGTTTGATTGAAGAGGTTTTATTAAGCTTAAAAACTGGAGTGTTATACCTCCTTTAATTTTTCAAAGTTGTATTCTGCCAGCCTACTCTTGAGCTCCTTGAGAAGTGTTGAGGTTATCCCTGTTCAAATCACTTACTGTTTGCTTTTAGAGCTTCTCAAAACATTGTGCTTTGTCTTGCACAGCCACCCTTAGTTATCTGGTCCCCTTCAAGCACTTGATGGCAGAGAGTTGTGCAGGTTCATTTAGAACCTGGAAGTTGGTTGGGGTTTGATTTGATCATCCCTGATCTTCTTCTGGCATCCAGAGTTATTAGCTTTTGGGTAGTGTTTACATACAACAGCTTTGTTCTTTTGAGTTTTAAACAAACTCCAAACTTCTTTTGTTCAAATATCTCCCATGTAATCTTTCCTCAGATAGTTCTTTTCCATTGTTACCAACTATTATCAAACTTCATCCTTACTAATTGATTCCTCACTTAAAAGGTCTGGACCTTGATCTTGGTTACAATTAAATATTTTTAAAACACTAAGGAGGGCAGCCTAAACAGAACCTTTCCCCTCCATGGAACTGCCACAGCATAGCACTGTTTGGAGTTTTACATTTGGTACCCCGGGCTGGGATCAAACCATAAACCTTAGGATTTACAGTCCCAAACTTGAAGAATCAACTTTGAAATCCAATCCTATTTTTTTTCTTTTTTCTTTATTCTATTATCATCCAGATATGATCTGTGGAGGCAACTTTTTCCAGAATCAAGTCCTCCCAATTTTGCACCATCTGAGCAAGATCCATGTTTATTTTTTTTTGAAAACTCTAATCTTGGCACACCTGTGAGCCACATTGGAAATCTGCTCTTTGGATATCTTAGCAACTCTTCTCTTCAAGTTGGAATATACTGGTACCTTTTCCTCCTCTGTTTGGGTCAAATTGGTCAAGATCAAGCCCCAAAACAAGAACTTAGGCTTCAATGGAACAAATTTTGAACAATTCTTGGACTCCTATGAGATGGCTGCTGAAGTGGATGGTGAAAGGGAACATGATATGGCTTATCAGTTACAATTTTTTATCTTTTCTGATGAAGTTATGGAAGTGATTGAATCTTTTGATGGATTCAAAACTCATAACTGGAGGCTCTTGAAGGAGGTTATGTTGGCTTATTGGGGAAAAGTAGATGTGGCTAGGTTTACCTTACAGGACTTGGATGCTCTGGTTTCCCAATGGATCTCCAATGGCGGTGTCTCTTCAGCCTCTGATTATCAATCATTTAGAAAATCTTTGGATCCTATTCAGTCTTACCTCATCAGAAACAATCACATCAACATGGTGGGCAAAATTTTAGTTTGGTTTTTCCAGTCTTCTTCTCCAGGAGTGCAGGAAAGGATTAGAGATGAATTAGTTAAATCCGGATCTATCATTACTACTAGAGATAATTGGTTCAAGCTCCCTGATTTGCTGGTACTAAGGAGTGCAGTGGATAAAGTGATGAAAGGTCAAACAGCTCTTACTTTTGAACAAAATAGAGTCACTGAACCAGTAAATGCTCCTTCCTTTAAAGAGTCTAATGAAATAATGAAAAATATGGAAGCAAATTGTAGACCTAAACCAAATACCCAGGCCAATAAGGAAAATGCTACCATAGATGAGATCAATAAATTACTTCAGGCCTTTGAAAACAAAATAGATCAGAAAATTTCTTCTTTAGCTACTCCCAAGCCTCCTAAATCTGTTTCTAAAACAACTCTAGTCTGCTTTTACTGTCATAGGGAAGGACATGGTAATGGGAGATGTCCTTTACTCCAGAAGGACAAGAGGAGAAATTGGTGGAGAATAAGGGAAACCATTTCTTTCTTCCTAATTGTTCTTTGATCCATTTTGATTTGTCTCTTCCAATCCGTCATGTGGTGGCTTCTTATCAACCACCAACTCCCAAGAAGGCATCTTTGGTCTCCTTGGATTTTTGATCATCCTGTGGCACTTTACAACCTTGGTATTCTCCAGCTGTCACTTCCTCCAGCTTCTTTGGAACTTATCAGTCTGATCCAGCTAGGAAACGCCATGGGGAACCCAAACCTTGAAAGTCTCCTTCAGTTCCATCTTCAATCCTTTGAAAACCCATCAAACATTGATCCTCACCTGAGCCCCCTTCCTCTGATGTAGAAGACATGGAAGTAGAAAGGGAACCAATAATGGAAAGGTTCCAGGACCACTCTGATCCTCCTCCTGTTCAATCTGTTCAATCACCTCAACCTTCTGATCCTGATCCAGTACCTGCTCAACCTGATCATCCTCCCTCCACCCAGCCCAAAGTTTGGTTTGAGAGGGGCATTTCCAAGGATCACCCCAATGCTGTGGAAGGAGTATTAAGGAAAATCTCTGATCTTAAAATTACTGATCTGTTTGTGGCCTCACTACTGTCAATCTCTCCATCTGTGGCTGAAGGGATGAAGAAATGGGTTTCTTGTTGACAAGTGGAGATTGGTCTGGACAAATTATAAGTTTCTTCTGGTACTTTGATGGAGGACTCTGGTGGAACAGATCCCCCTTCAGCTTACAACTTCTATTCCTGCCCTCTTGTTTTCCTCTCCTGCTATCTTGGTGACTCTGCTAAAACTGTTTCTCTTCTGGTGGATTCTGGTTCCCAGATGAATTTAATTTTGGATGCCATGGCCTGCAAACTCAAAATCAGCCCAAGGGTCAGCTTTAACTCTGCTGTATATGGTATAGGGAATCAGTCATGCAAATTAGTTGATATTGCTGAAGATGTCCCGGTTGAAATTGGACAAAATATTCTTGGCACTTTTCATTCTGATGATGATGATGGTGAGTGATTATGATGATGGATGATGGTCAAGGTAGGTGATGTTGATGATGCATGGTGATGATGATGATGACCAATGGTGATGATGGTAGGTGATGATGATGACTGATGATGATGATGGTAGGTGATGATGATGACTGATGATGATGATGATGGTAGGTGATGATGTTCAGGTTATGGGCACATGGTGGTGATGTTCACAGGTATGGGTTATGGAGTAAATAATGGTGGTGGTGGATGGTCAAAAGTATGGGTTATTGGATTGGGTCATGGTCAAAAGTATGTGTTGATGATGGTGATGGTGATGGTTGATGGTGATGATGATGGTGATGGTGATGGTGATGATATGGGATATGGTATTGGTGATGATGATAGTATGGGTTATGGGATAATGGTTGAGGGTAGTAAAGTATGGGTTAAGGGTGCCTAAGAGGCATGGTGGTCCCTTGGAGGGAAGGATGGGGGGAACTGATGATGGGACCTGGATGGGGGAGAGAGGCCCTCTATTTATAGAAAATCCTGCCCTCAGGGCTGCCCCTGAGGGTCTCCCTGGTACAGTGAATACAGTTCATGAGGCATTTTTGCTGGTCAGAGGAGGAGGCTGTGCAGGATCTAAATGCATGTACACCCTTGCATGCATTGCTGTGCTGCATTGATACAGGTGCCCCCTGCATAAATTACTTCTGTATAGTGTCCTGTATGATGCTGTACAGCCTCTGCATGCAGTGTCTTGCATATATTGCTGTGTATACAGGTGATTTGTTTGGTTCTCCATGCAGTGCCTTGCATATATTGTTTCTGTATTATGTCATGTATGATGCTGTACAGCCTCTGCATGCAGTGTCTTGCATATATTGCTGTGTATACAGGTGATTTGTTTGGTTCTTCATGCAGTGTCTTGCATATATTGCTGTACATACAGGTGGTTTGTTTGGTTCTTCATGCAGTGCCTTGCATATATTAATTATGTATACTGCTGCAGGTTTGTTTGGTGCTGTATGGTGGTACTGTATGGGGTATGTACTTGAAAGCAACCAGGGTATGTCCATGAACCTTCACTGGTCTGTGCCACCTGGTGGGGGTATGGGTAGGCCAGGGTTGATTTAAGCTGTATCTTCTAAACCATGAGAGATAGAGGGGTACTTTGGCTGAGTGACTAGGGGTTACTTTTGGTGTAGAATCCATTTTTGAGGTCTGTTTGATGATTGGAGCTGTCCTTATACTAGAAAAGTGAGTCTGATGGCTATAGGTTAGGTTTTGGAGCACCACATCCCCCCCCAAATTAATGCTGTCCGCAGCATTCCTGATTATAGACATCAGACTCTCTTTTCAACAACTGTGGCTCCTTCTTCTTCTCTTCTTCTCTTCTCTTGATCCAAAATTAAATAATTATATAGTAATTAGTAAGAAAGCCCAGAGGTGAAAGGAATCTTAGGTGATCCAGTTGGTCCTGTTGACTTTCTTGATGATTTATCTACAGATCTTCTTCTTGTCATTCATCCTTGATTTATCCATGTAACAATTCCAAGCATAGTTGATCCCTTCCATTCTTCTAGATTGTTGATTTATAGTTTGGTTCTCCTTGGAAAAAGACAGTTTCTGCATCCTTCTTCACACTTCCTTTCCCTTCTCCATATCCATCTATGGTATGGTACCTCCTGGACAAGGACAGATACCCCAATGACCTTTTTTCTTAAACTTTTAACTTTATTCCTAATCTTCACCAATTTTAAACCTTGATGCCCTGTTTACATCTATTCCATCTTGATATATTCCTTTTCCTTGGTATACCTGCTATAACATCTTCATTCTGAATTGTCTGGTTAAAGATGAATTATCCCTTGTTACTTGCTACCTTGACACATCTTGAAATCTTGAATTGGATCCAATTTGGAGTTAAGCCAATCTTGAGGTCTTCAGGTCCTTCCTTCTTCCCAGTATTCCATTTCCCTTGTTTTAAGTTTAAACATTTATAATATCCTTGATTTATTTATATTTTATAGTTTTATATCAGATATTTTTTTGGTGTGGGCAGTTTAAGGTCTTACCAAGGACCAAGATCAGTTTTTTATATCAAGTTTTATTATCATTTGTTTGTTCATTTTATTATTTCTTTTATTCCTTTTATTTCAATTTTTGTTTATGAGTGTAGGCAGTTTCAGGTCTTACCAAGGACCAAGATGATTTTTTTATTTGTTTATTATGATATTTTATGCCTTTTTATTGTTATTGTCTTTGAGTGTAGGCAGTTTCAGGTCTTACCAAGGACCACATGATGGTATTATTTTATTTTATTTTATTTTTATTTTATTTTTATTTTATTTTTTATTTTATTTTTTCAATATTTGAGAGGAAGAATTGGTTGTGTTCTGCAGTTTAAGGTCTTACAGGGGACCGTTGAGGTGTTTGTTGTTGAATTGTGCCCAGGCGCGGTGTGCGCCATTCAGTCGCGGGAGGGATTTTTTCTTTGGTGTGAGGTGTGGAAGGGCGCGCAAGGTGCGCGGAAGGTCTTGTTCAAAGGCGGGGCGCCCGATAGTCGTCAAAACAAAGCGGGCATTGCGCGCGAGGTCGTCGCACGAGGACGGGGCGCGCAGTAGTCGTTCTGGACTTCATCTTGTTTGTCAATTGCCGCGGCTCTGATCAATGTTGATCTTCGCAGCGGTCAACCTCCTGATATGGATTGAATCGAATACAGCCTTCCGGGTTCTAATTAATCGGTAAGCCGCACCTATTTTCTTCTGTTTCTGTATTCAATATCTATTCTTTTCTTATTATTTATTAATATTATTCTTATTTATTTGACCGGGGTTTAGACGGTTGTTGAGTTGAGTACCTCTACGCTCTGGTATGATTGCGCATAGCTGGCAAAGAACATCCGGGCAATCCAATCAGATGCAAGATCAAAATTCTCCTTGGCAACTGGGGTCGTCGCGAGCGGTGCAATGGAGGCGATGCAGGGCAGCAACTGATTGTGAATACTGTTTGGTTTCACATTCAATTTTTTTTACAGCTTTAATTTATCTAATCTTATTCATTATTTCTTCTTTTTCCTTCCAAAACAACGCAGGCTTGGCAGCAATAAGGCCGCGCAAATTGCAAGATTGGTCGGTCGATCTTTGGTTGCATTAATTAATCTCATCGGCCAATCGCTTGCCACGTTGATTCATTGGTGAGTGGGGATAGGCCGACCACGATCGGGGTTTTTTTTTAATTACTAATACCGTTCCCTTCGTTTCTTCCTTTTTCTCGGTTCTTCCAATTGGCACGTGGGCAGAGGATGCATTGCAGCCATGGGAGTTTTCTTTGTCCGATCGGATCAGAGTTGCCATGACAATGGCCCAGGTTTTTTTTCCAGTGGGCCTCGTTATTTTTTTTTTTTTTTCTTCCCAGTCCTTCCATTCGGCGCGATTGCTTTGATTGAATGTAAGTTAACTAATCAATTTTTTTCTTCTCAATCCTTCAGATTGATGCAGGACCTGCAGGGACCGTGTTGCGGTAAATTGCGCAATCGGATGCAAGGTGAGTTTCTTCTCCGACCGGCAGGTGATTCCTTCACTGCGTCGATAGGTTTTTGCCGCTTGGACTTGTGCAAGATTGATAGCTTGTTGGGGTCAAGAGCGGGGCCCTCCCCTCCCATCATCATCTATAAAGGGCCAACAAGTTGGGGCCTATTTGTCTCCATTCCATCCAACATCTCCCCCTATCAGATCCATCGCTGGCCATCTCTTCCAGCTGCTGCGCTTCCACAGTGTTTATGTGCGACAACCATCGCTGCCTCCCTTCCTTTGTGAAAGTCACTTGGGATTCCTAAATCAATCGGCCTTTCTTTTTTTTGTTGGGTTTGATTAATCATTGGCCCCTTTGACGATCCTAGTAGTCACGGCAACCACAATTGCGTTTTCTCTTTTTTTTTTTGCCCAGAAATCACTCGGTCTGCCAAGTTGGAGGAGGCTGGTGAAAAGAAATGGTAAGTCTTTTTTTTTTTTTTTGTTGGTTTTATAAATATATAAGGGTGAACCATTTGCTGATTACTCAATTTTTTTTGTTCTTTTGTTTAGCTTTTGATTTTTCTTGACATACTTCGTACAGTGATATCAAGGTGCACACCCATTCCCTCAGCTCATTGAAGGAAACCAATGGCCTACTACTGCATCAATAAATGTTTTTTTTTTATACTTGTGTTTAGGGTTGGAATAAAGATATTGTGAGTCTCTCTTTTTTTATTATTGTTTTTGTTCTTATGACCTGAGGAATAAACTCAAACTGATTCTTTTTTTTTGTGTGTGTGTTTTAGGTTTATGTTGTATTCTACCAGTATGATCCTTTGTAATATTTTTTTGCAATGAATAACCTTTGTTTGTCAAGACCATGAGTTTTTTGGCCTTTAATGGTAATTAATTTTTTTTGAGGTTGAGGTGATGAATACTGTGAGTTTTCTTTTCTATTCTTTTTTTATGATATATTTTTTTATTTTGGAGAAAGACCAATACTGAATGATTTTTTTTCTTATTTTAGGAGCACAGATAAGAGAAAAGGCTTGGCAGTTTAATGTCATGCTGGAAGTCAAAATACTTGATGTTCATATTGTTCCAGGAGGTGATGAGGTATCTCCTTGAAGTGCTCCCAGTATCTTTGGATACTTTCTTCTCTCCAGAGGATTAGTCCTTCAACCCAATACTCTGCCCAGGGCTCCTGATAATATAACCCTACCCTGAACTCTGGTGAGATATATCCATAGTCTGAGTCCCAATCACCATTTTTGAGAAAACCAAGAGATCCAGTGCCTGTAAGTAAGTCCATGAATTCTAAGTTGGTAAGTCCCCAGCCAGGTAAGTTGTCCATTGCTGTTTTGTTTGCTGGATTTTCTTCTTGAATGAACCAGTCTGAAAAAACTCTTTGAAACAAGTTTCCTGGTTGGTCATTTGATATCCATTCCTCCCAGGGGATTTCTGTGTTATCATCCAGTTCTTCTGTCTCTTCCAGACTCCTTCCCCATTACATTTCTTGACACTGAGTTAGTGAATGGTCCAGTTCCATCTTGGTTTCACCTTCATCCCTCTTGAAGTCTTCCTTGAGTTCTCCTTCTTCCATTTCCTCATCTGTTTCAATCAAGTCTTCCCACTGAACTTTCCTGAGGGTCATTCCAGCCCTGTTAAGTCTTCTTGGTGGTTCCATTTCCCACCCTGCTTGACCTGGTTTGCAAATTGGTATACATAACCTCTCCCCTCCAGGTAGTTCATGACTGAGGATTTCACCCCTCTTTTGAGACAGCTCCAACCTGACCTTATAGTCAGCCAAGAAGGGTCTCCCAAGAACAGTATGAACACTCCCTTTTGCTACAAAAAAGTTGGCCAGTCTTGGTTCCCCTGGGTTAATTTCAAATGGGATCATTTCTGCTAGTCCAATCAGAGGTGTTGAGTGTCCTCCAATTCCAGTAATGTTCATCAACATTTCTTTGGCTACCAATCCTACTTGGTTGGCCAGGTGTTCAGGGATGACATTGAGTTAAGCTCCACTATCCACCAAAGCTCTTACCTTCCTGTTCTTGATCCAAATGTCTATGAATCCAAGAGGACAAGCATAGGTAAGGTTTTGCCTGGGTCCATACCATTCATCTTCATCCTCTGGATCCAAATGGTGTTGACAAGCTTTGACCTTCCTACTTTCTGGTACAGGTAATTTTGCTGTAGTCCCTTCCTCCATGTTAGTACTCTGAATTTGTTGGAGAATTTTGTTGAGAGTAAATCTCCATAAATCATCTATTTGAAATCTCCGCGGGGCTTCCAATCATGTCACCCGCCGATCACAACACTTTCACAATCACCTCAATTGACTCTTATTCCTCAGCTCATCCATTCCGACTCATCACTCCCCTTTCTTCATTCCTTTCTTCATTCATTCCATTCTTCACCGCTAAACTCCCCATTCCTTCCCACTCCTCACCTCATTGCTCCAATCCTTCCATCCAGTCCTCTCTTACCATCTCCTCTCCTCCGCTACTCACTCCAAATCTCTTCTTATCTATTTTGCTACCTACAATTCTACTCCACCCGCTCTTTCCTTCTAATCCTCAATTCTCAAATTCAAATTCAATTACTCGACTCTCAATCCACAACTATCCCTCTCTCAATTGATAACCCCGATACAACTTGCTCAACGCTCAACCTTTGATTCACATTGCTAACACTGCTCATCTCAAAATAATTGATTTCCTCTTCCTGTCTTGTTCACTTGTGAGATTGTTCCTATCTCAAAACTATTTATGTATTACTTACTCATCTCCACTCTATCCTTTTATCCTGTCATCTCTTCCTGTCATTTTCATTCTTAGTCCTGATTCTAAAATCACATTACTGTTATCCTCAGAGTGAGATATTTCTTTTGTCATTCATTTCTTTTTTTCTTTATTTTCTGTTACTCCTGTTGAAACTCTTCATTTAGTCTGTTGGTTCAGGTAATACAAAATGTTTTAAACTCTTCACGGTTAAAAGCCAAAAACAAACTTGAACCAATTGCTCAAACTATTGATGGCTTCGCCTGGACCAGCAGATCTCAATGCCTCACTTCTCAAGACGCTTACGGACTCCATCCCCACTCTCACCAAGTCGAATTTCTCGCTATGGCGCTCCAAACTCATTACAATATTTGCTCTCAAGGGGATTGCTAATTGGCTGCAATCTTCCGAAACCGAGAAGTGCCCCGCCAACGTGAATCTGGAGCTTGTTGGGTACATTCTTGCTAAACTGGACAACAGGACCTATATCAACTGTGTCAAGGACTTTCATCTGACAAATGGTATCGAATTGTGGAAATCTATCAACAAATTTTATGCCTCCTCGCAAACGGCAAACCAATTGCGAGTATTCTTCAATTTTTTGAATCTCCAATTTGATACAAAATTTGTTGATAAATTCATCACGGAAGTGAAGGCCTGTCTTCTTCAAATCTCCGAGATAGGAATTCGAATGGATGACAACATAATCGCTTATCTAATTTTATATAAATTTCCTCCCCAACTCGAACATCTCAAAACAACCATTACACATTTGCTTGGAGAATCAAAAATTGATGGCAACCTTGTACTCAGGCACTTAAATCAGATTAAAAACAAAGTAGCGGCCGGCACCTATGCCTCCGCCATGATGAACAACTCAACTAGACAGGAAGTGATCAAGTGTAAGCCTACATGGCATAATCCCCAATTGTCTCACCCCAAAAGCTTGTGTTGGTGGCTGTATCCGCACCTAAGACCAGGGAACAATCAAAGCTCTAGCGACAGCAACAACTCTTCAAAACCGCCCAACGCAAAATCCGCCTTGGCAAATCTGTTCTACACTTTTGCAATGACCAACTCTTGGCGACTAACCAAGGACTACATAATCTTGGACTCAGGGGCGTCACAATGGATGTTTAACTTGACAGAATTCTTTCTTGACCTTAAGGAGGACGACACGGAAATCCAAACCGGAAAGGAGAGCACATCGTTGACAGCCGAAGGTGTTGGGACCGCAAAAATCTTATTGGAAAACTGCTCCGTGCTGCTCAACAACTCTCTCTTTGTTCCTCATTTAGCTGTGAATCTGGTCTCTCTAGGTCAGCTGCTTAATAAGGGTTGCTCTCTCCATCGATCAGGTCCAACTGGGTTTGCAGTCAAATTTGAAGATGTTACTATTCTCTTTGGTCGGATTGAAGACAACCTCCTTGTCATCACAGATTTCTTGCTCCATCAGTTGGAGCTGGCTTACTCCTTCATCAGTCTGTCTACCATTCACAAACGCTTTGGACATATCAATCCGGATCAAGCTAAACTCGTCTCAAAAGACTTCCCTAGGATTAAGTGGGAAAGTCATCCTTGTGAATCATGCGCTCTTGGAAAGATTCATTGATCATCTTTCTCAAATAACATCTCCCCAGAATCCAAACCATTTGCCCGAGTTCATGCTGATGTCTGCGGGCCGATTAGTCCGATCTCTAAGAATGGAAACCAATATTTTCTTCTCCTCACCGATGAATTCTCCCGCTTCAAAATCTGTCTCCCAATCAAACACAAATCCGAAGTCGTGGATGAAGTGATCAAATTCATCAAAATCCACTCCAATAAATTTGGCTATCAACTCAAATATTTTCACTCCGACAACGGGGGTGAATTTGTTAATTCTAGATTGGCCACATTCTTCACTGACTTAGGAATTGAGCATACCACCTCCAAGCCTTATACACCGCAACACAATCCAATTGCCGAACGTGGCAATCGAACACTTGTTGAATCAACAAGAACGACCCTCATTGACATGGCCATCCCTGTCAACCTGTGGGACAAAATTCTAGTTGGTTGCAGCAAAGTTCTCAATCTTGTTCCCTCCAAAGTGTCAAAACGAAGCCCGTCCAAGCTATGGCATGGGGTAAAACCCAAACTCAATTTGGTCCGTACACTAGGCTCAAAGACTATTGTTCTCAACCTGCAAAATAATCTTGGAAAATTCAAAAAGAAAGGTTGGGAAGGTATACTTGTAGGCCACAATCTGCATCTTAACTCCTACCAAATTTTCATCCCTGAACTTGGAGAGACTGTTCGCTCGAAGCATGTCAAAATCTTTGAGGGCATGAAATTAACTGACAATCCTACCTCTTTTGATTGCCCATTTGAATCTATTCTCAATGCCAACCCTGATCTTCTTGATATACTTTCTTCTAATACTTCTAAACTCAAACCTTTGGCTCCGCTTGACTCAACCTCTTCTTCATCTACCGAACCCCAACAGAACTCACTTGAAACCTCTGACCCCAACATAACAGAAAACTTGTCCGAAAACGATCAGTCCCAATCAGAGTTGTCAGAAGAAAAAGATGTCTTGAATCAATTGGCTCCACCTGTCCAAAATCTAAGAGATCAATCAACTATCCAACCACCACAGCGATACGGCTTCTTATCCAGAGCAATCCCTAAAAGCTATGATGAAGTGAAGCGTTTGCCCGACCGCAAAAATTGGATAAACAGCATGAAGAAAGAACTTGGCGGCATCGAGTTGATGAAAGTCTGGTCCGGATGCCACACTCTGCCTGAAGGAAAAAGGGCACTCTCCACAGTCTGGGTCTATCAATTAAAAACCGAACCCAATGGAGATGGACTCATCTTCAAAGCAAGACTGTGTGTGCAAGGCTTTTGTCAGCTTGAATTCCTTGATTATGGCAAAACCTACGCTCCCACTGGCCAGATAACGACTCTTTGCACTATAATTGTATATGCCTATCATCATGGTCTTCCTGTCACTCAAATGGACATTAAATCAGCTTTCCTGCATGCCGAACTAGACAAGGACATCTATATCAAATCACCTCCCGGCTATGATACACCTTCTCCCTACCTGAAGTTGAACAAAGCCCTATACAGATTAAAACAAGCTCCTAAATCCTGGTTTGAGACTCTCAAGAATTAGATCATCAGTCAAAATTTCTTCATCTCCTCCTCAGATCCGTGTCTCTTTATCAATCAATCCACTCAAGTCTACGTTTTTTGTTACGTTGACAATCTTGTGATTATCGGCGACTCGAGCGACTTCAGAAAGGAACTACAGTCTTGCTTCTCAATATCACATGAAGGACCTTTATCTAAAATTCTTGGAAACTACATAGTAGATTCTCAATCTGGACCTTGCCTTCATCAACCATCTCACGTGGACACTGCCCTATCCGAGTTAGGGCTCATCGACTCAAAGCCCATTAACACCCCAATGACTCCAAACATAATCCTCAAACCCGCTACCGATGAAGATGCCTCTGATTTTACATCCCTCAACATCAACTACCAATCATCCACTGGTTTTCTCAATTTCATCGCCACCAGAACCAGGCCCGATCTCTTGTATGCAGTATCTTCATTATCTCGCTTCAATGTCAAACCCGGTATGTCTCATTGGATCAAAGCAAAACATGCCTGGCGATACGTCAAGACAACGCGCAACTTGGGTCTTTGTCTCAAAAAAGACTTGTTTGATTATGATCTTGAAACATTGAGTGATTCCAACGGTGGAAACGAACCAGTCTCAAGAAGAAGTCACACCGGCTACCTAATACTTCTCTACGGCTGTGCAGTATCCTGGCACAGCAAACTGCAATCAACGGTCTCACTCTCATTGACTGAAGGCGAAATCAAATTGCTCGTACTGGCAACTCAAGAGAAAATCTGGATAACAAATTTACTGAAAGAACTCAACCCTTCAAATTCTCTTACTTACTGTTTGCATATCAACAATAAGGCCCTTAATGATCTCATCAACTTTGAATTGCATCGCAACGCACTCAAGCATGTGGATATACAAATCAAATGGCTTTGAGAACAAAAATCATCAAAGGTCCTTGTTACTGACCTTGTGAATTCAGAAGCTATGCTAGCGGATTCCTTAACAAAACAGGCCATCAAACCCTCCATCAAAAATCTTACTTCTGCTATCCTACAATCTCTCAATTGAACACGGCGGTGTGTTGAGAGTAAATCTCCATAAATCATCTATTTGAAATCTCCGCGGGGCTTCCAATCATGTCGCCCGCAAATCACAACACTTTCACAATCACCTCAATTGACTCTTATTCCTCAGCTCATCCATTCCGACTCATCACTCCCCTTTCTTAATTCCTTTCTTCATTCATTCCATTTTTCACCGCTAAACTCCCCATTCCTTCCCACTCCTCACCTCATTGCTCCAATCCTTCCATCCAGTCCTCTCTTACAATCTCCTCTCCTCCGCTACTCACTCCAAATCTCTTCTTATCTATTTTGCTACCTACAATTCTACTCCACCCGCTCTTTCCTTCTAATCCTCAATTCTCAAATTCAAATTCAATTACTCGACTCTCGATCCACAACTATCCCTCTCTCAATTGATAACCCGGATACGACTTGCTCAACGCTCAACCTTTGATTCACATCGCTAACACTGCTCATCTCAAAATAATCGGTTTCCTCTTCCTGTCTTGTTCACTTGTGAGATTGTTCCTATCTCCAAACTATTTATCTATTACTTACTCATCTCCACTCTATCCTTTTAGCCTGTCCTCTCTTCCTGTCATTTTCATTCTAAGTCCTGATTCTAAAATCACATTACTGTTATCCTCAGAGTGAGATATTTCTTTTGTCATTCATTTCTTTTTTTCTTTATTTTCTTTTACTCCTGTTGAAACTCTTCATTTAGTCTGTTGGTTCAGGTAATACAAAATGTTTTAAACTCTTCAAATTTTTGGTGAGATGGCCGAAAGTTCCTCCATGGTAAGTGTGAAAGTTTGCTTGAGTATCTTCCTTTTTAAGTTTATCCCAATCTTGAACTCATCCATATTATTGCGTATCAAAGTTAACCAAACCCGCCATTTTTTAATGGCGGGTTTCAACCCAAATCCGCCATTTCAAACCGGCCATTAAAAATCAAAAAACCCCACTTATTTCAGATCAGACGTGTCAAAGTTAACCTGAAATAAGTGGTTTTTTTCAAATAAAGTATTTAAATGCTTCCACCACCTGTCCGCGTCATACACCCCTGTCTTCCCACCTCCTTCTACCTCCGACCTCATTGGAAAATTTTTTACCCCCACCCTCATCATAAAATTGATTGACCACTCTCATCACTTTATTGCTCTCATCACTTGATCACTCTCATACACTTCATCGCTCTCAAAACTTCATAACTCTCATCACTTAACCGCTCTCATCACTTGATCACTCTCATCCACTTTATCGCTCTCAAAACTTCACCACTCTCATCACTTTATTGCTCTCATCACTTGCGTAGCCCTTACTCTTTCAAATGGCCCCTCAGCAAACCTCCCCCCGCAAGTCCAAAACACCCAAGAGAACATCGCCAAGGAACTCCACAACAAACAATCCTCCCCCATCAGCTTCCAAGGGCTCAAGTCAGCTCAAGAGAGCTGATCACATCATCCTGGTAAACTGGCTGAAAATTCCCTCCAACTACAATGCCTGCTTTGGATCCGACAACAAAACACGTGTTGGCCAACCTCCATCCTCTAAGGTCAATGGTTATCTCCTGATGGCCAATGAACTCAAGAACAAAACAAAAGGTAGGCTGGATCTGTGATCCAAACAGATGATGGAGCGGTTCAAAAACTATTGAGCCAAGTTCAAAAAGGCCCACTCCATGTCTATCTCCACTGGCTTTGGTATCACCAACTTGGACAAAGCCAAAGGAATCAACTCGGTGGTTGATAAGTTGGAATCCATTTGTCCTTTTTATATTCAAATGGATGAAATCTTTGGAAAGAAGGCCAACATCACCCCCCCAGCTGCTTTCAATGCCCAACAATCCAATTCCGTTGATTCCGAGGACTTGGCTGGGGATGCTCAGCCTACCAATGGGGACCTTGATGAAACCTTGGCCTTAGAGTGGCCCCCATCTGATGACGAGGAGGATATTCAAACACAATCCGCTCCAACCACTTCTACTTTGGTATTGATTGATCAGTCAATCCTGACCTTGGACCCCTCACTTCCTTCTTTTGATTGCTCTCTTCCTGGGGCAGAACAACTGGAGAACTTGCCCAATGAGGAGGATGTTATTCCTGGATCACTGTTGCCATCAAAATCTGCTCAAGTAAGGAACTAAATTGTTTTTGATTCTGTCTGGTTGCTCCTGACTGATTTACATTGTAAAAAAACAGGCTCATCCATTTTTGATTGGCCAAAAACTCAAGACAATGGGGCCTCCCACATCGCCTTCAAATACTAGTGAGGACTTTCAGACTCAAACCTCCTCTGCCAAGGGTAAGCAAAAGGCCTCCAATTCCATCAATGTCAACCCCAAAAGTAATCAAAAGAGGAGAAACACTTCCAGTTTTTCGGGCTTTGAAGAAATCATGGAGAAGCAAGATTCATGTAAGTTGATTGATTCAATATCCTTGCTTTCAAAATCATGCTCATTTCCATTCCCCTCCAAAAAACAGTGAAATCACAAATTGAATCAGATAAACTTCAGTTTGAAAAGCAAAAGTGGGATCGTCAACTGGCCATGGATGGTCAAAAGCAGCAAGCCGAGACTTTGGCTAATCAACAAAAATTGGATGCTGAGTGGAGGTTGAAACAAGCTGAGCTAGAGTTTCAAAAAGAGGAAAAGGAGAAGGATTGGCAGCAAGTGCAACTGGAAAAGGAGAGGGAACAACGGGCAAACAAAAAAAGGATAAGGTATCAGTAGCTTTGGCTTCCATTGGCAGTGGTAGATTGGTAGAATAAATAAAGCAGATTACTCAAATGATGGGCTTTTAAATATATTTGCATGGATGAAAGAAAAACAATTTTTTTTTACTACAACAACGTTTGAGAGCATTCTTAACCCCACCAATATACAGATCTTTTTTGTTTTTATTGATATTTTTTCTCTAGAGTAAATTTGGCCGTTTTTCATGTCCCTACAAGTTCTCTGAGTTTTTTTATTAATTTGGAGTGACATGGCCATTCTGGTATGGGTTGCTGTGTCCACAGCTGGAAAGGTACAGTGCTTGTACTTGTTAGCCGCCCAAACCATTTTGACTATACCTTTTTGCTTGAAATAAATTCCAAAGCCAAGGTCAGGAAAAAAAAATTGACCTTTCAAAACTTGATATTCATGCGTATCTTCAATAAGTCAACCATTCAATTTTTTGGTTGGGACCACAAGTAAAAACGAATAGCCAGAGATGTTGCCTTTGTCAATATGAGGAGAATTGTAAAAATAATCCAAGGTGAAAGTGAGGTGTGGGGAGAAATCAAAAGGTGTAGGCTTGGAACCAAATTCCAACAAAGAGAAAGAGGGGATGTTGCTTTCCTTCATGGTATCACGGTTTGATTAAAAGGCAAGTTTGGCCAAATTACAAAAGATTTGGCCTAAAATTTGGGATGCTTTGTCCGCCTTCAGGTTGAGGACAGCGTACTCTTGAGGAGAAGATCTAATAGATGATTTCTTCACATAACGTCCAAATAACTCCAAAGGGTTCATCGATTTTTGCCAACCAATAACCCACATTTTTCCACCCCAAGATCTTGAGGGACCAACCGGGTTGACAAATTTTTTCAAACAGTGAAGGAATGTTGTCACAAAGTTGATATCTTTCTTATCTTGATCAGATAGTCAATCCAAAGGCACAAATTCAATGACGGCAACCAGAGCATGGTGATCAGATTGGTCGAGAACAATAACTTTTCCATGGTGGAAGAAGTGGAAAGCCCCAATTGTCTGTTTTGCTTGCTTAAATTCTTCCTGGGTGGGTTTTCAAGGGTTCTTTTTCTTTTCAGCTGTGATAGCAGGGTACAGATCCAAATGGCATAGCTTTTGTCTAGACCAGGAAAACTTTTCCTTGATCCAGTTGTCAGTCAATTCCAAAGAAATTTCCAAATCCCTTGTTTGAGCCCTCCTTTTTCTACGATTCATCTGGTTGCCACCGCTCTTTATGTTTTTCATACCATCTCCTTCCATCTTTCTCCCTCCCAGGCACTTGCTGCACCCAAGGTGAGGATCAAGGTGAAATTTGAATGGTTGTATAACATTTTGAGTTTGGTAGGCAGTGAAGGAATTGATATCAAAAAAGGGGTTGGACAAACAAAAAGAACGGTCAAACAAATAAAAAAAAAATGTCAGCAAAGTTCTCATTATTGGCAACAAACCGTGGGATTAAAAAAATAAAAAAGAGATGAAAATCAAAACCTGGCAGAGGTAGAAAACCTAAAAAAAAAGAAACAAAAACAAAGGGAAAGTCAGTTCCTTGTACCCTCCAAAAACTCTGCATTGATTGGCCCAAACAATCGGCCAATCAATCGCAAATCAATTGCTTGATTGATTTGCAATTGATTGCTCAATCAATTGCGAATCAATTGCCCGATTGATTGCAAATCGATCGAGCGATTGATTTGCAATCAATGGCAGGAAGAAGATGAAGGGGAGGGGGGACTCACCAAGGGCAGAGGATGGACCAGAGGATGAGGGGGGGAGGGGGACTGGGCTGGCTGGACCTGGGGGGGTTCAAAGGGAGGGTTATGGTAGGAGATCAGCCAGGTGAAAAAAGAGAAAGGTGATTCAATGAGGGGAGGGGACTCACCTTTGAAGGTTGATGGAGGTTGGGTGGGAGGTAGGTATGTTGTTGGTGATGTGGATGTTGGTGAGGTTGGTAAAGAGTGAAGGTGGTGGTGTTTTGGTGAGAGTTTGAAGGTGGTGGTGATGAGTGAGGTGGTTTGGTGAGGAGGAGGCAGGGTTTGACTGGTGAGTGAGTGGGGTGAGGTTGAAGGGGTTGAGTGGTGAGGGGGAGGGGGGTGGCATTTGGTGAGTGTCAGGGTTTGAGGTGGAGGTGTTTTTGGATTCAAGTCCACTAAAAAAAAAAATAAAAAAAAAAACTCAGCCTATGAATCTTGGGTGAACAACCAAAACCAAAAAAATACGGTGAAGGGAATTTTTACCAATTTCAAAATCAAAAATTACTCATCAAAGCAAGCAAGGGTGAGAGGAAGAATCCGCTCTCTCATAGAAGAAGATGAGGGACCAGATGAGACAGGGATGACTTGAGGCGGATCAGGAATATCATCTTGGAATATTTTGTCCCATTCATCTTTGATGTAGGCCAAAAGGTTGTGAAGGATTACACAAGTGATAATCCAGTTGATGAGGAACCTCATATCTTTTGAACATTGGAGCTGGTTTCGCATCTCCCGTAAGCTGGCCCATCTTCCTTTCAGAATTCCCATGGCATGCTCAATCCAAACTTGTGATTGGGCAAGATGATAGTTAAAATCGGTTTTTCCTTGATCATTGGACAAAACATTCCGGTATGCTGGAACTACATATTTCCCACTAGCATAAGCCAAATTGGCCAGAATGTATTGATCTTGGTCAAAGTAGATCTCTGGTTGTTGGGCAATCCGCATACAATTGAAAACATATGAATCATGACAAGAACCTGGAAGGCCAGCATGGAGGGAGATGAACTTCTTGTTGTTATTGCAAACAAGTTGTAGTTCCACGGAGTATCTAAACAAAGAGATGGAACATATTTGGTCAGTGTGTGATCCAAAGTTTTATCATAGCAATTGGAAAAGAAATGAATCAATTGCCTTTTTCTACAATCAAAATAGTGGTTGCCATCTAGGTTGGGTTTTTGACTCAAGGGGATGGTGGTTCCATCAACAAAACCAATGCAACCAGGAAAGCCTTCTGTCTCCATTACTTGAGATATCTCCTTGCGTTCTTCTTTGGTTGGCCATGAAAGGACCAAGCAACGGAAAGATAGGATAGCAATCATGACTCTTTTGGTGTATAAGTCAATGCTTCCGTAACTGACTGAGAATAGATTTTCCAATCAATGGATTGCTGCTCCATTTCCATTTGACCCCAATCTACAAAAAGCAACGGCAAGTTGGATGGCTGGATCGCGTTGAGGATTGCGAGAATTGTTCTGGAAGATGTGGTGGTCTTCAATCATTGCCAAAAGTTTCATGAAAGAAGGCAACAAATTTTGGAACAGTTTCTGGAAGCTTAAGTCAGGGATGAGATGAAGCTTTTGCCTTTCATACATAGGGTTATGGAGAGTGTGTATTCTTGGAACCATGTATTGCTTTGCCAACAGAGAATTCAAAGCTAACCAAGTTGATTCCAAATTGGATTCTGAATCAGAGTCTGAATGGGAGTCAAACAGTAGCAAAAGTTCAGTCAGCTTTTTTGTATTTTCAACTTGCTGGCGGGATGTTTGATTGGACATGTTGGGAAAGGTGGTGAGTGATGTGGGGTGATGAGATGATGATGGGATTTGTGTGAAGGTATGTGAAAAACAATAGAGATGTGTGTGATGCGATGGAGATGGGACCGGTATGGATTTGCTGATGTGGAGGGGTGTTTTTGATGTGATGGATGGTGGATGGATGATGATGCATAAATGGCGGGTTTAATGGCGTGTTTGATGATTGAAATCCGCCATTTTCATGAAACATGCCATTTTGAAATACACCAGTTAGGGGGTATGTGTATTTCAGAAACCCGCCATTAAAAATGGCGGGTTTTGTCAAAAAAAATGGCGGGTTTCTAATGGCGGGTTTGCTAACTTTGATACGCCCTATTGTTTGCTGTTTCTGGGTCTCTTGAAGTTCTCTCAGCTTCAGGTTCCACATTTTCATTGATGTCCCTTGTCCTTCTGGTAAATTTTTCTTGGGTGGGCTGGACTTCTTCTTCCTCTGAGGTTGAATCTTCCTGGTCATCCTCTATCCAGGCTCCAGGGTAACTTGGTTTCCTCTTTCTTGGGGCCTTGCCTTCCTTCTTCTTTTTTGATCCATCTACTTCATCCTCTGGCCCTGTCTGATGGTTTTGGGAGGGGTTGAGTCTAGGTGATTTCCTTATACCAAACTGGATCTGCTGTAGGTGTTCTGGGATGTTGACTTCTGGTGGCTTCCAGGATCCCCATTCTCCAACTTGAAGGACTGAAGTTACTGGAACTGTCTTCTCCTCTGGTTTTGGTTGGTTAGTGGTTTCTTCTTTTGGTTGGTTTGAGGCATGAAACTTGTTGACCAATTCCCTCAATGTTTCAGGTGTGTTATTTGGGATGGGTTGTTGGTTTGGATAGTAGTAGTTTAGACCTAGCTTGATAACTTTCTTAGATTTTATATCTTCACTAAGGTCTGTACAAGTATAGGAAGTGTGAGTTTCATCTCTGCAAGAATAACATTTTGGAGGCCATCTTGGTGCAAGAGTTGGGACTCTTGGTGGTCTATAGGGTTGTTGTCCTATTGACCTGTCAAAATGTGGTGGGGTTGGTTTTTGATTGTTGAGAGCAGTGGTGAGCTTATTGACTTGGTCCTTTAGTTGTTTGATTTCTTCCTTGTTGTCCACAGGTTGCTGAAATTTAACCTCTTTCTTAACTTCCTTCTTTTCTTGGATTGGTTCATTTCCTTCAGAAATATCCCACAGGGACAGAGCTGTTTCTACGTGTTCCTTTAATATTTCCAATTCTGGAGCCAAATAACATCCATCAAGGGACTTCCTAATTTGCCTGGCTTGAACCCTGTGGGGTCTGGCTCTTCCCCACTTCCTGTTCATTTCCTTCTTGAGGAGCTCCTAGTCCTGGTTTCATGCCCCTCCATGTTTTCCACAGACTCCCAGAGTTTGATGTCCTTGATGATAAAAGGTAGCTGCAAGGCCAAGTCCTTCCCTCCAGCACCATAAAGTTCTGCCAATTTTTCAATCCTGTTAATAAAGAGTTCCACTTCAGTTCCATTGAATTCAAGCTAGGCTTTGGAGGTATCTAAAACTACTCCATTCTGGACATCCTTTATCCTAGAGTTTGTTGGAGAGGGGAGGTCCATAGTGGTGTTCCTTGGGTGATGGTCCATAGGAATGAACTGGGAGTGCTGATGGTTTCTTTCTTCTTCAGTGTGTCCTGGGAATGTGGTAACCTCTGCACTATCTTCTGGTGGGTCTGATTCTGATAATATTCTGACTGGGCCTTGTCTGACTCCAGTCCTGGGGGTAGAGGTGAACCTAACTGATTGGATATATGGGGTTTCTGGTATTCCTTGCATGGTTCTTTCTTGAGTACTTTCCATGAAGGCTTTGAACATTTGGGACATATTATCCAGTGAGTCTTGGATTGATTTCATTTGATCCCTAGTCTCTTGGAGTTCCTTTTGGGTGGTCTTCATTTCCTTGGACTGATCAATGATCTTTTGTTCTTGTTCCTTTATCCTATCCATGGTGGTATCTGCTATGGTAGGCTCTTCTGAGGCCATGTTGTCTTGATCCCATGAGAGGGTTTCCTGTATTTTACTGACTAGATCCTTGATTCTCTCCCTAGCAGGTGCTTCAAATCCTTGGTCTTGAATGGTTCCTGGTATTATTCTTGCTTGTTAATGCTTGAGGTTATTGATCCAAAATTTGAAGATGATTGGCCACTGTTGGGACACCAGATGTGGAGACTCCTTTGGGATTGGGTAAAGTTTAGCAAATAGTTTTCTGGCAGTCACTTGAGGGGGAATTTAGTATTGCAACTACAAATGAGATAGACAAATACTAAGGGTGGTTTTGAATTTCCTGCCCCTCTGAGTACTATAGTAGTCTCACAACAATAAAAGAAAAAGAGAAATGGTGGCTGATTTTCAAATAGAGTTGCTACTATAGTAGTCTCTATCAGACCTAGGATCAATGTATTCAAGTATGATAAGGAAGAAATGATGGAACAGATAGGTGACCTGGTGGATAGAAGCTGAGTAAGGGAAGATTACTTTCTCCAGTCTTTCCCTTTATATATTTTATTGGTGACTGATTGATACTCCTTTGGTGATACAGGTGATGATTTGAATAAAGCTTGAAATGGTTGGCCTATAGTTGATGACTGATGATGATGTTTGATTATGATGATGATTGATGAAGTAGGTGATGATGATGGATGATGATGGATGAGGTAGGTGATGCTGATGACTGATGATGGTCAAGGTAGGTGATTATGATGGATGATGATGATGACTGATGATGATGATGGTGAGTGATGATGATGATGGATGATGGTCAAGGTAGGTGATGTTGATGATGCATGGTGAAGATGATGATGACCAATGGTGATGATGGTAGGTGATGATGATGACTGATGATGATGATGGTAGGTGATGATGATGACTGATGATGATGATGATGGTAGGTGATGATTTTCAGGTTATGGGCACATGGTGGTGATGTTCACAGGTATGGGTTATGGAGTAAATAATGGTGGTGGTGGATGGTCAAAAGTATGGGTTATTGGATTGGGTCATGGTCAAAAGTATGTGTTGATGATGTTGATGGTGATGGTTGATGGTGATGACAATGGTGATGGTGATGGTGATGATATGGGATATGGTATTGGTGATGATGATAGTATGGGTTATGGGATAATGGTTGAGGGTAGTAAAGTATGGGTTAAGGGTGCCTAAGAGGCATGGTGGTCCCTTGGAGGGAAGGATGGGGGGAACTGATGATGGGACCTGGATGGGGGAGAGAGGCCCTCTATTTAGAGAAAATCCTGCCCTCAGGGCTGCCCCTGAGGGTCTCCCTGGTGTTGGAATTCAAGCACTGGACTGACACAGTCCCGCACATTTCTCTATCTGTGCAGTGTAATGTCAGCTACTGCAGTGCTAATACTTCATACATGGAGTCTCACTTAGAGCAAGGCGACCCACTGTCGTTCATCAGGCTGATCATTGCTCAGATCCATTTTGCGCTTTGGATGACATTGTCCTCAACCTTGACCTTTACCTTCTCCCTCTCACCACTCACTTACTCTCACCACCAACCACAAATCCTATTGCATCGAGAAGTCATTCAGCTAGGTAAATATAATTCAACACTCCTCAAGTTACGCAACGCTGATCCGATCATCTAAAAGAATTCACAGTAATCCGATCCACCCGGCAAATCATAGACTATCTTGAACTTTATTCAAGACCAACATCAACTGTATGCTGTCCAATCCTGAGTGCTAAGCTGACCGAATCAAAGTTCCTGCTCTGACTATTTCCTTCAGTCCTCATGCGTACAGTTTGACTGTTTGTCCTTTAAACTGATTGCAGGCTGATTCATTCAAATCAGCCATTGCCTTTTTTGGTCTCCGTTCTATTGATTTGTTTTCTGTTAACTTGATCTGAACTGTCTAACCGACCTTCATCTCTTCTCATGTTTATGAAATCAAATCAAGTGGTTCTGGTTTTACCCATCAAATTTCTTTCACGGTTAAAAGCCAAAACTCTCCACAATGACCAAAAGATTCACACAAGGACCAGGAGGCAACAACGCAATGAGGAACATCACGCTTAAAACCTTGGTCGAATCTGCTCCATTGCTCAACAAAGACAACGATTTGATGTGGAAAAGCAAAATGGAAAGCCTCTTTGATATCCAAGGAATTCTCAAAATCATGGAGAATCCCAACTCAAGCCAACAACTTGATCCAGAGATGAACAGAGACATTGCCCCATTTCTCTTGGCAAAACTCAAACCCGCAACCCACACAAACATCATCAAACCAGGAAATTTTCAAAATGCCAAAGAGATCTGGATGGCCACAAAGAACTACTTTGCATCATCACAATCAGCCAACAGAGCAAGAGTTTTCAATGGATTTCTGTATCTTCCCTTCAGAAAAGACAACATTGAAAGATTTGTTACAACTGTCAGGCTGCACCTCAATAAGCTTTCCAAAGTTGGAATAGAACTTCCGTCCAATATCCTGGCGTACTTAATTTTGTTCAAATTTCCAACAAGTCTCAAGAACATGGCATTTCAGATCATGCATGGAGACAAAGAAACTTCTGTCAAAAGGGTCCTTGATCACCTGACTCAATACAAAAACAAGAATGACGCCAAGATCAAGGAAACCTCTCCTAGTTCAAAAATTGACATCAATTTATACTCCAATTATCCTTGATGCAAAAATGGTGTTCACAACCCCGAAGTGAGAAATCATCCCCAAGAAAAATGCTGGATCGAGTTTCCTGAGTTGAAACCAAAGAATTTCAAACCTTGGAAATCAGAAAAGAAGAAATCAGAAGAGGCTGCCAATTTTTTTTCTTTTCTTCATTGTTTCTCACATATTTCTCAGCAAGCCCCCTCCAATTTTGTACTCGACTCTGGGTGCTCAATCCATATGATACGGGACAAACACGTCTTTGACACTATCACTTGCAAAGATGGATCCAACGTTATCAAAACTGGAAAGCCAGGAGCTTCGCTATCCATCATGGGAAGAGGAACAGCTTGTCTCACTTTGCCAATTGGAACCATTCTTCTCCAAGAGGAAGCCTGGACCCCGGATGTATGCATCAATCTTCTTTTGATGGGGGTATTTCTGAGCAAGGGAGCAAAACCTGTAATCAACCACTCAAGCACGCCACCTTCATTCAAGATGTGCCTAAAAGAAAAACCTTTCCTACAAGGAAAAATTTTCAATAACTTGTTATACGTCATCATCCCCAACAATCAGAGCTTCAACACAACTCTGAAGGAAGTGAATGATCTTCATCTCAAATTAGGCCACGCCAGTCTTCCTAGAATCAAAAAGTATCTCAAAAAGTCCGTCCCAAATTCCATAAAACAGTCCTTCAATTGCAAGAACTGCGATCAAAGTAAAATCACAAAAAGCCCATTCAAGGATACCTCCATCAGAGTCGATAAGATAATGCAGAGGATTCATGCAGATCTCATTGGTCCAATCTCTCCAACGGCGAAAGGCGGATACAGGTACTCTCTCACACTGGTAGACAATCACAGTGGTTAGATCAGCTGCATCCCCATGAAAAACAAGAGTGATGCTCCCGACATCATCAAATTAATCCTTCTCAACAAATTCAACCGCCTCGATTACTTTCCTACAGAATTCTGCAGTGACGGAGGAGGTGAATTTGTCAACGAGGATCTAACCAAGTTCTTCAAGGAGAAAGGTATTTGACGGGTAGTCTCTGAGCCATACCATCCACAACACAACGGTAGGGCAGAACGGGCTAATAGAACTATAGCCAAATCAGTCAGAGCAACTCACTCATCCTCGAAGATCCCCAAGGATTATTGGCACGAGACGATCGGAAGCTGCGCATTGGCTCTTAATCAAATTCCGAACAAGGACGGTTTAGTTCCTTGGGAAATCATGCACGGGACTTCTCTGCCAACAGGATACCTCAAACCCATCGGAACCGAACTCACCTATCTCGATCTCAGTAATCATTCCCAACAAAAATTTGACAAAAAAGGAGTTACCAGCAAACTTCTAGGGTATGCGCCAAAACTCCTCTCTTATCGGGTGCTTACTCCCAGCGGTAAAGTGGTAGAAACAAAGAACGTCAAATTCTCGCACTCTATCAGCTCCATTCTGGACAACCATCCGGGTCAATCTCAAACCATCTCCGAGCTTCAACCGCCAATGAATCATTCTGAGTTCCCACCTGCTACTGATGAGCCAGACATCACAAAGATGATTAAAGCTGAAAGCCTCTCAACGATTCTGATGCCGACAGCAGCGAAGACAATCTCATCCAAGCTGAACTGAATCCTGTAAGAACTCTGAGGGATCAATCCACCATCCGACCTCCTGATCAATATGGGTATCATTGCGACTACGTACCCTCATCTCCCGTGGAAGCGCTTAAGGATCCAACTTGGTCAAAATCTCTGGAGAAAGAGCTAACAACGTGCAAAGACTTTAAAGTCTGGGAGGACTACGAAGGGCCTGAACCAAAGAACGTCCTCAATGTAACATATGCCTTCAGAATAAAACAGAAAACACACGGAGGCGAACCAATTCACAAATCACGAGTGTGTGTTCAGGGTTTCAATCAAAGGTACGGGATCAATTACTTTGACACATACGCCCCAACTGGTAAAGCTGCATCAATTAGAGCTGTCCTCCTTCTCGCCATTGAAAGAAATCTCCCCATGCTTCAATTCAATGTCAAGGGTGCATTTCTACACGCCCCACTCAATGAGGAAGTCTTCATCCGTCTTCTGGTAGGCTCAAAAAGGAAAACTCCAATCCTCAAGTTAAACAAATCACTCTATGGGCTAAAAAAAGCACCAAAAAACTGGTATGAGATTCTCCAAAACTGGATCCAGCTCCAAGGGTTTACCCCTTCAGACGCGGATCCATGTCTCTACATTGGGAACGATGGTCAATCAGTGCTGTTGGTGCATGTCGACGACCTTCTGGTGGTTGGAGAAGTGAGAAAATTCAAAGAAGCCTTCCTCAGCAAGTTCAAGAACTCGTCATGTCATGAACCTAACACACTCCTTGGAATGAAGGTTGAACGCACTGAAAACGCGTTCAGACTATCCCTTCCTCTCCACATTGAAAAAGGACTGTTGTAATTGAATCTCCTGGGGTCCAAGTCAATCTCCAGCACACCTTGCACTCCGGGCATCCATCTCTTACCAGCAACTGAAGAAGAACAAGAAGAGTTCAAGCAACTAAACTTCAACTACCAATCTCCGATTGGTAGACTCAATTTCATTGCCGTTTTGGCTTGGCCGGATATCAGCTTTGCCGTCTCTTCACTTGCTTTGTTCTCAGAAAAGCCCGGCATCAATCACTGGAGGGAAGTACTCAAGGTTTGGGCATATCTTGCCAAAACAAAGGATCAATCTCTTCTAATTTCCAAAAAGAATGATTCTCCCCACTTAGTATGCTACAGCAATTCTACCTGGGCAGATGACCCCATCACTAGAACATCTCAATCTGGATTCATCTGTTTCTTCCGAGGAGCACCGCTGTAATGGACAAGTCAAAGACAATGCAATGTTACCTATTTGTCAAAAGAAGCCAAATGTAACGCTTTAAACGACGGACAACTCGAGTGCAGATGGATCAATTACCTGATCAAGGAACTCTGGCGAAAACCAATCACTCCAAGCATCCATCTCATTGACAACAAGGGCCTTGATGACAAGATAAAAAACTTTGGATGCAACTCAAAAACAAAATTCATCAACCTTAAAACCAAAGGCTTGAGAGAAGACATTGAAGCAGCAGCAATTGAAATTCAACTCATCAAATCAGAAGAGATGGTTGCCGAATGCCTCACTAAAGCCGCGAATAAAAACTCAGTGTTTTGATTGGTACATCACGTCAGTGAATAGTCATTGGAGTATTGAATTAAGGGAGGATGTTGGAATTCGAGCACTGGAATGATGCAGTCCCGCACATTTGTCTATCTGCGCAGTGTAATGTCAGCTACTGCAGTGCTAATACTTCATACATGGAGTCTCACTTAGAGCGAGGCGACCCACTGTTGTTCATCAGGCTGATCATTGCTCAGATCCATTTTGCGCTTTGGACAACATTGTCCTCAACCTTGACCTTTACCTTCTCCCTCTCACCACTCACTTACTCTCACCACCAACCACGAATCCTATCGCATCGAGAAGTCATTCAGCTAGGTAAATATAATTCAACACTCCTCAAGTTACGCAACACTGATCCGATCATCTAACAGAATTCACAGTAATCTGATCCACCCGGCAAATCATAGACTATCTCGAAATTTATTCAAGACCAACATCAACTGTATGCTGTCCAATCCTGAGTGCTAAGCTGACCAAATCAAAGTTCCTGCTCTGACTATTTCCTTCAGTCCTCATGCGTACAGTTTGACTGTTTGTCCTTTAAACTGATTGCAGGCTGATTCATTCAAATCAGCCATTGCCTTTGTTGGTCTCCGTTCTATTGATTTGTTTTCTGTTAACTTGATCTGAACTGTCTAACCGACCTTCATCTCTTCTCATGTTTATGAAATCAAATCAAGTGGTTCTGGTTTTACCCATCAAATTTCTTTCACCTGGTACAGTGAATACAGTTCATGAGGCATTTTTGCTGGTCAGAGGAGGAGGCTGTGCAGGATCTACATGCATGTAAACCCTTGCATGCATTGCTGTGCTGCATTGATACAGGTGCCCCCTGCATAAATTACTTCTGTATAGTGTCCTGTATGATGCTGTACAGCCTCTGCATGCAGTGTCTTGCATATATTGCTGTGTATACAGGTGATTTGTTTGGTTCTCCATGCAGTGCCTTGCATATATTGTTTCTGTATTATGTCATGTATGATGCTGTACAGCCTCTGCATGCAGTGTCTTGCATATATTGCTGTGTATACAGGTGATTTGTTTGGTTCTTCATGCAGTGTCTTGCATATATTGCTGTACATACAGGTGGTTTGTTTGGTTCTTCATGCAGTGCCTTGCATATATTAATTATGTATACTGCTGCAGGTTTGTTTGGTGCTGTATGGTGGTACTTTATGGGGTATGTACTTGAAAGCAAACAGGGTATTTCCTCTTGCAATTAGCGATTCGGTTGGTAGAGGGTGTTAGTAATAATTAATAATTAATAAGATTGATTGACTTTTTGATGATAAGTAGGAGATGTGGAATGATTGAAAACAACTTGATGATGGGAGATGGATCCCTTAAATACTAATTGAAGTCCATCTAGGCCATTGGGTACAACTATTCAGCATGCTATTCAGATACAATGGGAATTGGATCCATGCTCAATGATACATGGTGGTTCAACTGAGTAAATGATTAGATGCTTTTAGAAAGTAAAAGTTATAACTAATCGTAGATTGATAATTTCTTTTTATCTTCTTCTTTATCTTATAATTATGATGGACTTTTTACTTATGTGAAAATTCCATCTCTTGGCTCTGACTGTGAATAGTCCAATGACAATCCCGGGAGCCATCTTTGCCTTCTTGCTATTTGACACTTTTGAGTGCAGCTTCCTCTTGGAAGCAAAGTTCCATCTTTCTGCTTTTAAAATCAAAAGCATTTCTTTCTGTATATTATTTATGAATTTCATATATAAGGAATAGATGTATTGCATATATTATGTTTCTTTGCTTTTCTTCATCAGAACTATCATTCCGCTCTTCAGCTTGAGCTGGGGGACTTAAACTATGTCTCTGTGACATTCCTGTATTGTATTTCACAGGAATTGATTCTTCAATAACTTCCTTGTTATTTAACATATTTATATAGTTCTTTTTTCCATAATTATTAGAATTATATTCTCTATCCATTAAGGATACTCCTGATATAATCAAACTGATATCTTAAAATATACAGGTATTAAATATAATCATACCAACTGTAATTCCCCTGATGGGATTACCATTCTAACATGTCCATGAAACTTCACTGGTCTGTGACACCTGGTAGGGGTATGGGTAGGCCAGTGTTGATTTAAGCTGTATCTTCTAAACCATGAGAGATAGAGGGGTACTTTGGCTGAGTGACTAGTGGTTACTTTTGGTGTAGAATCCATTTTTGAGGTCTGTTTGATGATTGGAGCTGTCCTTATACTAGAAAAGTGAGTCTGATGGCTATAGGTTAGGTTTTGGAGCACCACAGCGCAATCCCTTGGTCTTTATATCTATGTGCCTTGATTTAGAGTGAGATCCAAATTTCTTGACCTTATCATCCAGGACTTTGTTGTCAATTTAAAGTGAGATTTTAGGTTGTGACATTTGAGAAATCTCACTAACAAGATGTTTGATCCATTTCAGTTTGAGATGACAGTTGAGTAAGGCATTCAATTCTGATTTGGTGGAAAAGTTAGTAATGTTTTGCTGACGAGTAGAGTTCCAAATGAAGGGGCTTCCATAATTGAATATGATATATCCGGTTTGGGATTTGCAAAAGGCTGGATTTTCTCCCCAAGTAGCGTTGCTAAAACTCAAGAGTATGTCTTGTTTGGGATTGTATTTGATAGTAAGTTTGAAGTTTTGAGTTGTCTTGAGATATTGCCATACCCTCTGAACCTCTCTCCAGTGACTCATACCGGGTTTTGGCATTGAACCTAGCCAGGCTAGAAACGGAGAAGGAGATTTTGGGTTGGTTTTATTGAGAGAGATGATTGAGTAGTCCAATGGCCCACCTATAGTTAATTTTTAGTTGACAGAATTTTGCATGATCATTGTCTGTGGCCGGTTTGAGGTTGAGATTTTGGGTCAGGGGTGACTGTGTGTCTTTGCAGGACAATAGACCAAGTTCCTCTAACCCTTGAGTCATATGGTTAGGCTTGCTTAAAAGAATTTTATTGTCCTTGATCTCCAAGAGCATTCCAAGTATGGTATTGGGAGGATGATAAGATGAATTCTTGAATTGAATAAGAAAATTAAATTCAAAGTCATTGGAGTTACCCACATGTATCAGATCATCTACATGAAAGTAAACAATCTCTTTAGTCTTGTGGTTGATATAGAGACATGGATTGCTGGTAGACTCTTGGTATCCTTGAGACTTGATCCACAAGGTCAATGTTTTGTACCAATTCTTAGGGGATTTTTTTAGACCGTAGAGTGATTTTTTGAATTTTAGATATGGAGAATTTTTATTTGATCATTCTGGAGTTCTGATGATAACAGTTTCTTCAAGAGGGGCATGGAGAAAAGCACCTTTAACATCAAATTGGGTTAGTTTCATTTTTTTTTCAAACTGTATAAGAGAGCCAACTGGAGAGACCCAATCTTTCCAGTTGATGCCCAGGTTTTGATATAGTCAACTCCTGGGACTTGATCAAAGCCTTGAATGCAGAGTCAAGCTTTATATTTGACTGGCTCCCCATGGCATTTCTCCTTCACTTTAAAAACCCACGTAGTATTTAGAATGTTATTTGGAGTTTCATAGTATTCTTCCCAAACCTCCTGGAGTTCTGTAGAATCTGGCTCGTCATCTGCTGCCTTTTTCCAATTGGGCCATTAGGGTCATTTGCGTGCAGCCCTATAGGAAGGAGTTTCATAGTAATGGTGAAAGCCTTATCGTTGGGCTTCTTAATTTCTCGTCTGGTGTCAGCTTGCTACTATGTACAGAGCAACCTGTCAATATCAACACAAAACTATGAAGAATAAGAATATCTCAATTAACAAAATAAAAAGTGATAAATCAATAAATATTATTACAGAAATGGATTCGTCACCCAAAATTAGGTAGGGTCACTCACTGACCCCACCCTTGAATTCCAAGTCCTTAAATTTTTAAAAAAATTAAAAAGAAAAGTATTAAAAATTACAACACCAGTATGGCACTTTTTGGCCATTCCAATATTCCACACGTGTTTTCACGTATAGGGTTTACACCTAAAATTCACACAGAATTGAGGTGTTGTGTATATTTTAGGAGTTACACGCCAAAATGTGTTATGTCACAATTCCCGCGTGCAGCCCCGCATCATTACATATCCCTACATACTCATAGTAGCAGATTCCCGCATACTAGAGACCCGCGCGCAGCTAATTCTGCCACGCACGCAGCGGATCCTACCCCGCGCCCATCTGTACTAACTGATCCCTGCGTCTGAATCAGTTGTGACTAATCTGACAACCAGGTACCGCTCAGAAGAGCTACAACCTATTTAGAGTTGCCTAGCATATGTAACAAATTGACATATGCATTACTAATAATCTAAAAAGATCAAAAATTAATCAAAATTAAGTTTAGATTATTTTTTAATAAATAAATCAAAGATCAAGGATTACCACATAAATCACTGACCATGATCTTTGAAGACCACAAAACACTGCAAGGAGTTTTCATAAAAATTATTAAAAATTATCTACGGGATCATCAGGTGATGGAAAAACAGTAAACATCCACATCCGCCCGCTTTAAAGCAATACCAATAGTAAAAATGAAGGATGAGTACAGAATGATCAAATTTACGCCATAACAGATTAACAGATCATGTGGCTAAAATAGTACAGAAATCCAGCAGATCTAAGGTCAGCTGATTTACAGAACCAAGTGGACGTACAAATCTTTCCCTGGCTGGATTGCAAGCCTCAGCACACGAGCAGAACCCTCTCTAAATGCCCCGAGAAACTCAAAAATCACCTCAAAAAGGTATTTATACAGACCTCTTTGGATCCATTATTCCAGATCAGTTAATCAATTTTACCAGGAATTATTATTATCAATCAGAAACCGTGTCATTGTTAATCAAATGCTTATATGAAGATGAGCAAGTGATTTATGACTTAGTCTGTAGTAGTATTATTTATTCTTATTAAACAATCAACCCTTGAAGTTTAGTCAAGCAATCCACCCCATCTGCTCTGAAACCCTTCCAATTGTTTTGGGATTCTTGTGGTAAAGTGCTCAGAGTGAGTTTTACCCTTCCTTTCTTGGCCATTTGTGCTTTTACGCCCGGCCATTAGTGGAATAAGTCCTTTCTAAGGCACCCATCTTCATTCCAAGGTTATTAAACTGCCTAAGGAGGCCCCTTGAATAGAGGTTGCTAGTCTGTAAAGATCCCCAGTAGTATAATACTGTGGCCCCTCTTTTATATCATATTGAAAACCATTTATTACCAAACCAATTAAACCTTGCAACTGCTCTTATTATATGGTTTATTTGAGCTTCTAAGTGTTTATTATTGGAATAATAATTATTGTTATTATTCCAGTATTTTTATCACTCTCTGTAGCTAAAGGAATTCAAGGTTCCTGGTATTGGAGAGCTGACATCTGGGCCTTTGAGATATAGATTTAGCTTGAGGTTCTGGAGGCATTGGTTGCAGAAGGTCCAAATCTGATGACTCTATGGAATAGGCTCCTTCATGGTCAGATTCAGACTTGGTAAGATTGTCATGTGATTCTCAGATAGTGTATTGCTTATCTGTTGAATTGAAATCTGATTCATTCAATTCTGAGCTTCCTTGAGAAAAGAGATCAAGTCCGGGAGATTTGAGGAGTGGAAATTTGGACAGACGGTTTTTGAGAAACTGGATGTGTTTGGTCTCATTGATAGCACCAGAGGAGTTTAGGATGAGATAAGAATGAAAAGTGGGGTTGAACCCAACTAGAACTCCTTCTAACCCCTTTTCATCAAACTTTCTTCCTTTTTTTAGGCGTTTATCAAGATAAAAAAGGGGTGATCCTACAAGTTTCAAATAATTATCAGGGAGTTTCTTTTTGAACATAAGTGCCCAGGGGGAACAGTCATTACCTTCTCTAGGGATTTGATCTAACATGAAGCAACAGCTTCTAATCACAACATGCCAATAATTTTTAGGTAGACAAGAAGAAGAGAAGTTTGCGCGTGCTGACTCTACAATGGTTTGATTGGCCCATTCCGCTCGACCGTGCAGCTTATTGTGTTTTGATTTAGCAAATTCTTTCAACTTTTTGTTGGTAAACTCTGTTCCTTTGTATGAGAAGATCTCCATTGGGTAATAGTTTAATCTTTTAAACTCTGTTTCAAGAATACTGATAATCATATCCGGGGTTTTGTCTTTAGACAGCAGAGGAAAGGCGGCAAGGTAAGCAGTGAATTTATCCACAAGAGTTAGGATGTAGCAATGGCCCTCCTTTGATTGAGGGGTCATCTGTCCAATTAAATCAAAGTGAATTCTCTTGAGGGGTTTTGAGGCAGGTGTTGAGGTTTCCAAAAAAGGATATGGATAAAATAGTCCAATATTTCTTGATGACTCAAAAACAGCATAATCTGTGAAAGAAATAAGGAAATATGAGAAACACACAATCTAGATAGAGAGTAGTTTGAGAGGAGAAATAAGATGAGAAGAAATCCTACAGCTTGGGCCTAATGAGTGTTGAGATAGGCGGCATTGTTAGAATAGAAAAGGAGATGGATAACAGAGGTTGGATGGAGAGGAAACAGGAAATGATCTTGGAGAGATGGACAGAATGAATAGGAAGAGAAGATTAGAGAGGATCCTGTTGAGAGACTTTGGAGGGTCCAAGTCTTACCAGTCAGGGACTTGTAAGCGGGGCGGTAGCTGAGGTGAGAGTAAATCGGCGGTTGGGTTGGTGTATATTGAGGAGTAGGTCATTTGAGAGGAGAAAGAAGAAAGAAGAAAAGAAGGGAGAATAGATAAGAGAGGAAAAATGAAAAAGAAGAGATTGGATCTGGAGCAGTATCATCATCCAGAAGGGAAGGAGAGAGGACAAGGAAAAGAAATCTATTTGGGGATACCGGATCTGGGTAAAGGGGGATGCGCGCGGGAAGTAATAGCGCGCAGAGAGTGAGAGAATCTTAAAAGTCTTAACACCCCCTGGTGACTGGTAAGAGGAGGAGAGGATGGCCCATGGCGAGGTTCAGGAGAATACTTTTTGTTGGAGGAGTTTGACGGAGAGGAGAGAGGATGCTTTTGTGAGGGCATCTGCAATCATGGTGTTGGTTGGAATGAGAATAATATTGTATTTAGAGAGAGAGAAGTCTTCATGTAGGCCTTTTGTTTTGATATCTATGTTTTGTGACTTAGAGTAAGACCTGAATTTCTTTATTTTGTCTTCCAGCCCCTTATTGTCAATGTATATTGTTGGTTTGCATTTGGGAGAGAGATAGATTTCTCCAATGAGGTGAGTAACCCATTTGATTTTGAGATAGCAGTGCAGTAGAGCATTAAGTTTGGAATCAGTCAAGGAATACGTGACCTTTCTCTGCCTTGATGAATTCCAAACAATTGGGCTACCGTAGTGACAAATCATCTAAACTGTTTGTGACTTACAGGATATGGGGTTGTTGCCCCAAGTAGCATTGCTGTATCCAGAGAGAATTTCCTGTGAGGGGTCAAATTTGAGGGTGAATTTGAAGTCCCTAGTGGTCTTCAAGTATTTCCAGACTTTGCGCACTTCTCTCCAATGATTCAGTCCAGGCTTTGTGTTGAACTTAGCCAGGCTTGAGATGGCAAAGGAAATATCTTGCTGAGTGTATTGATAGATATGATTGAGAAGCCAATTGCGGATTGATAGTTTATATTGAGTAGTGCAAATTCAGCATGATCTTCATCCAACGTGGGCTTGAGGTGGGAGTTCTGAGTTAGAGGTGTGTTTGTGTCTTTTCAGTCAGACAGGCCAAGTCCTTCTGATCCTTGATCAATATGATTTGGTTGGCTGAGAAGAATCTTATCTCCATCAATTTCCATCAGCATACCAAGTATTGTGTTGGGGGAATGGCAGGAGGAGTTTGGAAACTTTTTTAGGAAGTTGTCAGAAAATTTATTTGACTTCCCAACTAGGATGAGGTTTTCCACGTGAAAATAGATGACTTCCATTGATCCTGAGTTGAAGTATAAGAATGGGTTGCTAGTGGATTTGTGGAATCCTTGAGATTTGATCCAGCTGGTGAGGTTTTTGTACCAGTTCTTAGGGGACTGGAGGAGACCATAGAGGGATTTCTTCAGTTTGAGGTAGGGAGATTTTCTTTGCAATCCTTTGGGTTTTCAAATTATGACTGTTTTGCCCAGAGGCGCGTGAAGGAAAGCCCCTTTCACATTTAATTGGGTGAAATTCCGCTTATTTTTGAGGCCATAGAGTAGTGTGAGGCGGAGGGACCCTATTTTTCCAGTTGGGGCCCAGGTTTTGTTGAAATCTACACCCTGAATCTGGTTGAATCCTTGCACGCATAGTTGGGCCTTATATTTCACAGGCTCCCCATGACAGTTTTCTTTCACTTTGAATACCCAGGTTGTGTTCAGGACGTTATATGTTGTATTGTAGTACTCTTCCCAAACATTTTTAGATTCAATGGAATTCAACTCATCTTCTGACGCTTTCTTTCACTTGGGCCATTTGGGGAATTTTTGAGCGGCTTTATAGGATGGAGGTTTGTCATAATGATGAAATCCATATTGCTGCTGTTTTCTAATTTCTCTTTGTGGTCTTAGATTAGATCTTTTAGTGCTAGATTCCGGAACTAAATGAGGCGGAGAGTTGGGAGAATTGGGGGGAGAAGGGTTGAGAGAGTGTTCCAGGGAACTGGCATCTTCTATATCAGATTCTGACTCCAGGCATTCAGGGGAAGGTTCCCGGATTGAGTACTGTTTGCCGTTTGTGGAGGAATCCGTTTCATAGGCATCTGGAGCGTTTTTTGAAAATAATTCAATACCGGAAAATTCAAGGAGGGGGAATGTAGTTGATTGAACTCTGAGGAATCTCATGTGTTTGGTTTTGACAACCGCACCAAGTGAGCTGAGGACAATGTACAAGTGGAAAGTTGGGTTGAATCCGTTCAAAATACCTTCAAGCCCTTTTTCATCAAACTTTCAAGCTTTTTGAGTGTGATTGGCAAGGTATACAACAGAGGTACCTACAGGTTTCAAGTAATTAGCAGGAAGACTCTTACCAAACATGAGTTCCCAGGGAGATATGTGATTACCTTCTTGGGGAATCTGATTGAGCATGAAGCAGCAGCTTTGCATCACTATATTCCAGTAATGTTTAGGCGGCCAAGTGGATGAGAATGTGGCGCGAGCAAATTTGATGATTTTTCTTTTGGCCCTCTCAGCTCAACCATTATTTTGGGAATGGTAGGGTTCCAACGTTAGTAGTTTGATGTGGTTGGTCTTTGCAAATTCTTTGAGGGTGGAGTTGATGAATTTGGTACCTTTATTGGAGAAGATTTCAGACGGGTAGTAGTTCAGTCTTTTGTATTTAATCTTGAGTATGCTTATAATTGTTTGAGCAGTCTCATCTTTATAGGTAAGGGGAAAAGCCGCTAAGTAACCTGAGTGATTATCTGCCAGGGTGAGGATGTAATGATGGCCAGCTTTGGATTGAGGTGAAATTGGTCCAACAAGATTGAGGTTGATTTGGTCCAGAGGCTTATTCAAGGGAGTAGATACGCAGGAAAATGGAGATTGAGTGATCTTACTCTTCAGGAAACTTTCACATTGAAATCTTAGGAGTTCTTCATTGATGAAGAGGTCCTTGATGATTGGCTTGAGGGTGGAGATGGAGGCGTGTCCATACATCTTATGGATATTGAGTAGTGAAGGGTGGTCAGAAGAGAATTGCTCTGAGGGAATAGTTGAGAGATGTATGGGTTGATTTTGTCCAACCAATTGTGGTTTTTCAATGACAAATAGATTGTTGCAAATTAAGCCTTTAAGTACTGGTTGACCTCCGCACGTGATAGAGAATTTTTCTTGAATTTGATTGAAGCAGCAGCCTTTCCTGGCAAGAAGACCAGGACTGATGAGATTAACAACAATGTCGGGTAAATAGACGCAGTTCTCAAGAGTAATTTTCAAATCTTTCCACTCTAATTTGACCGTTCCAGTATCACATATTTTGAGGTTTGCCTCCAGTTTTCCTGTTTTGATCTGCTTTGATTCTTCCTGTAGGTTGATGGATGTAAAATATTTGAGTTTGTTGAATATTTGAACGTTTGCTCCCAAATCCAGAAGGAGGTTGGGATTTTTGTCCGCATTGATCCAGAGAGTGAGTAAGGCGTGGTAATTTACAGTAGGAGTCATATTTGGCTTATTTTTCCATTTGTTTTGTTGTTTGATCCACCACTGCGGAGCAACTTGAGGATGAAGGTGGAAACAGGACAATTCTGAGTGGGGGGCGTTAGGGTTGTGATAGCCTTCCCAACATCTCATCTTTGATCTCTTTTCTTCCTTATGAATCTTTGTCTCTGGGTTGACACAAGGGAGACGTCTGCCGCTGGTTTGGCTGAACTTGATTGAGCCTTCCTCCCGTTGTTATATTGAGTGAGATGATTTAATACAACATGCACTGTCAGGTTCTTTTCAACGTTGTAAGACTCCAAATGGTGCTAGGCCGTGGCAGTTCTGTGGAGGGGAAAGGTGCTGTTTGGGCTTCCCTCCTGAGTGTTACAAAAATATCTAAATGTAACCAAGATCAAAGTCCGGAACCTGGTGAATGGGGGTCCAAAGAGTAAAGGATAAAGATGATAGTAGTTAGTAGCTGGGGAAACAAAACTATCTGAGGCAAGATGATGCCAGGGAAAACTTGAATAGAAGAAGTCAAGGATTGTTCAGAGTTCAACAGGATAAGGCAATTGTAAGTAACAACACCCACAAGCTAATAGCTCTGGTTGTCAGCAGAAGCTTAGGAAAGATCAACTCAATCCCAAACAACCTCCATGTTCTCAATGAAGCTGCCCAACTCTCCGCAATCAAGCGCTTGAAGGGTACCAGATAACTGTGGGTGGCCGCACAAGACAAAGCTAATTGTTTGATGAAGCTCTAGAAGCAAAAAAAATAACTGATTCAAACAAGAATAACCCAACACTTCTCAAGGGACTCAAGAGTAGCGTGGCGGAATTCAACTTCAAAAGAAATAAAGGGAGGTTTAACACTCCAGGTTTTAAGCTCAATAAAACCTCTTCAGTCAAACGTGACTGGTTCTGGAAAGATAATCAAAGGATGATCAGGACCAGTATGGCTGGATAAAGGGATCAGGAGTGGTGTAACACACTCAAGAATTCAATTGGTCAAATTCTTCTTCAACCAGCAAGGCTATTGCTTGGTGATAAGGATCAAGGATCAGGATTTGAGTATGGAGCCTCAAATATCAAGGGGCAATCATGGATATACCCAGAATTCAGACTCAGATAAAGAGGAATGGGACCCCACAGATGTTTTATTTTGAGTTGATAATGATGATAATTCTCTGGTAAGATGCCATAAGATACCCCCTCCATTCCAAAAGGCAGGGGAGAGCCCCTCCTTATATGGGCAGGAGGCCCTGTTAGACTATGTAAAAGTGATACTACAGATAGAGCAGATAAAAAAGAAAATATATATATATATATATGTTTTTTTTTTTTTTTTTTTTTTTTTTTTTTTTTTTTTTTTTTTTTAACGGACATGAGAAAAAAAAGACAAAAAGAGAAACTGATGAGAAAACAAACAACAAAAAAAAATTAATTGAAATAATGAAAAAAATCTGGAGTGAGCAGGAATGGAACGGTCACCAGCCCATGCCAATAATGGGCATGGGCAGGAGACCCATGGGTGAAAAACCACGCGGACAGGCTGATGGGCCCAGAAAATTGCTGGCCCGCAGATGGTCGCGCAAGAGCAGCCGGAGGAGACAGTCAAAGCGGATGCAGCAGGGGGGTGATGATTGGGTTGATGGGGAGAGATGAGAATGAAAGACCAGCTGTGGGAACAATGGGGTGATGACAATTGGAGGAGAGCAATTGGGTGATGATGGGTGATCAATCTTGTGCCAGACAAGTTTGTTTAGAAGTTGGTGACCATCCCAATATTTAACAAGATGATTGAGATGAGCCCAGATGATAGGTCTTTTGGTTGTTGTCCTTGATGGTTTTAGTTGGTTGTTTGAGTTGTGATTGAACAATCAACAGGAATGAAGGTGGTGAGAAGATTTTGGCATGAAGCTTGACTGAGAGGGTGTTATTGATAATTGTCTGATCCTGGGTCTGCTAATTACTAAATTATTTGTGGGACTGATACCCTCTTTCAACCAATGAAGGATGGTGATCATGGATGACTGCCGCGGACAGATGAGGGTGCATGATTGGGTGAGGAGGACAAGGTTGATGGCCATCTCCAGAAAGATTGTTGGTCCATTGGTTGGATGACTGGCCAGGGTGGGAGATAGGGGTGCAATATTGGTTGTGGGAATAACCAATTGAGTCAGCGGATGGACATTGTTCCCAAGACCAACCTTGCGCGGAGGACCAGATTTGATGGCAGCCGGGTGAGGGATGATGATATGTTGAGCAAAAGGTGGGATCAGGTCCGTTGGGATGGATGAAGTATAGGATTGGTGGTGGTGAAGTTGCAATTGGGACTTGGGGTGACAGTCCAAGCAAAGGAAGATTGGGCTGAGCAGGTCTTGGCCCGCTCGTTTGGCCAAAAGGAAGGGGGGAACAAAGAGAGAAGGAATCAAACCCAATGCCTAGGTGATGAGACCAAGAGAGGCCTGTCCTAGACCACTGGGACAGAAGAATTCTTGGCAGGATGAGGAAATTGGAGGAGTGATACTGATACAAAAAAAAATTCCAATTTTTTTTTTTGATGAATCACACCTAAAAAAAAGAATCGTAAAAAAATTTTGAATTTTCCGCATCTGGTCCGGGGTGTCCAGATTTGGTCACCACATCTCTCCCCAACTTACAGAGTGTCCCTATTCTGCATCTGAGCTTGATTTCATAAAAAAAAGAAAGGAAATATGATTGAACACAAGAAATGGCCATTTGATCTTGAGGGCAATTGAAAGAATATCTTGATCCATCCAAAGAAAATCCTAGAGTTGACTCCAATAAAATGAAGAAGGCTTCCCAGGTGCTCAACTATGAGGCATACAGTAGAGTTTCAAAACAAAATGCAGCAGATGACCCTGGTGGTGCACAATAGGGAGGACTTACTTATGATCAAAGTTGCCTCCACAACAATGAAATTTCTTGACCTGATCAGCAGAGAACCTTTGGGCCATCTGAGTACCATCCAGTTCTTCCAAAACATATGATCCACCTCTGACTTGACGGACCACTCAATAAGGACCATTCCAGCAATTGGAAAAAAGCTTCCACCACTGAGTTTCCAAGGATTGATTATAAGCTAGAACTAGATCACCAGGATTCAAGGGATCGCTGACTCAATTGGAATGCTTATCCTCCCAATACTGGACTGATTTTTCCGTTGAATCCATCATTTTCTGATAAGCTTTGTCACAAACATCTTCACTTCCCTCCAGTTTCTTGGATCTGCCAACTAATAGATCAGTGGTGGAAGAAACCTTTTCCCAAGAAATACCAAAGAAAGATTCCATTTCCAGATCAAGAGGAAGGACAGCCCTTTGACCAAAGAGGATTTTGTAAGGTGAGAAGCCAGTGGTTTGTTTAGTTGAAATTCAATCAGGGAAGAGCACCAGAGGAAGAAATTTGCAACAATTCTTTCCACTTTCACCAGCAAACTTGACAAGAGCAGCCTTCAAAGGGGAATGGCCTCTTTCCACCATGCCTTGTCCTTCAGGATAATGAGGAGTGGTCACCCTATGTTGACCAGGAAGCAATTGGATCATTTTGGCCAGTTTTCCACCAAACTCAGAGCCATCATCAGTTGAATAAAATCAAGCAAAGCCATAAAGCATTGTCCAAGTCTCATAAAGGAAGGCTGCTACTGATTCAGAGCTGAGGTTCTTAAGAAATTTTGCTTCAACCCATCCAGAAAAATCATCTCTAGCCACAATCAGGTACTTAACTCCACCAGCCTTAATGTGAACCACATCCATAACAATCCTTCCAAAGACCGTGGACTCTCCAGTGGGATAGCAAATTTCAGCTGGGCGCCTAAAATCACGTTTCTGACATACTTCACAACTCTTGCACCATTGAGAGACTGATTTCTTCAAAGATGGCCACCAGAATTGTTTGGATATACATCAATAGGTTTTGGTTTCCGCACAATGCCCAAGGCCTTCATGGAGACTTCTGAGGATTGAATCTTGTTTAGAGGGGATAGTGACGACAATAAGAGCACAAGGATTGCCTATTTTCATAAGCCTAGTACCTTGGACAAAGAAATTGGAGTACTTCCTTTTGAGTGATTGAAAATCTTTGCAGAGAGATCAGGAGGCCTTTGGAGAGTGGAAAGGTACTGCTCTAATTTTAGGCAGAAACCTTGTTGGAAGATAGAATAATCTTGGGAGGAAAAGGTGAATACTGGACAAATTAAAGGGTCCTCCTCATCAAAGTCCACTCCAACATCTGATTCTTCATCTACAAGAGGGCGTTGAGATAAACCATCAGGCATGGTGAAGGATTTTCCAGGCCTATGAAAAATATCAAAAGAGAAAAGTTGGATAAAGGCCACCCAACAAGTCATAGGAGCATTTGGGAGGCTGGGAGCATTGATCATTTTTATGATGGATTGTGCGTTGACTTTTAACTCAAAGTGTTGACCCCAGATTACAGCTTGGAGTTTCTTCAACATTTGAGCCATGCCACAGAGTTCCAGTTTTGGTTGGGATTACCTGGATTCTACAGCTGAAAATAACAAGGATTCATAGAGAGCAGAACGGTCCCAACCATTTTCATCTTCCTGAGTGAGGACAGCCCCAACAGATTGATAACTAAAATCAAAAGCCAATTTGATCTTGCCAGCTCCAGGTCCATAAGCAATATTTTTCAAGACTATGTCTTTGCCAACCATCATTTTAAGCAGCCAAAAAGAATGTTCACAATCTTGGGTCGAGATTCACTCAGCATTTTTTCTGGTCAGGCAACGTAGAGGAGCACAGATTTTGGATAGAGATGGGATAAAGATTCAAACATAAGTAACAACACCTAGAAAACCCCTGAATTCAGTTGGATTGATGGGAGTAGGCCAAGAGAGGATTTTTTTGACTTTGGATGGATCCATCCTTCTTCCTTCCTTGCAGACCACATGACCAACAATTTCCAGAGCAGGGACACAGGCAGCCAATTTGGATCCAGAGACAGTGAGCCCAGATTCTTTGATTTGAAACAAGATCCTTTCCAAAGTGGTCGCATATTCCCAGATAAATCAACGGATTGCTGAATGCCAGGGTAAGAGCTCATTGTTATAATCAGAAACTGGTCCTTTAATTCTTCCATTGTCAATAAAGATACCAGCATGATCAGGGATTTCATCCTGGAGTATCCAAACCATCTGAGCCTGATAGACTGCAACCAAGTTGGTGGCACCTTGAGGTTGAGGCAATTGAGTAAGTTGGAAACGACCAAGGGGAGTATTGAATGTAGTGAGATGGCAACAAATTGGATGTAAGGACTGTTTTTCATAGCCACCCATAATGTCACCTAGACCATAGCAAGCTCTCCCAGAGGAGAATTCAACAAATTCTTCAGTAGCAGGAGGAATACCAGAGTCTTTAATAGTAACCTTATTTAGAGGCTGGAGATCATGAACTATTCTAAGTTTACCGTTACTTTTAAGGACACAGAAAACAGGAATGGCATAGCTAGAAGTTGACTGTTTGTATAAACCGGTTTGGACTTGTTCCCGGACCAACTTGATGAATTTGTTGACTTTGGTAGCAGGGATGGGGATCTTTTTTTTTTCCAGGGATCATGTTCTATTACAGGAATGATATAAGGCAGACCATATGATTCTTTAAAGAGGCCTCTCTCTTCTTCACAGAAAGCAATAGCTTTTTCCCTAAGAGCCAATACATTTTTGATCAAATACAACTCATCAGGTAGAAGCCATCCATCTGGTCCAAAGTTGACTACTCCCAGACATTCTTCAGTGACACGACCAGAGGGGATGAATGGACCAGTGAGAGATTGAGGTAAACCACAGTGAGGATTGCGGGATAGAGGAGGACGCCTAAGAGGTGGGTTGAGATTGAGAGGAATTGGTTGGTTGACTGGTTGGATTTTCCTAGCAACTGGTCTATATTTGGAGGAAAAAGAGAGCAGTTCTTGTTTTCACCAAGAGTTGACCAGAGAGATCTGACTACAAGGATTGAGACCAAGTTCTAACAAATTCCAAGTTTGACGTTCCACAATTTTTTCAAAATGTGCCTTTTCCATAAAAGAAGTCCCAGGAGATAACACATTGCTCACATGTGTGGCACAAGGTAGGGTTTTGAAAATGATAGTAGTAGGATACCCTGGTGGTGCACAGTTGGGAGGACTTACTTCTACCCCATTTTGCCTCCACTGAAGCCCATATTCTTCCATACCAAAGCCACTGAAAATAGGATCAAGATTGGGATCTAGTTTAGACTCATTGCAGAGATTCAAACCGGAAATGAGAGAAGATTGATTAGGAATAAGAGTACAAGGAAAAGAAGAAACAACAGATGAAGAAGAAATATTTTTGGATTTTTCCATTTTGATTTGTTTTTGATTTTTGATATTTTTGAGATCAGAAGAAAACGTTGAAACAAAAGAGAAATAAGCCTCTGGGATGAGGGTTGACCCTTGAGTTGAAGTTTGAGGCTGAAAAGAACTACAACTATTAGTAGGATCAACTACTCCCATAAAAAATGAAAGGAACTACAATTATCTTTCTGTTTTCCTTTTAGAGATGACTTAGGAAAATGGCCAGGGAAATCTCTTTCCCAGCAACCAGAATCCAAAGAACAAAGAGTAAACTCAATTTTTCTACCTTCAAAATCAGGGAGGAGGATTCTCTCCCCAACTTGATTGGAAAGCATAAGAGTTGCTCCAAAATTGATTAAGAAAGGTTGACCCAAGATCATAGTTCCATCCAAGCGTGTGATCCAGAAATGACAAGTTCCAACAATGGTTTGGCCAATCCGGAGTGGAAGGTCTTCAAAAATTCCAACCAATTCTCAAGACTGGTTTCCTATTCCATACACTGAAGAGGTGAAGCTGACCCTAGGGCTGAGTTTAAGTTTGCAGGCCATAGCATCTGAGATCAAGTTGAGCTGAGAGCCAGAGTCAACAAGGAGTGAGACCGTTTTTGCTGATTCACCAAGATAGCAGGGAATAAAAGCAAGAGGACAAGAGTAAAGACTAGACTCAGAAGAGGGATCTGTTCCACCAGAATCCTCTATCAAAGTTCCAGAGGAGACCCTGAGTTCTTCAGGACCAATTTCCACACGTTGAAGAGAAACCCATTTCTTCATTCCTTCAGCAACAGATGGAGAGATTAACAGGAGTTCAGAAACAGATAGATCAGGAATTTTAAGATCAGAAATTTTCTTTATTCCCCTTCCACAGAATTGGGGTGATCTTTGGGAATCCCCCTCTCAAACCAAACTTTGGGCTGGGTGGAGGGAGGAAGATTGGGTGAAGCAGGAACAGGATCAGGGGATTGAGGAGGTTTAATAGATGAGGGATTAGGATCAGGGTGATCTTGAAAAATTTCCATGAGTTTTTATTTTTCCACCTCCATGTCTTCTACATCAGAAGAGGGCTCAGGTGAGGATTATTGTTTGGGTGGTTTTTGGAGGATCAAGGTTGGCAAGGAAGGAGATTTATGAGGTTTGGGCTCCTCATGTTGCTTCCTAGCTGGATTGGATTGGTAATTACCAAACAGAGAGGAGGAGGAAAAGCTGGGGGATACCAGGTTTGAAGAGTACCACAAGAAGATTGGAAAATCACAGAAGCCAAGGATTCCTTCATAGGAGGGGGTGGCTGGTAAGAGGCCACCACATGACAAATGGGGAAAAACAAATTGAAGGGGATTAGGGCACCACTAGGAAGGAAAAAGTTATTCCCTTTTTGCTCTACCAATTTCTTGTCTTTGTCCTTCTGGATTTGGAGACATTGACTGGTTCCATGGCCTTCCATGTGGCAATAATAGGAGACTAGAGAATTTTCGGAACAGCACTAGAAGGTTTAGGAACAGCAAGAGAGGAAATCTTTTGATCCATTTTGTTCCCCAAGGCTTTGAGCAGTTTAGATATCATGTCCATCGTAGCAGTTTCTTGGTTAGGCTGAGGGTTCTTGGGCCTGCAATCAGATTCCATTTTATTCATAATCTTGTTTGACTCTTTGAAAGAGGGAGCATGGACTGGTTCAGTTGTTTTAGATTTTTCAAAAGTGAGGGCTGTTTGACCTTTCATAACTTTATCCACCACTCCCCTAAGGATAAGGAAAACAGGGAGCTTGAATTGATCATCCCTGGTAGTGATCATGCATCCAGAATAAACCAGTTTGTCCTTGATCCTTTCCTGCACTCCAGGAGAAAAAGATTGGAAAAATTGGACTCAAATTTTTTCCACTGTGTCAATGTGATTATTTTGGACAAGGTAGGATTGGATGGGATCCCAAGATTTCCTAAAGGACTGATAATCAGAAGCTTAAGCCACACCACCATTGGAGATCCACTGGGAGACAAGGTTATCTAGGTCCTGCAAATTAAATTGTGCTACATATATTTTTCCCCATTAGGCCAACATTGCTTCCCGCAGCAAGGCCCAGTTATGCCGTTTGAAACCTTCAAACGACTCAATAATTTCCATAACTTCATCAGAGGAGATGAAAAATCATGACTGGAAGGCCATATTGAATTTGGTAGCCCCATCCACCAAAGCAGCCATCTCGTACGAGTCCAAGAAGCATTCCACATTTGTCCCATTGAATCCTAAGTTCTTGTTCTGGGGCTTGATCTTAACCATCTTAGGACGAGCAGAAGAGGCGCTGGGGGATTCCCTTTTGACAGAGTTTCCTCAAAGATCCAAGGAGCAGATTTCCAAAGTGGCTCACAAATGTGGCAAGAGTAGGTTTTCTCAAAAAACAACAAGTATCTTGCCCAGATGGTTCACAATTTGGAGGACTTACTTCTAGAAAAAGTTGCCTCCACGGATCTAAAAAAAAAGAAAGAGATTGGATTTCAAAGTTGATGATTGATGGGACTGTAAATCCCAACGTTGCTGGTTTGATCCCAGCCCAGGGGGCCAAATTTAAGACTCCAAACGGTGCTAGGCCGTTGCAGTTCTGTGGAGGGGAAAGGTGCTGTTTAGGCTGCCCTCCTGAGTGTTACAAAAATATTTAAATGTAACCAAGATCAAAGTCCAGAACCTGGTGAATGGGGGTCAAAAGAGTAAAGGATAATGATGATAGTAGTTGTTAGCTGGGGAAACAACACTATCTGAGGCAAGATGATGCCGGGGAAAATTTGAATAGAAGAAGTCAAGGATTGTTCAGAGTTCAACAGGAAAAGGCAATTTTAAGTAACAACGCCCACAAGCTAATAGCTATGGTTGTCATCAGAAGCTTAGGAAAGATCAACTCAATCCCAAACAACCTCCAGGTTCTCAATGAAGCTTCCCAACTCTCCGCAATTAAGCGCTTGAAGGGTACCAGATAACTGTGGGTGGACGCACAACAAAAAGCTAATTGTTTGATGAAGCTCTAGAAGCAAAAAAAATAACTGATTCAAACAAGAATAACCCAACACTTATCAAGGGACTCAAGAGTAGCGTGGCGGAATTCAAATTCAAAATAAATAAAGGGAGGTTTAACACTCCAGGTTTTAAGCTTAATAAAACCTCTTCAGTCAAATGTGACTGGTTCTGGAAAGATAATCAAAGGATGATCAGGACCAGTATGGCTGGATAAAGGGATCAGGAGTGGTGTAACACACTCAAGAATTCAATTGGTCAAATTCTTCTTCAACCAGCAAGGCTATTGGTTGGTGATAAGGATCAAGGATCAGGATTTGAGTATGGAGCCTCAAAGATCAAGGGGCAATCATGGATCTACCCAGAATTCTGATAAGAATTCAGATAATGAGCTAGAGGACTAAACCAACAGACTGCATTTCAGGGTTTGAATCATAATTCAGAAGAAGAGAAACATAGCCGTGAAGAATAAGCATAAAGAAAGGAAGGAGATACCAACAGCTTGACCAAACTGAATAGAGCGTTAGGTTAATCAGGACAAGAAGGACATATTGAGTGTAGGTGAGTAGACTAAAAGAAAGCAGGTCTGCGGAAACATTTTTAGGCTTTCTTGGTTGATGATTGATTGATGTTGGTTTGTCTTACCAGTCAGAGATCCTAGAGCGGACTGAGATTGGATGTATGAGTGAGGATTTGACAAGGAGAAGTGAGAGAGTGAGAGGGCAAGGATAGATTCAATGAGGAGAGAGATGATGTACCAGCGGGTGATAGAGGAAGAATCAAGAGGACAAGATCAAAGAGGAGACGCGAGAAAAGAAACAGACAGAAGAATGGTGGTTCAAAACAGAAAGAAGAGACTCAAAGAAAGAGAAAAAGAAGAGATACAACAAAAGAGAAAAACATCCCCGGAGCCCCCCCGGGGGTCTCCTCACAGAGCGGGAATCCATGAGCTGATGTGGGAGTATTGAGATCTCAACACCCCTTGTGACTGGTAGGACAACAGAGAGAGAAGAGAATTGGGAAGGTAATTGGCTAATTATTGGCAAAGATGAACTTTTGGAGGAGTTGAAGAGAGCCACGGCTTGAAGCCTTTGTCAAAGAGTCGGAAACCATTGCATCCGTTGGGATGAGTGATAGACTGTATTCAGATTTGTTGTATTCTTCCCTTAGACCCTTTGTCTTGATGTCAATATGAAGAGATTTAGAATGGGATCCAAATTGTTTGATCTTTTCATCTAATCCTTTGTTATTGATGTAGATGGTGGTTTTGATTATTGGAGATTGATAAATTTTGCCTATTAAGTGAGAAATCCATTTGAGTTAAAGAAAACAGTCAAGAAGAGTGTTGAGCTCAGAATCTGTTGACGATTAAGTAACATTTCTTTGTCTTGAAGAATTGAAGACTACAGGACGACCATAGTGGAATATGATAAAACCCGTTTGAGACTTCCTCAAGGACGGATCATCTCCCCAAGTCGCGTCACTGTAGCTAGAAATCATCTCTTTGTCGGATTTGTGGCTGAGGATAAGTTTGAGGTTTTTTGTATTCTTGAGATACTTCCAGACTTTACAAGCTTCTCTCCAATGGGAAATGCCAGGCTTGGTATTAAAACTGGCAAGATTTGAAACAGCGTAGGCAAAGTCGGGAGGAGTATATTGAGCAAGATGGTTGAGGAGTCCTGTGACTGAGCAAAAGTTGATATTGAGCTTTGTGAACTCTTTGTGATCTTCATCGGAGGCAGGTTCCAGGTGGAGATTTTGAGTGAGAGGAGAGTGGGTGTCCCTACAGTCTGTGAGACCTAATTCTTCCAGACCACGGTCAATGTGATTAGGTTGGCTAAGCAGAATTTGATCGTTATCAACCTCCATCAACATTCCAAGAATCGTATTTGGCGGGTGACAAGAAGAGTTTTTGAACCTTTCCAGAAAGTGAATTTTGAATTTTTCATTCCTTCCCACATGAATAAGATTGTCTACATGGAAGTAGAGAATCTCCTTTGAATTGGTATTGATATATAGACAAGGATTGCTGCTAGATTCCTGGAATCCTTGAGCTTTAATCAAACAGGTCAGCGTTTCGTACCAATTCTTTGGAGATTGTTTGAGGCCGTATAAAGATTTTTTGAGTTTGAGATAGGGGGACTTTCTGAGCAAACCTTCAGGTGTCCGGATAATGACAGTTTCATTGAGAGGAGCATGGAGAAAAGCGCCCTTAACATCAAATTGAGTAAAGTTCATTTTCTCCTTGAAGCCGTATAGAAGAGCGATTTGTAAGGAGCCAAGCTTGCCGGTGGGTTGCCAGGTCTCATTGTAGTTGACACCCAGAACTTGATCAAACCCTTGTACGTATAATCTTGCCTTATATTTCACCAGTTCGGCGTGGCAATTTTCCTTCACCTTGAAGACCCGCGTGGTGTTTAGAATGTTGTCAGGCGTCTCATAATACTCTTCCCACACTTCTTGTGATTCAATAGATTCCAGTTCTTCTTTAGAAGCCTTCTCCCACTTAAGCCATTCGGGAAATTTCTGAGCGGCCTTGTATGAGGGAGGTTTGTAATAGTGATGAAAACCATAGCGTTGGGGTTTTCGAGTCTCGCGTTTTGGTTGTTGGTAGACTTCAGGACTCCCAGGGACAGGAGATGGGATCCAAGAGGGTTCTGGTTGAAGGTCAGAGGAATCAGAATTGAGGGAGAGAGAATTGTTGTGAGAAGAGTCAGATTCTGAGGATTCGCAAATGGGATCTCTGGCCGTGAATTGTTTATTGGGAGAGGAAAAATCGGATTTGTTGGAGTCTTGACAAGATTGAGAGAAGATATTGTTGCCGACAGGCTCCAGGAGGGGGAAATTGTTTGTATCATTCTTGAGGAACGTGACGTTCTTTGTTTCAAAATAGAACCCAATGAGTTGAGAACAAGATAAGAGTGAAAGGTTGGATTGAACCCAACTAGTATACCCTCATGTCCCTTTTCATCAAACTTGCGGCCTTTTTGCATGCAATTTGCCAGATAGATCAGAGGAGAACCTACAGGTCTCAAAAAGTTAGCGGGAAGCGTCTTACCGAACATCAGCTCCCAAGGAGAGAGAAGTTTACCTTCTCTAGGTATCTCATTGAGCATGAAGCAGCAGCTTCTTGTGATGATATGCCAATAATTTTTGGGAACTTGGGAGGAAGAAAAAGTTGATCTAGCTGATTCAACAATTGTTTGATTTTCTCTTTTGGGATGGCCATTGTGTTGGGAGTGGTAGGGTTCTGAGGTGAGTAGCTTGATGTGTTTAGTTTTGGCGAATTCCTTGAGTGTGGCATTAGTGAACTCAGAGCCTTTGTTGGAGTAGATTTCTGATGGGAAATACTTGAGTCTCTTGAATTCAACCTCCAACACGTTGATTATAGTTTTGGCGGTTTTGTCTTTTGAGTGTAAGGGAAATGCAGCGAGATATCCAGAGTGGTTTTCCACTAGAGTTAACATATATCAATGTCCGGATTTGGATTGGGGGGTTATGGGTCCAACCAGGTAGAGGTGGATTTGTTCAAGTGGGAGATTGAATCAATTTGAAACAGAAGGAAAAGACAAATGTGTGATCTTGCTTTGTGCACAAGCATTGCATTGGAATTGATTTAAATCTTCTCAAGTAAAGAGATCCTTTAAGATTGGTCAAAGAGTGGAGATCAAGGCATGACCGTATGTCTTGTGGATTTCCATTAGGGATAGGAGCGTAGAATGTGGATCTTGAGCAGATTGAGAGGTGTGATTAATCACATTATTTGATCCAATGGTCTTTGGTTTCTTGACTACAAATAGATTGTCGCGAATTAATCAACAGAGAACAACTGACCCATCCTTGCTGATGGAGAACTCGTTGTAGTTTTGAGTTAGACAGCAACCTTTCTTGGCTAGGAGGCCGGGGCTAATGAGGTTGACTACAATGTTGGGAACAAAGACGCAGTTTAATCACATTATTTGATCCAATGGTCTTTGGTTTCTCGCCTACAAATAGATTGTCGCAAATTAATCCACTGAGAACAACTGAACCATCCTTGCTGATGGAGAACTCGTTGTAGTTTTGAGTTAGACAGCAACCTTTCTTGGCTAGGAGGCCGGGGCTAATGAGGTTGACTACAATGTTGGGAACAAAGACGCAGTTTAATCACATTATTTGATCCAATGGTCTTCGGTTTCTCGACTACAAATAGATTGTCGCAAATTAATCCACTGAGAACAACTGAACCATCCTTGCTGATGGAGAACTCTTTGTAGTTTTGAGTTAGACAGCAACCTTTCTTGGCTAGGAGGCCGGGGCTAATGAGGTTGACTACAATGTCGGGAACAAAGACGCAGTTTTCTAATGTGACGATAGAGTTCTGCCATTCTAATCTTACCATACCATTGCCCACAATCTCAAGATTATATTTGAGTTTTCCTGTTCTGATTACTTTGTTTTCTTCTTGGAGTTTAGGATTGGTGAAGTATTTGCAATTGTTGAAGAGGTGGATTTTAGGGCCAGAATTGAGTAGGAGATTGGGAGTGTTATCAGCATTGATCCATAGGGTCAGAAGAGTGTGATAATTGATGATTGGTTGAGGCTTCTTGTTTCTATTTCTCCATTTGTTCTGTTGTTCTATCCACCAGCTGGGTGCGATTTGAGGATGTAAGTGAAAGCAAGAAGATTCAGAATGTGGAGCTTTGGGGTCATGATACCCATCTTTGCATCTCATCTTTACCTTCTTGTCTTCTCAATTACTTTGGGGTCTCATAGTTACTAGAGAAAGAGTAGGAGTGGTTTTGGAGGCTTTTAGCTGGGCCTTTTGTTTGTTATCGTATTGAATTAAATAGTTATAGACAAAATCAATTGTCATTAGCTTCTCCACGTGCATGATCTTTTTTTTGAGATTCTTGAGACTAGGGGGAAATTTGAACAAAATTAGATAGGCAAGAACATCTTTGGTTAGTTCTATTCCTACGTTGTGCATCCTTGTTAGAGCATTCTTAGTATCCGTTACAAAATCCTCTATGGCATGATTGTTGAAGGTAATGTGAAGGAAATGGTTGAAAATCCTGGCACAATTGGCAGTTTCAGACGACGCAAACCGACGAGTTATCTTGGCCCAAAGCAGTTTGGATGAGTTGAAATTCGCCAAGTTGACCACATTGGCGTGGGTAGTACTGTCCTGTTTTGAGAGGAGAACGGCCCTGATATCTTGATCCTGCTTCATAGACATTTGACCAGTATTACTCGTGATAACATCCTTGATTTCCTTGAGGTCAAAAAGCATAAGCATTTTATCCCTCCATATGGAATAGTTTTCATAGTTGAGGAGAGGTATGGCCTCGACAGCAGCTTTTAGGGCAACTTGATGAAAGTAGTCGGTGGCTCCTGTTGGTTTGGTCATCTTGAGAGTTTTGGTTGTTCAGGGGAAGCTTTGGCTTTTAACCGTGATAAGAATTCAGATAATGAGCTAGAGGACTAAACCAACAGACTGCATTTCAGGTTAGAATCATAATTCAGAAGAAGAGAAACATAGTCGTGAAGAATAAGCATAAAGAAAGGAAGCAGATACCAACAGCTTGACCAAACTGAATAGAGGGTTAGGTTAATCAGGACAAGAAGGACATATTGAGTGTAGGTGAGTAGACTATAAGAAAGCAGGTCTACGGAAACATTTTTAGGCTTTCTCGGTTGATGAGTGATTGATGTTGGGTTGTCTTACCAGGCAGAGATCCTAGAGCGGACTGAGATTGGATGTATGAGTGAGGATTTGACAAGGAGAAGTGAGAGAGTAAGAGGGCAAGGATAGATTTGATGAGGAGAGAGATGATGTACAAGCGGGTGATAGAGGAAGAATTGAGAGGACAAGATCAAAGAGGAGACGCAAGAAAAGAAACAGACAGAATAATGGTGGTTTGAAACAGAAAGAAGAGACTTGACAAAAGAGAAAAAGAAGAGATACAACAAAAGAGAAAACCATCCCCGGAGCCCCCCCAGGGGTCTCCTCACAGAGCGGGAATCCATGAGCTGATGTGGGAGTATTGAGTTCTCAACAAATTTGGACTCAGATAAAGGGGAATGGGACCCCACAGATGTTTTATTTAGAGATGATAATGATGATAATTCTCTGTTAAGATGCCATAAGATACCCCCTCCATGCCAAAAGGCAGGGTAGAGACCCTCTTATATGGGCAGGACGCCCTGTTAGACTATGTACAAGTGATACTACAGATAGAGGGGAAAAAAAGAAGAGAATATAAATATATATATATATATATATATATATTAACGGACATGAGAAAAAAAAGACAAAAAGAGAAACTGATGAGAAAACAAACAACAAAAAAAATAATTGAAATAATAAAAAAAATCTGGAGTGAGCAGGAATGGAACTGTCACCAGCCCATGCCAATAATGGGCATGGGCAAGAGACCCACGGGTGAAAAACCAGGCGGACAGGCTGACGGACCAAGGCAATTGCTGGCCCGCAGATGGTCGCGTGAGAGCAGCTGGAGGAGACAGTCAAAGCGGATGCAGCAGGGGGGTAATGATTGGGTTGATGGGGGGAGATGAGAATGCAAGACCAGCCGTGGGAACAATGGGGTGATGATGATTTGAGGAGAGCAATTGGGTGATGATGGGTGATCAATCTTGTGCCAGACCAGTTTGTTGAGAATTTGGTGACCATCCCAATATTTAACAAGATGATTGAGATGAGCCCAGATGATAGGTCTTTTGGTTGTTGTACTTGATGGTTTTAGTTGGTCGTTTGAGTTGTGACCAATTGATTGACAGGAATGAAGGTGGTGAGAAGATGTCGGCATGAAGCTTGACTGAGAGGTTGTTATTGATAATTGTCTGATCCTGGGTCTGCTAATTACTAAATTATTTGTGGGATTGATCCCCTCTTTCAACCAATGAAGGATGGTGATCGTGGATGACTGCCGCGGAGAGATGAGGGTGCAAGATTGGGTGAGGAGGACAAGGTTGATGGCAATCTCCGGCAAGATTGTTGGTCCATTGGTTGGATGACCGGCCAGGGTGGGAGATAGGGGTGCAAGATTGGTCATGGGAACAACCAATTGATTCAGGGGATGGAGGTTGTTCCCACGACTGACCTTGCCCGGATGACCAGATTGGATGGCAGCCAGGTGAGGGATGATGATATGTTGAGAAAAAGGTGGGATCAGGTCTGTCGGGATGGATGAATGATAGGATAAATGGTGGTGAAGTTGCAATTGGGACTTGGGGTGACGGTCCGAGCGGAGGAAGATTGGGCCAAGTGGGTCTTGGCCCGCACGTTTGGCCAAAAGGAAGGGGGGAACAAAGAGAGAAGGAATCAAACGCAATGCCTAGGTGATGAGACCAAGAGAGGCCTGTCCTAGACCACTGGGACAGAGGAATGATTGGAAGGATGAGGAAATTGGAGGAGTGATACTGATACAAAAAAAAATTCCAAATTTTTTTTTTTTGATGAATGACACCTAAATAAAAGAATTGTAAAAAAATTTTGAATTTTCCGCATCTGGTCCAGGGTGTCCAGATTTGGTCACCACAAAGTGCATGGTTTTCTGCTTGAGATTTTCAAGGATGGATGGAAACTTGAAAAGCAGAAGTTACGCAATTATGTCTTTGGGTAACTTGATTCCTATGTCTTTCATCCTTGTGATTGAATTTTGCATTTTGGTGATGAATCCCTTGATTGCATGCTTGTTGAAAGGTGAATTTAGAAAATGGTTGAACATCCTTTCCCTGTTTTCTGTCTCAGAAGATGCAAATCTTTGCATGATTTTGGCCCATAGGAGTTTTGAGAAGGATATGTTGGAGGTGTTGACCACGTTTGAATGAGCTGTACTGTTGAGTTTTGATATAATTATCACTTGAATTTCTTGGTCCTTTCTGGAGGATAGAGGTCCAGAATTTTGGGTCATGGATTCCTTGATGTCCTTCAGATCAAACAGCACTGAAATCTTGTCTTTCCATATCAATTAGTTCTCTTTGTTCAAAGGAGGGACTGCATTGACCAAAGATTTCAAAGCCACCTGATGAAAGTAATTGGCCGCTCCAGCTGGTTTGGTCATGGTTGATTAGTTTAGATTTGATTTTAGAGTCTTTGGCTTTTAAACGTGATAAAATAGTCCTATATTTCTTGATGACTCAAAAACAGCATAAGCTGTGAAAGAAATAAGGAAATATGAGAAACACACAATCTAGATAGAGAATAGTTTGAGAGGAGAAATAAGATGAGAAGAAATCCTACAGCTTGGCCCTAATGAGTGTTGAGATAGGCGGCATTGTTAGAATAGAAAAGAAGATGGATAACAGAGGTTGGATGGAGAGGACACAGGAAATGATCTTGGAGAGATGGACAGAATGAATAGGAAGAGAAGATTAGAGAGGATCCTGTCGAGAGACTTTGGAGGGTCTGAGTCTTACCACTCAGGAACTTGTAAGCGGGGCAGTAGCTGAGGTGAGAGTAAATTGGTGGTTGGTTTGGTGTATATTGAGGAGTAGGTTATTTGAGAGAAGAAACCAGAAAGAAAAAAAGAAGGGAGAAGAGATAAGAGAGGAAAAATGAAAAAGAAGAGATCAAATACGGGGCAGTATCATCATCCAGAAGGGAACAAGAGAGAACAAGGAAAAGAAATATATTTGGGGATACCCGTTCTGGGTAAAGTGGGATGCGCGCAGGAAGTAGGAGTGCGCAGAGAGTGAGAGAATCTTAAAAATCTTAACAGATATCTTACAATTTTGCTCTTAACACAGCTATTGCATTGGAAATTATTCATTTCTTCTTTTGAAAAGGGATCCTTCAGGATGGATTTGAGGGTAGAGATGGAAGCATGTCTGTATATCTTATGGATGTCTGAAAGGGAATGATTTTCAACTGATGAAGGACTTAGAGGTTGATTAGTGAGATTAACCGAGAGACTGTTACCAGAAATTTGAGGTTTCTCAATCACAAACAAGTTGTCTGGGATCAACCCCTTCAGAAAAATTTTGCTGCCTTGGGTGATTGAGAAGAGGTCCTGTTCTTGAGTGAGATTACATCCCTTCTTTGCTAGAAGTCCTGTACTAATTAGATTAACCACTATGTCTGGCACGTACATACATTCTTCAAGTTTTACAATGGATTTGTTCCACTCAAGTCTGACCATGCCAGTCCCGTGTATTTTGGGGTTGGCTTGGAGTTTTCCTGTCTTGATTTCCTCCAGCTCATCCTGCATGTTAATAGAAGAGAAGTATTTCAGGTTGTTGAATATGTAAATTTTGGAGCCGGAGTCCAACAAGAGATTTGGAGTGTTGTCCGAATTGATCCAGAGTGTAAGTAGGGCATGATAGTTGATAGTAGGATTTTTCTTGATTCTGTTTTTCCACTCATTTTGCTGTTTGACCCACCATCCAGGTGCAATTTGAGGGTGTAGATGGAAGCAAGAAGATTCAGGGTGTGGTACATTCAGATCATGAAAGCCTTCTTTAAATTGGATTTGGACCTTTTTTTCCTCTTTTTCTGATCTGCTCTTTGTTGTCACTAGTGAGATATTGGGAGTGACTCGGCCTACTTTTAGCTGTGCCTTCCGTTCATCATTGTATTGAGTCAGGTGGTTAAAAACTACTTTGACCGTCAGAGATTTTTCTACGTGCATAATTTGTTGTTTGAGATTCTCCAGAATGGGAGGAAACTTGAACAATACAAGATATGCCAATATATCCGGTGGTAACTTGATTCCGACATCGGCCATACAAGTAAGCGCCCTTCTGATGTCGCTTATAAAGCCTTCTATTGCCTGTTCATTGAAAGGGGCATGAAGAAATTGATTGAATACGCAAGCTCTGTTTGCGGTTTCTGAGGAGGCAAATCAACGAGTGATCTCTGCCCAGAGTAACTTGGAGGATGAGATATTTGTAGCGTTAACCACATTGGCGTGAGTGATACTTTCTAGTTTTGATAGTATGATGGCTCGTATTTTGCAATCTTGTTTCACAGATAGTTTTCCTAAGTTTCTGGTTATAGCATCTTTGATTTCCTTAAGATCAAATATCATCAACATCTTATCTTGCCAAATTGAGTAGTTATTGTCATTAAGAGGGGGAATGGCATTGACCAAAGCTTTAAGTGCAACTTGTTGAAAGTAATTGTTGGCTCCTGTTGGTTTGTTCATTGTTGGCTAGATGTGGGTTTTCCCTTTGGCGTTTTTCACCTTGTTAATTTAGAAATGTAATTTCTTAGAACTGGAAACCAAAAGACTTCAAATAAAAAGTTAGAGACAAGCAAAAATCAAATCAGAAGAAGGAAGATAAAAGAATAAAGGAAATGAACAGATACCAACATTTCAGACAATCTTTGGTTAAGGAAAAAAGGGTAGACAGCAGAAGAATGGTGGAGGCAAGTAGAGGCAGACAGATGATCACTAAAATATAGCTAGACTGTCAGAATAATTGGCCTTGGCAAGTAATGAGGATTTGGATCCTTACCAGGAAAAGACTTGAGGATTGTAAGATTTGATTTGGGGAGAGTAGTTTGAGCATTCAGGTTGAGTTGAGGATTTGCTTATTTGGATTTCAGCACGTATCCAGATTGTGGAATTATATCAGGTACAAAGAAACAGAAAAGAGAATAGAGAGAATATAAGGAAGGAAAGAGAAAGAAGCAAAGCAAAAAGGAAATCCCCAAAAACAGAATCTCTCCTCCCAAGACCATTCAACTCCCCTTGATCTGAGAGTCATCTACCTCCCGCCACCAGGCCCCAACCCTCTCACCCCAGGGTAGGGCTTAGTCAATAGTGTCTTCATGGTGGGAGGATCAGATTGCGCGCTTACACAAGACATAGAGAGTTCAATAAAGGAAGATACTAATGGATTGACAATCTTAACTAGTCTGTGCAAGGATTTCTTGAGTTTTAGGAACTTGGATGATTGGAGACTTTCTTTAGGCTTGAGGATGTAAATGTCTTCTTCTAGGGGAGCAAAAAGAAATGCCGCGTTCACATCAAATTGGCGCAGAGGCAGATTGAGATCCAAAGTGCTCAACAGGAGAAGGATCAATGTGGTGAACTTCCCTGTTGGCGCATAGGTATCTCCACAGTTGACTCCAAGAACTTGGTGATTTCCCATAATGCAAAGTCTTGACTTCTGTTTTTCTGGTGTCAGACTTGTCGCTGGTTTGATTCTATCAACCCACATATTTTGTAAGTAGTTCTCTGGATCTGTGTTGCAATCCTTGCAAACATCTTGAGCTTCAATAGCATCCAACTTGCACTTGCACTCAAGTGACCAGTCTTCCAACTTAGGTTTTTGAAGCAAGATATGAGAGGACTTAACTGGTCTCACATTTGGACCTTGTTTGCGTAGATTATATCTTGGTGCTTCTTCACACGGTGTGACCAGATGATCTAGTTCTTCTCTTCTATCATCCATTGTTAAGTGCGGAGCTTCAGATTGGTGGGATGAAATTTGTCAAGTTGTTCCAAGGGGGGTCTCACCATCTCTCCCATGAAACAATTTTCAATACTGAAACCATCTTGGTTAGAGGGAGGCGCTTCAATTTTACTTCATATTTCAATTTTTTTATCAACTTTTTTGTGAACTCTGCTGAAATCAAGCGCATGGATGTGTTTTGTGTCTAAAATCTTGTTGTCAGAAGTCAGCACCTCATACAAGTGAAGATTGTTGTTATAACCTATCAGTCTACCAATAAGTCCTTGAGGTTCCAGCTTTGAAAATGGTTTTCTATCCCCAAGAATATAAGAAACTGGATTTCCTATTTGATGGCAGTAATTCATGTCACTTTTCTTTCCTTTGAACTTTTTGTAGGGAGACGGTTTATAGATGTGGGAAGGAATCTGATTAAGCTCTAGGGCGCAGAATTTGATGAAAATGTTCCAGTATCTTTTTTGAAGTTTGGAGTGAACAAGTACGGTTCTCAGAGATTCCAGTATGATTCTGCTGAAACGCTCAGCCAATCCATTTTGTTCTGGTGTATAGGGGTTGGCAAAGGTCTGCTTTATGTGATTTTCCTTACAATTCTTAGACATTGAGGAGTTCCAGAATTCTTTCCCACAATCTGATTGGATAATCATTGGAGTGTAATTAAATCTCTTTTCCTCCATTTTGATTAAGAGTTGAAGAGTAGTGGCGGAGTCACTTTTGTTCTTGATAGGTATAACTGTAAAAAAACCTGGTGCAGCTATCCACAACCGTTAAAAAATACAAATCACCATTGATACTTATAGGAGTAATTGGTCCGACAAGATTGCAGTGCAATTCCTGCAAGGGTCTCTCTAATCTCAGATTCTTGTTGTTGAAAGATGAACGGCATATTTTGCTGATGGTGCATGCTTCACATGTGGAAGGCTTGTTAACTTTAATCCCTAGTTTCTGTTGGATTTGACTCAAATGACCAAGAAATTTATGGAGACATTTGTCTTGAGACAGGTAGGAGACCGGTTGATGACTTTCAATAGAGAATTTTAAAAGTGGAATGTTGCAAATGTAGCTACCAAACATGATCCAATCCCCCTTCCTTACTAAAAAATAATCATCTCTGAACTTCACAACAAAACCATCAAGGAGCTGTAGTCTCAACAACAGTAAGTTTGCAGCAGATAGGGGCAAAAAGAGCACATTTGGAATTGATATTACAGATCTCTTGTTTTCTTCCAGCTTGATAGTTCCTTCCCCTTTGTACGCTAGGGAGTCAGTGCCTAGGCTTGTCAATATAAGACCTTTCATCAATTTTTCTAAGTGAACAAAGATGGAGGGTTCAGACACTATGTTTCTTGAGGACCCAAAATCCAGCACAAAAATGTTTCTAGAGAATAAGAAACTTTTGTGGAAAGAGCTGACCAAGGTGATCTCACTTCCAGAGTCATTGTATCCTGATTTCTTTTTCCTGGAGGGAAACAATGGTTTGAGCTGAGGTTAGAGTTTCCAACATCTCCCTTCAGGATCACTTTCTCTTGGATTATGCCACTTATCCTTGCAAGGTTTAATATTAGTAATTAAAAATGACACAGAACTTTCTTCCTTTTTATCTTGGGGGGATGGCGTTTTGTTGAGAAATTTATTATTGTGGAAAATTCAAAGATGACCTAGGACTTGATCCAGGGCTAATTTTCTTATCTGAATGGGTGATTTGCTGAACAACAATGTTCATTGAACCAGGAAGTTTCTCCAATATGAGATATGCCATAATGTCAGGGGTCAAATCTATTCCAACTTCATGTAAGTGTGACATAGACTTTCTTGTGTTGGTGATCAACCCAAGTATATTGGAGGATGTAAATGGAGTTCTGAGGAATTACTTGCTCTAGCCCAATTCAAGGCGTGATTGGAAGCAAAATAGTTGTTGATTTCTCTCCAAATAAGATGAGCTTCTTTTTTGTTCTCATTGTGATGATGTTTGCTTGGATGGTAGTATTCAGTTTAGAGATGAGGATCCTTTGTATTTGCACGTTTTCCATGTGTCTAAGACCAATAGTAACTCCTTTTGCATCAGATGTTTTCTTGGTGAGTTTGGCGTAGAGTTCCTCCTGTAGGTCCATCATGTTTATAACTCAATTACGCCATATGGAGAAGTTGTCTTGAGTGAGAAATGGAATAGCTTCTATATTTGTCTTTAGAATGGTATCTGTTAGTGAATTGGTCATGCTGGATAACTAATTGGTGAGAAAAATTGATAACCAAAATCCAATGTGTTTGAATGTTAATTGTGTTGAGGTTTTTCAATGTTTTATTTTGGAAATAACAAACCAAAACCAGTTCTGAAGAAGAAAAAATTATATTTAGAGAGAGCGACACAATGATATGAATTTTGTAAGCAATAACATAAAAACAGTCCCTACCCAGGCCTAATTACTAAATGACTGAAACAGCAGACAGAGAAGATGATCTTGAGAAGCTACTTCCTCCAGGGTTGAACAAAAATATGCTACGTAGTGAGATGATTAGACGGTTGTACAAGCAAAATCATTAGATATGGACTCAGGGCTGGACTGTGTTGTACCAAATTAGTGTTACCCCAGATTACAGTTTCTTGAAAGGTCGCTCAATGGTGGAATCTTGATGCAAAGATGGAGAGCTGGATGGATCAAAGTGAAATCTTGATGCAAATATGGAGAGCTGGATGGATTGAAATGAGATCTTGACACAAGGATGGAGAGCTGGATCTTTTTGGAATTCCCCCTTGAGGCCTTGAAGGATCCAAAGGTCTTGCCATCTTTCCTTGGAGGTTCATGTTGCATATTCAGCATAGTTATGTTGCGGGTGTTATGAGAGAAGCAGAAGCCCGCAGTACAACTCAATGGAATCAAAGAAAAAAAGAAAAGAAAAGAGGAGAGGAAACAGATGAAGAGATGACTACAGAAACAAAAAAATAAATAGAAATGGAATAAGAAAGGGGTACAATAATGAAATCAAAACTCAACATAATTTGAATCACTAGTATTCTTAGATGAGATAATTGATAATGGGCCTGGTGAAACAGTTCTGAAAAGTGGGTGGATATTTTCTTGAGCCATTGCAAAAAGAGATTTTCTTTTTAAAAAATAAAGTGGAGATAGGAGTTGATAGTTGAGAAATATATTGAAAATCAATTGAGTGAAAAAAGGTACTCAGAGACTTGATATAAGAGGGAAATTAATTTTTTGGAAGTATCTGGAGTGTTGAGTTGTTTTTTTTGAGGACTGATGAAGGATGATGAGTGTTTTTTGGTGTGATTTGGTGTGGTGTGGTGTGGTGTGGTGTGGTGTGGTGTGGTGTGGTGTGGTGTGGTGTGGTGTGGTGTGGTTTGGTGTGGTGTGGTGTGTTTCATGCTTCAATCTTGAGGGTTATTGTCTTTCTCACTTCAACATATCCTCTCCTCAGTACCATCTACCTCAGTCCATAAGCGCAACACAAATAAAGCACAACATCAATGGGGCCTTTGGTTTCTTAACTCTGGCTTGTGTAACAACCTTCCAATCTTGGCAATTGACTCAGTGTATACTTGCAAACCTTGAAGTTAACTCTACTCCGGTCAACCATCAATTCAAGCTCTGCTCTTCCACCCTGGGTATCATCAGCCCTTGGACTTCCATTTTTGGTGACAAAGTCTCACTAGATTGAACTCATGCCTAGTTAGCAACACCTACTGTATTGTTTGCAATTGGACTAGTTCCTTACCCTGCATAAACTAAAACTCCACATTTGCATTTTCTCTCATGCCATTCATTCCTGTCTCATCCATTTTGCACTTGTATGCTCAGATTCTATTGTCTTGCATCTACAGCATCACCTTGGAAACAACTTTAATTTTATTTCATTTCCCCTTCTTTTCTTGTCATTCATTTCCTCACTGCCTCCTAGATGTAACTGGCCATCCAATAGGTTGTATCTAGACACTTTTGATTACCTTATAAAGGCTTTTTTGCTCTCAGCCTCCTGGATGCCAAGACCCTTTCTATCCTTTAGCTACAAGAGATGATAGAATAAATAATAAATGTATTATTCAATAAATGCATCAAAAATCTGTAAAATATTTGGATATAGCTATTGCAAGGTTAATTGGTTTGTTTATGGTTTAATATTATTCATCAATATTAATATATATATTATTAAATAATTTTAATAGGGGGACCACGATAATATTGAGAATATTTGACACTTCTCTTCAGGGAATTCACTTTGAAACCACGTATACCTGGTTACTTTGGAACCTTTTATTTATATTCTTCAAGGGTATATTGCCCAAAGATAATATATATATAAAATATTTTGTGGAGTGGCAGGGCCTTGTAACCAAGCTGCCACAACAGAAAAAGGATAAAAAGACTCACTGGTATATCATTCAATTCTTTAGGTAACTGTTTGGGAAGTGCACTGATGGTTTAAACCCATTACTTGGGTTAAAAAGGTTGTTCAGCTGTTTAAATTGATAAAAAGGGTTGGGGACGGATATTATTAATCATACTAAAGCTATAAATTGCTTACTTATCTCTTGTCAGTATTTGATTACCTTGGCACAGTGTCTGGATGTAAATATAACTGGGTATCTGGGTATCAATATCCTCAAAAGATCTCTATATTTATAGCTTTTTGAGTCCCAATTCAGTCCTTCTGAGGGGATACAGGGGCTCAAAGGGATGGGTGCTAAGGCTAGAAGGGTAACCAGTCGTAGCCTTCATGTGGTTTTGGTGCTTGAAAAGGGTAAAATCAAATTCCACAGGGTGTGGGAATTATTCTTTTTTTTATTGATGTTTAGACGTGTGAATAACACTAATCCATCCACATGTTTATTATTTAATTTATTATCCTGAGTAAATTTTCCCAGGATGTTAATAATTTTCTTAGTAGACATCGTTAAGGTTAATCTGATGTCAGATTGGTTCTCATTATGTATTAGCTGATGGGAGTAAAATCATAATATTGAGTTTGCTCCTTATTTTCAAAATTCTGTTGATTTACTCAAAATAATTCATTAAAAATATAATTTTCAAGAATTCATGTAATATTTTACATAATCAGTTTTCTTAGTACATCACGGAAATATTGATGGTTTGACATTCTCACAATTGTATATTTAAAGTATTTTAAGATTATTTACAAATAGGAGTTATCTTATTTTCAACATATTTGGTATTTTTTCTTATATTTTATAAAAAATACGTAGAAAGTTTATTTAAGTATTTTGATATAATCTTATGTATTTTTAGATTATCTATTATCCATGGGGACATTTATCACATATTTAGTATGTCCCCCTCTAGGTTGTAGCACCTTTATGTGGTACCGGGGCTTCTCAAGCCGCCTGTCACTCTGTGATCCTATAGTACCAGGGTGGCATACTTGTCAGATGCCCAGGTCTGCGTACATGGCTTGTCAGGGTAAGCTGAAAGGGTAACAGTGCTGCTGCTCAGCCGTGCGCGGATGTGTTGGTTGTGATATTTTAGAGATTAAGCTCAAGATGAAAGGATCAAAGGATGATGAGAAGACTTGTTTTGCCAAGAGGAGGGCGGATCCAAGGAGTCAAGAGGGGAGCACTCCGGTTCAAAGTTGATGAAAAAGGATTGTGTTCATTCACTTGAGGTTCAGCTGACCTTAAATAGACTAAGTACAAGGAAGGCTGAAAAGTGGTTGAACATAAAAATGGAAATGAATAAAGAATATTCAATAATGGGCCATCAGAGACCACGCAAGGTGGAGGACTACAAGGCTGGTTGCACTCAAGATTCAGGCAACACTAACAGTAGACAAGAATTCTAACACACCCCCTTGACTGAAGCTTGAGGGAGTTTAAACAAAATAATGAGCTGGGAACTTCAAGACTCTTGCAAGTCTATTAAATCCAACATTACAAAATAGAATGAAGAGATGTTTGAACTATGCAATAAGGGTGTATTCCATTAGAAAGGAAGGAAAACTAGTGATTTTTGAACTACCGTTGAACTACAAAGGAGTCTATTACATCAACAAGCACCACAAATATTCCAAACATAATTTTTGAGCCCCGGTCTGATAGAAACAGCAAAAAAAAACTTAGAAAGGATTTGCACACAAGGGAGCATGACCAATGGAGGTCTAAAGGGGTGGCCAATGAACCAGGCATACAACTTGAGGTACCGCGTAACCAAACAACTTGAGTGGCAATCTAACTTGGTTGACTTAAGGTGACAATGATGGTGGAAAGTCGGTACTTGAAGAGTTGACCAGGAGGATCAATGGTTACAGAGATGATGTTGAGGGCGCGATTGCATCAAGTAGGCAACAGAGAAGGGAGTTGGCAAGATGATGACCCAAGCAATGGCGGAATCAAAGATTTAGAAAAGGCCAAGAGCAAGCGAATGGGAAAAATGAAAAGGAGCATCACCAAAGACTGAGCAATAAAAGGTGGGTTATAAGATCTAGAAGGTGTAAAAATGAGCTTTGTCCATCTTGTTTGAATCGGGATGCGACATTGATTTAGGAGCCTTCTCAGGGTATTTCACCAAACAGTTCTTGGCAGGATGTCCGGGCTTGTTGCAATGAGGGCAGACCGCCGGCCTATTGTACAGTGCATGGTGAACTGGGTCTGAGAGTTGATCAAAGGGATTTATTTTAGCTTGAGCTTCATCCTTCTCAAGTCTCTTCAAGATGTAGTCGATGTTCTTGTTTTTGCATTCATTGGATTTCTTCAGATTGTTGAATTTGGAGGGCAGCTTTGACAAGGTGAGGATGATAGTAAGTTCCTCTTCCAGCTTCAAACCAACCAGCTTTATTTTTTGGGTTGACAAACGAATTTCTTTCAGCCAAGGGAAATGAACCAGCGACGTAGGAGAGTTTATCCTTGTTAATATGATCAAGGATGAGGTTGTAAGCTTTGCAATTAATTCTATCAAATAATTTAGCATTGTTAGACTCTAAGGGTCGAGGAAATTCTTTGAGAACTATTTCTAATGTATCTATGGAGTCCAATTTGCCGTCCATCGCAATGGAACAAGTATAATAGTTGTTGACGGTAAGGAGAAGTTTTTGGTTGGCAATGATGGTGGACATGATTCAGAGGGAAGCTTTGGCTTTTAACCGTGTGATATTTTAGAGATTAAGCTCAAGATGAAAGGATCAAAGGATGATGAGAAGACTTGTTTCGCCAAGAGGAGGGCGGATCCAAGGAGTCAAGAGGGGAGCACTCCGGTTCAAAGTTGATGAAAAAGGATTGTGTTCATTCACTTGAGGTTCAGCTGACCTTAAATAGACTAAGTACAAGGAAGGCTGAAAAGTGGTTGAACATACAAATGGAAATGAATAAAGAATATTCAATAATGGGCGATCAGAGACCGCGCAAGGTGGAGGACTAAAAGGCTGGTTGCACTCAAGATTCAGGAAACACTAACAGTAGACAAGAATTCTAACATTGATTGCTGCGGCTGCGGGCGGGAATTGTGACAAATCACCTTTCCGCATGTAACTCCTCCAAATCACAGAATTCTTGGATTCTGAAGGGAATTCAGATGATGAGCATGAGGACTAAACCAACAGACTATATTTCAGGGTTAGAGTCAGAATTCAAAAGAGGAAAACATAGCTAAGAAGAATGATCAAAAAGAAGAAAAGGATACCAACAGCACAACCAGACAGAATAGAGATTTAAGTTAATCAGGACAAGAAGGACATGTTGAGTATAGCTGGATAGACTATAAGAAGCAGGTCTGTGGAAGCATCGTCAGATCCTTGAGATTGATGAGTGATAGATGTTGAGTTGTCTTACCAGGCAGAGATCACAATATAGGTTGAGGTAAGATTGATGAGAGACAATTTGAGGAGATTCGTTGAAGAGAAGGATGTAGACGTGAAGAGATTCAACCAGGAGAAAGATGTAGGCAGGAGAAGATTTGACAAGGAGAAGTAACAGCGTATGAGCGGATGATTGGGGAAGAGCAGAAAAGATAAAAATCAGAAGCAGACAAAAGAAAAAAAGAAAACCAAGAAACAGACCAAAGAGACACAGCGGAAGAGATAGATAGGAAAGAAAAGAAATAGAAACCATCCCCGGAGCCCCTCGGGGGTCTCCTCACAGTGCGGGAGAAATTGAGATGATGTGTGAGTCTATTAAGATCTCAACAGATTCTGTCATAAAATTCACTGTGAAACCTATACATGGGGTTTCATATGAAATATTAAAATTGCCAAAATCCCAAGGCTGTGTCTCTTTCCAAATCTTCATACTTCATTCAAAAATATATGCAGTAGGAATTTGAGGTAGGTGTCAGTGAGTTACCCTACCTAAATTTTCATGTAGATTCAAAATTTGAAATAATATTTCTAATATTATTTCTACTTCAATAAGATTTTCATTTATTTGTTATATTTATGTTATTTTTTTACTTTTGCAGCTTGCTCCGCAATATTAGCAAGCTGACAGTTGCCTTCCTGAAGATTGTCTCCTCAGTTAGTTAATTTCATACATTCTTGCATTTTGCTAAATCCAGTCATCACATTGGGCTTGGCTTTGGTTTCCCTTCCATTGGAAAAATTCATCCCTCTCACTGTTTGTTGAAGTCAGTCATAAGTTTTCACTTTTCAGTCAGCCTTGCTACTTTCACTTGCCCTTGCCCTCAGTCTCTTCCTTTGGGCTCACAATCATCTAAGATTGCCCTATATTACGTGGGGTGGTTGTGTGACAGTAAATTAAATAACTCAACTCCTCTATTGTAGTTTTACAACCTATAATAGATTTCTTCTTTTACAATCTCACATACTCTCTCAACCGGAACCGCTTCCTTCACCCCTTAGAATGATGATATCCATTGGGTAGGGAGATCCAGCGCTTTTTGGGCCCAACAACCTTTAGACCCAGTTCCTTCTTCTAAGTCTCCTTTGGTTGAACCTCTTGATTATCCACTTGCTCCTCAAAGGGAATCTCCAGTAGACCCTCTCAAAGAGATTAACTAATCCAAACACTCCTCCAATGAAACCTTGACTCATGGTAGGTCAAGGGTTTGCACTAGTGCTCCCAAGACTAAAGCTTCAACCTTGCTCTTGACCCCAATCCAGGCTCTTAAAACAAATGCCTCAAAATCTGGTCCAAGTGGGCCTATCTTTTTTACTCTGGCCATGAATCAGCCTTATCATTTTAGGGGGAAACACTCCCATAAACTTAGATCTTACTCACAGTCTTTTAAAATCATTTTCTCAAAAGATCCTCATAATTTCCCTACAGATAGACATAGAGTTATGTATGCATCCTCCTTACTTGGTGGTCAAGCCTTGCAGTGGTTCAAACCATACCTCAAACTTTTATCTAATACCAGTCCCACTTGTATCCTTAACAATTGGGACAAATTTGAGCAACAACTTTTCACCCTGTTTAGCAACCCCAATGAAGTTTGAAACACAGAATACAAGCTTAATAACTTAGTCATGAAGGAAAATAGTAGAGCTTGTGTTTATATCTCCAATTTCCAAAAATTTCAGTCCCGCATCCAATGGAACAAGGAATCTCTTGTATTTCACTTTTCAAAAGGTTTCCCGGAACACCTAATTGAGCAACTTGCAGTTGGGGGACATACAACAAACTCCCTTCAGCAGTTAATTGACCGGGTGATTGAGCTTGACAATGTCTATCACAACAAGAACTGCGCTTGATGGAACAATGTGGAAATAAAATAGTTTGATACTCCCTAGATGTCCCTAACTAAAGGAAGAAATGGTCCTAGCATCTGTAAGGTTGAGGATGTTTTCCTTTTGAGGAGAAGAGAGATCATGAATAGCGGTTAATTCCTTTTCCTTTCCTTCCTGCTCTGTGATGGTATGATATGAAATGATCCCAAGCCTGGGTTGAGAGGGAGGACTTTATGTGCACCCCTCCCAACCCTAACCTAAGTAAAATCACAACAACAGCCCAAAATAAAATAGAAAAGAAACCCTAAGCACAGAACCCTAGCCCAACCCTAACCCTTCCTCATACCACCACAATCCCGGATCCCGCCTACTGTTACACACCCAGTTTGTCCTTCTCATGACACAACCCTCCTCCGCGCCCTACTAAGAGGTCCCTGCATTGTCCATATTTTCCCGGGGAACCATGCAATTTCCTACCTTGCAGGTTGGCCTTTGCTTGCCCACACACTGCCCTGCTCCTATAACCCCAATCTCCCTGCTCTACCTTCCCGGACTAACTTCCCCGCAAACCTGGTTGGGCCGGCTACATCCTTGGGTCCATTATGTCCAAGCGGGTGGCAGCCCGCCGCATCCAATGAATCCCAACCCACAGCCAATATGCTGAGCCCTGCAGCGCCTACTGCTGAGCCCGCAGCAGCCACTGCTGAGACTGCACACATTCCCAAATGCTGAGCCTGACCTACCAGATGCTGAGCATGCTGTCTGCGGCACAGTTCCCATTCCAAGGCTATATAACAACACCACAATGAACATGGCTTGTCCACCTTGGCTCTGAAGGTAACAACTCCTTGGAGCAACACTTTAAGAATCCAAAAAAACCCAAACCAAATCCAACCTTGAACTTCAACTCAAAAGGGAAGACTGTTTCCAAAACTCCAAAGTTCCTGGACAAAGAAACTGGGATGCTCCAGAACAAGGAACGGCTAAGGAGCAAGAAGAAAGGTTTATTCATGTATTTTGGAGAAAAGCATGATGTTGATAGTGAAAAATTAACTTCATGTATCTCAAAACTAAAACCAACAGAAACAAAGAAGGAAGGAGCTGTACAAATAAGGGACAGTCAAAATTGGCATAAATGTAAGAAGTTGTTGAAAATAACATAAAAGATCAAACAGGAACATTTGGATTGATTTTGTGAGAGTCAGAGCAATGAAGTTGCCTCACAGCTGGAAAAAATCAGGGAGTTGACAAATTTTGGTAGGATGAAGTGGGAGATCAATGCTGGTTGTTATGTTGAAGGGTGGCAGGCGGCGGTGGAGCTAGAGATCAATGGTGATTGTTATTGTAGGAAATGATTGAAAAGCAACAATAGATTTGACGGAGAAGATTGGGAGGAAAAATGATCAAGTGATGGACAGAAAAGGATGGGGAGTGAGGAGCAGAGACAGAGAGAATGATAGTTGGAGGTAGGAGCAGAGACGGAGATGGGAGAAGCTTGGAGTTCAAGGATGAGATGGAGAAAGGAGAGAGGATTCAGGAAAGGACGGAACACGGTGGGGACCGGCTCAACTTTGGAGGGATTTAGGCAGGCCATGTTAAAAACCGCCCTTGATACAATCCCCAGACTCAGTGAGGACAACTATGGTGTATGGAAAGATAAAATGGAAGCCATTCTTGACGTTTGCGGATGCTCAATACCCATTAACAATGACTATTCAGTTCTCAATCCCAATGTGAATGACAAAATCAAACTTCTCATTATCTCTAGACTGGAAGCTGCTAAGCACAACAACATTTTCACCTCACTCAACAGGAATTCCGCCAAACTTCTGTGGAAGGCTATTATTGACAAATACACCTCCTCGCAAGCCTCAAACAGAGCCAGAATTTTCAATGAATTCCTCTAATTACCATTTTTGTCGGATCACATCAACAATTTCATAACCAAAGCTAAAGTCTGCCTGAAGAAAATTTCAGAAGTTGGAATCATCCTTCCAAACAATATCTTGGCCTATCATCTCCTCTTCAAACTTCCCAACTCTATGAGCGACATCAAACGGCAAATCATGCACACAGACAAGGATCTCTCAGTGGATTACGTTCTCAACCATCTCACCCAACTGAATAATGAATCAAAAGCACAGACGACTCAAGATCATCAGCACTCTTGGACTGAAGTGGCTTTGACAAACTCAAAACTCACAGCTTCAAATCATGCCAACAAATCTGGAGAGTGTTGTAGGTGTACTTAAGGGTACCACAATCCAAAACAAGATAAAGACCACTCAGCTGACAACTGCTGGCATCTTCATCCGGAAGTTGCGCTTGAATGGTGGAGAGAAGGACAAGCTTAATGGAAGTCTTGTAAAAATCAATCCAAATCAAACCCAAACCCGGTCCCCCATTATCTCCCACTTCTTTCAATGTGGATCGATCATGCAAATCCCAAATCTCCCTTCATTCTGGACAGCCGCGCCTCAATTCACATGATCAACAACAGTCGATACTTCAAAAACATGTCTCCGTGCAACAACCAATTGATCAAAACTGGAAAGGAGGGAGCAGAACTTGAGATCAAGGGAAGGGGTACTGTGGTACTGATTTGGGATAACTTTACGATAAAACTCTCCAATTTGTTTTATGTTCCTAATCTTACCATCAACTTGATAAGCGCAGGAGCACTCAATCAGTCGAGATGCTTGTTAAAAGCAAGCAAAAAGCAATTCGAGGTTTCTAGGGATGGGCGCAGGGTCTTTGGTGGGATTATTGTGGATAACCTCTACACATTGGACATGCCTTGGTTCAATTGAGATCAGATTTGAGATTGTTCAGCAAACTTTGCCTGGACCGCCAAAGAGGAGCTCATGGAGATCCACCAAAACTATGGGCACGCTTCAATCTAAAGACTAGAGACCATCACTAAGCACATACCATCCAAGACAAAAACAAAATTCGAATGCATCCATTGCGTCAAAAAAAATATCACCAAATCAACCTTCAAGGGGACGTCTGTCAATGCTGATAAACCTTTTGAGCGAATCCACCTCAATCTCATGGGGCCTCTCAAGCCGCAGTCCAAGGGAGGTCACCGGTTCATTCTCACCCTGGTGGACAGCGCTACGGGGTATATTGGCGCTATTCCCTTAGTCTCCAAGGAAGAAACTCCCAAAGTTGTCATAGATCTCATAGAGAAAGAACACCAATGAAGGGGGTACTATTTGGCTGAAGTATGCTCCCATGGCGGATCCAAATTTGTAAATAAAAAGCTGCAGAACTTTTATTATGGGAACCACATACCCCAAATCATCTCAGAACCTTATCACCCTGAACAAAACGGCAAGGCAGAAAGAGCAAACAGAACCATTGTCAAATCAACCTGCACCATCCTCAAGGACGCTTGTCTTCCTGCAAATCTCTGGCACAAGGTAATCAAATCCAGTGCCCTGATGCTCAACCAAATCCCTAGGGAAGGCCACCCTGATTTTCCCTGGTCTTGACTACATGGCCACTGGCTGCCGCCATCCTACCTCAAGCCAATTGGAAGTCCATTTGTGTACCTGTTGATGCAATGAGAAAAAGGGTATAAATTCAAGGAAAAAGGGGAAGAGGGAACTCTAGTAGGCTTCAATCCACTTTTTAACTCATTTTTCATTCTAAATAAATTGCACGCCATCATTTTCTCTAAGCACGTGAAGTTTCTGAAGATGCCAAACCCTCAAAACTCAATATTGACTGTCTCAACGGACGACTGGACGGACGAGTCTTGCACAAATGACCCGGCTGGAAACTCTCCTGCTCCATCAGAGCTGAATCAGGAAGTCATGCGTCAGCAGGACAACCCATCCTTCACAAACTACAGGAGCGCACCGGAAAACAACCTATCATCAAACTCAGACATCAGTACTCCATCCGACTCGGAATCATCAGAAAGAGAGGACTTGCCTACTCCAGTCATCACCGCTCAACCACAATCTGAAACCATACTGCCAACTCAATCAGTGAGAAGCCTCAGAGATCTGTCAACCATTAAACCCTCTCAACGCTACCGCTTCTTCCATTATTACAAACCAAAAATTTAGGAGGACGCTGTAACAAGCAAAGAAAGCATCAAAAGGGTCTCAGCTATGGACACGGAGCTTAGTGCAATCAAATCCTTCGACGTATGGGAGGAATAAGAGGGACCTGAACCAGCAAACCCGCTCCAGACAACCTGGATCTACAGACTAAAGGAAAACTGTCATGGCAATCCTGTGAAATTCAAGGCAAGACTTTGCGTGCAAGGCTTTAACCAAATCGAAGGCATAGATTACTTTGAAGCATTCATGCCCACTGGCAAACCATCATCTCTGCGACTATTGCTGCTGTACGCCTTGAAGTCTGCTCAAAAGGTTTGCCAATTCGACGTGAAGAGTGCATTTTTACACTTGCCAATCAAGGAAGAAGTCATTTTCATAATACCAAAAGGCTCAAATCAATCTGCAAAGTTCCTCAAATTGAAGAAATTGCTGTATGGGTTGAAGCAATCACCCAAGAACTGGTATGAAACCCTGACTGAATGGTTAAAACAGATTGTTTTCTACAAATCAACCTGAAACCCATGCTTGTACCTGTCAAAGGACAGGAAAACACAATTGTTCTTTCATGTTGAGGATCTAATACTGGTGGGCGACGGTCAAGGCTTCAAACAGAAATTTGTACGCAAGTTCAAGGGATCAACGTGTCAAGATCCAAATACCATTCTTGGAATGAAAATCAAAGTCAAGTCGGACAGAATAATGCTCAGCCAGCCCAATCACATTCAGCATTTTCTGGAAGAACCGGGCCTGGAGGAAGCCAAAGATTCAGCCACACCTCTCACGCGTAACCTTCAGCTCAAACACGCCACCAACAAAGAACACGCACAATTCAAGGCGTTGAATATCAACTATTGATCATCTATTGGGTTGCTAAACCACACAGCGTGTTATACAAGGCCGGATATTAGCTTTGCAGTGTTGAGTCTTGCTTGTTTCAACATCAAACCAGGGATTACCCACTGGAACAAACTGAAGAAAACCTGGAAGTTTCTCAAGTAGATGCAACAATAAAAACTGGAACTGAGGCACCTACCTCAATCAAATCCATTGGAGGCTTTCTTGGATGCATCCTGGGCAGACAATCCTTCCACTTTTAAATCCCAAACAGGTTACCTGTGCACTTTGTTTGGGAGCCTGGTCTCCTGGAACAGTTGCAAAAAAAAGAAAATCACATGGTCTTCTACTGAAGCCAAGTTGAATGCCTTGTTAGATGCATATCACAAAGCTACATGGATCAAGGCACTAGTTAACAAAATCTTTGACTTATCCTTGCAAATCATTCCTCTCAACATTGACAACAGCGGATTAGATGATAAAATACGCAAATTTGGGTTGAACTCTAAAACACGGCACTTAGATCCAAAAACCAAAGGTATGAGGTAAAAACTTAGCCCAAGAAGAATTGAAATCAAATTGATCAAATCAGAAGTAATGTTGGCTGATGCGCTAACTAAGGCATCCTCCATTCATATTATTGTGCTGTTGTCTTGCTTCCTCCACTCTGATCAATCTTGAACTTCTCCTTGTTGTTTCTTTTTCTTTGATTCTCTCATTACCTCTTCTCTGCTGTAATATCTCATTGGGCATGGTGGGGTGTTAAGATGTTAGGTCTTCTCCCCTTACTGGGTTCACTGGCGCGGCACACTTACAGACAGACAGGGAGTGGGGACACTCCAACTTCCTCACACTCCAAATCCAGCTCATACTCAATTGCCCCTGATCTCAGTAACCCCCAAGTGTCTTAACCTCTCAATCTCTTAACATCTCATCCACTTCCTGATCCCTTCATTGCTCCTCATCCTCAACAACGTCTCAATACCACAATCTCCATCCCAGCACTCCCTTCCTTGTGTGTTTGTCTGTATGCCTCAAGCCCTGTCTGTGTGCCCGGTGAGATATTTCTACATTTCTATTTCTTCTTCTTTGTCTCTCCTCCATATTGTATTGACTTCTTTTCTGGTCCAGTCCATGTTGTCCATTGTTGCATTTCTCCTCACTTAATTCTCATACCTCTACCTCGTCTATGCCAGATTTCCCAGTTTTTCAGTATAATCAATTCTAAATTAAACATTTTTGGATACAGGGAAAGTGAGAATGTCAGTTAATGTATCAGGAAGAAGAGATTCAAATGGGGAGTTGGGAGAGGAGGAGGAAACATTGTCAAATTTCATGTTTTTGAAGATTTGAACATGTTTGCTATGGACAATTGAACCAGATTCAGGGCAGTATACTCTGTATGAATTTAGGGCAAGGTCAAATACCACCAAGATTTCTTTGAAACCCTTTTTGTCAAACTTTGAGGATTTCAAGTTGTTTTTTAGGAAAATGGTCTTGGAGCCTAGGGTTCAAAATAGTTTCAGCTTTGGAGTTTTGTAATGCCATAGTTCAAATGGGGATACTTTGATGTGTACTGAGGGTACTGATTTGATGATATTGCACAGGCCAACCATGATCTCATCCCACAAATCAAGTGGAATGGACATATCTATCATCAATGTTCTGGCGGCCTTGACAAGTGTTCTTTTTCCTTGTTTGGATACTGGATTATGTTAAGGGGTGTAAGGTTTGGAGGTGGTGTGGAGAACACCATTTTCCTTCAAGAAGGATGAAAGACAGGAATTGGGAAATTCACCGCCGTTATTGGAGTGAAGAATTTTCAGCATTTGGTCAAAACAATTTGAGTTTAATTTTATGAAGTTAATTATTTCCTCCGTCACGTCTGACTTGAGCTTGAGAGGTACACAGGTCTTGTATTTTGAGAAGTTGTCGGTGAGGAGTAAGAAATATCTATGTCCCAATTTTGAAATGGGATTGATTGGACCACAGACATCAGCGTGGATAAATTCAAAAGGACAGGAACTTGGAGGAATATTGTTTTTGAAAGGCAATTTGTGTATTTTTCCTTTTGCGCAAGAGGTACAAGCATAGTCATCCCATTTCAGATTGGGAAAGAAGGTGGACAGAAGCTTGGCTTTTTCACGATGAACGTGGCCAAAACCTTTGTGAATTGTAGACATGGAGAGGAAGATATGGCAGTTTGATGGATTTGGAGTTGATTCTATGACCTAGAGGAGGTTGTTGTGAATGCAACTGGAGATTGTCAATTTTCCCTCAAAAAGTACGCCAAAGCCTTTAGAGTCCAGTCAAACCAGTGAACATCCCTTTTGAATGAGTTGGCCAAGTGAGATCAGATTGACAGCTAGATTGGGTACCAGAAGTGAGTTGGTGAGAGTGAGAGATGTGGTATTGGTGTGAATGATTGTGTCACCAGTTCCTTGGGACATAGTGGATGCATTGGGCTTTCCAGTGTCAACTTTGGTGCTGTCATCCTTGAGCCAGTTGAAATAGTTGGGGCTATTAAAAATTTTGTTAGTAGCTCTGGAGTCCAGGAGCAAGGAGCCACAATCAATCTTGTGGAAATTGGAAAGGGCAAAGGTGTATGCCAAGTTTGCTGAGGATTTAGGGTTGGAGGCTGATTGCAATTGATTCTTGGGGGAGAGATTGTTGTTGGTTCCATTGTAGTTGGGAAGCAGGTGGGGATATAGAGCAAAACTCTTGTTCTTTGGATGATAGGCCTGAGGATTATGCCAATTAGGTTTTCATCATAGGGGTTCTTGATTTTCTAGGATAGCCAAAACATAGGTTCCTGCCGCCACCTTGTTTTTGATTTGATTCAGATGCCTGAGGACTAAGTTGCCGTTGATCTTTGCTTCACCAAGGGAATGAGGCATGGTGGTCTTTAGGTGCTTGAGCTGTGGGGGAAATTTATACAGAATCAAGTAGGCAACTATGTCTTCATCCATCTTTATGCCAATTTTGGATATTTGAAGAAGGCATGATTGTACTTTGGTGATGAACTTCTCTACATTTTTGGGGTCAAATGCAAGGTTGAGGAAATTGAAAAAAGTCCAATATCTGTTTGCAGTCTGAGAGGAGGCATAAAACTCATTGATTGACTTCCAGAGTGCAATTCCATTCAGAGCATTGGTATCCTTGACGCAGTTTATATAAGTTCAATTTTCCAGCTTGGCTAAAATGTAGCTGGCAATCTCCAGGTTGATTTCTGGAGGGCATTCTTTGTTGTTGTTTTTGTTGTTGAGCCACTTGGAAATTCCTTTCAGAGAGAATATGGTGGTTAATTTGCATCGCCACAATGAGAAGTTAGATTGGTGGAGGTTGGGAATGGAATCTGTTAAGGTGCGGAGGGATGGGTTTGAATTTGTCAGTCCAGTTGAGTCCATGCTTGCCAGATTGGCTTGGTTGTGGCTTTTGGCTTTTAACTGTGAAAAATTAACTTCATGTATCTCAAAACTAAAACCAACAGAAACAAAGAAGGAAGGAGCTGTACAAATGAGGGACAGTAAAAATAGGCATAAGTGTAAGAATTTGTTGAAAATAACATAAAAGATCAAACAGGAACATTAGGATTGATTTTGTGAGAGTCAGAGAAATGAAGTTGCCTCACAGCTGGAAAAAATCAGGGAGTTGACAAATGTTGGTAGGATGAAGTGGGAGATCAATGATGGTTGTTATGTCAAAGGGTGGCAGGCAGCAGTGGAGCTAGAGATTGATGGTGATTGTTATTTTAGGAAATGATGGAACAGCAAGATAGATTTGAAGGAGAAGATTGATGAAGTGAGTGGAGGAAAAATGATAAAGTGATGGACAGAAAAGGATGGGTAGTGAGGAGCAGAGACAGAGAGAATGATAGTTGGAGGGAGGAGCAGAGATGGAGATGGGAGAAGTTGGAGTTCAAGGATGAGATGGATAAAGGAGAGAGGATTCAGGAAACAATGGAACACGGTGAGGAATGGAGGAATTGGGAATTCAGATGATGGAAGGAAAAGGATCAAAAAATCACCAAAGGGATGATAGGATGATGATGAGAGAGGAATAATGAGATGATGATGAGAGAGGAGTGACTGGATTTGAATTTTTGACACTTGGAGTGACACAACAGCGCAGGAGGTTCTGGCCACTTTTGATTCTGTCAACTCAACAGATAGTTGTGTGAAGCGGCTAAGAAGTCAAAAATTAGCTTGTAGTTTTTCCAATACTTGCAAGGAAGACTACATATTATCTCAATTACAGCCATTCAATCTTTGCACTTGTAAGTCACTTGGCGCTCCCAGTTTGAGATTTTTCCTTTTCCATTCAAAAAAATCTTCTTATTGAGTTCTACTTGACTCCAGCGCTAATTTTTCTTTTATAAGTGTATCTTTTGCCACTTCCAAAAATCTTATGCGTTCCAAGATTGATAAGTTTCCCATCTATTTAGTAAGTAGTCCAACCAAGCCGTCTCATTGGGTTTCCCAGAAGATCAAATGTACCTTTGCATTTTTAAATTTCCCTAGCTTCAAATGAGATTTATTTTTCTTGGATATCCCTGGGATGTAAAACACCATTCTAGGCCACAACTTCCTAGTTCACTGGAATCCAGATGTGAATTGGCAAGAAGGAGTAATTAACCTTTGAACCTTGCAACCCCAGGAAGCTAAAATTTATTTTAAACAGTAATTAAACAGCCTACCTGACACTGTCATTAAGTTGGATGACAATTTTCTGCCAGGAGATTTGCAATATCCTGACCTTCATTCCCAATTTCCCTCTTCAAATTTAGGAGTTATTGCTTATTTTTCTGAATTACCTCTCCCTTGTTTCTTTGAAGATAAACAGGGGACAACCAAACGGTGTAGTTTTTGCTCCTTAATCCTCTTGCATTGTGCAAGCACTTCAAATACTGTGCTTGAAGATGACAAGATTGAAGATTTAGAAATAATTCAAGAGTCTTTACCTTTGGTTTATCATGACTTTGCTGACGTCTTTTCAGCTGCAAAGGCCAATAAACTTCCTCCTTCCTGTTCTTATTATCACAGGATCAAAGGTACTGGCCCACCTCCAGGACCCAGACCAGTCTACTATCTCTCAAAGCAAGAATAAACCATGCTTCAAAAATACATTGCGGAAAATTTATCAAAAGGATTTCTTTGAAAAAGCAATTTGAATACTGGTTTGCCCATCTTATTTGTCCCAAAGAAAGACGGAGGGCTTTGCCTTTGTGTTGAATACAGGAAACTGAACCAGGTAACCTGGAAGAATGCCTACCCAGTACTGCCTATTTTGCATCTCCTCACTCTTTTCCATGAGGCTGCTTATTTCTCAAATTTAGAAGTTTGAGGCACTTATAACCTGATTTTCATTGCAAAAAGTCATGAGTATTTGACCGCAATGCAAACAAAGTTTGGCATTCATGAGTATAATGTCATGCCTTTTGGCCCCTGCAACGCTCCTTCTACTTTTCAAAATTTTTTCAATGACATTTTTTCTGACCTTGTAGAGAAACACCTTGTGGTATATCTTGAAAATATACTTGTCTACTCAAAAAATATTGGGAATCACATTGCACATGTGCAAGAGGTGCTGCCGCAACTCCCAAAGAATTACCTGTTTTCAAAAGCCTCTAAGTGAGAATTTCATACCTCTTCTCTTCAGTTCCTAGGTGCCATAGTCTTGCAGGAAGGACTATCAATGGATCTAGCCAAAAGCCAGCGCATATTGGACTGGTCCCCACCTTCTTCAGTCAAATCCCTTCCAGTTTTCCTTGGTTTCAGTAACTTTTACAGCAGGTTTATTGAGCATTACTCCAAGAAAACCATGGATCTTACTAACCTTCTTCAGAAAGATACTCCTTTTTTTTTACAGAACAAGCTGCTTCAAAGTTCAAAGCTCTGAAGAAAACGTTCACCACTTCTTGGATACTTGCTCACTTCAACAAGCTACCTTTCACTATTGTGGAAACAGATTCAAGCGACTATGCAATTGCAGGAGTAATCTTCAAGTTTTATTCCTCTTCTTCCCTATTTCAACCCATAGCTCTTGAGTCTCACAAATTGCATGCTGCAGAAATTAATTACAAGATTCATGACAAGAAACTTCTTGGAATTTTTTACTGCTTGAATAAATGGTGTTGATAACTTTTGAGTCTTAAGGAACCCTTTGAGGTTTGAAATGATCACAATTCTCTTAAATATTTCATGAGCTCAAAAGTCCTTACATGCAGACAGGCACAATGGAGTAAGTAACTCTCAGAGTTCAACTTTATGATCACCTACCATCCTGGGAAATAAGTAGTAGTCCCTGATGCTTTATCATGTTGGGACAACATTTACCCAGGGGGGGGGAGCACCTTTGCCAGAAACAACCCTGAAAAAATTAGAACACTCTTCTCAACCCAATCTGCCTAACTCAGTTGAATCATCACCCACCTTTGAGATACAGCTTCCAAACTACAACAAGCTCAACTTAACAATCCCAAGTGTTTCAAAATTTGCAAGAGTGCAAATCTGTTAGATAGTGGTTACAGTATTGATGAAAATGGTTATTTAGTTTATAAAGACCGTATAGAAGTACCAGATAATCCTTGCATTAAGTTATATATCTTTGATTCATAGCATCATTCTCCGCTTGCTGGTCATCATGGGCAGGATAAAAAATACCAATTGATAGCAAAAGACTTCTACTGGCTTGGTATGACCAAAGAATTAAAAAACTACGTTAGCGCATGCTATGATTTTAATTGTAACAAGTCCTTGAAACACCGGAAATATGGGCTGCTCCAGCCACTTCTAATCCTGCATATTCCTTGGAACTTGCTGTCTATGAATTTCCTTTTGCAATTACCTATTTATGTTGGTTATGATGCTATTTTAGTAGTAGTAGATTGCTTCTCAAAGATGGCTTTATTTCTTTGCAGTAGTATTACAGCCTCTTCAGAAGACTTAGCTGATTTATTCATAGAATATGTATTTTCAAAAAATGGTCTCCCTGATATCATAATAAGTGATTGTGGATCTTTTTTTGTCTCTAGCTCCTGGACCTTACTATGCCAACATTTGAATATCACTTGCAACTTATTGATGGCTTATCACCCAAAAATGGATGGGAAAACCAAGCGATTTAATGATGTCCTTGAACAGTATCTTTGTATGTACATTGCCTATCAACAGGAAGACTGGTTTCAATTTATTCCATTAGCCAAGTTGCCTATAAAAACTCCACTCATTCCTCCACCAAGCAGTTGTCCTTCCAAACTCTTTATGGTAGAAACCCAACTTTCTCTTCTCTTCACCTAGCACCCTCTCAACCTGCTACCAATTACCTTAATCACATTCAGTCCCTTAAATTGCAAATTCAAACCAACCTCAAAGCCAAAAAACAGTGCTGCAAGGAACAAGCAGACTCACTTCACACTTTGGCCCCATCATTTGCAGTAGGTGATCAAGTATGGCTTGATGCTTGCAACATTTGCAGTACTCCTCCAACGCAAAAACTCTCTGAAAGAAAGCTTGGCCTTTTCCAAGTTGAATCAGTCATTTTCCCTTTTGCTTTCAAACTTACTTTACCTGCAAAATGGAAAGGTATCCATCCGGTCTTCCATGTGTCTCTCCTAGAGCCAGCTCAAGTCCTATACCCAGGCAAGACTCATCCCCCTCCTGAACCAGTCAATGTCCAAGATCATCTAGAAAGGGAAGTAAGCCGTATTCTGGATTCCAAGTTATGCAAAGGAAAACTTCAATAACTTGTTGAATGGAATGGCATCCAGTCCAACAAAGATTGCACCTTGTGGGAACCATCCCATCACCTTTGCAACTCTCCTGATTTGTTTCAAGACTTCCATGCAAACTACCCTTGCAAACCTTGCCAATCATGATTTCATCCCTTCCAATTCTGCATCTCCATCCCATTTCATCCCATCAACCTCATCCCATTTCCTTATTCTATTTTATTTCTTATTTTATTAAAATTTTCACCTTTCTTTCACAATATTAAACCATTCACATTTTTTTATTCTAAGTAAATTCTATTTCTTCCAAAAATCAAATATATAAATATATATATAATGATAAAAAATTCAAATAAGATAAAAAATGATTAAAAATAAAATTACAAAATTATTCAAGATTTCCCTTGATTTCTTTTTCCTCCTCTTCCCAATTTTTTGTTAATTTTGAAACCATCAACGTCCTTAATTCATCCAAATCTTCATCATTTATTAGATCAGAAATCCTTTGCAACACCAGTACTTGTGATACTATATGTCTTTCAAAGATCTCTTCACACTTTGCAGTCCAAGCCCTCATTGGCCAGGCATTCCATCCACCTTCCTCCAAGAGCTCCTCATATTCTCTCTTCCTTTGGCCTCTTGAAGAACCCTCTCCAACGTCACCAGTTGGCCACCTTGCATCTGTTTCAATCAGCACTACAACTTGCACCCAGTTCTCTTCACTTTGGCCTTCCATTCCATTTCCCTCCACCACTCTTCCCATTCCAATCTCCTCCTCTTGTCCTGTTCCACCCCTTTCCACTTTTTTGTTTTCTTCTTCTCCATTTCCTTCTCTCTCCTCTGTCCCTTTTCCTCCTTCAGTTTCCACCTGTTCCTCCCTTGTTTTTTCCAGTACCTCTACAACCAACTCTTCAGCTTGCACTTTGCTTTGCACCTCAGAATTCATTTTGGATGCCTGAAATTTGGTCAATGTTCCAATATAAGGTGATGGTGGTGGTGGCTTATTAGTGGTGTATCTATGGAATAGCGGCAATACTACCAAGAACAAAAATTATATTAGTTCCATTTCTTTTATTTACTTACAGTCAGTCTCTAGGCCTTAACTTACCAGGGTTTTGGATGCCTAAGAACTAGATCTGCGGCGCTGGCGGTATATGATAATTAACCCTTGGTGCAGTCCTTCAATTTTCACTTCACTTGTGGATGCTACTGGGGTGTTGACCACCGGCTTGCTATTTATAGGGAATGAGAAAGTGAATTTTTGAAGATGGCATTTTTTGAATTTGCCTTGCAGACCTTGCGCGGCAGTACTAGTGACCCATTGTTAAATTTGACAAATGCATTTTTTGCAACAACAGGACAAAAATGAAAACATATTCAATTACAGATTTATTATTTAAGCAATGAATTCTGGCGGGCCCGTGAGGGCCCGTGTCCCAAAAGACCATAAAAACGTGTTTTGGCGCCCAAATGCCCAAAACCAATAACACCCACATAGGCCCACGTGGCCCACGTGATGTCCAATGGGCCGTGGAGGCCCATTCTTGCATCCCATTTGGATTACACACTCCTATGCACATTACCTGAGTGCATCCGCATTTTAAAATAACACATGTAACCAAGGATAACACATGTTGTTATTTATCCAGTTGACTTACACTCCTTCCTCTTAACTGTTCTTTATTATCACCTCTGTCACGCTTTCCCCTATTTCAATCATCTCTGTCTCTGTCACAATTCCCTGCGGTCTACGCGCTCTGTCTGCATCATACCCCAAACCAACCGGGGAACCCTACAGAACTCTCAACCTCTGGTACAGACAACTCCTACAAGCTGCTTACCATGGAAACTATTGGATCATTCCAATCCTAATCTATCTGCTCATCACGTTATTTGTCTTCCCGGTCTTCCCTGTTCTCAACTTTTCATTGACTTGATCACCTATTATCCAAAGAACTGTAGGTATCTCAATTCATTCAACTCTACATCAAGTCTTACTCAAGATTGTGATTTGTTGCCACAGTCTACTCATTGGTATTTGTCAGATCAGTTGTCATTGTCCCAAGTTCATAAGCCTGAAACCAGTGAATATCAAATCCCTCTATTCATCTCCTTGCTCTACAACAGAACTACATTCTCACCTTCTCCCTCCTAAATGTTCAGATGTTGCTGCCCTTGTCCGGCTAAGTCTATCAATAGGTCATAACATCTGCTTCAGACTTATCCTCCAAGTTGGTATTGTTTCCTCAGTTTCCCTAATCTATCTTTCCATCAGTTATATTACTTGTTTCCATTCTTATACTTGTTGTCCATTTCATGCAAGTCAGCCTGGTCTAGGTTCCACAGATCTCCTTAACTTTTACACGGTTAAAAGCCAAAGCGCTTGATCTGCTCAACCAATATGGCTCAACCACCTGTCTCTCCTGGACCAGGCGGAGAAAGCAACTTCAAGGCTCTAGCTCTCAAGTTTTTCATGGAATCTACTCCTCTTCTCACTGAAACAAACTATACCGTGTGGAAGAAGAAGATGGGGCACTTCTTCAAAATGCGTGGAATTTTGAATCTCATAAACTCCTGTGATCCTTACATGGAAATTCCTGACGACGACTAAATGGCTAACTATCTCATGTCCAAACTTGATCCTTCCACCCACACCAATATTATTACCCATGAAAAAAAAAGACTTGTCCAAGCTGATCTGGTTAGCGGCTAAGAATCACTTTGCTTCCAGTCAAGCCGCAAATAGGGCTTGAATGTTTTTCAATTTTATATACCTTGGGTTTGACCAAAAGGAAATGGATGGCTTTGTCACTGCTGTCAAGCAACACCTAAGTAAACTCAAAGAAGTTGGCATTGACCTTCTTAGTTATCTCATACTCTTCAAACTACCCAATTCTCTCAAATCTATCCGTTCTCAAATCATGCACTCGGGATTTGATTTGACAGTAACTCTCGTCCTCAAACATCTGGTACAACATAGAAACAAAGTCCAATCCAAAAATCAGGACCCAACAGACACTTCATCTGCCCTCTACCATCAAAACTCAAGCACCGCCAGTTTGTTACGCTGTGAAAATGGCAAACACAATCCGTTGGTCAAACCCCACCCACCTTCCTCCTGTTGGAGTGAATTCACTCACCTTAGGCCAGATCATCTTCCAAGCAAAGCTAGACAAGGTTTGAAGAAGAAGTAGGAAGCTCACATCTATTCCTTCTTCTGTGCTCTAAAACTAAATTGCCAAATAAATCCAAATCAATTTATCCTTGACAGCGGTTGCTCCATCCACATGTTCAGGGAAAAATCTCTCTTCTCCAAACTTTCTATTCAAACTGTCAAAGAGACAATCAAAACTGGAAAGGTTGGTAAAGGATTAACCATTCAAGGGTTGGGGACCGCAAACATCACAAGTCAAAACAAAACCATATTGTTTGAAAACTCTGCCTGGGTTCCTGAAGCAACTGTCAATATCATATTGATGGGAGAACTATTGAAGAAATGATGCAGCCTAGTCATAGATATCAAACCTACCACACCTACATTTTCCATTCAACTTCAAGGCGTGACCATTCTGGAAGGCTATATCAAGAACAATCTCCTCGTCCTAGATCACATGCCTGTGCAAAAGAGTCAAAATTGTTACCTAAGCTTGACAGAACTCCACAAACTTCACAAGAAACTCGGCCACGCCAGTATAAGCAGAATTGAGACACAGATTGGATTCAAAATAGACGGCCAAGTTAAGAACAACTTTGAATGTCTAGCCTGCAAGAAATCCAAAATCACCAGGTCATCCTTTAGCAATCAACAAACCCCTGCTGCTTGAGTGTTTGATTGTCTTCACATGGACCTGATGAGACCCTTGAATCCTACCAGCAAAGGAGGCATGAAATACTCACTCACCGTAGTCAACAACAAGTCTGGATATCTTTTGAGTTTTCCTCTACCTTCTAAGGATGCTGCTACAGCAACCATGATGTTCCTGATTGACAAAAAGGCCAAGGAACTTGGATACTATTCAATCAAAGTCATTAAAGATGGCGGTGGCGAATTTGTAAATTCCACTTTATCCAATTACTTCAAAACAAAATCCATCAATCACTTAATTAGTGAGCCGTACCATCCTCAGCACCATGGTAAGGCCGAACAAGCTAACAGGACAATTATGGAGTCACTTCAAGAAGCCTTCAGCAACTCAACCATTCCAAAAACCATTTGGCATATTGTGATCTAAAGCTGTTGTTTTGGTTTGAATCAAATCCCTCAACAAAAGGGGGAGCAAACCCCATGGGAGCAAATGCACAGAACTCAAATACCCAATGACTATCTTAAACCCCTAGGCTCAAGAGCAATCTACCTCCTCTCAGACACTAAAATTCAATTGAAACTGTCTGAAAAAGGAGCTGAAGGAATTCTGATTGGCTAAAATCCTCCTCTGCTATCCTATAAATTACTCTCCACCACTGGCAAAATCATTGACACTAAACACGTCGAATTCCTAAAGCCTCAAATTGCAACTCTTGATGTACCTATGAGTTCTACAACCACATTGGACCCAAATTCAACCATCATCTCACCACCAACCTTTGATTTGTCCAACAAACTCCCAGACACTCCACAAGATGAAGAAAAACCCACAATCTCTGATCTGTCCAGATCTGTCATCTCCAAAACAGGTACCACCACCTTGGAATCCAATGATTCAACTGAAAACATTCAAGACTCCCTCTGACCTCGACTAAGGGATTGCAACTCTATTAAAGCTCCTGAAAGATACGGGTATTATCAATCAAATGAGGTTCCTACCAACATTCACCAAGCCTTAGAATTCCCAGAATGGATACCATCCATTGAAAAGGAACTAGGTACGGCTGAAGACCTTGAAGTGTGGGAAGAAGCCAACAAAAGCAAAGTCACTAACCCTCTTGATACAAGCTGGACCTTCAGAAGTAAGCAAGATATTCACACCGGAGAGATCACTCTTAAGTCCTGAGTCTGCGTTCAAGGCTTCAATCAATGATATGGAGTCAATTATCTTGAAACCTTTGCGCCAACCAGAAAAATTGCCTCACTTTGTGCACTCCTCACCTACTCTGTTGACAAAGACTTGCTAATTTTTCAGTTTGACATCAAAGGAGCTTTCCTCCACGCTCCTCTAGACGAGAAAGTCTACATCAGAACTCCTACTGGATCAAAAACGACCTGCAAATAACTCAAACTCAAAAAATCCTTGTACAGGTTAAAACAGGCTCCTCTCAACTGGTATAAAACTCTAATCAGCTGGATCAAAAGCAATGTGTTCCACAAAAGTGATTCCGACCCTTGTCTATATCTCCATGAAGACGCAACTACCAGCTTATTCTTTCATGTTGACAAAATAGTGGTTGTTGGGAATGTTGACAAGTTCAAATCCGCCTTCCTTGACAAATTCAAAGACTCATCAGCTCATGAAATTGACACTCTGCTCGGGATGAAAGTTGACAGAAGTAAGAACTCCATCAGTCTGTCTCTTCCCAATCACATCAAGAAAGGACTAGAGGAGATGAAACTCACTGAAGTTAGCTATCCAGTTGACTTACACTCCTTCCTCTTACCTGTTCTTTATTATCACCTCTGTCACACTTTCCCCACTTTCAATCATCTCTGTCTCTGTCACAATTCCCCGCGGTCTACGCGCTCTGTCTGCATCATACCCCATACCAACCGGGGAACCCTACAGAACTCTCAACCTCTGGTACAGACAACTCCTACAAGCTGCTTACCATGGAAACTATTGGATCATTCCAATCCTAATCTATCTGCTCATCACGTTATTTTTCTTCCCATTCTTCCCTGTTCTCAACTTGTCATTGACTTGATCACCTATTATCCAAAGAACTGTAGGTATCTCAATTCATTCAACTCTACATCAAGTCTTACTCAAGATTGTGATTTGTTGCCACAGTCTACTCATTGGTATCGGTTGGATCAGTCGTCATTGTCCCGAGTTCATAAGCCTGAAACAAGTGAATATCAAATCCCTCTATTCATCCCCTTGCTCTAAAACAGAACTACCTTCTCACCTTCTCCCTCCTAAATGTTCAGATGTTGCTGCCCTTGTCCAGCTCAGTCTATCAATAGGTCATAACATCTCCTTCAGACTTATCCTCTGAGTTGGTATTGTTTCCTCAGTTTCCCTACTCTATCTTTCCATCAGTCTTATTACTTGTTTCCATTCTTATACTTGTTGTCCATTTCATTCAAGTCAGCCTGGTCTAGGTTCCACAGATCTCCTTAACTTTTACACATGTAACCAAGGAAAACACATGTAAACAAGGACAACACATGTAAACAAATACAACACATGTAACCAAGGACAACACATGTAACCAAGGAAAACACATGTAACCAAGGACAACACATGTAACCAAGGAAAACACATTTAACCAAGGACAACACATGTAACCAAGGACAACACATGTAACCAAGGACAACACATGTAACAAGGACTGTAACAGAGGACATTGAAAACACATGTATTAAACACTAATTGCTCACTTCTTCAGTTTTTCTCATGTCACTTTCTAAATTCATTACATAGAAAAATGTCCTCCTGCCCTTACTTTGTGGTTCCAAATTTGCTACAAGTTTTTTACAATTGGTGGTTAAATCAGTTATCCCACATATAGAAAACACCAGAATCAAACTACCATTTCACTGAGGAGGAATCATACAAAATTCCTCATTCATAATTCATGGTTTGCTCCTTAAAATCCTTATTTTTAGAAAAGTACCAATTCCCCAAATGAATTTAGGTTTGATATTCATCTTCCTAACCATCAACAGGTTTTTTTGAGACAGATGAAGCCCTGGATGCAGTTCTTCAAAGATTAAACCAAGGAACAACTATGCTCAAATAATATTTCAAAATAAATCCAATTAATTGGTATTGCAAGGAGAATCAAATATTCTGACTTTCCACAATACTTCTTATTTCATTCACTCAGAATAGGATACAGGCATTTTCAAGGTGGTTTTTCAATTGGGTGAATTTACACTTTTCATCCTTCCGATTTAGAAAGGTGTTTGTCACACGGTGGTATGTGACACCATAACAACTGCAAATTGGACTGGCTTTCATCCAGTCTCTTAGCCTTTTGGTTAAGGCCTTGCCTTGCTATTGGTTTGAAGTTTTGCAAAGTATGACAGTGATATTGTTTTCTCATTTTTTTGTTGAATAACTCTGTTGGTGCTACTGAATTTGACAACCTAAAGCAGTTAAATAGAATTTCATATCCAAATTTCAGAGAGGCAGATTTTTCTCAGGGCTTACTTGAGTTTAATCATTGTTTTTTTAAAATAATGCAATAGGCCAATGAGGATATCCACCCTTTTGGACTAAGGAAGTTGTTCAGAATGCTATTGGAACTTTTTCATCCAGAAAACCCACTTGTAGTATGAAATTCTTCCTTCAATTTCACAGTGGAATATTTAATTCACTCTGGATTACAGGTCCAATAGTTCTCAAAAATGAGATATTAACATCAATCAAAAATATCAAAGCATTCCAAAAAGGATTCATATCTCAAAAGAGCTTCTTTGATAATCTGTCATGAAGCACCTTTGACTCATATGCATGCTCAATTCCTTGGGAAGAGTGATGGACATTCCATGTGTAAACTTCATTTCTGACCCAGAGGAAAGCTTACTTCCTTTCAAAATTATTTGAAAAAAGTTCCCATTCAATTGGGAATTCTCATTGAATACTAAAAAATCACAAGTTCATACAATTGCAAATGTTGTTCTTTATATTCAACATCCAGTTTCCACCCATGGGTAGTTATAGTTTGAATTTTCAAGGTGTAGATCCAGAAATTTTAGAAAGGAAGTGGTTGCAAACTGGAAACAAGATTTCATTTAAAACTGAAAACATTTTTTATCATGAGTTTTTGAATTCCATCCATTACTTAAATTAAATACTGGGATTTCAATGATATGTGATTTGTTTTAATTGCTTACCTGTTGAAATACTTGAGAAATTGTTCCTTTCATTGTTTTTTTTATCCATTCCCCTGATTTACCACATATAAAGAGCATCCCTTTTGTTCATATCAATGTTTTTATTCAATTCATTTCCCAAATTGGGGGGCAATACACTACAGCCAATTTGCTGAATCCATTCCCTATATTTCCAATTTGATCAAAAATATTCAAAAAATATCACATTGAATGCACTAGGGACAATTTTTTAAATCCATTCCCCAGATTTACCACTTGATTAAAATCATTCAAAAATTTTAAATACCAATCAGTCCCCAAATTTGGGTGCAATACTCTAGATTATATTTATGCTTCTTTTTTCTGAAATGGACTTTTTTTCTAATGAGTCATTTTAATTTTTTGACATAGGACAATTTCTGACTGAAGAGTAATATTTAGAAGATAAAGAGGTGCAAGATTTGGATGAAGGGAAAGATTCAGCAGATGAGGCGCTGCCAGATTTGGATTTAATTAAGACAGTGAGCTTTCATTTGCTTTTTTTTTGTTGATTTTTTGTAAATTATTCTTCATTAAAACTTTAATCAGAGCTCTGGAACCATTTTTAATAAGTGGGTTGCTTCTCATGAATACAGCTCTGATGTAATAATCAAGAAAAAAAAAGTATCCAATGAAGATGGTGATTATTCTTACCATTCTCCTGGAAGGAAGTTTTCAGCTCAAAAAGCAAAAACAATGAGTGAGAAAGTGAGAAAATTTAATATTTCCTGATGGTTTAATTTTTTCCAATTTCTTTTGGGGTTTTCCTCTAGGTTTCCTGCACATTATCTTATTCTTATTCTGGAAACTTTGACCAAGTCTCAATTGAAGAATTGAGGTTTATCTTTAGGCCATATTTTATTTTGTAAAAAATTGTTATTTTTGGTTTTAGTTCCCATACAAAGATTCTATTTCCCCAAAAACAGCCATTCCACATATATCAAATGTTCAAGATGTTATAGGGGATGAGAACCTTGGCTTGAGAGCACCATCCATCTGTTTGGAGAGGAACTCAGAAGACTGTATTGAATTCAGGAAAGAAATGGTGAAAGATCTTGATTCAAACCCAATCTTCAAGGACCCAAGATTAATGCATTAAATCTGGGGTAAAGCTTTCCAAGAAGCAAGGAACCTGAATGGAATTTCTGGCCCAGCTCCCATAAATATTTCAATGAAATTTCCATGCCATGGTTTCCTGCTGGCTGAAAAATGTAAGTGACCTGTTGTTCTGTTTTCTTTTTTAATGCCTCCCACTTCTCTTACTCTGAATTCCCCTACACTTCAAATTCCAAATCTTCTCCTATTTGCCTAATTATTTTAGAAGATTTCAAACATATAGTCTCATTCAATTTCAAGTCTGATCATTGGCCAGCTCCCATGTCAGATCCATGTTGGAAAAGCTTTGTGAACAAGGATTCCAACTCTTGGAAAACCATTATTGAGAAAACTTGAACCTTAGTAATGATGTTTTTTTTCCTCAAATAGAATCATGCACAAACATAAAAAAAACCATAGTTGAATAAAATTCAATATTTGTATCCATATTTGTTCCTTATTTTTTGATTTTTTACCTAAATGTTTTAAGGTATATGCATAAATCCAAAATATCTGTAAAAAAGAAGTGAGAATCTATTCTTTTGATGTTTTAAATTTATGAAAGCTTGAATAACCAAAAAAATTAATTTTAAAAGGCAAACAAAAGGATCCAAAAATTCAATCATAAAATTCCATTTTTTGAATTTTGTGGTTTTTTGAAGGAAATTTTTGAGGTAAAAAAATACACCAAAAATTCTGAAAAAAATATTCAAAAGGGTTTTAATGGTTTTTTAGAATTTTTCAAAGCTTGAATGACCAAAATAAAATAATTTCAAAAAGCCAACAAAAGGATCCAAAAGTCTAATGATAAAATTGAATTTCTTTGATGTTTTGGTTTTTTCAAGGAATTCTTTAAGGTAAAATGATACAATGAGAAATTCTGGGAAAAATATTATAGTTTTATTTAAATTTTTCACCAGCTTTCTGGTAGCTTCAATTACCAAAAACAATGAAATGGAAAGGTAAATAATAGGATGCAAAGTCCCAATGATAAATTTGATTTTTTTTATCTCTTTGGTTTTTTGAAGGAATTTTTCAAGGGAAAAGGATACATCTAAAAAATCTTGAACACATATTGGAAAGCTCTTTTAATTTTGATCTAACCTTATGATAGCTGAATTAATCAAAATAAATCAATTGCAGTAGCCAAAATAAGGATCCAAAACACCATTGAAAAATTGGTTTTTTCAGATTTCTTTAATTTTTTGATTACATTTTTGGAGGGGTTCCAATGCCTCAAAAATTACCAATAATTTATTTGAAGGTTTCATGGACCACAGATGTGGGAATTCAGCATCATAATTCAAAATAAAATATTTCTTGAAACAATGGTGAAATAAATTATTTGTTGATGTAGTAGCAAAGGCATGAAGATGTAAAATTCCAGGGTTTAAAGGATTGGGGGCATGAGAAAATTAGCAAATTTTATTTTATTTTATTTTTTCTAAAACAAAATTGTGAGTTTCCAAGTAAATAAAAGCAAATACAGCCTTTGCATCATTTTCCGGAACATTAATGGATGGATCTTGATTCAAATTGAAATAAAATTTTGAAAAATTCATTTAAATTATGATAAATCTTTCATGACTCTGTATGGCTGGGAAAGACATCCCCCACCTTTGAAACTACTAGGGATGATAAAAATGCCACTCAGATCTCACTGAGTTTTGAAAGGTTTGAAAAATTCTAAAATATATTTCAAGTAAACCACATTAATTTGAGATAAAAATTAAAAATTAAAAATTTAGCAATCATGGTAGTAAATAATATAAATATTGGAAATAATAAATCACAAAATAATTGAAATCAATTTAATGATACTCAAAAACAAAAATCAAGAATTGAAAAATTGAAAAAGGAATATGTGGAAAATACAAAATTATAAAAAACAAAACCTAAAAAAATAAAAAACATGGTGGTAAATGGTGGTCAAAGATAATATCAACATGAACAAAAATGATTGGAATTTTCACAAGAAATCAAGCAGTGAAAAAATCATGAATTATTCAAAGACAAATAATTTATGGAAGTAACTTTCATTAAATAATTTGGTGATGTTGAATTCATGGCTCCAAAAGTTTGGTAGTCTTATAGGTCCCTACATGGCTCAAATGAGCCTTGGGGGCCCAAAGACGACTACAAAGGGCCGTTTCAAACATGAGGAACCCTTGGGGGGTTTGTAGGAGCTGTTTAACCCCTGGAAGTTGTGCCAGAATTTTGGGCACCCCCTGGACCACACTTGGGTTCTATCAACCTAAATTTGGGATTCATGCATACTTTGTGGGACTGTGGTTCCACACCTAGCAATCCCAAAGAGACATCAAATTGAAAACAAAGTGAAATTAAAGTGAAAACTGAAGTCAAAAATCATATAAAATTCTGCAAACAATTCTTTCTCAACTTGAAAGTGAGCAAAATTTCTTTGTTCAATTGAAAGTTGGATTGACTACTGAAGTGTACCATTGCATTTTTTTTGCATGGGAACAGTGGCAAGCCCTCCTTCTTCTGAAATGGCTGCATGGAAGGTGTACATTGATAGTGCCATCAACAAAGCTTTGGAAAAAGAAAAAAAGGATTTGGGTAATGAAACGTTGGAAGCCCCAATCGCATCCTCATCAAGGGTGACAATTGAAGAGCAAAATTTTTCACAGTGGGATTTGACCTCTTGTCATGAGTATCATTTTACGTTACTGGTATTTGACGTATTTAATTTGATTGAAACTGATGGAGTGCATGCCATCAATATAACTATGTAACTATTTCAGATCCCCTTGAACCACCTCCCTTGAGAGCTTTTCCTACTAGGGAAGATGCACAAAACTATTGTCAAACATGGGCAATGATGCATGGTTATGCTTTAACAGTTTTCAACTCAAAGCATGACCAATATGTGGATTTAGCTTGTGATAGACATGGTTTGTATTCAGGAAATATTCTTACCAAACTGTCTAGACAAACTCACACAAGGAAGGTTGGGTGCAATTTTTTAATCCATGCAAGTTGTACAAAGGCAGACCCCTTGTGGCGCCTCTCCTACAAAGAAACCCAACATAACTATCAACCATCTGAACATCCCTCTGTGCATCCTCAACTGAGGAGAATCTGGGGGTGGCCTTAGACAATCTAATAAAAGGCAGGAATGATGGACTCAATAAGTTACAACTTAAGAGAAAATTGAGCAAGATTGATGGGGGGATTATGTTGATGACCAAACAATCTATAACACTAAGCAGAAGTTAACGTTTGCAGAACTAAAGTGAAAAAGTGTTATGGAGGTACTCTATAAACAGCTTGAAGAAACAAGTTGGATTCACCGGTCAAACTTCAGTCGAGAGGGTCACTTGGAGGCCCTTTACTTAGCACATCCAGATGCAGTAAAGCTTTCAAAAAAATTCCATCATATTGCTATGTTGGATTGTACTTATAAGACAAATAAGTACAAAACCCCACTATTGCATGTTGTAGGAATGACAGCCAATCGCAAAAATTTAACAAAAGCTCTTGTTATTATAAAAAAATAAATGTTTGAGTTCTACAGTTGGTCTGTAAATGCATTAAAGGAGTTGGCTTATGATCCTGAGAGACTTCCAAAAGTCTTTGTGACGTACAGTGAAAAAGATCTGATTTGTGCCATTGAATCTAGTTTCCCTGAGTCATCAAGACAATGTTGCACTTGGAACTTGTCTAAAAACATACAAGAAAACTGTAAAGTTTTCTTTGTTAATGAAGTTGAAGGATGGAACAGCTTTATGACTCTGTGGGAAAAGGATGGGGCCTCAAAGACCAAGGAGGAGGCGGAGTTCAATGATGCGGAACTCAGAGTAGTTCCAAATCACTGCTTCTTATTCTTCCTAGTTTTGGGTTCTGAACTTTTGACTTGTATAGTGTTTCTTGAAAGACTATGAGGATGTACTTGAGTATATGGAAAATAAAATTTTCCCTATCAAAGAGGTTTTTGTAACAGTGTGGACTTGCATAAACCCAGATTTTGGAAACAAAACAACATCTTTGGTTGAAGGGGCCCATGCAACTCTCAAATGATTCCTTGCAAACTCTTTGGCAAACCTGTTGGATGTTTGTAAAAGCCTTGACAGAAAAGTTTTGAATCAAATTAAATCAGTTCATGCATCACTTTATCACTCTTGAACTAAGTTAGGGACAGTTCTTTCTCCTGAAATATTACCATTGGGTTACAAATTTTCTTTAGAGGCAATTCATCTTATTAGGGGACAATTTGAGAAGTTCAAACGTGATCATGATGGCAAAGTGTGCACCATGTCATACTCCAACACTATGGGTTTTCCCTTTTCCCACAAAATAGGTGACTGTCTAGAATTCAGAGGATCCATGGTACCAAAAGATGTTCATCCTTGTGGAGGTTGGACTATGACCCTTGCATTTCTAGTTCTTTAAGTTGCCTCAAGTTTGATTGTTCCAGTTTTATTTTTCAAATCACTATGTGATTAATGCTTTTTGATTAATGAATCCTAATTCACTAATGGTTGATCTTTTTGAATTTTTCAAGTGCAATGTCAATGAAATGCTAAGAACTCCTTAGTTACGTGAAAACGTGAATGCAATGATCTTGGAATCTCCATATCATGAGCAAAGCTGCCTATTGAAGTATATCATTCAGAAGATTACAACATATCAATAAAAGCCAAGACTTGAACCTAAAGTCTTACAATCAAGTAGGGGCAGGCTAAAATTGACAGATATGCGGCAAGAAACATTCTGGTTTGCGCTTGCTGAAAAACAACTCAAGGGGGGAAAAAGGACTAGAAGGGCTCCAAAAAAGAAAAGACAAACGATTGTAAGTCTTTTCTTTTGGGATTTGTTCATTTTTTGGTTTAATGAACTTAGTTACTAACTAACAATGAATTTTTAGTCAAAGTTGGCAGAATCTGAATCTGAATTTCATAGTTCAGAGGAAGAGACTGAAAGTGAATTGGGATAACTTAATTTGGAATCAGAATCCTCTTCACAGGAAGAGAAAGTGCAGCAAAGCTCAAACAGAAACTCATCTTTGGTGAGTATTCATTTAATTGATCTAATTAAAGAAATGAATACTAAGTTAGTCCTCATGATAGGAACCAAGCGTGAAATACCTCAATCAAATGCCCAAGAAATTCCATAAGCTCTTGGGTGAGGTTTGGGATCCAATTGGAGATGGGAATTGCGGATTTAGAGTCATTATTAAATCTCTTGGTTATGAAGAACATGGCGGGTTTAAAGTTAGGAAGGAAATGATTGGAACATTAGAGAAAAATCAAGCATGCTAAATTAAGATGCTTGGTGGTGCAAAGGAAGTTGAAAAGATTAAAAAAAGACTTGATGTTGAAGACATCAATGAAAAGATTCCCTCCTCAAAATTTCTGGCTAAATTAGACATGGGTCAAATTATAGCAGACAGATATTCCAAACCTATATGTTTCATTTCATTATAGTCATGTGATACTTATACTCCAATTAAAAATGGTATTACTGATCAATCAGATCCATTTTTCATTTCATTTGTGAACAATAACCACTGGGTTCTAGTAGTACTTGAGGGAGAAATGATTCCAATCCTTCCCATTGTAGCAAAACCACGTTCCTTGATTTATAAAAAAGCCTCTGGTTGGTTTGATCATCTAAAAGATCAACTTCAAATGTATTTTAGATTATAGAGATTATTGAATTTGACTTCATTTCATCATTGGGTTTCATATAAATTGTAATTCTACTGCAGCTAACAAGTTCTATTAATATAAAGGGTTATCACATTTTGAACATCATTATGTTGAGTGTTTTGAGTTAACATCATTATATTGAGTGTTTTGAATGAGATTTTAATGGTAAGTCAGTTCAACTTGTAATGGGATCATTCAATCACAAGCTGAACTTATGTTAAGCTTGGGATGGGATCAGCTTAACACAAGTTGAACTTGTTTTTTTTGGTGTTTTTCCTTTAAGGCTGGTCAAAAGACTTGTATTTTTTTGGGCACTTTTACTTTAGGGCTGGTCAAAAGACTTCTTTAATTTTTGGGCCCTTTTACTTCAGGGCTAGTCAAGTTGAACTTACTTTAGGGCTTTTCAAGTTAGTTGTATTTTTCTTGGTGTTTTTACTTTAGGGTGTGTCAAGTTACTTGCCTTTTTTTTTGGTGTTTTTACTTTAGGGCTAGTCCAGTTACTTGTGTTTTTTTGGTTCTTTTTACTTTAGGGCTAGTCCATTGGATAGTACCAGTTTTTTTTCTTTTAATTTATTTATTTTGGTTTTTTTTACCCAAAAAATGAACATTCTTTGATTTTTTTGTTGATTTCTGTTTTTTTGGAAGTTTTATTTAGTTTATGGGTTTTGTTAGTACCTTTTCATTCCTTTTCCTTTTCCTTTTTTTTTTTTGCTCACCGTGGTCCAATGCTGTGTGGAAGTCCACATGGCAGAAGACCAGGCTGGGTGGGCCGCACAACCCCTTGAGCCATGGGGGGTTGTACACAGCTTGGATTGGACCATGTGGCGTGCCACACGGCCCTTTTTAAACCATGTGTATGGCTCAATGAGCCGTGAATTTAAAATTACTCTAAATAATAATCAAAAAAATTATAAATAAAAAAGGGCTAATGAAAAATAACTACAGAATTATTAGAATAAAAAATTCAATCAAAATTAAAATAAATCAATCATCATAAGAAACTCCAAAAACTTTGGGGGATTTAAATTTATCAATAAGGTGTATCAGAGTTAACCAAACTCACAATTTTTTAATAACAGGTTTCAACACAAATCTTCCATTTCAGAACCGCCATTAAAAATACAAAAAAAAAACACTTATTTCACATTAGATGTGTCAGATTTACCTTGAAATAAATGGATTTTTTAGATAAATTATTTAAAGAATTTCACCACCTCAACCACAAATCAGTCCATGTCATGAAACCCTGGTTTTAAACCTCTTACCTAATTGTGAAAATTCTACCTCCAACCTCATTGGAAAAATCTATTCCTCATTCTCATCTCTTCATTGCTATCCTCATTACTTGATCTCTCATCTCCTTGTTGCTTTATCACTCTCATCACTTAATTTCTCTAATCACTTCATTAATCTCATCACCTTATTGCTCTCATCATCTCATCACCCTCATCACTTCCTAACTCTCATTGCTTTATTTCTCTCATCCCTTCATCCCCTCATCAGTCTCATTACTCTATCTCTCTCATCACTTTATTGCTCTAATCACTTCCTAACTCTCCTTGCTTCATATATCTTATTGCTTCATCCCTTCACCCCTCTTAATTATTTATGATGGCCCCTCAGAATACTTCCCTGCACAATTTCACACAAAAAGCCAATTAACCAAAGAAAACATCCCCAAGGAACTCTACAACAAAAAAATCTCCCACATCAGCTTCCAAAGGCTCAATTCAGCTCAAGAGAGCTGATCACATCATCCTGGTGAACTTCCTCAAACTTCCCTCCAACTATGAAACTTTCTTTGGATCTAAAAATAAAAAAGAAGTTTGCAAACCTCCATCCTCTAAGTTTAACAGTTATCTCCTGATTTCCAATGAACTGAAGAATAAAAAAAAAGTTTGGATGGATCTTTCACCAAAAAAGATGAGGAAGCAATTCAAGAATTATTGATCCAAGTACAAAAAGGCCCACCAAATGCTAATCTCTGCCGGCTTTGGTATCACAGACTCCAATAAAGCCAAGGGAATCAACTTGGCGGTAGATAAGTTGGACTCCATTTGTGATTTTTATATTCAAATGGATGAAATATTTGGAAAGAAGGCAAAAATCACTTCTTAAGCTGCTTTCAACGCCCAAAAATCCAATTAAGTTGATTCTGAGGACTTGGCTGTGGATGCTCAGCCTAGCAATGATGATCCTGATAAAAACTCTGAGTTGCCCCAATCTGAAACCAAGGTGTATATTACAACACACTCAGCTCCAATCTTGTCTACATTGGCGTTGATCAATGATTCAAACCCTTCCTTGGACCCCTCACTTCCTTTTTTGTATCAATCTCTTCCTGGGGTGAAGGAACTCAAAAACTTTGCCAATGATGAGCATGTTATTCCATTATCTCTATTACAATAAACATCTTTTCAAGCAAGGAAGAAATTACTTTTCTTTTCTGTCTGGTAAATCCTGACTGATTTAGATTGTAAAAAAAGAGGCTCAAATTTTCTGAATTGACAAACACTTAAGTCAATGGGGCCTCCCACATCACCTTCAAATTAGAGTGGAATCATTCCCACACAAACCTCCTCTCCAAAGGGAAAGCAAAAGGAATCCAATTCCATCAACATCAACCCCAATAGCTGTCAAAAGAGGAGAAACACTTCCAATTTTTCTTTCTTTGAAGATATCATGGAGAAGCAAGATTCAAGTAATTGCATTGATAGAATCTCCTTGCTTTTGAAATCCAGCTTATTGATATTCCCCTCAAAAAAACAGTGATATTACAAATTGAATCCAAAAAACTTGAATTTGAAAAGGAAAAGTGGGATTTTTGAGTTGCTATTAGTTTTCAAAAGCAGAAAGCCAAGAGTTTGGCTCATTATCAAAAACTGGATTCTGAGTGGAAATTGAAACAGGCTGAGTGGTAGTTTCAAAAAGAGGAAAAGGAGAAGGATAAAGTGGAAGACCAACCGGAAAAGGAGAGGTTATAACTGTTTATGGGAAAAAAGATAGGTTATTGGTAGCCATGTCATAAATGGTGAGCAGTAGAACAATGTAAGAAATCCAGCAGATTACACAATTGCTTGGCTGTTAAATATATTTAATTAGATTAAAGTTTTAAAAAGAAAACAAAAAAATTATTTTTTATTACAACAAAGTCTGAGACTATTTTTAACTCCACCAATAAAAAAATCTTTTTTATTTTTTTTTTAATTTTTTTTCTAGAGTATATTTTTCCACTGTTCAAGTCTATACAAGTGTTCCAAGTTGTTTTCTTTCTTTGCATAGACATGGCCATCCTTGTATGAGTGGCAGTCTCAAAAGCAGTAAAATTACAGTGCTTGTACTTATTTTCTTCCCAGACCATTTTAACAATACCTTTTTGTTTGAAATTGATTCCAAAACCCAAGTCAGGAAAAACAAATTGGCCACCAGATACTTGAGATTTTTCCTCATTGTCAATAATTTTTCCATTTGATTTTTTGGTTGGAACCACCAGTAAAAAGGAATAGGAAGACATGTTACCTTTGTCAAGTTGGGGAGAGTTTTAGAAGAAATTGGATGTTAAATTAATATGTGGAGAAAAGTCAAAATGAGTGAGGTGGAATCTAAATTCCAAAGAAGAGAACAAGGGGATGTGGTTTTCCTTCATTGCTTGACAGGTTGATTCAAAGGCCAGTCTGGCTTATTTTTGAAACCTTTGGCCTAAAATTTGTGAGGCCTTTTCAGACCTAAGGCTCAAAAAATAAAACTCTTGAGGGGAAGATTGAAAAGCAGCTTTCTTCAAATATTTTCCAAATAATTCAGAAGAGTGCATCAATTTTTTCCATTCAATTGCCCACATTTTTTCACATCAAGATCTTGATAAAACCACAGTTTTGAAAAATTGTTTGGATTGGTGAAGGGAAGTGTTGACCAATTTGATTTCCTTCTTCTCTTTCTCAGAGAGTTTATTCAAAGGTAAAAATTCAATTATTGCAAACAGATACTCATTTTCAGCTCTCTGATACCAGGAACCCTGCAGTCCTTTAGCTACAGAGAGTGATAAAGTACTTGAATAATAATATTCCAAAAATTAACACATAAAAAGCTCAAATAATAAATTTTATAAGAGCTAGTGCAAGTTTTACTTGGTTTGGTTAGAAAAACTTTTTCAATATGTTATGAAAAGAGGGGCCACAGTATTATAATACTGGGGATCTTCACAGACAAAAAACCTCTCTTCAAGGGGCCTCTTTGCGCAGTTTAAAGATCTTGGAATAATGATTGCTGCCTTTTATATACTTATCCACTGGTATAGCCGGGCAAAAAAGCACACAGGCCAAGGCAGGAAGGGAAAACTCACTCAGAGCAAAAATCCACAGAAAGAATGCAAAGATTCATGTAGAGGGTTTCAGAGCAGATGGGGTTGATTTCTTGACTAAACTTCAATGAATCAGGGTGATGGGTTTCAGAAATAATAATAATAATTCATAATAATTCTTAAATCAATTTCCTATCTCTTTAGAAGCACTTGATCAACAATGACACAGTGTATGATTGATAATAAATAAATTCCTGGTAAACTGAATGGGGAACAATAGGTCCAAAGAGGTCTCTATGAATACCTTTTTAGCGTGAAAAAAGAGCCTCCTCAGGGCTTGTAGAGAGGTTAAGGCTGAAGGGCTAGGCAAGGCTATTAAGCCGGAAAGAGAAAGCTTTGCACATCCTCAAGGTGATTTTTTCAGCTTGCTAATATTGCAGATCAAGCTGCAAAAGTAATTAAATAACTTAAATAAACAGTAAAAATATCAAAAGAGAAATAATATTAAAAATATGATTTCAAATTACAATTCTACATAAAAATTAAGGTAGGGTAACTCACTGACCCCTACCTCAATTTCCCACTTCTTATATCTTTAAATAATTAATGAAAATTATCAAGAGACATGGAATTAAGATTTTGGGTCATTTGAATATTTCACCTGAAACCCCATGTATAGGTTTCACAGTGAATTTTGTGTCAGAATCCATGAATTCTCTGATTTGTATGAGTTACATGGGGAAAAGTTATTTGTCACAATTCCCGCATGCAGCCGCAGAAATTGATTACATCCACGCGCGGCTGAGCAGCAGCACATCCACTCTATCTTTCTGTCATGAAAAGCCAGGTACGCAGTCCCAGGAAGATGAAAAGTACACAGCTGCGGGACTACAGGCTGACAGACTGACAGGCGGCAAGAGAAAGACAGGGTAACACCTAGAAGTACTACTACTACTACAGGGACAGATTACATATGTAATAAATGTCCCTGTGGATAGTAGATATTTTAAAACTACATAAAATTGTCACACCTTGCACTTAGGGATTATTGTCTTCATCACTTTGACATGTCCCCTCCTCAGTACCATCTACCTCAGTCTATAGGCGTGACACAAATAAAGCACAACATCAATGGTGCAATCCGCTACTTCCTCTGGCTTGCGTTGACCTTCCAATCTCGGCAACCAACTCAGTATATACTTGCGAACTTCATACTGGTTGGCCATCCATTATGAGATCCAATCTCCTTCCCTGGCCAATCAACAGCCTCGGACTTCCATCTTTGGTCACGCACTGTTTGTTAGTTTGCATCTACTTCTAACTAAGCCATCATTACTGTACAGTTTGCAATAGGACTAGTCCCTACCCTGCATACACTATTACTTCTCATTTGAATTACCTTCAACTTCATTTGCTCCTGTCCCAATTCATCATACAATTTTATGCTCAGATTCTATTGTCTTGCACTTACGCCATGACCTTGGACATGATTTTACTACTGATTTATTTCCTATCCTGTTCCTGTCATTCATTGCCTCACCGCCTTCAACTGTAGTTAGCTCACCACCAGGTTGTATCTAGTCACTTTGGATTACCTTATAAGGGCTATCCCCTTGCCTGATGATTGTCTTCTCAGTTAGTTAATTTCATACGTTCTCACATTTTGCTAAAACCTAGTTATCAAATTGGACTCAGGTTGAGTTTCCTTCCTTGGAAAACATCCCATTCCTCTTGCCGTTTGTTGAGTGGCATAACCAAGTTCGCACTTTGCAACTGAGTCTTGCTACTTGCACTTGACCTTGCACTCAGTATTCCTTTGTGCTCACAATCATCTAAGAATTTCCCTATAGTACGTGGGGTGGTTGTGTGACAGTAAATTAACTAACTCAACTCATCCATTGTAGCTTGCCAACCTATAGTAGACTTCCTTTTCTCAATGTCACGTACTTGCTCAACCGGGAACGCTTCCCTTGCCCCTTACAATGATGATATCCATTGGGTAGGGAGAACCAGCGTTCCTTGGGCCCAACAACCCTTGGATCCCGTTCCTTCTTCTAAATTGCCATCTGTTGAACCCCTTGATGATCCTCGGACTCCTCCACGGGATGTTCCGACGGACCCTCTTGCGGAATTCGCCAATTCCGACCATTCTTCCAATGAAACCTTGACTCGTGGTAGACCAGGGGTTTGCACTACTGCTCCCAAGCCCGATGCTTTGACCCTGCTTTCAACATTGATCCAGGCCCTCACTCATGGTGGCCAGCAATCTAGTCTGAGTACTCCTAGCTTTTGCACTCCGGGCATGAAACAACCCAATCACTTTACGGGAGAACACCCTCATAAGCTTAGATCCTACCTACATTCTTGTAAAATCATCTTTTCAAATGACTCCAACAATTTCCCTTCCAACAGGCATAAAGTTATGTATGCTTTGTCCTACCTAGGAGGTAGAGCCTCGCAGTGGTTCAAACCGTACCTCAAAATTTTGTCCAACAACAGTCCCACCTGTATTCTCAACAACTGGGGCAGGTTTGAGTAACAACTGTTCACCCTGTTTGGCAACCCCAATGAAGTTCGAAACACCAAATACAATCTTAATAGTTTGGTTATGAAGGAAAATAGTAGAGCTTCCGTTTATATTTCTCATTTTTGAACCTTGCATTCTTGCATCCAGTGGAACAAGGCCGCTCTTCTATTCCATTTCCAAAAGGGTCTACCGGCACGCTTAATCAAACAGCTTGCAGTTGGGGGTCATAAGACAACCTTGCTTCAGCAGCTAATTGATTGAGTAATTGAGCTTGATAATTGCTATCACGACAAGAATTGCTCTTGGAAAAACAACCATGGACCTTCCACCTCGTCTCCAAGGGTGGACAACTCCTCAAAGCAAAAAGCAAGGAACCCAAAACCATCCAAACCAACCCCAACTTTGAACTTCACCTCAAAAGGGAAAACCGTCACCAAAACTCCAAAGTTCTTGGACAAAGAAACCGGGATGCTACGGAAAGAGGAATGGCTACAGAGGGAGAAGAATGGGCTGTGTATGTATTTTGGAGGAAAAAATGATGTCGACAGTTGTGCAAAGCGGTTAGCGGGTGAAGAGGCTAAGCAGTCAAAGAATTAGCTTGTAGTTTTTCTGATACTTGCAAGGAAACTACACATTATCTGAATCACCGCGAGTAAATCTTTGCACTTGCGAGTCACTAGGTGCTCCTAGTTTGAGATTTATCCTATTCCATTCCGACAACACCTCTTATTGAGTCTTACTTGACTCCAGCGCTAATGTTTCCTTCATCAGTGAATCTTTTGCCACTTCCAAAAATCTTATGCGTTCCAAGATAAATAAATTTCCTATCTATTTAGTAAGTAGTGCAACTGAGCCGTCTTATTGGGTCTCCCAAAAGGCAAAATGGACCTTTGCATTCTCCAATTTCCCCAGCTTCAAATGGGATTTATTTGTCTTGGCTATACCCGGAACGGGTGATACCATTCTAGGCCATGATTTCCTAGTTTACTGGAATCCGGATGTGAATTGGCAAGAAGGAGTAATTAACCTTCGAACCTTGCACCCCCAGAACGCTATACTTTCCGTCAAACAGGAATTAAACAGCCTACCTGACACTATCATTGAGTTTGATGACACTTTTCCGCCAGGAGATTTGCAATATCCTGACCTCCATTCCCAAATTCCCTCTTCAGATTTAGGAGTTATTGCTTACCTATCCAGCTTACCTCTTTCCTGTTCCTTCAAAGAGAAACGGACACCAACCAAACAGTGTATTTTGAGCTCCCTAATCCTCTTGCACCATGCGAGCACCTCAAATCCGGTGCTCAAAGATGACAAGATTGAAAATTTAGAAATCATTCAAGAGTCTTTACCTTCAGTTTATCATGACTTCACTGACGTCTTCTGAGCTTCAAGAGCAGATAAACTGCTTCCATCCCGTCCTTACAATCACAAGATTGAACTTACTGGCCCACCTCCGGCACCCGGACCAGTCTACTCTCTCTTGACACAAGAATCAATTGCGCTTCAAGACTACATTGCGGAAAATGTAGCAAAAGGATTTCTTTGACCAAGCAATTCGAATACCGGTTCACCTGTCCTATTTGTTCCAAAAAAGGACGGCAGACTTTGCCTTTGTGTTGACTACAGGAAACTAAACCAGGTAACCCGGAAGAATGCCTATCCAGTACGGCCTATGTCACATCTCCTCACCCTCTTCCATGGAGCTGCTTATTTCTCAAAGTTAGACCTTTGAGGTGCCTATAACCTCATTTGCATTGGGGAAGTTCATGAGTATTTGACCGCGATGAGAACCAGGTTTGGCAGTTATGAGTATACCTTCATGCCTTTTGGCCTCTGTAACGCTCCTTCCACCTTTCAACATTTTTTCAACAACATTTTCTCTGATCTTGTAGGTAAATACCTTGTGGTATATCTAGATGATATACTAGTCTACTCAAGGAACCTTGAAGATCACATTGCACATGTGCAAGAGGTGCTGCAGCAACTTTGCAAGAATGACCTGTTTGTGAAAGCCTCTAAGTGCAAATTCCATTCCTCTTCTCTTTGGTTTCTAGGTGTTGTAGTCTTGCAGAAAAGACTATTGATGGACCCAGCCAAAAGAAAACAAATAATGGACTGGCCCCCACCTTCTTCCGTTAAATCCCTTCAAGTTTTCCTTGGTTTCAGTAATTTTCATAGGAGGCTCATTCAGCGTTACGCCAAAAAACCCGTGAATCTTACTAACCTTCTTCAAAAAGACACTCCTTTTGTTTTTACCAAACAAGCTGCTTTGGAGTTTGAAGCTCTGAAGAAAGCGTTCACCACTGCTCCAATACTTGCTCACTTCAACAAGCTAGCTTGCACTATTGTCAAAACAGACGCAAGCGACTATGTGATTGCAGGAGTAATCTCACAGTTCTCTTCCTCCACTTCTCTTTTTCATCCCGTGGCTTTTGAGTTTTGCAAGTTGCTTGCTGCAGAGCTTAACTATGAGATTCATGACAAGGAACTTCTTGCAATTTTTTATTGCTTAAAGAAATGGTGTTCATAACTTTTGAGTCTTATGGAATCCTTTGAGGTTTTAACTGATCATAACTCTTTAAAGTACTTCATGAGCTCAAAAGTCCTCACACGTAGACAGGCACAATGGGCCGAATACCTCTCCGAGTTCCACTTTACAATCACGTACCGCCCTGGGAAACAAGCAGTAGTCCCTGATGCTTTGTCACGCTGGGACAACGTTTACCCAGGAGGGGGGGAGCACATTTGCCGAAAACAACCCTGAAAACGTTAGGACACTCTTCTCAACCCAATCTGCCCAACTCAGTTCAATCATCGCTCACTTACGAGATTTGGCTTCCGAACTCCAAGAAGCTCAACGCAACAACCCCAAGTGGATCGAACTTGGCAAGAGTGCAAAATTATTAGATAGTAGTTACAGTATTGATGATAATGACTTCTTAGTCTATGATAATTGTATAGTAGTACCAGATAATTCTTGCATTAAGTTAGATATCTTCAAGTCACGGCACAATTCTCCGCTCGCTGGTCATCATGGGCAGGATAAAACCTACCAATTGATTGCACAAGACTTCTACTGGCCTGGTATGACCAAAGAAGTAAAATACTATGTTAGTGCCTGCTATTATTGCAATCGTAACAAGTCCTTGAAACACCGGAATTATGGGCTGCTCCAGCCACTTCCGATTCCGCCTCATCCTTGGCACTCGCTTTCTATGGATTTCATCTCTCAATTACCTTCTTCTAGTGGATATGATGCTATTCTAGTAGTAGTATATTGCTTCTCAAAGATGGCTTTATTTTTGCCAGTAATGTGACGGCCTCTTCAGAAGACTTAGCTAACTTGTTCATAGAATATGTATTTTCAAAACATGGTCTCCCTGATAATATATTGAGTGATTGTGGATCTCTGTTTTTTTTTTGAGCTTCTGGACCTTGCTATGCCAACATTTGAAGATCACTTGCAATTTATCAACGGTGTACCACCCGGAAATGGATGGGAAAACCAAGCAAGTTAATCAGATTCTCGAACAATATCTTCAAATGTATGTCGCCCATCAACAAGACAACTGGTTGCAATGGCTCCCACTAGCTGAATTTGCCTACAACAACTCCACTCATTCCTCCACCAAACAGTCACCCTTCCAAACTCTTTATGGTAAAAACCCAACTTTCTCTTCCCTTCACGTAGCGCCTTCTTAACCTGCTACCAATTACCTTGAACAAATTCAATCCCTTCAATTGCAACTTTGAACCAACCTTGAAGAAGCAAACCAGCACTATAAGGAGCAAGCAGACCAATTTCACACTACGGCTCCAACCTTTGCAGTAGGAGATCAAGTGTGGCTCAATTCTTGCAATATTTGCAGCACTTGCCCAACTCGCAAACTCTCCAAAAGAAAGCTTGGCCCCTTTAAAGTAGAATCAGTAATCTCCCCTAACGCCTTTAAACTTACCTTACCTGCAAAATGGAAAGGTATCCACCTGGTCTTTCATGTGTCTCTCCTAGAGCCAGCTTGAGTCCTATACCCGGGCAAGACTCATCCCCCTCCCAAACCGGTCACTGTCCTCGATCATCAAGAGTGGGAAGTAAGCCATACTCTGGATTCTAGGTTACGCAAAGGAAAACTTCAATACCTTGTCAAATGGTCTGGCTTCCTGTCCAAAAAAGATTGCACCTCTTGGGAACCAGCCCATCACCTTTGCAATTCTCCCAATCTGATTTGAGATTTCCATGCAAGCTATCCTTGCAAAACTCAACAATCATGATTCCATCCCATCCAATCCCATTTCACTCCACATTCCATCCCATCCAATCCCATTTCACTCCACATTCCATCCCATCCAATCCCATTCCATTCCACATTTCATCCCATCAAATCCCATTTCATTCCACATTTCATCCCATCCAATCCCATTCCATTCCACATTCCATCTCATCCAACCCCATTCCATTCCACATCATCATTCCATCAGTCAATTCCTTCATCTCACCGTGTTATTCCTTTCTCTCATCCCCCTCTCATTTCTAGCAAATAAAATTCCATTCCTTATTCAAAAAAAAAAAAAAAAAAAAAAAGGAAAATTTATTTATAATTAAAAAAAAAGAAAAAGAAAAAGAAAATGAAAAATATATTTATAATAATAAATTACAAAGTTTCTTTTACTTCTTTCTCTGCATCCTCCCAATTTGCAGTCAACTCTGCAACCACGGATCAAAAAGTATCCAGGTCTTCATCATTAATCAATGCGGACATCCTTTGGAGAACCAGCACCTCTGTTACAATGTACCTCTCAAATATTTCCTTGCACTTTGCAATTCAAGCTTGCTTTGGCCAAGCATTCCATCCACCTTCCTCCAAGAGCTCTTTGTACGCTCTCTTCCTTTGGCCTCCCAACAAACCTTCCCCAATGTTGCCTGTCAGCCGCCTTGCATCAGTTTTGACCGGTCCTACGACTCGCAATGGATCCGCTTCGCCTTGGCCCTCCATTTCTTCCATTCCATCTACTCTACCCCTTCCATTTCCTCCATTCCCTTCTCCCAATTCTTCCGTTACACCCTCCTCTTCTTGCTCTGTTCCTTCTGTCCCTCCATTTCCTTCTTCTCCATCCCCCAATCCTCTTTCCACTTTGTTCCTTTCTTCCTCTGTTGCTTCCTCAGCTATGACCCCAAGCGGTTCCGCACTGGGCACTTTGTCTCGCACCTTGGCATTCATCTGGGCCCCCGGAAGTTCAGTCGGCGGACCCAAATAAGGTGGTGGTGGCGGTGGTGTGTCCGTAGTGTACCTTTGGAAACGGGGCAACACTAGCGAGACAAGAAAAATTTAGTTACTATCTTTATTATCATTAGTCAGTCCCAATTAGTACTCACCAGGAACTCAAGTACCCAAGTATTTGATCTCCGGCAATGGTGGTATTTTTTAGTTAACCCTTGGCGCAGACCTACGACTCCGCATCTCCCTTGATGACTCCGCGGGACCATCAACAGTTGACTCAATATTTATAGGGAGATTACATGCGACCTTGCGGAGGTGGCATTGCTCGCACTTGCCTCAAAGGCCTTGGACGGAAGTACTGGGGACACATTGCTCTTTTTGACGGATACAGTTTTTGCAACGGCGGGACAACAATGACAACATTTTATATAATTTATAAATTTAACAAGTAATGAATTAAACAATGCGTAAAAGGTATACATTATTTATTAACAACTTGAAATAAATGGGAAAATTTATCTGAACACTTGCAGGAGCTTGCGTCTTTATACCCGGGCAACTGTTACGCCTCGCACTTAGGGATTATTGTCTTCATCACTTTGACATGTCCTCTCCTCAGTACCATCTACCTCAGTCTATAGGTGTGACACAAATAAAGCACAACATCAATTGTGCAATCCGCTACTTCCTCTGGCTTGCGTTGACCTTCCAATCTTGGAAACCAACTCAGTATATACTTGCGAACTTCACGGTTAACTCCATACCGGTTGGCCATCCATTATGAGATCCAATCTCCTTCCCTGGCCAATCAACAGCCTTGGACTTCCATCTTTGGTCATGCACTGTTTGTTAGTTCGCATCTACGTCTAACTAAGCTATCATTACTGTACAGTTTGCAATTGGACTAGTCCCTAACCTGCATAAACTATTACTTCTCATTTGCATTACCTTCAACGTCATTTGCTCCTGTCCCAATTCATCATACCATTGTATGCTCAGATTCTATTGTCTTTCACTTACGCCATGACCTCAGACATGATTGTACTACTGCTTTATTTCCTATCCCGTTCCTGCCATTCATTTCCTCACCGCCTTCAACTGTAGTTAGCTCACCACCAGGTTGTATCTAGTCACTTTGGATTACCTTATATGGGCTATCCCCTTTCCTGATGGTTGTCTCCTCAGTTAGTTAATTTCATATGTTCTCGCATTTTGCTACAACCTAGCTATCACATTGGACTCAGGTTGAGTTTCCTTCCTTGGAACACATCCCATTCCTCTTGCCGTTTGTTGAGTGGCATAACCAAGTTCGCACTTTGCAACTGAGTCTTGCTACTTGCACTTGGCCTCGCACTCAGCATTCCTTTGTGCTCACAATCATCTAAGAATTGCCCTATAGTACATGGGGTGGTTGTGTGACAAAAATTATGGGTGATGATAAATTCACAACTCCAGTTGTGTGGGAGTTGTGTAGGGACCCACAAAACCTGTGTGAGTTTTGTAGGGCTCCACACAACCTGTGGAAGTCGTGTAGGGCCCCACACAACCTGTGGGAGTTGTGTAGGGCCCCTCAACGTGTGGGGGCCCATACACTTCTCAAAAGGGTTGTTCTAAACACATGCAACCCCTGGGGGGGCATATACCCCCCATAATGGGCATTTTTTGTTTTTGTCCCCCTGCACACAACCATATTATTTATTATTTATTATTTATTATTTATTATTTATTATATATAATTTATTATTTATTATATATAATTTATTATTTATTATTTATTATTTGTAATTTATAATTGATTATTTATTATTTATTATTTAGTGGAGGCTAGACAACTTGATTTTAGTTTTTTAGCATGCCACACAACTCAAATGGGACGTTTATCATGCCACATGGCCCATTTGAGTTGTCTAGCATGCCACACGGCACATTTGAGTTGTGAAGCGTGCCACACAGCCCATTTGAGTCATGTAGCATGCCACACGGCCCATTTGAGTTTTGTACATGACTCCACATGTCCCATTTGAGTCGTGTAAACAACTTATACCCTGTATGTTCCAGATGCAACATACAGGGCTGTTTGACAAGGTGTATGTGTGCATGTGCATTTGCCATGCACACTGTATCTTGCGGCCCACATTTCCGCTGGGGCCGGACATACAGGGTTGACCCTGTATATTTTTGGGGGGCAGATTTTGTTTTGGGCCTCTTCCGCGGCCATATACACATACACATGCATGTCTGCGGTTGCTGAACGCAGCCTAAGGCATGAGTTCAGCCAGGGAAATCCTAAAATCTCTTTCCCATGCATTATGTTCATTTTGATGGAGATGGAGCACCCCTGATTTGGATCATAATTATTTGTCAATTATTCAAAGAAACAATTCTAATGTTTGCAAATTTTACTGTTTCAATTAAAATTGACAAAGCAATTTTCTGACCAATTCACCATCCCTGATGCTGAGAAAAAATTCAATAAGAAAATAAAAGAAAACCCATACAAAAAGCTAAAATTTCTAAATATTTTCATGCAATGCTTCAGAAGATAAAAATAACAGGATGTTTGGAGTGGAGCCGCGAGGGAGGTATCGCGATAAAAAAATCCATTAAAAATTATCACATTTCATTTGCCTAAAGGAACCCTCATTGAGAAATAGGACATCCAATTGATTGAAATTCCGATTATCATTCAACTCGTCAGATTTTGAATGATTATGACACTAAGATTTTCCGAAGAAATTCAAATAACTCTTCCTTATTCTTCGTCTGTATCTGGGTTCTCTTTCAAAATTAAAGCTCTCCGGTTTTGTTTAATCGGTTTCTAAATCGTCTCCACAGGATAAAAATCAGTTTTTCCATCATAGCGATGTTACCGAAAAGCTCGGGTTTTCATCTTTTTCGCTAGGGTAATGAAAAATAGACCGTGGAGTGGCTTACATTGAAATGAATAGTCAATTCTTCAGATTTGTCGATGATCTCGGATCTGCCATAATCTTGTGAACGGACTGGTGATTCGAGAGTAGTTTTGTGGCTAGAAGAACGTCGCCTAGCTAGAACTGTTGAGTTTGCCGGGCTTTGAGTTTGTTTAAATTCATCTGGATGCTTAATAGATCTTGTCCTTTTTCTCGAATGAGTCATCGTTATCACATTTGTGAATGTGCTCTGCGAACTGGTTTGGCCCTCGCCTGACAATTGAATCTGGCTAAATTCAGTAAGGGTCGATCTTCTCCGCTTCAACTGTTGACAACGTTCGACCGCTTGTGAATTCGTCTTCAACATCTCTTCATCAAGCTCTTTGCTTTCTACATGAGCTTCTTGCCCAGATGGAACATCAGTAGCCTGTGTCATCATGGGCTCATTTTCACCTTCAGCCTTTGCGCGTTGAAGTCCTGGATCACCCTGCTCAGTACCATTTTCTGGTGTTGCCGGCCCAAGAGCGGGAGCATGCGAAATGTTAATCTGTTCTTCCCCAGAAGCATCATGCATCACATCACAATTGACTCGGGTCGTCGATTTGTAGTTACTTTCGTCTTGAATTTGTGGACTTTCGGGATTCCTAAGTAGCTCCAAATCGTCAAAAAAAATTAAGCCTCACTCAGAGAGTACGTAGATAGGAATGCAGAACTTAGATGTGTTCATCCTTTTTTCCCCAACTGACCTCACTGAAGCACTATTTTGCTCTCCGACTCGAATCATCTGAGCAACAGAAGACCGTCGTGTAGTCGTCATCCTTCCAGCTATATGTTCAACAGGGCAATTTGGATCACACGATCTAAACGACTTTCTAGACCGTGTGGCATTCTGACAGGAGTGTAGTTCAGATTCTAGTATAGCTTGCAAAAGAGGGGCCAGAGGACGAATTGGTGCCAACGCGGAGTTTAAACTTTCAACTTGCTGCCATCAATGCGAAGCAAAGTCATTTGTTTTCAAAAAATAAAAATAAAAATAAAACGTCAACCTCTACAAGTTTTTTTTGATGCCACAGTTCACTTTGATTACGTTTCGAAGATTATCGAGCTTTTGAAAACTCTCCCTTCTCTCGTCAGATGATCTTGACTCTAATTGATTAACGTGACACGCCAGATGCTCCAGTTCTTTTTCCAGCTTAGCAAGTGTGACATGATTTTTGCTTTGGATGTTATTTTGTTGGTCGGAATGCGATCGAATGTTTTCAAGCTGAGCATTGAGAGAGAAAAAAGAATTGTTGAAAGATTTTAGTAATGGCTCGATCGTATGATTTATTCTATCGCCAGTCTGGACAGCTAAGTTGGATCAAGGAAGAAAAGTATTCCAGCCATCAACTTCTTCAAAATGCTTTATGAAACTCCAGTCCAAAAAAGAATGGGCTGTATGCAGGCTGGAGAGAGCTTGATAACTCACCAATCCTATCAGCATCCGTCTTAAATTCTGCAACTAGCTGTTGTATCAGCTCCTGACCCTCGTTAAAAATGGTTTCTATTGATTCGACTCGTCGCACGAGAGAATTTACATGCGCGACCATTTGATCGAGCTAACAGGAAATCCGTTCGACATCATATTAATCGACTTTTCTGATCAGCTATGACGGGAGGAACGTCTCACCTGAGTGGAATGCTCTCGAACCGTTGCAACCAATGAGATGAGATGCTTGGTGAGGACTTCGTCAATTGAAGTCTTGAGTTTGTCATTCCGCAGAAGAGGGAGATGGCCATGAATGGGAGATTGAGATGAACTTGTCCGACCCTCATCACCGTCTCTCTCGGCAATCTTCCTCGAATCCGATTGCAGGAAGGCATAGAGAGGGTGATGGAAATGTGGATTGGAAGTCATTCGATCTCTCAGACTGATATCGAACTTCAAGTGAGAGTTGCAAACGAAAGCTGTTTGAATTCTCCTCGCGATGCTGTTGACCGACTCTGCTCCGATGGAGTGGGATAAAGGCCATCATGGTCATCGAGATGACCTTTCAACGGTCATTGTCTTAGCCAGTGATGACGTCATGGGCTGCTTGTAGCTGAGTCATGCATACCCTGCCTGACCTGGATCAGAGCAGCTCTGCACCAGCTGAGGGTCACCGTACCCGCTCCGATACGTTGGAGTCAGCCTCAGGTCTGTAGATAAATACAACATAAAATATTTACTGCTGGAATGAGAGCCTTACAATCATTTATAAGAGTTGATGTTGGGTCGAGGTTTTTGATCCATGTCACTACTAGTGCGCAACAGGGTGTGTGCCACATCTTTGATTAATTGACTGTTATTGTTATATTTTTCGTTTGGTTATACTATATTCCCACAGTTTAAGAGCAAGACTTTTCTTTCCAACGTCTGTCTCCAGTATGATCTGTAGATCTTGGATTGTGACATCCATTGGTGCGGTGAAGTTTGCATCAAACTTCCTGTTTCCTCAAGTACCAAACTAGATCTGTCTGATAATTTTATGAGATCTCTTTTCGTGAGGACTTGATGTTGTGGTTGAATTGAATACTTACGGACTCGATCACCAATCGTTTCTTGCTGAAAACGCATTATTTTTGATATTCTAGAGTGAATTCAAGGTGAAAACTGCAAGAGAAGTAGAGGGGCTATGATTTCGTAATGTAAATAAATCACAATGTTTGTCATCTATTAATTCGAACTCTTGTTCCTGTGACAAATTTTTGCAGGGTGTGTATGCTTTGAATGTCCCATGATGATGTTTTTTTTTTATTAATTGTGCCCTGTTTGCCAATTGTGTTGAAGCAAACCTTTCTTTAATTTCATGCCACACTTTTTTTGATGAGTTGAAGTTTGAGGTGTTGAATATAATCTTGGGCATGGTCAAATTGATCTTGCATAAAATTAAAAAATTAATTTTCATATTGGCTTTGTTTTTTGGTGCTGAGATTTGCTTTCAGGATTGTCTTCAACCGTCTTTGACTTGGGTAGCACAGTTTCCTTGTATTTTACATTGGATATTTTTTTTGTTGGGTTTCAGGATTGCTTTAAGACCAGCTTTCAGCATGAATTTTCAAAATCCACTGTTAACAAATCTGCCTGGTTCCCTTTCTGTTAGCATTGGCATTGCTAAGGTAGCTTTTACACATTTTAAATTCATAAACATGTGTTTCTCAATCTTGAAACAGAAGCCAGGAGAACTGAAAAATACAAGATTATAGGTTGTAAAGCACAAATGAGAAGAGAAATAAAAGATCAAAGAACAACCAATTTTGTATTCAAGAATCCTTCCAAATATTTGCAAAGCATGCGGATAAAAAATAAACATAAATCACTAGAAACAAGGATGTTTGAAACTTGAATGATTTTCTTTTCTGTGTGGTTTGATTCATGAATTAGTCTTCTAGGAACAGGTTGTTTCTTGTTGAAATTTTCTTCCTCCATGTTTTTTTGTCTTTATTTCATATTGTGACATTCTCCTGTAATTACCTTCTCAGCCTCAGATCCCACACATTCACACACATCCACCTCAATTCAAACACCTTTTATCCAACTAAAAATGCAACTGTACTTTCACCCATCAAAATCATGGAGAACAAAAACAGAAAACCATGGAATCTTCAATTGTTTTCTGGAACCCAACCTTGGAATCAACAAATTTCTCAAACCCCTCTGGAACCTTTTTCAATTACTCTGTCTCTAAGCCCTGGAATTCTTATCCTAATCTATCAGCCTGAGATGCTGGTTCCTATTCCAAAATTAGCTTAATGATCTCTCAGAGGTATCTCTCTCTCATTTATTTTGTGCTTTGTTGTTCTTGTTTAAATAACACTCTTGTTCTGCTCTTATCACTTTTTATTCTTTCATTGGTAGTTAACTGATTCAAATTCAACCTTTAGTTTGAATTAAAAAACCCATTAGTTTGAGAAATCAAGAAATCATGAGATTCTCAAGTTTTGTTTTTTTTTAAAGGCAGATTTTGGTTCATTTCTATATTTTGAAAATATTTACTCTTGATTGAGTTTGGATAAGGATTTTCTTTGTCCAATGGCTGGAGGGATCATTATTTGAGTATGATCAGAATTGTTGAAGTTGGTATACTTTTTGAAAGCCCTGTTGAATTCCTTGGAAGAATCCTTGAATCTTCACAGAATCCTTGGGTTAGGCTCTACTAAAACTTCAGCAGAATATGAAGTATTTTTGTGATTTTAGTAAACTTGAGGTGCACTACAATGATAATTAAAACACTGGGAAAAAACATCATCAAAAAATTGAGATAAATTTTAGAGACAGGATACAATATGGAAAATAAATTTAAAGGAATATAAATAGAGACTTGAGAAAATATTGTAAAATAAAAAAAATATAGATGAAAAAAAAGAATTACATGAATAATATTATCCATTGACCAACAGCCCTAATGATATAGGATGGAGTCTTGAAGTAAGAATTTTGGTGCAAACTCAAGTTGAAAATTTCATTTTAAGTGTGAGCTTCAAAGACTAACAAGTCAATCAAATAATAAAATTATTTTGAGATCAAAGAGAAAATTCAAAATTTTTTATTTGATAAATACTATGCAGAAATTATTCAATAATATGTGGAAATTGAATAACTGAGAAAAAATATCATGCAGGAAGATCCACGTAATTGATAGTGAAAGAATGTAGCCTTTGATACAAAATATAAAACAATAAATAAGAATGAATGAATCTGGAATGAATCAAAATTTTGGGTGATGAAGGAGTGTATATGGACTTTGATGCAAATTAGGTCAGCTAAACTTTAGGTAGGGATGAAGTTTTAAATAAAAGGGTTCATGGAATAAATTAGGCTTTATTGATTCAAAGCAGATAAAATAGGTGATTATTAAAAGAAATTGAAATAATGATAAATATTAAACAAAGGTTTCTCATAGCTGACCCACAAAAAAATAATGAGCTCAATCAGGCTTCATTATTAATGCTGTAACCAGGTGGGAGGACCATTTGAGAAGTGAGCCATTTTTAAATATATATGTTATTTTTGAAAATAAATTTGGAATGACTTTCCTTTTAGGTGTCATGATTTCCAATTTAAAGAAAGAATATCCTTAGAGATTGTGTTCATTTCATTTTATTGATTTATTTTTGAAACATGGTATTAATTTTTATTAAGTTTTATGAATGAAAAAATAATAAATAAACTAAAAATAACATTTAAAATATGCTCCAAGATACAACTCAATTTTAGAAAAATAAATCTAAAAACCTTTACATCAACTTTCCCATCTTCAAACTACATTTATTTGATGGCTCAATTCTTGCACCACCTATTTGAATTTGACTAAAAGATAAAACTACAAGAAGAAAACAGGATCTTTGACTTCAAAATAATAAATTTTGAGCCAATTCAAAAAAATCTTCCTAAAATTTGAAATTAGAACCAATCCATCAGGTATTTCACATAAATTTCTCCTTGGAACATTTCATTGTTCATAATTTGTTCAAACTTATCTACCTTTAGAAAAAATTAAGACTGAAGAAAATCTTGAAGGTAAATTCATTTCTTTCCCTTAATTCTAGGTTATGAAAATGAAAAATATGATGAGTTTATAAATTAAATTTATAGTGGTCTGATGATGAGCACACATCTTCCTAAAAATCTCAAAATCTTCAGATTTAATCTGCATTGATTCAAGAATTGCAATAAAAGTACTTCTAAAAATATTTTTAAATAAAATTAAAATGATCTATTCACTCAAGATTTCCTCATTCCCATATTTCTGTCTCTTTCAAATTTTTCAAAAAAAGAAATTATTTTATTTATTGATTGTTCAAAAAAAAAATTTAAAATCAGGATAGCTGACTGTATACATCAAAAAAATTAAAGATATAACTACAGTGGAAAATTAAAATTTATCAATGAGACCAAAAACTCCCTTTGGGACTGTTGTATAGTTTTTTCTGATTTTTGTGTATTCTGAAAGATTTTTAATTAAAATTTTAAATTACTGCATGTATTAAAATGTTTTTAATAATTTTGAAATATCTCAAATTTGAGCTTTCCTGGTCAAATTTTGTCACAAATATAATTGAGAATTTCACTCAAATTCTCCCAAAGAAATTTTTCCAATTTTCATTGGCTTGTTTTAACCTTATTTACTTATTGAATTATTTCTGCTCATTTTCAAAAATTGATTTCAGTGATTTAAGTTATTTATTTATCTATTTGTTGAAAAACATTTAACATATCATAAAAAAAATCAACAAATCAAATTTAAAACTATGTATAGATATTAAAAATCAGACTATGAAAAATATACTCAATTTTCATAAAATCATGATATAAAAGGAAATTAATTGAAAATCAATTCTTTTTTCATTAAAGCTCCTGAAATTTCCAAAGTTCTATAATTTTTCCATAAATTAATAAATCTCTTCCTCTTATTTTAAGAAGCATTATAAATTTCAGATTAAAACATGGAAATTTCAATTGATGATCCAAACTTTCTGATCATTATAACATTCAAACTATCAGTGAATCAAGATGAGTAAATTAGTTTCAAATTAAAACTAATCCTCTCACTTTGTTTTCTTTGATTGACATCAATTTGGAGGAGGGAAAGTCTACTAATCATGGAAAAGCATCCATTAGCACTGTCCATTTCATAAATTAAAATGTATTTTATTTTTAATTGATCTCTAGGTTTAATCAGGAATCCTCCTAAATATTTAAATATTCTTAAATATTTTAGTAGTTACAGTACCATAAAAATGAAAGGAACCAATATGAATAAATTGAGTATACCCTGAAGTATTTCTTAAACAGTTTAGTTAGTATAAGTTTTTTCTTTCTCTTTTATTTTTTTTTTCTGAAAAAATTCTTCCAAATGGGTTGAAGCCCTAGTTGTACCTGATACAATGATTCCCAAGTTTTTTTGGGGATTAAGATATTGTAATCCATAGCGGAAAATAGGGCTTTGGAACATTTGGAAAAATGAGCCTAAATAAGCCAGTCCTGTGTTGAATGGTAAAATGCCCCTTGGTTTGGGCTTGGTTTCCAAATTCTTACTCTCAATGATGAACCCTGTGGCACCAGTGCCATCAGAGGCAACCCTGGGGAGCTTTTTCTTGGACTGGCCTCCAAATAATTGGCCTTGGAACTTTCATTTGGAGATTCCAGACCAACACACTAATTTTTGGCAAGTCAATGAGTTTTGAGAAATAATTTTCATTTTAAAAATTTTATCTTGAAAGGAAACCAAAATCCCAGACACATTTTCCTTAGAGCCCACACCTAGGCACTTATTTAGGGGTCTTTTGGCCGGTAAATGTTGTATTGAGTCTTTGGAAGAGGCCATAAAATACCTATTCAAACCATAAGGGTCCCATTTTTTGAATAAACAACCACCAAATGGGGATGGAATCAGAATTGTTAAGACCATAGCCTGTTGAGGGATCAGAGCCAAGTCCTAACAATGAAGTTTAGGACCAATGAAGCTCACTGTGGGAAAAAGAAATTGATTTTTTTTTATTTTTCAGTAAGTTTATATGTGCATTTAAATTTATTTATAATGATTTTCCCTCCCAGCTTTTGGTAATCAATTCATTCAAATAAATACTAGGATCACACCCATAAACTTACAGCACGTAAATTCCAACCAATTATCATAGGGATTTGATAAGCCCTGGCAGTTTGTTTTATTTGAGCACAGAGAATCTTTAGAATAAAATTTTCTTTTTCACCCAAAGTTTCACAGTACTAACCTCAAAACAACAGAAATAAATGGGGGGTGAGTAATTTTTAATTATCTGAAGGTTTTCTTATCTATATCATTATTAGGTTAGTTTCCAAATGAGCTATATAAAAAAATACACCTCCTACTTGAAATTCAAAATATACTCAAACTTTCAAACCATAACTATGATTGATTTTTTTGTTTATCCAAAAAAGAACTGTTGATTTATTTAATTTTTCCAAAAAAAAATAAAGAATACCAAATTTCCTTCTTGTTTGAAATTTTCCATACACGTCACAGTGCTCTACACTTTTTCATTAATGTATTCTTTCCTGGTGAAAATTCTGTTATCACAAAAAAATTAAAAGCCCATCGGACACAGATATGAATATTACTTTAATTTAATCTACTTCCACCATCCAAGATTATGGCAGGGTAGAACCATAAAATTCAAATGTGTTTTTTTTGAAATTGAATTCAATCAAGGTATCTATTGATACACATAAATTTAAAAAATTATTTAACCAAAGAAAAATTAAATAAGAGAATTGAAAAAATATTTCTGAGCTTATTTCATTGACAATTGATACTTCCTTGGTACCTTTGTTCATCACCCTACTCATCCTTTTTTTTATCTTTTACATAAAATTTTCACCCTGCATAAAACATCAAATTCAATAAATTAATTTTTTTTTGTTTCAATGATAAAAATTTTTCAAGAGAATAATAAATGATGATAATCATAATGAATTAATTCAATGCCCCCCTTTCCAAATTTCATTTTCCTACTTGTTTCATAAAAAATTTAAATCATAACTAAACCAATTCACCATTGAAAGAAATTTATTCCATGAAAACTAGGATTTTCAAAGTGGGATTTGATTTGATATTGAATTTGAAACATTAGCTGAAGAAGTTTGTGTATTGTAAATTTGTCATACAGTAAAATCAATTTTTCATTGTCAAGTATCCAATTAAAAAATCATAAGAAAGAGTTTTTGATGGTCATTGGCCAGTGGAAGACTCAATAGGGAATATCAGAGTTAGCCAATCCACCATTTTTTTAATGGGGGGCTTTGACCCAGAAACACCATTTCACACCTTCCATTAAAAAATTGAAAAATAAAATTATTTCACATCATGTCTTTCAGAGTTACCTGAAAAAAATTGGGCTTTTTTGAACATATTATATAAATTTCCCTTTCATTCTTATCTCTCCACACAGACTGAACTCAAATCTCCAGCATGCTCAAAACACTGAAATCCATTCACAACCATCAAAAATCATCTTGCTGATTGTCTTGTACTTATTTCAATCAATGAGGTCCTCATCTAAATTACCTTCTTCCCTCTACCCTAAAATTTTTTAAAAATACTATCCTTACCCTCATTCAAGCCAAAGTCTTCCCAAGCTCACTGCATAAATTGGATTGTTCCACAATTCTGACCTCTTCTACCTTCACCAAGGTTGTGCTTGGGATTGAGAAAAAAATTCACTGATTCAATAACAAAATTTAAATCAATCAAGCAGAGAAGCAGGAGGAAGGTGAGGAGGTGGTCAAGATCCAATTATATACCAAAGTTAGCGATTAGCTTGGACTGAGGTTACATTAAATTTGAAAAACTGATGGCAAATTTTGAACCCTCTTAAAGAATGCATTCAAAATCAAAGGCACAACAATTGTTATACTACCACTATGAAGAAAGCATGGATGAGTTTGAGTCATCTTAGGATGACTGGGATGGAAAAAATCCACTGGATCATGAATGGCTGGTTCTTTCATCATCAGACAGTCTTCTAACATTTCTCTTATCATTAATAAATCTACTTGTTCTTCTTCTTATTCCTCACCCATTGGCATTATGTGACAGGTTTGTAATGTTTTTGATATGGATGGTTTGGGACCTTGAAATAGTAGTGAGGATGGTGTGTGTCACGCCTTGCACTTAGGGATTATTGTCTTAATCACTTTGACATATCCTCTCCTCAGTACCATCTACCTCAGTCTATAAGCGTGACACAAATAAAGCACAACATCACTGGTGCAATCCGCTGACTTCCTCTGGCTTGTGTTGATTTTCCAATCTTGGCGACTAACTCAGTATATACTTGCGAACTTTGCAGTTAACTCCATACTGGTTGATCATCCATTATGAGATCCAATCTCCTTCCCTGGCCCATCAACAGCCTCGGACTTCCATCTCCGGTCACGCTGTGGTGCTCTTTTATGGACGCAAGTCAGGAAAGGGCTGCAGGCGGCGCGCTCAGCAATGGGAAGGGCCTTGTTGCAGCTAGCCGCGCTGCGGGCTCAGCAGCAGTCAGGTAGGCCCAGCAGCGGTTGGGTTGGGCTCTGCACCTGGAGACGGGAGACGGCGGATTGCGCGGACCAGAAAGCTTGCGCGGATCGGAAAGATGCGCGGATTGGAAGTCTTGCGCGGATCGGAAGGCTTGCGCGGATCAGAAGGCTTGCGCGGATCGGAAAGCTTGCGCGGATCGGAAGGCTTGCGCGGATCAGAAAGCTTGCGCGGATTGGAAGGCTTGCGCGGATCAGAAGGCTTGCGCGGATTGGAAAGCTTGCGCGGATCAGAAGGCTTGTGTGGATTGGAAAGCTTGCTTGGGTCGGAAGGCTTGCATGGATCGGAAAGCTTACGCGGATTGGACGGCTCGCGCGGACCAGGCGGACCGCGCATTGCAAGACGCGCGGATTGGGTCACGCGGGTACGCGGATACCTGGAACGGGTAGATGGGCGGACGGGCGCGGGCAGGCAAGCTGGGCGTACGTTGATATTGAGGGGCACGGGTTATGGGGCAAGGGATGGAGGGGTAGGATTGGGCTAGGGTTCTGTGCTTAGGGGTTGTATTTCATCATTCTTGCTTACTTGTGGTTGTACTTAGGTTAGGGTTGAGAGGGAGGACTTAAATACTTTGCTCTCAACTCTGGGTTGTAGGGAGGGAAGAAGGGAGGGGACGGGACTTCACGGACGGGACTGCACTCTAGGATATCACTTTTATGGCATCGGATTGGATTGGATTGGAAAGAAAGGAATTCATCTTATTATTTCTCTCTCTCTCTCCCTCTCTCGCTCTTGAAAGGCTGCATCTAATCTCCTTACAGACGCTTTGATCAACAACTTCCGGAACTCGAGGACGACTTCGTGAGGGATAACCTCTAAAGTTTCCACATCTGGGGGTCTGGCCGGGAAAAATCTTTTGTCAAAGTCTCTCGAAGGTACTCACGGATGCTACCAACAGCCGCTTCTCTTCCTTCCTCCTCCAACGGCTTCTGCGCTACTCCATGGATTTACCCGCATATTAGACTCAACATTGCGGAGGTGGAGCGATTCATCTCACTTTATGAAACAATCGCGGACTCTGAAGGCGTTTTGGATTTTAAGAAGGTGCGCCATGTCGTCCTGTTCATCAAGGACGCGGAAGCGCGTCGGGAAGTGGAGGAGATGGGAGGATACCTGAAACTGGATTGGCCGGAACTGAAGGAGGATATGCTGGCAAGATGGGGGAGGCGCGGTTCTCGCTTTCGGAAGGACGATCTCAAGCCATCCGCGGAATTGGACTACAAGGCAGGCGCGCGCGACGGGACCCGGTTGCAAGCAGAAGTGGACTACGCGGAACTGGAGTACTACAGGGAAGAGTATGTTCCGGCCCCACCACCGGCAACCATCTCTTGGGCTAGCAAACTTGCAGAGGTGGCAAGGGGCCTTGAGGCCTATCTGGAGAGTATTCAGTCCCCCAGCACTTCTGCGCCCCGCGTGTACGCAAATGGGGAGGACAACAACCGTTGGCGGGCGGGACAAAGGGACCGGACAGCGGATTCAAACGCGAAATTGGTTTCCCCAGGGGGGGCTAAGAACGTGTTGGGGAAGCGGGATTCGATGGAACCGGTGCGGCCTACTGACAGGAAGCGGGCGAGGACAGCGGAACGGGAAATTGATGCTCCGTGTGGACTGGGAATTGGAAAGTGGCGGACGGATCTTGCAAAGAAGGTACACGCGGCGGCGGAAGAGACGGACCACGCGTTGAAGAATCACGACCCGAGCTGGACCTCTTTGGTGGCAGGGAGCGCGCATTTGGAAAGGGCAGTGGCAGCAATGGAAAGGACGGGCGCGGAATGGACAGACGGTGGGGCGGAGCGGAAGGGTCAAGTGGTCACGCGCGGTCTGGCGAGCAGGGAGCGGTCAGAAATCTCCGGAGGGGAGAACAAGGCCGCAAGAAGGGCAAAGGGCAAAGTATTTTGTGTGGACGGGGTGAAGAAGAAGAGAGCTGGGATTGAAAGGGTTTCAAAGCCTCTTTCCTCCTCCACGGCGGGTTGTTGTAAGGACGTCTGGGGGTGTTTGCTTTTGTTTGGGTTTTGCGCGCGGATGGGCTCAAATTTCAAAGGATGCAGGAGGGTCTTGGCGGCGGGAGGTGCACCTAGGCGGTCTGGGACAACAATTTGCAAACAAGGTCCCTGCGGGATTGGTTGAGGCAACGCTCCGCGGATCTGGCGATGGGTGGGGCGCGGTTGGCTGAGGACAGCGGCAAAGTTGGGGGGGAGCTAGCGCGGGGTGGAAGGTTGGAGTTGGGACGCAGGACGCGGGCTCAAAAAAAAAAAAAAAAAAAAAAAAAAAAAAAAAAAAAAAAAAAAAAAAAAAAAAAAAAAAAATCTCTTGTTCCTTCTTATCTATTCATTCTTCCTTTTCTGTCTCCCCATGTACTATTGCGGATACTCTCACTGGCGCGGATTTCTCACCTTCAGACTCTCACTGGCGCGGATTTCTCACCTTCAGACTCTCACTGGCGCGGATTTCTCACCTTTTCCGACTTCTCACTGGCGCTGATCTTCTCTCTGCAAGGCGCGGATATTGCGCGCGGTCCTTATTCTTTCTCAGGGACTCACAAGCCCAAAGCCTACTCAATCACGCACAACGTATGCCTTTTTTTTTGTGTATAGGCGCTAAATACAAAGGAGAAAGGATAACTACGGAAGGTGAGATGGTGGGAGATCTCTGGGGACAGAACTCAAGTTGGGGGGGGGATGTGGTGCTCTTTTATGGACGCAAGTCAGGAAAGGGCTGCAGGCGGCGCGCTCAGCAATGGGAAGGGCCTTGTCGCAGCTAGCCGCGCTGCGGGCTCAGCAGCAGTCAGGTAGGCCCAGCAGCGGTTGGGTTGGGCTCTGCACCTGGAGACGGGAGACGGCGGATTGCGCGGACCAGAAAGCTTGCGCGGATTGGAAAGATGCGCGGATCGGAAGTCTTGCGCGGATCGGAAGGCTTGCGCGGATCAGAAGGCTTGCGCGGATTGGAAAGCTTGCGCGGATCGGAAGGCTTGCGCGGATCAGAAAGCTTGCGCGGATCGGAAGGCTTGCGCGGATCAGAAGGCTTGCGCGGATTGGAAAGCTTGCGCGGATCAGAAGGCTTGCGTGGATTGGAAAGCTTGCTTGGGTCGGAAGGCTTGCGTGGATTGGAAAGCTTACGCGGATCGGACGGCTCGCGCGGACCAGGCGGACCGCGCATTGCAAGACGCGCGGATTGGGTCACGCGGGTACGCGGATACCTGGAACGGGTAGATGGGCGGACGGGCGCGGGCAGGCAAGCTGGGCGTACGTTGATATTGAGGGGCACGGGTTATGGGGCAAGGGATGGAGGGGTAGGATTGGGCTAGGGTTCTGTGCTTAGGGGTTGTATTTCATCATTCTTGCTTACTTGTGGTTGTACTTAGGTTAGGGTTGAGAGGGAGGACTTAAATACTTTGCTCTCAACTCTGGGTTGTAGGGAGGGAAGAAGGGAGGGGACGGGACTTCACGGACGGGACTGCACTCTAGGATATCACTTTTATGGCATCGGATTGGATTGGATTGGAAAGAAAGGAATTCATCTTATTATTTCTCTCTCTCTCTCCCTCTCTCGCTCTTGAAAGGCTGCATCTAATCTCCTTACAGACGCTTTGATCAATAACTTCCGGAACTCGAGGACGACTTTGTGAGGGATAACCTCTAAAGTTTCCACAACGCACTGTTTGTTAGTACACATCTACGTCTAATTAAGCCATCATTACTGTACAGTTTGCAATTGGACTAGTCCCTACCCTGCATACACTATTACTTCTCACTTGTATTACCTTCAACATCATTTGCTCCTGTCTCAATTCATCATGCATTTGTACACTCAGATTCTATTGTCTCTCAATTACGCCATGACCTTGGATATGATTGTACTATTGCTCTATTTCCTATCCCATTCCTTTCACTCATTTGCCTCACCACCTTCAACTGTAGTTGGCTCCCCATCAGGTTGTATCTAGTCACTTTGGATTACCTTATAAGGGCTACCCCCTTGCCTGATGATTGTCTCCTCAGTTAGTTAATTTCATACGTTCTCACATTTTACTACAACCCAGTTATCACATTGGACTTGGGTTGAGTTTCCCTCCTTGGAACACACTCCATTCCTCTCGCCGTTTGTCACGTGGCATCACCAAGTTTGCACTTTGCAACTGATTCTTGCTACTCACACTTGCCCTTGCACTCAGCATTCCTCTGCGCTCACAATCATCTAAGAATTGCCCTATAGTACATGGGGTGGTTGTGTGACAGTGTGGTGCAGGACTATGTAAAAGACTAAATATCTGCCAATATACTGCTTAATTCCAGTAATTATTCTTATCTTTCTTTGCTATCCTTATCCAAAATCCACAATTCTGCTACTGGATCAGCAAAATCCTCCTTTATGGGTTCTTCAAATATTTATCAGAAAATACTCTGCAATTCTTAACAAAATAGACTTCTCCACACATCTATCCTTAGTGATAAATTTTCTAAGATTCCACTTCCATAAGTCAGCTATTTGGTGAATCCTAAAGTGTTTTTGTGAGTAACCTCCTTACATGATGCTGTAACCATGGCCTTATCTATAAAACCCTCAAAAATAAGAAGAACACAGAATAAATTAACAGGAGACTCCCTCTGCACTACCCTCCCCCCTTATGCACCTCTGCAATAAAATGATCCCTGTCATGATCTGCCTAGCCCCAGTCAGTCTGCATTCATAATCATGAAATTTTTTTGCAATCTCCAATTTTTCTACTAGCCAATCCACCCCAACATGCCTACCTTAGAGGATCACTGGAAATCCTCCTTGGAAGACCCCCTTCAATATCTGCATGTTGTGTCCTTAAATTTTTCAAGCTATTGTCCCAAAAATCACCTTCCCAATCCACAATCCATTGCACAACCCATAGTTGGTAATCAGACATCTACTTGATAGTTTTCCAATCTCTTGTTTGGCCATAAATGTCCTCCACTCATCCTAAATACATAATTTTGCACAAAGCACCAGCTCTTCACCAACTAAGGTGATTTTTGCCTGTGATATTTAAAAAATGTGGGTTACCATTTGTGAAACATGGCCAAACTTTGCCTCCTTGTGCAGAAACATTCTTCAGAAACCCCCAATTGCATTCCAGAACCCCCTTTGAAAAGTAAATATTGCTTTTCACATGCCATATCAGGTCACAGTTGGGCTCAGGACCTCTGATCATTGGGCTGCAGGACCACATCCACCCACTGGTTCAAGTCTGAGCCTATGTCTGTAAATAACCACCACATTGGGAAAAAACTGAATTCTTTTATGAGTCCAAAGTTACATAGGCCATGCTGCAAGTGATGGATTTGATTTTGGGTTTGATTTTCTGGAGAGGCTAGATGCTGAAGATCATTCCAGTATCAGTTTATGACTATTATCCTACTTCATTTAATTTATACCCTCTATGATCCTCTATCTTGTAGAAATTCATCTTGATCAAGTATGAAGAAGCAATGGCAAATAAGAGATATGATGCTTACCTTGAGGTAAGTGCACATTGGAAAGTTTAAGATCTAGAGGGAAAGGATTTGTGGATGAGCTTGATAAATTTTAATGGGAATACTCATGATCAATTCAATACTCTATGATATTTCCACTTGGAGCTGTCCAAGTCTCCAAATTTTTTGAAGGTTGTGATGAATATTGGATGAAAGCTTGGACTTAGTCTTGCTGGGTTGATTTTATTTGATAAGAGGTGGATGATATCCAGTACAACCACATGCATTTCCCATCATCATTTCAATTGATATACTCATCATCATCTCGGACTCCTTCCTTCTCACCATCAATTATGGGTTTGATGAAATAATTAAATGATTTCAGGTCCAAACTTGTCTGAGATCCTTATACATGAAAAAAGATTATTTATATATTAAATTTCATTGAAATTAATGAACATGAATCAGAGATAAATCATATCTTTAAAATATTTATCCACATGATAATAAAAAGGTGGTGAGACAGAAAAATAATTCCATCAAATAAAAAAATTACATGGTGATTCAAGACAAAACAAAAAAAAAACATGGATAACAAAGGTCATAGATTCATCCCAGATTCCATAATCCACCCATTGAGGTGTTTTAAATCACATAAATTTTCATGATCGACTTTTTATCCATTGTGGAATTTAGAAGAGGACTTCTCCTTTAATGGTTACCAAGTTTGGAAGTTATTGGTCCCTAGCATCTGTAAACCCTGAGTCCAACTGTTCACCCTAAAACTGAGAGATAGAGAGATGAGAGTATAGTCCTTCCAACCTGATGTGATCCAATCTGATCCAATTTCCATCCCGGTTGAGGGTGAGGTTTAAGTAGCCTTCCCCTCAACCCTAACCTAGGTTCAACCGCAAGTAAACAAGAATACTGAAATACAACCCCTAAGTACAGAAACCTAGCCCAACTCTATCCTTCCATTGCCATCCCATGATCCATATCCCATCTGTATTGCCTGCCTGCCATTATGTCCACCCAGTTTGTCCTTCTCATGATTCAACCCTTGCGCCGCGCCCAACTTGGAGCCCCATGCGCATGTCTGTATCCGCCCAACGCGCCATTCCAGATATCCAAGGTAAATCTGCATGATACGTGCAATCCATCCAATCCAATCCAATCCACCCCGCGTCTCCAGATGCCAAGCCCAATTCAACTGCTTCTGATCCCGCAGCACGGCTTGCTGCGGCAAAGCAGCACCCATTGCTGAGCGTGCTGCTACTTCTGAGCGCGCAGCGCGCAGCCCATTCCAACTTGCCTCTAGAAAAGACCATCACATCCCCATCAACTTGAGTTCTGTCCCCAGAGATCCACCACTATCTCACCTACCCCCAGTCATCCCATCCCCTCACCGCACCACTCCACCACACCAAGAGAATACCCTCCACATCCTTTTCTCCAACATGTCCTGCACGTTCTGCAGTTGGAACATCCTCACCTGCCGCATCCTTCCAGGTTGGGGCCCCTGCGTTCCATGCCAAGCCGGCCACCATTGTTGCTCCCTATCCAATGGTATGCCCCGCAACTGTCCTCAAGGTTTTCCGCGCAAGAGGACCCAAAGCAACTCATTTTTGGTCTCAAGCAACGAGGACATTGATACCAATGAATGGACCCCGTCCATCTCACCTTGCGACCAACCGCAATGCGCTGCTCCTCAACCTCCTTTGCGCAAAAGCCATGACTTGGGCTGGACCACCGCAGCGTCAGGACTTCCCCCATTTTGCAGCTTATCAGAATGCCGCTCTTGAGTGGGCCGCGCGGGTATGGATAAAAAAACTGGCAACATACCCGCGGATCTTTAACCAACCAACTGCGCCTCCTCCACCGCCACCGTGTCCTCCCACTCCCCCACAACCTGCTCCTCTGACACCCACTCCTCCGCTGCCATCTCCATCCCTGGTTCCCAGGTTGTCAGCGGAACCCCTGCGCGCACCAAATCCCGTGGTCATCAAGTTGTTGCTGGAACCCGCAGCCGCTCCTACTCCCAAGATTCCGGGAATCCTCCTTATTCCGGCACTTCCGCTTGCAAGGTTTGATGCAGACAAACTACTCCAAGGCTTCCTTGCAGTTCCCCACGCTTGTACCACTGGTGCGCAACTCAAACTCCTAGAGGCCTTCCAAAACCTGGCTGTGGAGGCTTGGGTGGATGCAGAGGAGGTGATGAGGACTAATCCAACCTAGATGGAGTTTCCCCCTTTCCTTTCTTTCTAAGTTGTATCTATTCCCGCGCCTATCTTGCAAAGAGAATGGAATTTTTCTGCGCCAACCTAAGTAGCCTTTGGGCTTGTGAGGAACTTGAGAGAAATAAGAACCTGCGCGCAAGATGCACGCTTTGAGAGCAATCTGCAAGAGTGAGAAAAATCTGCACCAAATGAGAGTAATTGGAAGAGTGAGAAAAATCCGCGCCAAATGAGAGTAATTGCAAGAGTGAGAAAATCTGCGCCAAATGAGAGTATCCGCTGAAGGCACCTGGGCCACCCCAGAAAAACTGCCTCACAGTTACCTGTACCCATCTACAGAACAGAGAGAGCACAAAGAAACCCCGCAGAACGTGCATATCCTTGAGAGAGAGGAAGAGAAAAAGAATATCCACCCCAACCATCTATACCTTCTGTTTATAAGATAACCAAAGAAAACCTGAAAAGAGAGAGACTTTTTTTTCAGCATCAACCCATTGCCAAGCCTGGGCCTTGCTCTTTGAAACACCTCTGTTTTGAAACACGCGCTTTCCTAGTTCCTTGGATCATCCATTGGAAATTACTCTTTTCCCAAATGAGGGGCTTGTCCTTGCACCTACAAACCCAGCTTTACGCCATGCCCATACCTAAAAGAAACTCATAACCTAGCTAGTAATAATCCCAAAAAGCCAATCCAGAGAGATGGAAATAATAAAACAAAAATTCTGGGGTGTCTATTTGTTCCGGCTGTGAACCGGCTAGAGCACCCCTCACCAAATCAAATCATATCCCATATTCATCCATTGTTCCCCCCCCACCTTGGCTGCTGTCCCCAGCAGTCTGCAGTTGTTTGCTCCGCCAGACGCAAAGCGCATGCGGGGGCTCATCCTTGGACAAAGGATCCACATCCTTTTCAGTGTTTGCGCAAATTCCCAGACAAATTGGCAAATCCCCAGAGCGTTCATAAGTTTTTCTCCTCCGTAATCCATCTTTGGGCCTTTGATGCCTGTGTTGTTGATGAAAATCTGCACCCCCTCCAGAAGATTGTCCTTTGGAATCCAGGTCATCTGCACTTGGTAAACCGCAACCAAGTTAGTTGCACCTTGTGGCAGCCACTTCAGTTGCATCCTTCCCAATCCAGTTTCAAAGGCAGTCATTGGCCGCAAACTCCAACCAAGTTTGCGCTGATCATATCCGCCCATCACATCCACCAACCTGTAGAACACACGCCCTGCCATAGATTCCAAAAACTTGTCCATTTTCTGTGGAATTCAGAAGAAGACTTTGCCTTTAATGGTTCCCAAGTTCAGGATTTATTGATTCCTTGCATCTGTAAACCCTGAGTGCAACTGAGAGATAGAGAATTTAGAGTAAAGATCCTTCCAAAACCTATGATGATCCCATGTCTGATGCTCCCTCCTCCATCCAGGTTGAGGGTGTGGTTTAAGTAGCCGCCCACCTCAACCCTAACCTAAGTAGAACCAGAAAAAAGCAAGAATAATGAAATACAACCCCTAAGCACAGAATCCTAGCCCCAACCCTATCCTCCCCATCCCATAATCCACATCCCATACCCCATATCCATCTGCATTTCCCGCCTACCATTAAGTCCACCCGGTTTGTCCTTCTCATGAATCGGCCCTTGCGCCGCGCCCAACTTGGAGCCCCCCGCGCATTTCCTCACCTTTCCAGATATTGGAGATATATCTGCGCAATCCAATCCGCATCTTGCAATGCGCAATCCACACATGATCCGTCCAATCCAATTCAATCCATCCCGCATCTCCAGATTCTGAGCCCAATTTTATTGCTGCTGAGCCTGCAGCACGGCTTGCTGCAGCAAAGCCACACCCATTTCTGAGCGCACTACCCCTGCTGAGAGCGCAGCCCGCAGTCAATTCTGACTTGTGTCTATAAAAGACCACCACAGCGCGGAGGTTGTGCCGTGTCTTGGATTGTAAACAAATTAAGCCGCTGCAAATCATGAAAAATCCATAATGACTTCTCATCCTGCTTAACCACCACAAATATCAGACTCAATTAACTTGAAGCCAATTGCTTTTAAAGGCCCGTCCCTACATGCTTGCGCACCAGATCCAAAAAGGGCCCCCAAACCGCCCGTGGAATTGGAATTGGCTTGATCTTCCAAGGCTCATGCGGAACCGTTGGAATCACATAAGGGTCTCCTATCTTGCTCTTTGACAGTCCCCGCTCTTCAAATCTGAACGCAAGCGCTCTTTCCCAGAGGACGAGTACCAAATTCAGCAAGTCCCGTTCCTCCATGCTTAAACAACCCAGCAGTCCAAAGTTAAGGGCCGCAACCGGCTCATCCGTAATCCGCTCTGGCCGCATCACCCATTCCAACACCTTCAGCAGAGATTCCCATGGGATTGGTTGCAGTGGTCCATTCAGATCCTGCAGAATTGCTTTGTTCCTGGGACAGACCTTCTGCAAAACCCGCTCATACTTTTCAACATTGCACTGCGCCATCCGCTGTGGTGTCGTATTTATAACCCCGGATTGAGAGCTGCGTCGCGGGCTGCGCTCTCAGAAGTTGGGTAGGTCAGGCTCAGCATCTGGCGTGCGCGCGGTCTCAGCAGTGCCTGCTGCGGGCTCAGCAGCAGTCGTGGCGGGCTCAGCAGTAGGGGCTGCGGGGCTCAGCACCAGGTATGGGTTGGGCCTACCTCAGGCGGCGCCGGACCGCGACCCGCCTGGAAGAAGCGGACCAAGTGATGGAGCCAGCCCGACCAAGCTTGCGGGTGGCTAGTCCGGAAGGCAAGGGCGGGGCAATCATGGGCTATACGCGCTGGGGAGGCCCACGCGGGCATAAGCGTGGGCCAACCCGCGGATTGCGGGATTGGCAGACGGCGCAGACGGAAACGCGGGGGGCTCCAAGTAGGGCGCGGCGGAGGGCCGCGCCATGAGAAGGAAGAACCGGGCTACGTTAATACCGAAGGGCGCGGGTGATGGCAAGGGATGGAGGGATAGGGTTGGGCTAGGGTTCTGCGGCTTAGGGTTGTATATTTCATCACTTGTTCTTGTTGTTTGTGGTTGTACTTAGGCTAGGGTTGAGGGGGGTGGACTTAAGACCTCACCCTCAACTCCGGGTTGGGGAGGATCATCATCTTACGGATTGGGGAAGGAAGGAATTTCATCATATCATCACTCTCTCTTTTTAAAAACTCATTGCGCCCAATCATCTCATAGACGCTAGACCAATAATTTCCCAAACTCAGGACAACTTGCGAAGGTAACACTTCTTAAGTTTCCACACCGCACGCATTGGTTGCCATCAGTCCTAGTCAAAAAAAAATGGCGGCTTTTGCCTTTGCTCACAAGTGTGGCACAATGATAGTGTTTTTGCAAAGTACCTCCCGGCAATACATACTGAAGAAGGGGAATTACTTCCAGAAGCCACGCGTCCCGCCCTTCCTCCCTACTTCCCACCTGCTCCTTGCTAGTCAACAGCCCACACAAAACCAGAGCTTGCCCCGTGCGGTTAACTTTGCCAAATAATCAAAATCCACCTCCAGCCTACCCTTGTGGACCAACTCTGTGACGGGGTTCTCCTGCTCTTCCCTTGCTGAATCCCGTGTCCACTTCCCCAACCCTTGATTGCAGATTTTGGTTTTGAATTGCTCCCCGGACAAATATTCCACCATCAATGCTTCCGTCCCCTCCTCTGTATCAAATTGCATTTGCGCTTGGGACCCAAACATGAATGGCTGCCCTAAAATAGCCTCTCTGCAATCAACCAATAGAAAAGAAAGTGGTTTATGGACCCTTGCAACCTCAACCTCTTCCTCCTCCACAACCCCATCCATGCAACATGCCCCACCATTAAGGGGGCATTTCCGCCAAACCAATCCCAATTCATTAACCAATCTACACGGAAGAAGGTTCACCATGGAACCGCTATCCACCAGCCCCCATACCTTCCTTCCAGAACTCCTCATTGGAACCTAAGCCAGAGGAGTTGAAACCAATTTCATCCCCGCTAGTTTGCGCTCCACATAATCCCAAGCCACGTTCACCCACTGTACCATTGGAGGAATCATATTGTGTCCGCAATCCTTCAGCACTTGAACCATCTTGTCCACTACCACCGGCAACACCACCCCCAACTCCTTCAAGGTCAGGGGAATAGTTTTTCATTCTCCATCACTCTGCACAAAAACTCCTCCTCATTGGAACCTAAGCCAGAGGAGTTGAAACCAATTTCATCCCCGCTAGTTTGCGCTCCACATAATCCCAAGCCACGTTCACCCACTGTACCATTGGAGGAATCATATTGTGTCCGCAATCCTTCAGCACTTGAACCATCTTGTCCACTACCACCGGCAACACCACCCCCAACTCCTTCAAGGTCAGGGGAATAGTTTTTCATTCTCCATCACTCTGCACAAAAACTCCACCGCCTTCTTCTTCCCTACTGGATTCACTGGCTGCCCTCTCATTTCCGGAATGCATGCAACTGGCTTAGCAGCTACTGGCAGTACCCGCTCTTTAGCATCCACATCCATCCTTTCCACCGTTGCTGGCTCCTCCATCACTAGTACCCTCACTTCCGCTTCCACACGTGGTGGTTTCCATACCCCGGGACCAGTGACAATACCAAGCAAAGCTCAAGAAGTTACCCCCAATTCCTGACCTTGTGCGTGAACTTGCTCCATGAAGGTTGGATTCCCAGGTTCAGTGAAGATCTGCTTTCCCATTGGGAACATGAATCCCATTCCCACTGGTCAAACCAATCCCGCCTTGAGGTCCCTTGTCATGTCATTGCACTCCAACTGCCAATTCCCCTTGTCCCCACAGTAATTGCATCACCGCAACAAGGGCGGATTTGACGGCAGAAGCAGTCCCCCAAAGTGAGGAGGGGGATTGCGCGTTTGACTCAGGAAGGACCCTAAATCCTTCATCAATTCCGTCATCTTGCTAATCTCTGGGCTTTTTGTTGGTGGTGTTGCCGGAGCTTGTTCCATATTTGAGGGGCCTACAACCAGAGCCTGCTTTGACGCTGACGGAGGGTGGGAAGTGGACTTCTTTGACCCCTTTGGGAACAACCTTTCTGTGTCCTCCATCAGTTCCTCCAGGTCCAACTTGCTCTCCACCTCCCAACAGATGATCAGGATGTCCGGGAGAAGCGCAATACTCCCATCCAACAACCTCCTTACCAAGTTGTTATTGTACAAGTGCTGCTGCACCCGCGCGCGGAGTTGGGGACCAAGTCCACCCAAAAATGCCCTCTTCATTGTGCCTGTCTGCCCCGCTATCACCTCAGTCTTTGCCAGGTAGCAGTAGATCTGGTTGAACATTGCTACATACTCCCCCAATTGGGCCCGCATCTGGACTCCACCATTTGCGCTTGCTTCCGCCGCGGCTTGCCTGAAGTTGCTCTCCCAAAACCAAGGTTTGCGCCTTCCCCACTGCACCAAGATTTTTGCCTTCAGTTTTTTCCAATTGAGTTCCTTGTATCCTTCCACCTCTTCCACATCCCAAAGCTTCTTTTTGTCTGTAATGAAAAGGAAAAAAAGACAAGCCTTATCCAAAGCCATCCCACCTTCCCGATTGGAAACTCCTTTGTATTGAGCAAGGAATCACTCAAAATCCTCAGTGTTGAACCAAATGTGTGGATAGTCCCGCGGCCTGATGCAAACGGGCTTGTGTTGGCGCCGATGTTGGAGCAAGGGACACCATATCCCGCCCATGATGAAGGTTGCTTGCAAGAAGCCAGAGGAGGAGGAGGAGGAGGAAGAGGAGTATGGGTAACGTTAGACAACCCCAAAACGGTCAATGGGTGGTACTGGGACATTGCGCTTGTTAGTTTTGAGAGACAAGGAACAAAAGGTTATTTCCAGCCCAGACCCCCAGATGCGGAATTCAGAAGAGGACTTCTCCTTTAATGGTTCCCAAGTTTGGAAGTTATTGGTCCCTATTGTGTCAGCCTGCTACTTAGCACAGAGCAACCTGACAAAGCAACAACAATAATAATATTAAAAAAAAAATAAAAAGAACAAAAAAAATAAATAAATAAAATTATTATAAAATGAAGGAGTAGGAAATCCATAAATATTATTTCAGAAATGGATTCTTCACCCAAAAAAGGTAGGGTCACTCACTGACCCCAACCTTGAATTCTTACTCCTTATATTTTTTAATTAATTTAAAAGAAAATGGTAAATGACCACGGCACCAATATGGCACCTTTTGTCCATTTTAATATTTTACATGATATGTCATGTATAGGTTTCACACCTAAATTTCAGTCAAAATCCAGGTGTTGTGTGTAGTTTAGGAGTTACACAGGGAATTGTGTTTTGTCACAATTCCCGCACGCAGCCCCGCGTCCCTACAGCGCTGGACTCCCGCGCGCAGTTTATCCCTCCCGCGCGCAGGTAATCCTGTGAACTAGTCACGCGCGCAGCGGATCAGTCCCCGCGCGCATCTGAATGGACTGATCCCCGCACCTAGCCTGCCGTGATCAGTCTGACAGCCAGGTACCGCTCAGAGGAGCTACAACCTAGTAGGATCTACTCTACACATGTAAAGCTACCACACAAGCGTAGATCATAGTTGAAAAACCTTAAAAGTCAATTAAAATTAGTTATTAACTAATTTTTAGTATTTTTTATTAATCAAATAAAGATCCAGACTCACCACGTCATGAGCTGATCAGAACCTTCAAAGACCACAAAACTACACAAGGAGTGGTCGTAAAAATTATTGAAAATTACATAAAGGATCAGCAAATAATGGAGAAACAATGAACATCCACGTCTGCCCACTTTGGACCAGTACTTACAGTACAAATTGAGGATCAGTGCAGGATCAGCAAAATGATTAATCTGTTGATTAACAGATCCTGCAGCTAAAAAGGAGCTGTTCCTTGACAGATCTAAGGTCAGCAGGCTAACAGCACCTTGAGGACGTGCCAATCTTGCCCTGACTGCCCTTCTAGCCTCAGCCCATGGCTAATACCCCTTCTAGAGGCCCTCAAGCACCCAAAAAGGAATATTAAAACAGGCTCTTTTTGCCCTTTTGTTCCCAAGGATCAATCAGTTATCAGAGATATTATTATTATCAATCAGACATTGTGTCATTGTCAGTCAAGTGCTTATCAAGAATAAAGCAAGTTATTTATGATCTAGTCTGAAGTATTATTATTATTATTTTCTAAATAACTATCAAGAACCAGAAGTTTGAACCAGCCACCAACCCCATCTGTTCTGAAGCTTCTTAGCTGAATCTTTGCAGGATTTCTGTGGATTACTTCCCAAGTAAGTTGTTCCCTTCCTGCTCTGGTTTTGTGTGCTGTTTTGCCCGCCCAAATTAGTGGATAAGGCCTTAGAAGGCACCCATCTTCATTCCAAGGTTATAAACTGCCTAAGGAGGCCCCTTGAGGAGAGGTTGCCAAGTCTGTAAAGACCCCCAGTAGTATATTACTGTGGCCCCTCTTTCTATATTATATTTAAAATATTTATAACCAAAACAATTAAACCTTGCACTTGCTCTTACCATATTATTATTGGAGCTGTAAAAGTGTTTATTCTTTGGAATAATATAGCTCCAAATTCTTTTATCACTCTTTGTAGCTAAAGGACTGCAAGGTTCCTGGTATCAGAGAGCTGACAACTGTGGGTCTGGCCGGGAAGTATCCTTAATAACTAATTGTTTAATTAATTATCTCCTGGACCAGTTATTTATATTTAAAAAACTATATATATATAAGTAGAAATACTTATTATTTTTCTTTATCTTTTGATTTATCCAGTTGATTTAAAAACCAACGGAGAATTGATCAATTATTATTTGAATATTCTTAAACAGAAAAAAGAAGAAAATTTATGTGACTTTGTGCCTGTTGTTATAACTCCTGAACAAGAACAAGAAAGACTTCTTTATTATAAACAACAAATCTTAAAAGAAAAGGAACAAGAGTTAGAAAGAATTATTAATTTTAACTCCTTGTTAAGACAGCACAAAGAGTGGAAAATCTATCAAATAAAGCTTTCTGCTTTTAAGAGACAGAATCCAAATTATAAAAGTGAGCTTTAATCTCCTTTTTATTATTTTTTTTATATAAAAAAATCATAAAAAAACTCGAAAATTATAAAATTATTATAAAAATAAATAAATATATAACTTATATTTTTTTAATATTTTATCCTTTCTAGTGGACTTTGTTTTTGGTGATCTTATTGACCAAGACCTCTTAGAGGACATCCCAGACTGTGAACCCTTGGATTTGTCCCAAGATCTTATTGGAACCCACTCAGATCCCATTGGAATACCCTCCAAGGACAGTACTGACCCCAACAAGGACTTAGTACCTTTAAACCTAGATATAAGTAAGTCATATATTTTTAAAAAAAATATAAAAACCAAAAATTACTCAAAAAAATTATTTTTTTGATTTTTTTTACAAAGTTTTGACAAAGACTTACATAATTTGTAACATGTATCAAATCAGACGCAACACCCGCGCCAGTGGACGAGCCCCGTCCTATGGATCTTTGCCCGGAGGAACCTGTGGGCGCAAGGACGCCAGTCGCAAACGCAATGCGGATTGAACCAGTGATTGCTCCAATCCGTGCAACAATGACTATGACCGCGGCCGCTGACTTGACCAACTCACTGTTGGAGAGCCGTCCCTTGTCCAACGTGATATCCCAGGAGGATACTGTTCCACCTACGCCACCCCAGCCGGACTCCTCCAAGGAGGACAAAATAAAGGTATTGGTGAAAGAACACGTGGGTCATTTGGAACTGTTCAAACAGGCTCAGACCCAGGAAGACCAGCAAGGTATGAGAAAAGCCATATCTTTGGCAAAGAAGACTCAAATAACCCTCCAAAAATTGATTCCCAAGAAAGAAGTAGAAGGCTACGTGCAGAATTGGAATCCTTGGGACCAATTAGCTTCCTTAAGAGGAAACAAAAACAACAGGAAGAAGAGATCTCTAGCCCATCAGAAATTAAAGAATCCCAAAGAGTGGGACAATATAATATCTTTGGCAAGAAAATGGAAGAAAGTGTACCACAATTAGATGTAGAAACTTTCAACTTGTTTTCCATAAATGTTTCTCATAAATTTGATATCATTAGCAAATGTTTTGACAAAGTATATGAACAATTGGATAAAGTAAATAACAATTTTGGTAAAGTCATGCAATCCCAATCCAACTTGACCAAAATCAATGAGTTGTAAGTAAAACAAATAAGAGACAGCATCAGCTTGAGTAAGGGAGAACTAATGAAGTACCTAGAAAACAATACTTCAGCTATCCAAGAAGAAATTCTTCTATATATTGAACAAATCAAAGAAGGTATTAATAAGACAGACCACGCTTCCCCTACTCATATTATTAATAAAATTGATTCATTAAGTAACAAACTTGACCTGGAATTAGGTATGATTAAGAATGATCTCAGAGATCTAAAGGTAAACTTAACTCAACCCATTGCAGACTCTGATGAAATCAGACCTTCCAGGTACCATAGTACTCCCCAATTACCTTTTAGACCAAGACCAATCAGGCATGAATCTTTCAGGCCTAGTCCCACTCCTGAAGTAGAAAAAGCCTTAAAATTACTTCCCCCTATCACTGAGTGGCCTAAATTCTCAGGAGAAGGAGAATATAATCATGTCAGTTTTATTAAGTTTATTGACTATACTCTGGCCTCTTATGAACTTCCTGATAACATAGCTGTAGTAAGACTACCTTGACTGTTTGAAGGAGTAGCCCTTGACTGGTTCATCAATAAGAGAGAAGAGGTAGGATCTTTGTCATGGAACTCGTGGAAAGACCTGATTAAGGAACAATTTGGTACCAGAATTTGGAAAAGAAAAATGATGAAGACTTTCAAGACTTCTTTGTTTGATCCATCCAAGGACAAACCTCACAAATGGTGCCTTGACCAGAAGAGAAGACTAGACTGCTTCTACCCAAATGCTGATAAAGAAGAAGTCAATGAAAGACTCCTCAACCTATGTCCAGGACAACTTAACCATAGCGTAAGATGCAGAATGCCCATGAACTCTGACCTTTCCACTCTCATAGGAGTATTAGAAGAAAATATTGACATGAATGGCTTAGACAAAAGGGTTAACAAACCCAGAGAACCAACTACTAGGAATAGGGAAGAATATAATAACAAGAATAAAGAACCTCTCCCTTCCAACTCAGAAGCCAAGAATACTTTAGAAACCAAAGAAAAGATATGTTGGAATTGAAACCAAACAGGGCATGTAAGACCTGACTGTCCTTTACCCAGGAGGAAGATTAATCTTATTGAAGGGGAAGAAGATGACACTAATCCTGACCCCCAACTAGATGACACTGATGGTTCCATCTCTGAGTGTGACTTAATGATCACTAATCCCATTAATGTCATTGAAGGTAACATAGAATCTTCCCTGGATATTAACCCTGTTAATGAAGATAGCAATTTGCCTCAACGATGGACACCCAACATGAAAATCCAACATGTTTCTGAAGCCAAAACCTTAACCCTTAAACCTTCTATTAGAAAAGGTTACACCTGTGGTAAAACTTGTTATGCTACTGGCTTGATACAAGGTTCTCCTGTAAAATTACTTCTAGACAGTGGAGCCTTCTGCTCCTGTGTTGGAACTGACTATTTAGATAAACAGGATTCTAACTGGAAGAAAAACTTACTACCAGTACCACAAGCTAAGTTCAGCAGCTGTAACTCACCTCTTAATGCTATTGGAGTATGGCCAACAGAAATCATACTTCCCCACTCTAAAGGATCAATCAAGATAAATATTGAATTTGTAGTACTTCAAAATGGAGTATGTGATTATTTTATTGTAGGAAATGATTCTCTTTGCCTGTATGGGATAGATGTCTTCCAGAGTAAAGGGAGATATTTCACTATAGGAGGAGATTGGAACAAGAAGTTCCAAATATGCCATGTCAATGCTAAAGCTACTGATTCCACTTATGAGAGACACTTAGAGACTTTTAACCAGGAATACTTTTCCCAAGCTGCCCTGAATTCCCAGCTTAGTGAAGACCAGAAAAGAGATATTCTCCAAGTATGCTTTGAGAACCAGAATGCTTTTTTCACTAAAGACCATCCCATTGGTAATATTAAAGGTCATGATATGGTCTTAACTTTGACTATTAAGCCTCCTTACCCTCCTAACCTCAGAAGACCAGCTTACCCTTCTAGTCCAAAATCTAGGACTGCTCTAGAAGACCACATCCAAGAACTAGTGTACTTACAAGTCTTAAGGAAAGTAGGGCATAATGAGCAAGTAGACGTAACTACACCTGTGATGATAGCCTGTCACAATGATAAGTCTAGGATGGTTGGAGACTTTAGAATGCTCAACAACTACACCCAAGCTGACTATTATCCTATCCCAAGAATTGACCATGCTCTACATAATCTTTCTAAAGCTAAGTTCATTACTAATATGGACATGTTGAAAGGCTTTCACCAAATACCTATCAGTCCTGATAGTAGGAAATTTATGAGAATCATATGTCATTTAGTCATATATGAGTATCTCAGAATGCCTTTTGGTATTTAAAATGCTCCTTCCAACTTCCAAAGAATGATGGATACAGTCTTAGGAATGTTCATCAGGCAAGGTTGGATGATGGTATACATAGATGATGTTATCATTTATTCAGATGATTGGGATACTCACATGGATAAAGTAAGGCTAGTACTTAAAACCATCTCCACAGTAGGATTAAAAGTATCTATGAAAAAGTGCAACTTTGGATATGGAGAACTTAAAGCTCTAGGACATATTGTTTCTGGACTCACTTTAACTGCTGACCAAAGTAAGATAGCAGCAGTAATGAACAGACCTATGCCCCAGAACAAAACTGAACTCTTATTCTTTATAAGCTTCTGCAGCTACTACAGGAAGTACATACCTAAATTTGCTAACCTCACCAAGTGTTTATATGAGATCTGCAACAACAACACTTTGTTTGAAATGACTCATGAAAGATTGAAGAATTATGAGGAACTCAAAGTAGCTATGACTACTGCCCCAGTGTTGATACAACCAAATTATTCTAAACCTTTAAAATTTTACATAGATGCCATCATTGAAGGATTAGGAGCTGCATTACACCAAGAAGTAATAGAAGAGGATAAACCAGTAGAGAAACCTATACTCTTCATATCTAGACAAGTCAAAGATACTGAGAAGAGATATGGTGCCAGCCAAATGGAATGCCTTGCTCTAGTATGGGCATTAGAAAAACTCCACTATTATTTGGAAGGTACAAATTTTGTGGTGATCACTGATTGCAATTCTGTTAGAACTCTCATGAACATGAAAACTCCTAGCAGGCATATGTTAAGATGGCAGATAGCCATACAACAGTACAGAGGTCAGATGACTATAGTCCACCAAGCTGGAGTTAAACATCAGAATGCTGACAGTCTTAGCAGAAATGCTCTACCAAATGTTACTAGCAATCCTGCTCATGACCCAGAAGATCATGATATATTTCCTATACTAAAAATAACCTGTTTAATCTTGAAGCTCCCATCATAGGAATTCACATATGTGAACTAGATGAATCACTGTTCAGCTCCATCAGAGAAGCATACAACTCTGACCTAAAGACTTTGATTAACATCATAGAAAGTGCTTCACCTCCATCTGAACTCATCAATGTTAATTGAGGAGTTGAAACTTGACAACAGTATTCATATTGGAGGGACTAGAAACAATCTGTCAAGCCAGGAACAAATGAGTTGAGGAATGAAATGAAAGAAGAAATAGAATTGGAAGTAACAACGTCAAAAAGGAGATTGATTGAAATCATACCAGACAGTCAAAGGATTAGACGTTGAGCAGAGAATCAAGTCGAGGTGGATTGAAAGTATTGATTGAGTGACTGGTTGTAGAGTGATTGAGTTGAGGGGTTGAGTGGTTGACGGTGGTTGACTGATTAATGGTGGAGTCGAGTGATTGAGTAATTGATGGCAGTAGAGGGGCTGAGAGTTTGAGGTTGAGAGATAAGAAACAAATAAGAACGGAAAGAATAACAAATAGAAAAAGCAAAGGAGGATGAGAAAAGAATGAAAGACATGAATAAGAATCGGCTCAGAGAATACAAGCAGTGAGTCCAAGATCCCCCCGGGAGTGAGTGCGCAAGTGAAAGGTGAGTTGAGTAGCCATCGGGTGCAATTGGGTGAGCGTGGGGACGCGCGAGTTGCTGCAGACGGGGTTTGATTCAAGGACGCCGCAGGGAGATGCTTAAGTGGAGGATGATTTGACAGAGGATGATTTAACACCCCCCGTGGCTGGTAGGATTTCAAGATATGGAAAGTGAGGATTAATGATCTGAAGGAGCTTAGAGAGCGGACCACGGGGTAGTGCTTTTGTCAGCCCATTGGCTATCATTTGGTCGGAGGGTATTAGCTTTATCTCAAGATTATGCGTGAGTAGTTCCTCTCGAATAGCTTTGGTCTTTATATCAATATGCCGAGTTTTGGAGTTACAGCCAAATTTCTTCAACTTATCATCTAAGCCTTTATTATTGATGTGGTGTATGCTTGGTTGCGTGGGAATTTCCCACATTTCAGACACCAGCCCTCTCATCCAGATAGCCTCAAGGAACGAGTCGACCAACGGATTGAGTTTGGCCTCAGTGGTGGAGTGCGTTACGTTCCGTTGGCAATAACTGCTCCATGCGATGGGAGATCCAAATAGCAGAGTGAGGTGACTGGATTGAGAATGTCTTGTTTTGAGGTCGTCATTCCAAGTGGCCTCGCTGAAACATTGAAGTTGAGTTTCGCGGTGTTTTACCTCGATTACCAAAGATAGTCCCTTAGTGGCTTTAAAATATTTCCAGCAGCGTTTGACTTCATGCCAGTGATTGATGCCGGGTCATTTGCAAAATCGGGCCAGACTTGAAATGGTGTAACTGATGTCTGGTCGAGTTAAACATGGGATATAGTTCATTAAGAAAACGGCTGACCTGTAATTGATGTTCAGCGCCTTGAATTCTTCATGTTCTTCATCTGATGCGGGTCGCAAGTTGAGATTTGAAGTTAGCGGTATAGACAAGGGATGACACTTGGTGAGTTTCAGTTCTTCTAATCCGTGTTCTATGTGATTTGGTTGCGAGAGAAGGATCTTGTCGTCAATCTTGGAGTACTTCATGCCTAGAATGGTGTTAGGGTTGTGAGAAGTAGAGTTTGGGCATTGCTGTAGGAAGTTGTTTTTGAAATTGTTGCCAAGACCGACCAGAATGAGGTCGTCAATGTGAAAGAAGATCATGGACTTGCAACCAGGATTCAGATAGAGACAGGGGTTGGAAGATGATTGATGGAATCCTTGGCTTGAGAGCCAGGATGTGAGGGTGTTGAACCAATTGAGGGGGGCTTGTTTAAGCCCATATAGAGATCTCTTAAGTTGAAGATATTTTGACATTCGCTTTGATCCTTTGGGAGTCTTGATTATTACCAGTTCTTTGAGGGGCGCGTGCAGAAAAGCACCTTTCACGTCAAATTGAGTAATAGGGAGTGAATGATACAAGCCATAAAGTAGAGCGATTCTAAGTGATTCTGCTTTGCCGGTCGGGGAGAAAGTGTCTTGATAGTCAAGTCCATAAACCTGATCAAAACCTTGCACGCACAAACGGCTTTTGTAGACAAGAGGGTCTCCGTGGCAGTTATCTTTAAGTCGATAGACCCAGGTTGTGTTAAGAGGATGAGCTGGCTCAGGACCGTCGTAGTCTTCCCAAACATCCATTTTCTCAATTCCGGTCAATTCCACATCCATTGAATGGTCCCAGTTTTTGCAGTCCTTGCACTTCTTGGCTTGTTTGAACAATTTGGGGACAAAATAGTGATGATATCCGTAACAATCAGGTGGACGGAGCATTGATTGATTGCGTAGAATTCGAGAAGGAGCCAGTTTGTTGGCAACCTCCTGAGACGATGTGATGACCAATCCAGGACACCATGGCAAAAAAAAAAAAAAAAAAAAAAAAAAAAAAAAATATTTTTTTTGGTTTTACCCCTATGGGTACCTTCATTTCCCCCCATCTCTCAACTTCTCCCTGTCCTAGCGGTCTAGGACAGGCCTCTTGCCTGTCTCTCCGCTTTGATCCCCCCCCCTCCTATGTTCAACTCCTACTTGTCGCGCTCGCGGCCCTGACTTTTGGCGACGCGAGCAATCGTCAACCATTGATTCAATCTCCCCACTCCCACCAGTCGTCATTGATCATCCCTTCGAGCCAGTCCTTGCTTTGAATCGCTCAATCTACCCCTTCATCCTCTATCCTTCCCGATACCAATCGTCACTTTCGTCCGATCACCCCTCCCAACCTACCACCACCTCCATTGACGATCAATAACAACAACCAGACCACCACCACCTCATCACCATCTCCACAACAAACTTCATCATTGCCATCATCATCATCATCAGATTCAGATTACGAATCACCTTCATCATCATCATCATCATCACCAGCCCATTGAGCACAATGACCACCTATCAACAATCAAAAGATCTCATCGAGACCTACCTCAGATGATCATCATCCTCCCTCAATCCTAACCAACAAGGATCATCTCAACCTTGCCCATCATCTGATCCGCCCGACAACCGCGAGCTACCACTCGTGGCCGTCGGAACCTTCACCCCGCTGTCGCCGCCGATCAGGCGACGACAGCCGTTGTCAACACCTGCGACCGCTTTCGCGGGTGTCCATCTGGTTGCCCGCGGTCATTCTTGACGCGGGCAACATTTCTTTTTTTCCTCTCATCTCATCTTTTTTTTATGTTTTCATTTTTCCCACACCTATTTGTAGTATCTCTTGTACATAGTATATAGGGCCTCATGTCTATAAAAAGAGGGGCTCTCCCCTGCCTTTTGGCCCAGAAGAGCATCCAATCAGAGCAGACCATCATCATCATCTCATCTGTCTCCCTCATCATCAGTAATCAACTTATCTGTGGGCATCCTTCCCCACTTATCTGAGCAACTTATCCGGGCATATCCATGATTGCCACTTGATCCTTTGAGCCTCCGTACTCAAACTCTGTCCCTTGTGACCTTGATCCTTATCACCAACCAATAGCCTTGCTGGTTGAAGAAGAATTCCTTTTTGAATTCTTGGGTGTGTTATACCACTCTGATCCCTTTTTCCGACCATACTGGTCTTGATCTCTCCTTGATCATCTTTCTGGAGCCAATCACGTTTGATTGAAGAGGTTTTATTAAGCTTAAAACCTGGAGTGTTATACCTCCCTTCTTCTTTAAGGTTGAATTTCGCCACGCTATTCTTGAGTCCCTTGAGAAGTGTTGGGATATTCTTGCTTGAATTCGTTATTGATTTGCTTCTAGAGCTTCATAAACAAATTTCTTTTGTTTTTTTCAGCCTCCCACAGTTATCTGGTACCCTTCAAGCGCTTGATTGGGGAGAGTTGGGCAGGTTCATTGAGAACCTGGAGGTTGGTTGGGATTGAGTTGATCTTTCCTAATCAGCTGCTGATGACCAGAGTTATTAGCTTGTGGGCGTTGTTACTTACAACTGCCTTGTTCCATTGAACTCTGAAAAAACCTTTACTTATTTGTTCAAGTCTTTACCTGCACCATCTTGCCTCAGATAGTGTTGTGTCCATTGCTACCGACAACTCTTATCCTCTTCCCTTACTTTGATTTCTCATCCATAAGGTTCTGGACCTTGATTCCGGTTACATTTAAATATTATTGTAACTCCTAGGAGGGCAGCCTAAACAGCACCTTTCCCCTCCACAGAACTGCCACGGCTTAGCACCGTTTGGAGTCTTACATTTGGTTCCCCGTGCCGGGATCAAACCAGCAACCTTGGGATTTACAGTCCCAAGACATTTAAAATCAACCTTGAAATCCAATCTTTTTTTTTTCTTTCTATTTTTTTCTCTTCTCAAATCCGATCCGTGGAGGCAACTTATCCTAGAAGTAAGTCCTCTCAATTTGTGCACCGCTTGGGCAAGATACTTGTCGTTTTTAGGCAAAACCCTACTCTTGCCACACTGGTGAGCCACTTTGGAAATCTGCTCTTTGGATCCCCTAGGAACTCTGTTATTTGATATGGCATCTTCTGCTACTCCAACCACCCCTGTCCGACCTAAGATGGTAAAGATCAAACCTCAGAACAAGAAATTAGGCTTCAACGGTACAAATGTCAAGCAATTCTTGGACTCCTACAAAATGGCTGCTGAAGTGGATGGAGCTAGTGAATTTGATATGGCTTATCAGTTGCGATTCTTTATCTCTTCTGATGGGTTTATGGAGGTAATCGAGTCTTTCGAGGGATTTGAATCCCATAACTGGACGCTTCTCAGGAAGGCTATTTTGGCATACTGGGGTAAATTAGATGTGGCTAGGTTTACTCTGCAGGATTTGGATGCTCTGGTTTCTCAGTGGATCTCCAATGGTGGTATTTCTTCAGCCTCTGACTATCAGATTTTTAGGAAGTCTTGGGATCCCATTCAAAACTATCTTATCCAAAACAATCACATTGACACAGTGAACGAAATTCGAGCAAAGTTCTTCCAATCTTTTTTGTTTGCTGTGCAGGAAAGGATTAAAGAAGAACTGGTCAAATCTGGATCCATGATTACCACCAGGGATAATCGATTCAAGCTCCCTGTTTTTCTCACCCTTAGGAGTACTGTGGATAAAGTCATGAAAGGTCAAACTGCTCTTACCTTTGAAAAGCCTAGAACTACTGAACCGGTCCATGCTCCTTCTTTTAAAGAGTCAAACAATATTATGATTAAAATGGAGGCAGATTGTAGGCCTAAAGAAGATCCTAATTCCAATCGGGAACCTACTACTATAGATGAAATCACCAAGTTACTTAGAGCCTTTGAGAACAAAATAGATCAAAAGATTTCTTCGCTAGCTACTCCTAAAACTCCTTGTTCTGTCCCCAAATCAACTCTGGTCTGTTACTACTGTCATAGGGAAGGCCATGGAACCGGACGATGCCAAGAACTTCAGAAGGACCTAAAGGAAAAATTGGTAGAGCAGAGGGGAAACAATTACTTCCTCCCTAATGGTGCTCTAATTCCTTTTGACTTGTCTCGTCCTATCCGACATGTGGTGGCCTCTTACCAGCCATCACCCCCTGTGAAAGCATCTCTTGCTTCCCTTGAATTTTGATCATCCTTTGGTACCCTCCAACCTTGGTATCCTCCAGCTATTCCTTCCTCTAGTCTTGCTGGGACTACTTATCAATCTGATCCAGCCAGGAAACAACATGAGGAACCTAAACCTCATAAGGCTCCTTCCTTGCCAACTTCAATCCTTCAAAAACCCGTTAAACATCAATCATCACTTGAGCCTCCTTCCTCTGAAGTAGAAGACATGGAGGTGGAAAAGGAACCACTCATGGAAAGGTTCCCAGATTACCCTGATCCTTCTCCCTCACCTCAACCTTCTAATCCTATCTTAGATTCTGCGTCACCTGAACTTCCTCCCTCCACCCAGCCCAAGGTTTGATTTGAAAGGGGCATCTCCAAGGATCACCCCAATGCTGTGGAGGGAGTATTGAAGAAAATTTCTGATCTCAAAATTCCTGATCTATCTGTGGCTGAACTCCTATCGATCTCTCCATCTGTTGCTGAAGGAATGAAGAAATGGGTCTCTCGTCGACGTGTGGAAATTGGCCCTGAAGAACTCAAAGTCTCCTCTGGCACTTTAATGGAGGACTCTGGTGGAACCAGTCCTTCTTTAGACTCCAACCTTTATTCCTGTCCCCTTGGCTTCCTTCCTTGTTATCTTGGTGACTCAGCTAAAACTGTTTCTCCTCTTGTGGATTCTGGATCTCAGCTTAACTTAATCTTGGATGCTATGGCCTGCAAGCTCAAACTTAGTCCTAGGGTCAGCTTCAACTCTGCAGTGTATGGGATAGGAAATCAAGCTTGTGAACTGGTTGGTATTGCTGAAGATGTACCGGTCAGGATTGGTCAAAATATTGTTGGAACCTGCCACTTTTGGATCACTCATTTGGACAGTCCTATGATCTTGGGACAACCCTTCTTAATGGACTTTGGTGCAACCCTGATGTTTTCTGATCAAGTTGGGGAGAGAATTCTTCTCCCTGATGCTGATGGCAGGAAAATTGAAGTTCCTCTTTGCTCTTTGGATTGTGGTCGTTGGGAAAGAGATTTTCCTGGTCATTCTCCCAAATCATCTTTTAAGGGGAAGCAGAAGGATAACTCTAGTTCCTCTCATTTTTTAGGGGAATAGTTGATCCTACTAATAGTTGTAGTTCTTTTCAGCCTCAGACTGAAACTCAAGGGTCAACTCCCATCCCTCAGGCTTATTTTTCATTCCTTTCATCATTCTCTTCTGAGATCAAGAATATTAAAAAACAAAAACATATCAAAATAGAAAAATCCAAAAATATTTCTTCTCCATCTCCTTCTCTCTCTGGATCTGTTGTGTATTCTTTTCCTTCTACTTTTGAGTCTGATCAATCTTCTCTCAGTTCCGGTTCGAATCTCTGCAATGAGTCTAAACTAGATCCTAATTGCAATTCCGTTTTTGGTGATTTTGGTATGAAGGAATATGGGCTTCAGTGGAGGCAATTTGGGGTACAAGTAAGTCCTCCCAATTGTGCACTGCCAGGGCAATCTTTTACCGTCATTTTTGAAACCCTACCTTGTGCCACACATGTGAGCAACGTATTATCTCCTGGTTCTCCTTTTATGGAAAAGGCACCCTTCAAGGATATTGCAGAACATTGGACTTGGAAGACGTTGGAATTGGACTCAGCTTTTGTAATCAAGTCTCTCGGGTCAACTCTTGGAGGAAACAAGAACTTCTCTCTTTTGCCACTAAGTATAAACCAGTTGCTAAGAAGATCCAACCAGTCAACCAGCCTATGCCTCTCAACCTCAATCCTCCCCTTATGCGTCCTCCTCTATCTCGCGATCCTTACTGTGGTCTTCCTCAATCTCTTACTGGTCCCTTTGTGCCTAATGGAGGGGTCACTGAAGAATGTCTGAAGGTGGTCAACTTTGGTCCAGATGGATGGCTTCTTCCTGATGAGTTAAATTTAATCAAAAATGTCTTATCTCTAAGGGAAAAATCTATTGCTTTCTGTGAAGAAGAGAGAGGTATCTTGCGGGAATCCTATGGCCTCCCTTATATCATCCCTGTAGTTGAACATGATCCTTGGCAAAAGAAAAAGATCCCTATCCCTGCTGCTAAAGTTGACGAATTCATCCAGTTGGTCCGGGAACGAGTTCGAACTGGCCTGTATGAACAATCAACTTCTAGTTACTCCAGCCCCATCTTCTGTGTTCTCAAGAGTAATGGTAAACTTAGAATAGTTCATGATCTTCAACCTCTTAATAAAGTTACTATTAAAGACTCTGGTATCCCTCCTGCTACTGAAGAATTTGTTGAATCCTTCGCGGGGAGAGCTTGCTATGGTCTAGGGGATATTATGGGTGGCTATGACGAACAATCCTTACATCCTATTTCTCGTCCTCTCACTACTTTCAATACTCCTCTTGGTTGATTTCAACTTACTAGATTTCCTCAAGGAGCCACCAACTTGTTTGCAGTCTATCAGGCTCAGATGATGTGGATCCTTCGGGATGAAATCCCTGATCATGCTGGTATCTTTATTGACAATGGAGGAATTAAAGGTCCAGTATCTGACTATGATAATGAGCTCTTACCTTGGCATTCAGGAATTTGTTGTTTTATCTGGGAATATGCTACTACCTTGGAGAGGATTCTGTTTTGAATTGAGGAATCTGGCCTTACTGTCTCTGGATCCAAACTGGCGGCTTGTGTTCCTTCTCTGGAAATTGTTGGTCATGTGGTCTGCAATGAAGGAAGAAGGATGGCACCAGCCAAAGTCAACAAGATCATCTCTTGGCCTACCCCAATCAATCCAACTGAAGTTAGGGGCTTTCTAGGTGTTGTCACTTATGTTAGAATCTTCATCCCATCTTTATCCAAAATCTGTGCACCCTTGCGTCGTCTAACAAGAAAAGATGCTGAATGGATTTGGACCCAAGATTGTGAATGTGCTTTCCAGCTACTCAAAAGGATAGTTGGTAAAGACATAGTTTTGAAAAAGATCTCTTATGGACCTGGAGCTGGCAAGATCAAGCTGGCTGTTGATTCTAGTTATCAATCTGTTGGGGCCGTCCTTACGCAGGAAGATGAAAATGGTTGGGACCGTCCTGCTCTTTATGAATCTTTGTTGTTTTCAGATGTAGAATCTAGATACTCCCAGCCCAAACTGGAACTCTGTGGTGTGGCTCGAATGATGAAGAAACTTCAAACCGTTCTCTGCGGCCAACATTTCGAATTGCAAGTTGATGCTTGATCCATCATTGAAATGATCAACGCTCCCAGTCTTCCCAATTCTCCTATGACTCGTTGGGTGGCCTTTATCCAGCTTTTCTCTTTTGATATTGTTTACAGGCCGGGGAAATCTTTCACCATGCCTGACGGTTTATCTCAACAACCTCTTGGGGACAACAAATCTGATGTCGGAACCAATTTCAATGAAGAGGAACCTTTAATCCAACCTATTTTCTCTTTTTCTTCTCAAAATTATTCTGGCTTTCAACAAGGCTTCTGGCTTAAATTAGAGAAGTACCTTTCAACTCTTCAAAAACCTCCTGATCTCTCTGCTAAGGAATTTTGATCTCTTAAACAAAAGTCTTCTAATTTTTTCTTTCAAGGCTCTAGACTTATGAAGAGAGGCAATCCTTGTGCTCTTATTGTTGTTACTATTCCCTCTAAACAAGATTCTATCCTTGAAAGTCTCCATGAAGGCCTTGGTCATTGTGGGGAAACCAAAACTTATCAACGACTATCCGAACAATTCTGGTGGCCATCTTTGAAGAAATCTGTCTCCCAATGGTGCAAGAGTTGTGAAGTTTGTCAAAAACGTGATCTTAGGCACCCAGCTGAAATTCTTTATCCTACTGGGGAGTCCACTGTCTTTGGAAGGATTGCTATGGATGTGGTTCATATTAAGGCAGGTGGTGCTAAGTACCTCATTGTGGCTAGAGATGATTTTTACGGATGGGTTGAAGCAAAATTTCTTAAGAACCTTAGCTCTGAATCAGTGGCAGCTTTCCTCTACAAGACCTGGACAATGCGTTACGGCCTGGCTCGATCTTACTCTACTGATGGTGGCTCTGAATTTGGGGGCAAGCTTGCTGAAATGATCCAATTCCTTCCTGGACAACATAGAGTTACTACTCCTTATTATCCTGAAGGCCAAGGCATGGTGGAAAGAGGCCATGCCCCTTTGAAGGCTGCACTTGTTAAACTGGCTGGTGAAAGTGGCAAGAATTGTTGCAAATTCCTTCCTCTTGTTCTCTTTTCTGATCAAATTTCAACCAAAAGGACTACTGGCTACTCACCTTATGAAATCATCTTTGGTCAAAGAGCAGTCCTTCCTTTGGATCTGGAAATGGAATCTTTCTTGGGTATTTCTTGGGAAGAGGTGTCCTCAACCACTGATCTGTTAGTTGCTAGATCCAAGCAACTGGAGCAAAGTGAAGACGTTCGTGAAGGAGCTTATCAAAAGATGATGGAGTCTAGAGCAAAATCCGTCCAGTATTGGGAGGACAAGCACTCTAATCGAGTCAGGGAGCCCTTGAACCCTGGTGACCTAGTTTTAGCTTATAATCAATCTTTGGAGACCCAGTGGGGCAAGCTTTCCTCTAATCGTTGGAATGGCCCTTATTGAGTGGTTCATCAAGTTAGAGGTGGATCTTATGTTTTGGAGGAGCTGGATGGTACTCGGTTGGCCAGAAGGTTCTCTGCTGATCAAGTCAAGAAGTTTCATCGTTGTGGGGGCAACTTATCTCAGAAGTAAGTCCTCCCAATTGTGCACCACCAGGGTCATTTGCTGCGTTTTTGTTGTAAAACTCTACTGTATGCCACATATGTGAGCACCTGGGACGCCCTCCTTGTTCTATTCCTGCCGCTTCTAGGGCTCATTTGGAAGAATCGAGATATTTTCCTCAACTCTTCAATTGCTCTCAAGATCAAGAAATGGCCAATCTTTGCTTCAATTTCTTTGTTCCCTGCTTTTTTTTTTAATCCCTTCAAATTTTAGATGCAGACTAGGGACATTCTGTAAGTTGGGGAGAGATGTGGTGACCAATCTGGGACACCGTGGCAAAAAAAAAAAACAAAAAAAAAAAAATATTTTTTTTGGTTGTACCCCTATGGGTACCTTCATTTCCCCCCATCTCTCAACTTCTCCCTGTCCTAGCGGTCTAGGACAGGCCTCTTGCCTGTCTCTCCGCTTCGATCCCCCCCCTCCTATGTTCAACTCCTACTTGTTGCGCTCGCGGCCCTGACTTTTGGCGACGCAAGCAATTGTCAACCATTGATTCGATCTCCCCACTCCCACCAGTTGTCATTGATCATCCCTTCGAGCCAGTCCTTGCTTTGAATCGCTCAATCTACCCCTTCATCCTCTATCCTTCCCAATACCAATCGTCACTTTTGTCCGATCACCCCTCCCAACCTACCACCACCTCCATCGACAATCAACAACAACAACCAGACCACCACCACCTCATCACCATCTCCACAACAAACTTCATCATCGCCATCATCATCATCATCAGATTCAGATTACAAATCACCTTCATCATCATCATCATCACCAGCCGATCGAGCACAACGACCACCTATCGACAATCAAAAGATCTCATTGAGACCTATCTCAGATGATCATCATCCTCCCTCAATCCTAACCAACAAGGATCATCTCAACCTTGCCCATCATCTGATCCGCCCAACAACCGCGAGCTACCGCTCGTGGCCGTCGGAACCTTCACCCCGCTGTCGCCGCCGATCAGGCAACGACAGCCGTTGTCGACACCCGCGACCGCTGTCGCGGGTGTCCATCTGGTTGCCCGCGGGCAACATTTCTTTTTTTCCTCTCATCTCATTCTTTTTTTATGTTTTCATTTTTCCCGCACCTATTTGTAGTATCTCTTGTACATAGTATACAGGGCCTCATGTCTATAAAAAGAGGGGCTCTCCCCTGCCTTTTGGCCCAGCAGAGCATCCAATCAGAGCAGACCATCATCATCATCTCATCTGTCTCCCTCATCATCAGTAATCAACTTATCCATGGGCATCCTTCCCCACTTATCTGAGCAACTTATCCGGGCATATCCATGATTGCCACTTGATCCTTTGAGCCTCCGTACTCAAACTCTGTCCCTTGTGACCTTGATCCTTATCACCAACCAATAGCCTTGCTGGTTGAAGAAGAAATCCTGTCTGAATTCTTGGGTGTGTTATACCACTCTGATACCTTTTTCCGACCATACTGGTCTTGATCTCTCCTTGATCATCTTTCTGGAGCCAATCACGTTTGATTGAAGAGGTTTTATTAAGCTTAAAACCTGGAGTGTTATACCTCCCTTCTTCTTTAAGGTTGAATTTCGCCACGCTATTCTTGAGTCCCTTGAGAAGTGTTGGGATATTCTTGCTTGAATTCGTTATTGATTTGCTTCTAGAGCTTCATAAACAAATTGCTTTTGTTTTTTTCAGCCTCCCACAGTTATCTGGTACCCTTCAAGCGCTTAATTGCGGAGAGTTGGGCAGGTTCATTGAGAACCTGGAGGTTGGTTGGGATTGAGTGGATCTTTCCTAATCAGCTGCTGACAACCAGAGTTATTAGCTTGTGGGCGTTGTTACTTACAACTGCCTGTTCCATTGAACTCTGAACAAACCTTGACTTATTTGTTCAAGTCTTTACCTGCACCATCTTGCCTCAGATAGTGTTGTTTCCATTGCTACCGACAACTCTTATCCTCTTCCCTTACTTTGATTTCTCATCCATAAGGTTCTGGACCTTGATTCTGGTTACATTTAAATATTATTGTAACTCCTAGGAGGGCAGCCTAAACAGCACCTTTCCCCTCCACAGAACTGCCACGGCTTAGCACCGTTTGGAGTCTTACAACAATTGAGAGGATTGGTCATCTGTAGATTCAGCAGTTTTGATTGGTTGCGCAAGGTGGTCGGTGAGTTGAGGGTCAGGGGTAATTGTTGGAGAGTTTCTGGAAGTCGGTTTGTGATGCAGAATGGGGAAATCAATGTCAAGAGAAGGAATGTTTTTGCGAGGACTTTCAGTCGTGGAAGAATTGGGAAAAGATTTGATGATCTTGATGTGTTTCGAAGAGATAATTGAGTAGTCTGGCTTGAGGATGCGATAAGAAAGTGGTCAGGGTTGAAGCCGACTAGGGTTCCCTCTAGCCCTCAATTGTTGAATTTGTTCCCGCAAGGAATCTTTAAGTCTAAGTATGCTACCCTGGAACCGAGAGGATGAAAATACTCCAAGGGCAGAGTTTTGGACGTAAACATTTCATAGGGTGATTTTTTGTTCGGGCGTTTGGGAATTTGATTCAACATGAGGGTAGAGGCCTTGGAGACTTCAGCCCAAAAGGCGAGAGGAAGTTTTGAAGACCAGAGGATTGTTCTAATGGATTCGGCAATTGTTCAATTGGCACATTCCACCCTTTCATTGTGTTCATGATGGTATGGTTCAGTTGTGATGTGTTGAATGGAATTGTCTTGAAAGAAGGATTGTAGTTCTTGGGAGATGAATTCTCCTCCCCCATCAGAACAGATGGTAGCGGGGAAACATCCTTGTTTCTGTTTCTCAAACCTAAGAATGGATTGAATTTGGGAACAGGCGTCAGATTTGGAACGAAGAGGAATGGCTGATAGATATCCAGAGTGGCTGTCAACGATGGTCATTATGTACCTCATCCCATTGCGGGATTCCGGATTGATTGGTCCCATTAGATCTATGTGAAGCTTCTCGAATGGCTTGGAAGCCACGTTGGCTTTGGAATTGAAAGGCGTTTTTGCGATCTTTGAGAATACGCAGTCGGGACATTGAAAGTCTTCCATTAGAGAATGTGGAATTTCGGGTTTTAAGTTTTTCAATTGGTATGGGCTGGCGTGACCAAGCGATTGGTGAAGATAGAGTAGTTTATCGAGGTCAAAGGCTTTTCGAGTTAGGTAGCTGATCCTGGAGTTGTTTCAAATGGAGTGAGGACGATTGAGAGCGAAGAGATTGTCGCGAATGAAGCCTTCAAATGCAATAGTTCTGTTATGAAGAACCTTGAATTAATTGCCGCTAGGGGAAACCAAACAGTGTTTTTTGGAAACTAAAACTCCGGGGCTGATGAGGTTGATTACAAGGTCTGGTACGTAAAGACAATCAGAGAGTCAAATGTGAGAATTTCGCCAGGTGAGGACCACTTTGCCTTTTCCTTTAATTGGAAGATTAGCTCCCTCTTTTCCAGTGCTAATGTTTTCACCGTCACATTCTTGCAGGGAGGAGAAGTAGTGAGAGGAATTGAACATGTGGCATGAGGCCCCAGAGTCAAGGACAATTCGATGATTGGCGTTTACTTTGCTGATCCAGGTGGTCAGAAGGGCGTGATAATGAGCTATTTTGTTCCCTTTGGGTTTCCTCTGAGCTCTCCACTTTGCCTGTGCTTCCTTCCACCAGTCTGGGGCTAAATGTTTGTGCTTGTGCCAACATCTATCCTCTGGGTGATCGGTTGCACTTGGATTATGATATCCTTGGCGACATTGTTGAGGTTTGTTAGACGGAGGTTTAGAGTTGTTTGTGGTGAGTGCAGTTTCTCTGACTGGATTATTGGCGACTTTTGACTTGGATTTGTTATCCAGCTGAGTTAAGTGGTTCAAGACAAGATTGACCGTAACTTCTTTATTGGAGTGCATTATCTGCTGACGTAACGATTGAAGAGAGGAGGGAAATTTGAAGAGAACCAAATACGCCAAGATGTCTAATGGAATTTTGATCCCAACATCAAGCATTTTCTTGAGGGAAATTTTAATTTCGGTGATGAATGAAGCGATAGCTTCGGGCTTGAAAGGTTGATATAGGAAGTCATTGAAAACTCTGGCTTGGTTTGCAGTTTGGGAAGATGCGAATTGTTCCTTTATTGTTTTCCAGAGATTTTTAGCTGAATTGATGTTCTCTGCGTTCACCACATTGTTATGAGTTATGGTGTCGATTTTGGAAAGAATAATAACTTGGGTTTCTAGGTCGTCTGAAGGATTTAGATTTTTGGAATCGTCTTTGAGGATTTGTTTGATTCCCTTAAGTTTGAACAGGATGGTGATCTTATCTTTTCAAATCAAATAATTTTTGTCTGTCAGATTAGGAACGGCTTCGAGAGCGGCCTTGAGCATGATTTGTCTGAAGCCGTCCATTGTTCCAGGTCCCTCCATGGTGTTGAGTGGTTAGATCGTCGTGCTGTTTGGCTTTTAACCGTGTTAATTGAGGAGTTGAAACTTGACAACAGTATTCATATTGGAGGGACTAGAAACAATCTGTTGAGCCAGGAACAAATGAGTTGAGGAATGAAATGAAAGAAGAAATAGAATTGGAAGTAACAACGTTGTAGGACTCCAAACGGTGCTAAGCCGTGGCAGTTCTGTGGAGGGGAAAGGTGCTGTTTAGGCTGCCCTCCTAGGAGTTACAATAATATTTAAATGTAACCGGAATCAAGGTCCAGAACCTTATGGATGAGAAATCAAAGTAAGGGAAGAGGATAAGAGTTGTCGGTAGCAATGGAAACAACACTATCTGAGGCAAGATGGTGCAGGTAAAGACTTGAACAAATAAGTCAAGGTTTTTTCAGAGTTCAATAGAACAAGGCAGTTGTAAGTAACAATGCCCACAAGCTAATAACTCTGGTCGTCAGCAGCTGATTAGGAAAGATCAACTCAATCCCAACCAACCTCCAGGTTCTCAATGAACCTGCCCAACTCTCCGCAATCAAGCGCTTGAAGGGTACCAGATAACTGTGGGAGGCTGAACAAAACAAAAACAATTTGTTTATGAAGCTCTAGAAGCAAATCAATAACGAATTTGAGCAAGAATATCCCAACACTTCTCAAGGGACTCAAGAATAGCGTGGCGAAATTCAACCTCAAAGAAGAAGGGAGGTATAACACTCCAGGTTTTAAGCTTAATAAAACCTCTTCAATCAAACGTGATTGGCTCCAGAAAGATGATCAAGGAGAGATCAAGACCAGTATGGTCGGAAAAAGGGATCAGAGTGGTATAACACACTCAAGAATTCAGACAGACAGGAATTCTTCTTCAACCAGCAAGGCTATTGGTTGTTGATAAGGATCAAGGTCACAAGGGACAGAGTTTGAGTATGGAGGCTCAAAAGATCAAGGGGCAATCCTAGATATACCCGGATAAATGGCTCAGATAGGTGGGGAAGGATACCCACAGATAAGTTGATTACTGATGGTGGTCTGATAGGATGATGGGATCCTCTGATGTTCTGGGATGCTCTGATGATAGGACAAAAGGCAGGGGAGAGCCCCTCCTTTTATAGACATGAGGCCCTGTATACTATGTACAAGAGATATTTACAAATAGGTGCGAAAAAAAAAATGAAAACATAAAAAAAATAAAAAAAAAATAAAAAATTACATGAGAGAAAAAATAGATGTTGCCTGCGTCGAGAATGACCGCGGGCAACCAGATGGACACCCGCAACAGCGGTCGCGGGTGTTGACAACGGTTGTTGTCACCCAATCGGCGGCGACAATGGGGTGAAAGTCCCAACGGCTGCAAGCGGTCGCTCGCGGTTGTTGGTCGGATCGGATGATGAGGATGAGATGGTTGATGGGGGAGATGACTCGGGGGTAGGGGGGAGATTGTAAACCCAAACGTAAAAGTTACCGGACCACTTCCAATAATGTTGATTGGGGTTAGATTGGAGGAGGTTTGGTTGGGAGGATGAGGAGGATGAAGAGGAGGATGGGTCTGGGGAGATGGATTGACTGGAGCTTGATCAATCCATGACCATCGAATGGAACAAGGGGGCAAGATCCCGGGAGGGTTTGGAGGATAGGATTGGATGATTGTTAGAGCCAGCGGTGGTGATGGCTGTGAGAGACGGCTTGATGAGTTCGAAGGGAATATGTAAACTGGAGGAGACAGGGTGTGATCCATCCTCAAAGATGGAATCCAATCAATTGAGCCTTAGGGGGAAATCAACGGGGGTCGAGCCGGTGGCTGTGAATGGTTTGAGGAAGATGGTCATGATGACTGGAGGAGTGAGAGGATGGGGGGGAAATGAAGGTAACCATAGGGGTACAACTGAAATCCGTTTTTTTTTTTTTTTTTTTTGCCGTGGTGTCCCGGATTGGTCACCACATCTCTCCCCAACTTACAGACTGTCCCTAGTCTGCATCTAAAATTTGAAGGGATTAAAAAGAGAAAAGCAGGGAACAAAAGAAATTGAAGCAAAGATTGGCCATTTCTTGATCTTGAGAGCAATTGAAGAGTTGAGGAAAATATCTTGATTCTTCCAAATGAACCCTAGAAGCGGCAGGAATAGAACAAGGAGGGCGTCCCAGGTGCTCACATATGTGGCATACAGTAGAGTTTTACAACAAAAACGCAGCAAATGACCCTGGTGGTGCACAATTGGGAGGACTTACTTCTGAGATAAGTTGCCCCCACAACAATGAAACTTCTTGACTTCATCAGCAGAGAATCTTCTGGCCAACCGAGTACCATCCAGCTCCTCCAAAACATAAGATCCACCCCTAACTTGATGAATCTCTCAATAAGGGCCATTCCAACGATTAGAGAAAAGCTTGCCCCACTGGGTTTCCAAAGATCGATTATAAGCTAAAACTAAGTCACCAGGGTTAAAGGGCTCCCTGATTTGATTAGAGTGCTTGTCCTCCCGATACCGGATGGATTGGGCTCTGGCCTCCATCATCGTTTGATAAGCTTCATCACGAACGTCTTCACTTCGCTCCAGTTGCTTGGATCTAGCAACTAACAGATCAGTGGTTGAGGACACCTCTTCCCAAGAGATGCCCAAGAAAGATTCCATTTCCAGATCCAAAGGAAGGACTGCTCTTTGACCAAAGATGATTTCATAAGGTGAGTAGCCATTAGTTCTTTTGGTTGAGATTTGATCAGAGAAGAGAGCAAGAGGAAGGAATTTGCAACAATTCTTGCCACTTTCACCAGCCAGTTTAACAAGTGCAGCCTTCAAAGGGGCATGGCCTTGTTCCACCATGCCTTGGCCTTCAGGATAATAAGGAGTAGTAACTCTATGTTGTCCAGGAAGGGATTGGATCATTTCAGCAAGCTTGCCCCCGAATTCAGAGCCACCATCAGTAGAGTAAGATCGAGCCAGGCCGTAACGCATTGTCCAGGTCTCGTAGAGGAAAGCTGCCACTGATTCAGAGCTAAGGTTCTTAAGAAATTTTGCTTCAACCCATCCAGAAAAATCATCTCTAGCCACAATGAGGTACTTAGCACCACCTTCCTTAATATGAACCACATCCATAGCAATCCTTCCAAAGACAGTGGACTCCCAAGTAGGATAACAAATTTCAGCTGGGCGCCTAAGATCACGCTTTTGAAAAACTTCACAACTCTTTCACCATTGGGAGACGGATTTCTTCAAAGATGGCCACCAGAACCGTTTGGATAGTCGTCGATAAGTTTCAGTTTTCCCACAATAACCAAGGCCTTCATGGAGACTTTCAAGGATAGAATCTTGTTTAGAGGGAATAGTAACAACAATAAGAGCACAAGGATTGCCTCTCTTCATAATTCTAGAACCTTGAACAAAAAAATTAGAAGACTTTTGTTTAAGAAATCAAAATTCCTTAGCAGAGAGATCGGAAGGTTTTTGAAGAGTTGAAAGGTACTGCTCTAATTTAAACCAGAAGCCTTGTTGAAAGCCAAAATAATTTTTGGAAGAAAAAGAGAAAATAGGTTGAATTAAAGGTTCCTCTTCATTGAAATTGGTTCCAACATCAGATTTGTTGTCCCCAAGAGGTCGTCAAGATAAACCATCAGGCATGGTGAAAGATTTTCCCGGCCTGTGAACAATATCAAACGAGAAAAGCTGAATTAAGGCCACCCAACAAGTCATAGGAGCATTGGGAAGACTGGGAGCTTTGATCATTTCAATGATGGATCAAGCATTAACTTGCAATTCAAAATGTTGGCCCCAGAGAATGGTTTGAAGTTTCTTCATCATTCGAGCCACACCACAGAGTTCCAGTTTGGGCTGGGAGTATCTAGATTCTACATCTGAAAACAACAAAGATTCATAAAGAGCAGGACGGTCCCGACCATTTTCATCTTCCTGAGTAAGGACAGCCCCAACAGATTGATAACTAGAATCGACAGCCAGCTTGATCTTGCCAGCTCCAGGTCCATAAGAGATCTTTTTCAAAACTATGTCTTTACCAACTATCCTTTTGAGTAGCTGGAAAGCACATTCACAATCTTGGGTCCAAATCCATTCAGCATCTTTTCTAGTTAGACGACGCAAGGGTGCACAGATTTCGGATAAAGATGGGATAAAGATTCTAACATAAGTGAAAACACCTAGAAAGCCCCTAACTTCAGTTGGATTGATTGGGGTAGGCCAAGAGATGATCTTGTTGACTTTGGCTGGTGCCATCCTTCTTCCTTCCTTGCAGACCACATGACCAACAATTTCCAGAGCAGGGACACAAGCCGCCAGTTTAGATCCAGAGACAGTAAGGCCAGATTCCTCGATTCGAAACAGAATCCTCTCCAAGGTAGTAGCATATTCCCAGATAAAACGGCGACTTCCTGAATGCCAAGGTAAGAGCTCATTATCATAGTCAGATACTGGACCTTTATTTCTGCCATTGTCAATAAAGATACCAGCATGATCAGGGATTTCATCCTGGAGGATCCACATCATCTGAGCCTGATAGACTGCAACCGAGTTGGTGGCTCCTTGAGGCAATCGAGTAAGTTGAAATCGACCAAGAGGAGTATCAAAAGTAGTGAGAGGACAAGAAATAGGATGTAAGGATCGCTCGTCATAGCCACCCATAATATCCCCTAGACCATAGCAAGCTCTTCCCGCAAAGGATTCAAAAAATTCTTCAGTAGCAGGAGGGATACCAGAGTCTTTAATAGTAACTTTATTAAGAGGTTGAAGATCATGAAATATTCTAAGTTTACCATTACTCTTGAGGACACAGAAGACGGGACTGGAGTAACTAGAAGTTGACTGTTCATACAGGCCAGTTTGAACTCGTTCCCGGACCAACTTGATGAATTCGTCAACTTTAGCAGCAGGGATCGGGATCTTTTTCTTTTGCCAAGGATCATGTTCAACTACAGGGATGATATAAGGGAGGCCATAGGATTCCCGCAAGAGACCTCTCTCTTCTTCACAGAAAGCAATAGATTTTTCTCTTAGAGATAAGACATTTTTGATTAAATTTAACTCATCAGGAAGAAGCCATCCATCTGGACCAAAGTTGACCACCTTCAGAAGTTCTTCAGTGACCCGTCCATTAGGCACAAAGGGGCCAGTAAGAGATTGAGGAAGACCACAGTAAGGATTGCAAGATAGAGGAGGACGCATAAGGGGAGGATTGAGGTTGAGAGGCATAGGCTGGTTGACTGGTTGGATCTTCTTAGCAACTGGTTTATACTTAGTGTCAAAAGAGAGAAGTTCTTGTTTTCTCCAAGAGTTGACCAGAGAGACTTGATTACAAAAGCTGAGTCCAAGTTCCAACATCTTCCAAGTCTGATGTTCTGCAATATCCTTGAAGGGTGCCTTTTCCATAAAAGGAGAACCAGGAGATAATACGTTGCTCACATGTGTGGCACAAGGTAGGGTTTTGAAAATGACGGTAAAAGATTGCCCTGGCAGTGCACAATTGGGAGGACTTACTTGTACCCCAAATTGCCTCCACTGAAGCCCATATTCCTTCATACCAAAACCACCAAAAACGGAATTACATTTAGGATCTAGTTTAAGCTCATTGCGGAGATTCGTACCGGAACTTAGAGAAGATTTATCAGACTCAAAAGTAGAAGGAAAAGAAGACACAACAGATCCAGAGAGAGAAGGAGATGGAGAAGAAATATTTTTGGATTTTTCTTTTTTGATATGTTTTTGTTTTTTAATATTCTTGAGCTCAGAAGAGAATGATGAAAGGAATGAAAAATAAGCCTGAGGGATGAGAGTTGACCCTTGAGTTGCAGTCTGAGGCTGAAAAGAACTACAACCATTGGTAGGATCAACTATTCCCCTAAAAAATGAGAGGAACTAGGGTTATCCTTCTGCTTCCCCTTAAAAGATGATTTGGGAGAATGACCAGGAAAATCTCTTTCCCAACAACCAGAATCCAAGGAGCAAAGAGGAACTTCAATTTTTCTGCCATCAGCATCAGGGAGAAGAATTCTCTCCCCAACTTGATCAGAAAACATCAGGGTTGCACCAAAGTCCATTAAGAAGGGTTGTCCCAAGATCATAGGACTGTCCAAACGAGTGATCCAAAAGTGGCAGGTTCCCACAATATTTCGACCAATCCTGACCGGTACATCTTCAGCAATACCAACCAGTTCACAAGTTTGATTTCCTATCCCATACACTGCTGAGTTGAAGCTGACCCTAGGACTAAGTTTGAGCTTGCAGTCCATAGCATCCAAGATTAAGTTAAGCTGAGATCCAGAATCCACAAGAGGAGAAACAGTTTTAGCTGAGTCACCAAGATAACAAGGAAGAAAGCCAAGGGGACAGGAATAAAGATTGGCTTCTATAGAAGGACTGGTTCCACCAGAGTCCTCCATTAAAGTGCCAGAGGAGACTTTGAGTTCTTCAGGGCCAATTTCCACACGTTGACGAGAGACCCATTTCTTCATTCCTTCAGCAACAGATGGAGAGATTGATAGGAGTTCAGCCACAGATAGATCAGGAATTTTGAGATCAGAAATTTTCTTTAATACTCCCTCCACAGCATTGGGGTGATCCTTGGAGATGCCCCTTTCAAATCAAACTTTGGGCTGGGTGGAGGGAGGAAGTTCAGGTGATGCAGAATCTAAGATAGGTTTAGAAGGTTGAGGTTAGGGAGAAGGATCAGGGTGATCTGGGAACCTTTCCATGAGTGGTTCCTTTTCCACCTCCATGTCTTCTATATCAGAGGAAGGAGGCTCAAGTGATGATCAACGTTTAACGGGTTTTCAAAGGATTGAAGTTGGCAAGGAAGGAGCCTTATGAGGTTTAGGTTCCTCATGTCGTTTCCTGGCTGGATCAGATTGATAAGTAGTCCCAGCAAGACTAGAGGAAGAAATAGCTGGAGGATACCAAGGTTGGAGGGTACCACAGGATGATCGAAATTCAAAGGAAGCAAGAGATGCTTTCACAGGGGGTGATGGCTGGTAAGAGGCCATCACATGTCGGATAGGACGAGACGATTCAAAAGGGATTAGGGCACCATTAGGGAGGAAGTAATTGTTTCCCCTCTGCTCTAACAACTTTTCCTTTAGGTCCTTCTGAAGTTCTTGACATAGTCCGGTTCCATGGCCTTCCCTATGACAGTAGTAACAGACCAGAGCTGATTTGGGGACAGAAGAAGGAGCTTTAGGCGTAGCTAGCGAGGAAATCTTTGATATATTTTGTTCTCAAAGGCCCTAAGTAACTTGGTGATTTCATCTATAGTAGTAGGTTCCCAATTGGAATTAGGATCTGCTTTAGGCCTACGATCTGCCTCCATTTTAATCATAATATCGTTTTACTCTTTAAACGAAGGAGCATGGACTGGTTCAGTAGTTCTAGGCTTTTCAAAGGTAAGAGCAGTTTGACCTTTCATGACTTTATCCACAGTACTCCTAAGGGTGAGAAAAACAGGGAGCTTGAATCGATTATCCCTGGTGGTAATCATGGATCCAGATATGACCAGTTCTTCTTTAATCCTTTCCTGCACAGCTGACGAGAAAGATTGGAAGAACTTTGCTCAAATTTTGTCCACTGTGTCAATGTGATCGTTTCGGATAAGATAGTTTTGAATGGGATCCCAAGATTTTCTAAAAATCTGATAGTCAGAGGCTGAAGAAATACCACCCTTGGAGATCCACTGAGAAACCAGAGAATCCAAATCTTGCAGAGTAAACCTAGCCACATCTATTTTACCCCAGTATGCCAACATAGCCTCCCTGAGAAGCGTCCAGTTGTGGGATTCAAATCCCTCGAAAGACTCAATTACCTCCATAACTTCATCAGAGGAGATAAAGAACCGCAACTGATAAGCCATATTGAATTCACTAGCTCCATCCACTTCAGCAGCCATTTTGTAGGAGTCCAAGAATTGCTTGACATTTGTACCGTTGAAGCCTAAGTTCTTGTTCTGGGGTTTGATCTTTACCATCTTAGGTCAGACAGAGGTGGTTGGAGTAGCGGGAGATGCCATATTGAATAACAGAGTTCCTAGGGGATCCAAACAGCAGATTTCCAAAGTGGCTCACAAGTGTGGCAAGAGTAGGGTTTTGCCAAAAACAACAAGTATCTTGCCCAAGCGGTGCACAAATTGGGAGGACTTACTTCTAGACCAAGCTGCCTCCACAGATCAGATCTAAAAAAAAAAAAAAAAAAAAAAAAAAAAAAAAAAAAAAAAAAAAAAAAGAACAAACAGAAAAAGAAAGAGAAATCGGATAGGATTTCGGAGTTGATTCTTCAAGTTGGGACTGTAAATCCCAAGGTTGCTGGTTTGATCCCGGCCCGGGGGACCAAATGTAGGACTCCAAACGGTGCTAAGCCGTGGCAGTTCTGTGGAGGGGAAAGGTGCTGTTTAGGCTGCCCTCCTAGGAGTTACAATAATATTTAAATGTAACCGGAATCAAGGTCCAGAACCTTATGGATGAGAAATCAAAGTAAGGGAAGAGGATAAGAGTTGTCGGTAGCGATGGAAAAAACACTATCTGAGGCAAGATGGTGCAGGTAAAGACTTGAACAAATAAGTCAAGGTTTGTTCAGAGTTCAATAGAACAAGGCAGTTGTAAGTAACAACGCCCACAAGCTAATAACTCTGGTCGTCAGCAGCTGATTAGGAAAGATCAACTCAATCCTAACCAACCTCCAGGTTCTCAATAAAACTGCCCAACTCTCCGCAATCAAGCGCTTGAAGGGTACCAGATAACTGTGGGAGGCTGAACAAAACAAAAACAATTTGTTTATGAAGCTCTAGAAGCAAATCAATAACGAATTTGAGCAAGAATATCCCAACACTTCTCAAGGGACTCAAGAATAGCGTGGCAAAATTCAACCTCAAAGAAGAAGGGAGGTATAACACTCCAGGTTTTAAGCTTAATAAAAACTCTTCAATCAAACGTGATTGGCTCCAGAAAGATGATCAAGGAGAGATCAAGACCAGTATGGTCGGAAAAAGGGATCAGAGTGGTATAACACACTCAAGAATTCAGACAGACAGGAATTCTTCTTCAACCAGCAAGGCTATTGGTTGTTGATAAGGATCAAGGTCACAAGGGACAGAGTTTGATTATGGAGGCTCAAAAGATCAAGGGGCAATCCTAGATATACCCGGATAAATGGCTCAGATAGGTGGGGAAGGATACCCACAGATAAGTTGATTACTGATGGTGGTCTGATAGGATGATGGGATCCTCTGATGTTCTGGGATGCTCTGATGATAGGACAAAAGGCAGGGGAGAGCCCCTCCTTTTATAGACATGAGGCCCTGTATACTATGTACAAGAGATATTTACAAATAGGTGCAAAAAAAAAAAATGAAAACATAAAAAAAAAAAAAAAAAATTACATGAGAGAAAAAAGAGATGTTGCCCGCGTCGAGAATGACCGCGGGCAACCAGATGGACACCCGCGACAGCGGTCGCGGGTGTTGACAACGGTTGTCGTCGCCCGATCGGCGGCGACAACGGGGTGAAAGTCCCGACGGCTGCGAGCGGTCGCTCGCGGTCGTTGGTCAGATTGGATGATGAGGATGAGATGGTCAATGGGGGAGATGACTCGGGGGTAGGGGGGAGATCGTAAACCCAAACGTAAAAGTTACCGGACCACTTCCGATAATGTTGATTGGGGTTAGATTGGAGGAGGTTTGGTTGGGAGGATGAGGAGGATGAAGAGGAGGATGGGTCTGGGGAGATGGATTGACTGGAGCTGGATCAATCCATGACCATCAAATGGAACGAGGGGGCGAGATCCCGGGAGGGTTTGGAGGATAGGATTGGATGATTGTTAGAGCCAGCAGTGGTGATGGCCGTGAGAGATGGCTTGATGAGTTTGAAGGGAATATCTAAACTGGAGGAGACAGGGTGTGATCCATCCTCAAAGATGGAATCCAATTGATTGAGCCTTAGGGGGAAATCGACGGGGGTCGAGCCGGTGGCTGTGAATGGTGTGAGGAAGATGGTCATGATGACTGGAGGAGTGAGAGGATGGGGGGGAAATGAAGGTAAACATAGGGGTACAACTGAAATCCGATTTTTTTTTTTTTTGCCGTGGTGTCCCGGATTGGTCACCACAACGTCAAAAAGGAGATTGATTGAAATCATACCAGACAGTCGAAGGATTAGACGTTGAGCAGAGAATCAAGTCGAGGTGGATTGAAAGTATTGATTGAGTTACTGGTTGTAGAGTGATTGAGTTGAGGGGTTGAGTGGTTGACGGTGGTTGACTGGTTAATGGTGGAGTCAAGTGATTGAGTAATTGATGGCAGTAGAGGGGTTGAGAGTTTGAGGTTGAGAGATAAGAAACAAATAAGAACGGAAAGAATAACAAATAGAAAAAGCAAAGGAGGATGAGAAAAGAATGAAAGACATGAATAAGAATTGGCTCAGAGAAAACAAGCAGTGAGTCCAAGATCCCCCCGGGAGTGAGTGCGCGAGTGAAAGGTGAGTTGAGTAGCCATTGGGTGCGATTGGGTGAGCGCGGGGACGCGCGAGTTGCTGCAGACGGGGTTTGATTCAAGGACGCCGCAGGGAGATGCTTAAGTGGAGGATGATTTGACAGAGGATGATTTAACAATCAACAGTTTACCTGAACCCCTGCTGAAATCCTATAAAGAAGGAAGATTCACACTGTGGGATGGCCTAGTATATTACCGGCATAAACACTCTAGTGTTATAGTCTTGACCAAAACAGAGGATATCAAACTTGTTTTAGCTGAATGTCATGATAATTGCTCTTCTGTTCACCTGTCTACTGATAGAACCCTAGATAAAGTAAAGCAGACTGCCTGGTGGATCAACTGGAGAAACTCCACTATCAAGTATGTTTCAAGCTGTGAAATCTGTCAGAAGTCCAACAGGACCACTGGGAAAAGGTTTGGACTACTCCAAAGGATTGCTGAGCCCAGGAAAAGATGGGAAGTTATCAACATGGACTTTGTAACTGGACTGCCCCCTGGAGGAGCTTACTCTTACAACTCAGTCCTGGTTATTGTAGACAGATTTTCTGAGAAAGCCAAGTTTCTACCTAACCATAAGGAAGACACAGCTATGGAAGTAGCCTTACTCTTCTGGAACAGAATAATTGCTGATGTAGGAATTCCTAAGATTATTATCAGTGATAGAGACCCCAAATTCACGTCTGAATTCTGGAGAAACCTCCATGATATGTTAGGAACTACCTTAGCCTTTTCTACAGCTTATCACCCTGACAGATGGATTAGCTGAATGAATGATCCAGACTCTAGAGGACATGCTCAGAAGGTTCTGTTGCTTTGGGATGGAGTACAAGAATACAGATGGATACTGCCATGACTGGGTTAGCCTTTTACCTGCACTAGAAATGGCCTATAACAGTAGTAAACACTCTACTACCAAAGAGGCTCCTTACGTACTGGAAAGAGGATGGATCCCCAAATTACCCAAGGATAACCTCAATCAGGAGTTAACTAATATCCATCCAACATCACTGGACTTCAAAAGCATGATAGATATGGCAAATAAGCACGCTGCCAAGTGTGTACAAGATGCTGTTGAATAAAACCAACAGAGGTGGGATAAAACTCACAAAGAACCTGATTTCAGAATAGGAGATCAAGTTCTAATTTCAACCACCAATTTCAATAACTTGGCTGGAAACAGAAAACTCAGACCAGCCTTTGTTGGGCCTTTCACTATCAAGAAACTCCATGGTAAGAATGCTGTAGAAGTCATCCTCAGTAATGAACTCTCTAGGAAACACCCAGTCTTCCCAGTTAGCCTTGTCAAACACTACCATCCCAGAGAAGGTGAAAAGACCCCCTCACCTGAAATACCAGTCTTAGATGAGCCTGAGAAGGACAAAGGAAAAGTCAGTAAAATCCTTAAAGATAAAAAAGAAAGGATCCAAGGAAAAGATGTTAGACTTTACTTAGTCAGATACAAAGGAGAATCAGCTGATAAAGATGAATGGCTACCTGAAAACAACATTCCAGATGGACCTATACACCTGAGAAACTACAGAGCCAGTAAAAGACACTGAGCCCCAAATTTTTTTTCAGATATAGTTATATCTTGGAGTGGGGGAATGTCAGCCTGCTACTTAGCACAGAGCAACCTGAAAAAGCAACAACAATAATACTATTAACAAAAATAAAAAGAACAAAAAAATAAATAAATAAAATTATTTTAAGAAGAAGGAGTAGGAAATCCATAAATATTATTGCACAAATGGATTCCCCACCCAAAATGAGGTAGGGTCACTCACTGACCCCACCCTTGAATTCTTACTCCTTATATTTTTTAATTAATTTAAAAGAAAATGGTAAATGACCACAGAACCAATATGGCACCTTTTGGCCATTTTGATATTTCACATGATACGTCATGTATAGTTTTCACACCTAAATTTCAGTCAAAATCCAGGTGTTGTGTGTAGTTTAGTAGTTACACAGGGAATTGTGTTTTGTCACAATTCCCGCACGCAGCCCTGCGTCCCTACAGCGCTGGACTCCCGCGCACCCAAACTCCCACGCGCAGTTGATCCCTCCCGCGCGCAGGTAATCCCGTGACCTAGTCACGCGCGCAGCGGATCAGTCCCCGCGCGCATCTGAATGGACTGATCCCCGCACCTAGCCTGCCGTGATCAGTCTGACAGCCAGGTACCACTCAGAGGAGCTACAACCTAGTAGGATCTACTCTACACATTTAAAGCTACCACACAAGCGTAGATCATAGTTGAAAAACCTTAAAAGTCAATTAAAATTAGTTATTGACTAATTTTTAGTATTTTTTATTAATCAAATAAAGACCCAGACTCACCACGTCATGAGCTGATCAGAACCTTCAAAGACCACAAAACTACACAAGGAGTGGTCGTAAAAATCATTAAAAATTACATACAGGATCATCAGATAATGGAGAATCAATAACCATCCACGTCTGCTCACTTTGGACCAGGACTTACAGTACAAATTGAGGATCAGTGCAGGATCAGCAAAATGATTAATCTGTTGATTAACAGATCCTGCAGATAAAAAGGAGCTGTTCCTTGACAGATCTAAGGCCAGCAGGCTAACAGCACCTTGAGGACGTGCCAATCTTGCCCTGACTGCCCCCCTAGCCTCAGCCCATGGCTAATACCCCTTCTAGAGGCCCTCAAGCACCCAAAAAGGAATATTTAAACAGGCTCTTTTTTCCCTTTTGTTCCCAAGGATCAATCAGTTATCAGAGATATTATTATTATCAATCAGACATTGTGTCATTGTTAGTCAAGTGCTTATTAAGAAGAAAGCAAGTGATTTATGATCTAGTCTGAAGTATTATTATTATTATTTTCTAAATAACTATCAAGAACCAGAAGTTTGAACCAGCCACCAACCCCATCTGTTCTGAAGCTTCTTACCTGAATCTTTGCAGGATTTCTGTGGATTACTTCCCAAGTAAGTTTTTCCCTTCCTGCCCTGGGTTTGTGTGCTTTTTTGCCCGCCCAAATTAGTGGATAAGGCCTTAGAAGGCACCCATCTTCATTCCAAGGTTATAAACTGCCTAAGGAGGCCCCTTGAGGAGAGGTTGCCAAGTCTGTAAAGACCCCCAGTAGTATATTACTGTGGCCCCTCTTTTTATATTATATTTAAAATATTTATAACCAAACCAATTAAACCTTGCACTTGCTCTTACCATATTATTATTGGAGCTGTAAAAGTGTTTATTCTTTGGAATAATATAGCTCCAAATTCTTTTATCACTCTTTGTGGCTAAAGGACTGCAAGGTTCCTGGTATCAGAGAGCTGACATATTGTCTGTAAAACCTGAGTGCAACTTTTCACCCTACAACTGAGAGATAGAGAGATGAGAGTATAGAGTCCTTCCAACCTGATGTGATCCAATCTGATCCAATGTCCATCCGGGTTGAGGGTGTGGTTTAAGTAGCCTTCCCCTCAACCCTAACCTAGGTAAAACCACAGGTAAACAAGAATAATGAAATAAAACCCCTAAGTACAAAACCCTAGCCCAACTCTATCCTTCCATCCACATCCCATGATCCCTATCCCATCTGTATTGCCTGCCTTACATTATTTCCACCCGGTTTTTCCTTCTGATGACAAGGCCCTTGAGCCGCACCCAACTTGGAGCCCCCTGCGCATGTCCATATCCGCTTGACACGCCATTCCAGATATCCAAGGTACATCCATGCATCTTGCAACACTCACCCAATTTATATATGCCTATCAAAAAATAATTCATTCTTCAACCATTCCTTTGAAGAAACAGTTCAATCTAGAAAAAAAAGAAGGGCTGGGATTTTTTATTGTTGGATTCATTATGTATATTCTTCATGAAAGAAATTTCTTCCAAGGTAAAAGTTTTATAACTGTTGAACAAGTGGTTTTTGTTTTCCTTTATTAGGTCTTCTCTCATCTTCGATAAGCTGTATGAATTTCAAAATTCCATTTAAATCCTATAACACACCTGAAATTTCAAAACTTGTTTGAATTAACCCCATCATGTTTTTTGAAATTCTGTATTATTTTTCATGAAAAACTCAATAATTTAGGGCCTTTTTGAAAGAAATGTAATTTTTAATGAATATTTTCTTATAAATCCAAAGAGTCAATTTTTTCAGAGATTTATTTTCTGATAAGATTGTAAAGGTAAGGGGATGATGGTGTAATGAAAAGTTTCAATAGTCAGTTTTTCCTACATGCCAAAAATATGCTATGAACAAAAAGTCCAGATCTTAAGGGTATTCAAATTAAAAAACTGGGGGCAAAAAGGAAACCAAGCTGAAGAAGGAATAAAGAGATGATTAGTTTATTTCAATAAATAGAAGGTTCTGGAATACAGAATTATAATCTTGCAAAAAAAGATACATAATATGAATGAACAAAAAACTAAAAGTATTGATAAAGATGGGGATGGATAAACCTCTCAAATTTGAGTTCTTTCTTGGAAAATCAAATAAAACAAACAGGTTTTAGTGTGTTTCCAAAAAAAATGCAACATAATCAAGCAAGAGAGAAAAAAATAGCTCAGGGTTGGAAAAATTCTCAATTGATTATCAATTTGAAAAACTTTTCTGAATTCAAAACCAGGTTTGCTTTCAAATTCTCCCAGGCTACTAACAATTACTCCAAATGAAAAATCCATCATCAAACCTTTATCCCATTCAACAAGCTTTAGATATAAATCTAATTGAAAAACTTGGAATCATAAATATTTCATCTGGGAAAGATATAATCAAGAAATAGAGAGCACTCCATCACATTAAAAAGAAAGAATACTCATGGTGGTAAAACCTGAATCTCATGCATGAAGAGACAAAAATATGGATTTGGTACATATTGAAAGGAGGAATTAGAGAACATACAGAAATGATAATGTTTTGATTTTCTTTATGAGTAAATATCTATTGTGATTTTCTGGGAATACAAAAATAAACAATTTGATTGAATCTTGAAAGCTTTGAAAAAATCACATAATCAAGCACTGTGGGTATTTCCATCAAACCTCCCCCCCCTACCCACCCCCACCCCCCCCCAAAAAAGCTTGAGTTTTGAATTACCATGAACCCAAGATGGTGAAGAAAAAACAAGCCTTCTTCCAAATTAAATTTTAAAATTGTCATTAAAATCACTGTGTGATTCTTTCTATAATTTCTATGAATCAATGGAATTTTAAAATTAATTCATCTTGAACACCATTCAATTTCTCTGAAACTTATCCCAAGGAAAACAATTTGTATAAACTATTCATTAGAGGACCCCACTTAATGGAGACCTTTGGGATAAATAAAAGCCAGCAATCAGAAATCCAAGATCATTTCTTTTATTTGAAAAAAAAGGAAATCCCCATAGAATTTTAGCTTTATTTCATTAAATTTTGAGAAAATCAGTACTTTTTGTGTGTGCTTTTGGAGCACAAGAAAAAAAAGTTGCTTGAAATTAATTTAGATTTTATTCAAAACATTGGAAAAGGATGTTTGAAGGGGTTTGAGGGCAGGGAGGGGGGATCTCTTATCCAAGCCACCTGGTTTCAATCACTTCAAAGCTGTTTCAAAAGAGAAAAGAAAGCCACAAGGAACAAGAAGAGATTTTTGAAGTGATCAATACAAATTTTTGATCTGGATTGTATGAAGAGTGAAGACAGGTGGTTCTTTTACAAGTTGTTTGATGTTCTGGGAGGATGAGATCAGTGTTAAACTCATGGCTAGTCCCTTCCTCACAGAGTACTGGAAACCAGGCTAGGCCAGATTCAACTAAAATGAGGTAAATACCACCATGAAAAAACAATGATCACCAGATTACAAGTGACATACCAGGGCACAAAGGGCCCCTTTTTCCTCAGGTATGTTGCTTGTGATCAAGCAATCATTGTTCTTTCATGGTGTACTCTGTAGGTTTTTATTGGGTAAAAATGACTTAGAGCCTGCAAAAAGAAGTTACCAGATTGTTGGGCAATCTTGATCAAAAATTCAGGAATCATGAAATTTAAATTGGATTATAGAGTGGATGTGGAGGTAGAGAATCTTGGGGGAAGTTTGTTTGTGTGGAATCATGACCAGGCCTTTTATAATCTCTTATTTTGGATTGGGGATTCCATAATTATGTTTTATACCAAGTTTCAGTATTTTTTCTAGGATTGGAGGTTTTGAAGCACACGGTGTTTAGGTATGGTTGAGAAATTATGGTGGCCAATTTGGATAGGTGTTAGAGCAGAAAACAACACTAAATTTTACCCAATTCTTGGAGTATTTGGGCCTCAAATGTTTTTTTTACATATGTTTGTGGAGTGGTGTGTGAGAATTGCGTGTCTTTTGTAAAATCAAGTACACATTTTTCGAAGGATGTTGATGGACCAAAGAATTCAATCATTACTTGTCGGAATCAAAGAGGATAATCTTATGGATAACTGTGATGGAATCCTTGGATTATTTTAATCTTGATAGTGGTAGACTCAAGTGATTTTGGATCGGAGGGATGAAGGAAGTGATGGGGAAGTTTTTGACAATTTGGTTAAATTTGCAGAGGTGGAGTGCATTATTCCTAGCCCAAAAGATGAATGATACAGGTTATCAAGACTTTCGAGAAAAAAGGCAGAAGATGCTGTGAGTCGTGTGGTTTGAGGCTTCTCATGAGCATCGAGTAAAAATCTCAAGATAAGCCTAACTTGATCAAACCGTGCACGATCCAGATTCCTTCATCCCTGACGCTAAAAAAAAACAGTTTAAATCTCATGAGCTCAAGATGACGCTGAATTGCCGTTCCGGTGAGGTTGATCGGTTCAGCCAAAGACTCAACCTGTTTGTGCCTTGGATTTTTCGAGCAAATAACATAAACTCTTCCTTTCCGTTTCACGACTGAGCATCCATCGCAGATCTTCTTGACACTGGAGCGGACTTTCATTCCCCTCAGGACGTTGATCGTCGAGTTTATCGGCGATAAGTTCTCCCATCCCAGGGGGGGTCGGTATGGTGCTAGGGATACGATTGGAATGGACGGGCGCAGAAATGAGCAGCGTCCTAAGGCTGGTCGGAGGAGGCTACCGAAGCGAGAAACTGGGGTGCTCATGGTGAATCGGGAGGGCCCCACGGGCGATGGTGGGTTGATGCAACCGTCCGGTCGAAGGGCGGGTGGGATGTCGAGAGGGGGTCCGAAGGGGAAGAGAGGATAGCGCTGGCAATTCTCAGTCGACGGCAGCCGGCCGGGAGGGCTGGGTTGCGAGCCAGAGCAGGATGGGCATCTTCGTGGACCCCCCTGCCGCGAGCAAGGCTGGCCCCGGCCGAGTCCGCAGCATCCGACGCGTCAGCCGCCCCGACGCTTGGCCGATGACTCTCGAGCGCTGCTGACGTCAGCGGTTCATGCACCACCCATCGTCATCCCCAGGCTGCTGCCATTCCGACCGGCAAGCAGCTCGTTGACCATATCCCTCATCACCATCACTCTCGCAAAGAAACCGACACGGTCAGAAACTGAAAACAGGGTTTTGGTAAGACGGCTGGCTCTTCATCATCATGGCTGCCGTCACTTCTGCAAGTGGTAAGCATCGCATATCTATCAGACCCTCGTTGGTTGATTTTACACTCTCGGGAGAGCAATCGCACTGACCGATTCGTTTGACCTTGTCTCAAGGCATCTTGACTCTACTGGATGAGGAGGAGGTCGAGCTAAAAACGTATGCGCTCGAACAATTGGACAAGTTGGTCTATGAATTCTGGGCTGAAGTCGCTGATGGGATCTCCAAGATGTTGGTAACTCTGTTAACTGGATCCCTATCCGCCTCAGGCCTAATCGTCAGTCTGCTCCTGCTGACCCTAAACGTCCCCCATTCCGATCGACAGTGAAGTCATGTATGAGGACGAATCTCTGCCTGCCTCCACGAGGTCTCTAGCTGCGTTGGTAGCTTCCAAAGTCTATTATCATCTCGGCGATATCAACGAATCGTTACAGTTCGCCTTGGGAGCTGGGGATCGGTTTGATGTTGAAAGGGTGGGAACTCTGGGCACCGATGGAGAATTCGTCGAGACGGTCGTTTGTAAGCCTCAAGACTTCTGCTCGAGCCTTTGAAAGTCTAGTCCAATCAGCTGAAATCACCCTATGAACCATAAATTACAGCCGAATGTATTGATGCTTACATCGCTCTGTTCACCGCACATGAGGGCTCTAGCTCCTCGTCGGCCGCACCCCCTTCGGTCAAAATCGACAAGCGGATGGCTAATATAGTCGAGAGGATGTTCACTCGTTGCGTGAATGCCGGTGAATACCGTCAGGCACTCGGAATCGCTCTCGAAAGTCGTCGGTTGGACATCATCGAATCAATCGCCTCCAATCACAACTCTAAAGAAAATGACTTGCTAGGTTATCTTCTGGAGGTCAGCCTCACATCAATCACTCATATCTCATTCCGCAACGATCTCCTTCGACTTTTGGTCCGTCTCCTCGGCTCTCAACAAGGCGGGCCTGATTATTTCAGCATCACGCAGTGCTATGTGCACCTCGACGACCCTCAACCAGCTAGCGAACTCCTCAACGGTCTATTATCCGATCGGCAAGACTCTGAAAAATTACTGATTGCGTTCCAGCTGTGCTTCGATCTTGCGGAGACCGCTACTCAAGAGTTTTTGGAGGTTCTTCGGACTAAGTTGGTTGGCAGCGGTTCGGCAAATTCAACTAGCAAAGTTGCGGCAGAAACGGTAGACAGCAATGCCGAATCCTCCGACCTGGTCAGTAAGGCAACTTCTTTGGTATATCCCAGCGGCTGGCTGATACCCATTCTTGGTCATTTAGTCTGTTGCCGATTACCACATTCAGCAAGCTCGACGAATCCTGAGCGGCGAGGAGACCATCAAGCTTTATCTTGAATTTCTCTATCGTAACAATCATGCCGACCTCCTCATTTTGAAGCAGACTAAGGACGCTCTCGACGCACGTAGCTCACTTTACCATAACGCCGTCAGTTTTGCAAACGCATTTGCGAATGCTGGGACGACTTCAGATAAGTTCCTTCGGGATAACCTAGATTGGCTAAGCAAAGCCAGCAATTGGAGTAAGTTTTCGGCCACTGCTGGCCTAGGCGTCATCCATCGCGGAAACCTAACCCAGGGCATGGAGATCCTGCAGCCTTACTTGCCATCCCAAGCTGGACCGAGCTCCAGTTTCTATAGCGAGGGTGGCAGTCTCTTTGCTCTTGGGTTGATCAACGCCAACCACGGTGGGGCTACTGTGCTCAACTACATTAGAGACGTGATGAAAAGTACCGGTAGTGATATCATCGAACATGGTGCTGCACTGGGACTTGGTGTCGCGGGTATGTCATCGGGAAATGAAGGCAAGTGAGATCTGTCGTCCGAAGCATTGTCTATGATGATTTTCACAGTTCACCGAGACATCACTAAAGCAATACATCCCTCGAACACTTGATTACCTGCAGACGTCTACGAAGACCTTAGAGACGTTTTATATCATGATTCGGCGATTGCTGGTGAAGCCGCCGGATATGCGATGGGCCTTATCATGCTAGGCAGCGGCTCAACCAAAGCTCTAGACGAGATGTTGCAATATGCTCATGAAACTCAACACGAGAAGATCATCCGTGGTCTAGCGGTTGGAATCAGTCTGCTGTTTTACGGCAAAGAGCAGGCCGCCGATGGGATCATCGAAACACTGACGGCTGACAAGGTATTTTTGATGTTAAGACGACTTCGCCTCAAACTTTGTCTAACTTTTTTCGAACACGTTATCTAGGATCCTATATTGCGTTATGGTGGGATTTATACGATTGCCATGGCTTATGCTGGTTCAGGAAATAACAAGGCGATTAGAAGGCTATTGCATGTTGCAGTATCGGATGTGAACGATGACGTCAGGAGGGCGGCTGTCACGTCACTTGGATTTCTACTCTTTCGCAATCCCAGTCAGGTTCCCCGGGTTGTCCAACTCCTTAGTGAAAGTTACAACCCAAATGTACGCTATGGCGCTGCTCTTGCGCTTGGAATCGCGTGTGCAGGGACAGGAATGGAAGAAGCTATCAGTTTGTTGGAGCCAATGACCAAGGACACCGTTGATTACGTGAAGCAAGGCGCATGCATCGCACTTGCAATGATTCTGATCCAACAAAATGAGGTCCTGAATCCCAAAGCTTCGGTGGTCAGGAAAATCTTTGAGAAAATTATATCTGACAAACACGAAGACGCGATGGCGAAGTTTGGCGCCACATTAGCTCAAGGTATCATCGATGCTGGTGGCCGTAATGTTACGGTATCTATGAGGAGCAAGAATGGAAACAACAACATGTCCGGAATCGTGGGCATGGCACTTTTCAACCAGTTTTGGTATTGGTTTCCCATGGCCCATTCATTATCTTTAGCATTCACACCTACAGCTATCATTGGGGTGGACCAAAATTTACAGGTGAACATTTCTTTGCTTAATTGGCAATGTCAAATGATGTTGAAAATTATGCCTGCCTCTTAGATGCCCAAATTTGAATTCTATTCAAATGTTCGACCATCTCTCTTTGCCTACCAACCGGCTACTGCACCGCCTACCATGGAGAAAGTGGAAAAGCTTGCGACTGCCGTGCTATCTACTACGGCTAAAGTCAAGGCACGGGAGAAGACAAAGAAGGACAAACTGAATGCTGAAGACATGGAGGTAGTGAGTGTGCTCCTGCTAGTCAGATTTTCTATTTTTTTCCTGCAGCTCATTGCTTGTATGGGGTCAGACACCTACACCTGACAGTCCAACCGTGCTTCAAACCGATGATGCCATGAAGATCGACGATGGACCTGCTGTCGATTCATCTAAAATGGGGCAAGAGAGCCCCAAGCCAGAGAGTGGACTCGCGAAATCGTCAAAGCGGAGGAAAGATGAGGCATCGATGGATAAGCTTTCAAATCTCTCACGAGTCACTCCAACTCAACTTCCTCACATTATCTTTCCGGATGACTCGCGATATGTTCCTGTCAGACCTTTACTCGCCTCTTCCTCGGCTCAGAAAAGCCATCTTCTCAAGCTCGGCTCAACCGGCGGTCTTACAACAGTCGTCGCCCATGCTATTCTGAGTCAAGCTGACTCAGTAGCGACTGGTGCTGGAGGTGGCATCTTAGTCATGAAAGATCGAAATCCAGATGAACCAGCTGAATTTTTGGAAATGAGCTTGTTGAGAAGTGTGGCCAGCAACAGTCATGCTGCCCCAGATCAAGTTGACACAAATAACATTGGAACTGGCGCCTCTGCCGAACATGCCGCCGATCCTGATCGCGCGTTGTTAGATAGTCCGATTGCTGATGTCCCTCCCTCATTCGAATACAATTTTGACTCGTAAATGATGCTTCTCTATAATTGTTGTTTTCATGATCAAACCTTTTTAGATGCATAAAGTTTAGCCTCCCCAATAACTGTTTGCGTACTTCGACGAGTCGTGTAATTAGTGAGAAATATTGCCTGGGTACCAGGGCGCAGGCCATACCCCTAAGGGAGCCAACTGCAGCTCTTGAACCATGGTAAAACAATTTTAATGAAGAGAGCCGACCTGGTCTCGGAGCTCTGGAATCGGCGGAGACCAGGCCGCTGAGCATACCCCTTGTTCGCCCCCGGGAGAGGGGGGCGGTGGGGGTTCAGACCAAAACCGGAATCTCAAACTCGTTTGAGGTCAACAAACATCGGATCCTGGGTGCTGTTCTCTCAAGGTCAAGTTCATGAGGTCATTACACGCCAGTTCATGAGATCTGAGCACGCAATCCGGTCAATTTATCATGCAAAGAGTTATTCCCATGCTTGATGGGATCACGCTGCAATCTGCTCGTATGTATGTACATATAACTAATCGACTTCTTATGTGTCTCAAAGGAAGGCGTAGTTTGTCCTCGGCCCGACAAGTTAAGGTTGCAAACCTGCCCTGCCCCACCAGCTGTCGAGTACGAATCTAAATTTCAACTAGCTAATACTTATGTATAACAAAGTGGCAGAATGCCCCTTCGACAAGCTGCCCAACTGCCCGTCAGGGTGTTATTACACCACTTCCACGCGGCTTCTACTTCAGGCGCGTGAGAGTTGGATAAAACTTGAGTTGGCTTCTTTGGCGCTCTCATTTTGTCGAGGTAGGGGTTGTTTGGGTCAGCAGTACGGGCTCGAAAAACTTCTAGAAGACGAACGTGAATGATAGGCGCTCTCGATTTGTCGAGGTAGTAGTTCGGGTCAACAGTACGGGCTCGAAAAACTTCTAGAAGACGAATGTGAATGATCGTGCTTTGAGATTAGAACTGATGTCATCGGTACCCCCCGGGTCGGGCTCTAAGTGTAAAATTATGGAACCTGACCATCCACCACGTCAGCCATCGGCCTCAAGTCTGGGCCAGTCCCGGATCCAAATCTCGGTCAGTTATTCGCACGGTTTTCACTTACCTGACCATCCACCACGTCAGCCATCGGCCTCAAGTCTGGGCAAGTCCCGGATCCAAATCTCGGTGAGGAGAGATCAGGATCGCGGGGCGGCGGATGGCAGGGTATTAAACTATATACAAGGTAAGTGACATGTGAGAATTGTGTGAAACCTTGTTGGTTATGTTCTGTGACATAATTGTGTCTCATTGTATCCTTCAACATCCCCTCCCACAATTATGACCCAGTATAAACCCCAATACCTGTCGTCCAAGTCATGTGCTTATTTGGGCCCAGTGCCTTGGTCATGATGTCAGCAAGCTGTGACCCCGAGCTTGTCCATTCAATATCTATGCCTTCCCGTCGTACAAAATCATTGACAAAGTAGAAGGCCCCGCTGAGATAATGGGTGCGTTTTTGTGAGGTGTTATTGGTGGCAACTAAGATTGCAGCCTTGTTATTGCAATAGATTGTTGATGGTAAAGCAAAGTTGATGTCTGACAATGTCAGCCGCAGATGCGCAAGGATTTGTGAGGCTTCTGATAGCGCCACATATTCAGCAGCACAGGTTGACAGGGCCACCACAGTCTGTCTTTTCACCCCCCATGCCACCGTGTTACCCCCATGTTGAATCACATAACCACTAATGGACCGTTTGTACTCACTGCAAAAGTTTGCGTCTACCCACATGGTTAATCCACCAAGACCACCACATAGGTAGCAGAGAGAATTGTTTGTAGTTCCTTGGAGGTATCTGACTAGGTGATTGAGTTTGCCCCAGTGTGCTGATGAGGGATTTCAGTTAAACCTAGCCAGAAGATTGACCGCGTATGTAATATCCGGCCTAGTGCCGCAAGAGAGATACATCAGCAAACCCAATATCAACTGGTATTCCGTAGTGGCTACACATTCCCCCACATTAACCTCCAGGGAATTCCCTGACAGCGGCAACTGCTTCCGGAAGATAGGTCTTGGGTAGTCGGCCACAATTTCTCCTGCAAATAGCTCCTGGTCCATAGTCAACACCTCCCCCATCTGCCTTACTCTGATCCCAACAATCTTATCCACCCCGGACTTCCAGTTGATTTTCAGCTGTTTCTCCACCCCTTCTCAAAACTGGTGCATCATCTTATTGGACAAAGCCATTACCACCCTGTCATCCATGTGGAGCCAGACAATCACAAAATCCTCCCCATCCTGGCACATGTATAAAAAATCCTCAAGCTCACTAGCGCTCAGGCCAATGCTTTTGACAACTGATTTGAAGTGCTTCCACCAGCAGCGCGCAGCTTGCCTTGTCCCATACATTGCCTTCTTCAACCGCATGAAAGAGGCTTTCCATTCTGGACACAAAAGGGTTGGGGGTTGGAAATATAATTCCTTGTTGATAGGCCTGTATAGGTAGGCCGCACTGACATCAAAGCTTGCCAGAGGGTAATTCCCACCGCGAGCAATTGCCAGGAGAAGTTGTAGGGTGTTGAGGGATGCAGTTTGCTCATAAGTCTTCTAAAAATTGATTCCCATATTTTGACTACAGCCTTTGGCAACGTATTGTGATTTCCACTGAACTAAGTTACCGCCGGTGTCCTGTTTGTGTGTTAGTACAAATTTCTCCCCTAGGACCTTCATTCCCTTGTGTGGTTGCACTGGTTCCCATAGGTCCAAGTTGTCAAACTGCTGTATCTCTGCCCTGCCAGACTCACACCATTCCTTTGCCCACTCCCCTTTCAGTGCCTTGGGCATTGATCTGGGTACCGCCCTCTCTGTTGTCCTTGGTAGAGCATCTATGGCAGCCTGCTCAGCGGCGGCAATGCCATCTGTGTCTTATTTGCCCAGATGGAGTTAACTGATGATGTTGATATCCTGCCCCAACGTTGGTTGGATGGGAAGCGTTTGGAAGAAAGGGAAGACAGCCAAGGTTGAATGGATCACCTCCGCTCTTTCTTGGACCAGAATAGCCATCCTGCGCCTCCAGGCGGGTAGCCCAGTTACCGGAAGTGTTTCCCTTGTTCTTCCAGCTTTCCCCTCTGTTTGGCGGGTATATGGACAATGGCCTCTCTCCCAAAGGGGTATAAGATGGCTGGATTCCGCACCTTCCCGGAGAGTAATTCCAATGGCAACTTGTCTCCTGTCCTTGAATTGGGTAGGCGGTTGATGATGTAAGTCGCCACCTGATAGGCAAAGGACCAATATTTGGGGTCCATCCCACTTTCATTCAACATTGTTCTTGCCATGTCTCCAAGGGTGCAGTTGACTCTCTTGGCCTCCCCATTCTGCTTGGGGTGGTAGGGGGGAATGGGCGCCATCTGAACACCCAGAGGTTCCAGCTTCCTTTTCAGCAGACAGGTGAATTCTGCTGCGTTGTCACTCTGGATGTACTTTGGATATCTGCCTAGAGTGAGCTTTAGATTCTCCAGCCAGCCCAGAATTTTTCCAGGTACTTTGGAACACGCCTTCAGGATTGCCACAAAGGTATAAGTGGATGCATGATTGAAAAAGGTAAGGATAAAACAAGCTTCTATGAGGTCCTCCTCAAAAGGGCCTGCAACATTGGTAACAAAGAGGTCCATAGGATCATCCCTTGTTGTCAGCCTCTTGGATTCCAAGATCCTTTCTATCCTTTAACTACCAGAAGGTCATATAATAAATAATAAATATATTGTTAAATAAATACAGCAAAAATCCATAAAATATTTGGATAAAGCTTATTGCAAGGTTAATTGGTTTGGATATGGTTTATTTTTATAAATCAATATAAATAAATTGATTATTAAATATTTTAATAGAGGGGCCACAATTTAATTTGGGATCTTTAACACCTCTCTTCAGGGAATTCAGTATGAAAACACGTAGGCCTGGTTACTTTGGAACCTTTAATTTATATTCTTAAAGGATATATTGCCCAAAGATGATATGTATATAAAATACACTGTGGAGTGGCAGGGCTTTTTAACCAAGCTTCCACGACAGAGAAAGGATAATAAGACTCACTTGTATATTATTAAATCCCTTGGATACCTGTTTGGGACGTGCACTGATGGGTTAAACCTGTTTACTGGTGTTATAAGGTTGTTCAGCAGTTTAAACTGATTAAAAGGATTGGGGATGGATATTATTCATCAGACTAAAGCCATAAATCACTTACTTATCTCTTATAATTATTTGATTACCTTGGCACAGTGTCTGGATGTAAATATAACTGGGTATCTGGGTATCAATATCCTCAAAAGAGCTCTTTATTTCTAGCTTTTTGAGTCCCAATATTGTCCTTCTGAGGGGTACAGGGGCTCAAAGGGATGGAAACTGAGGCTAGCAGGGTAAACAGAGGCAGCCTGTCATTCTTTCTTGGTGCTGTAGCACAGTTAAAATCTAATTCCACAGGCTATGGGAATTATTCTACCTTATAATTGATGTTTGGACGTGTGAATAACACTAATCTGTCCATTTCATTTATTATTTAATTAATTATCCTTAGTAAATGTTCCCAGTAAGTTAATAATTAATTTGAGAGACATTCTTACGGATAGTCTGATGTCAGGTGAGTTCTCATTGTGTATTAAATAATTGGAGTAAAGTCATGACATTGATTTTACTCCTTATTTTCAAGTTTTAGTTGATTTACTAAAAATAATTATTTAAAAATATAAGTAATGAGTATTTATGTAATATTTTTACATCATTAGTTTCTTAGTATGTAACAAAAATACTGATGTCTTGTAGTTCTCATAGTTTCATATTAAAGTATTTTAATATATTTTTAGAAATATTCATTATCTCATTTTCGGCATTCTTGGTATTTCAAATTATATTTAATAAAAAATACATATAAAGGTTATTTAGGTATTTTTATATACTTTTATGTATTTTTAGACTATCTAATATCCACGGGAACATTTATTACATATGTAGAATGTTCCCATGTAGGTTGTAGCATGTTTATGCAGCACCTAGGTTTCTCAGGCCCCCTGTCACTTTGTCAACTTGTAGTCCCGTGGCTGAAGACTTGTCAGAGGCACAGGGCTGCATACACGGCTTTGAAAGGGTGAAAGTGCTGCATCTCAGCTGTGCGCGGGTGTATTGGCTGCCGCGGCTGCATGCGGGAATTAAGACAGAACACATTTCCGTCTCTAACTCCTAAAATATACACAAAACCTCAATTCTGACTGGATTTTAGGTGTGAAACCTATACATGACAATGCACGTGAAATATTTAATTGGCCAAAAAGTAAAATAGTGGTGCCGTGGTATTTTGGTCTTTCCTTTCTTAATTATTTAAAAATATAAGGAGTTGGATTTCAAGGGTGGGGTCAGTGAGTGACCCTACCTAATTTTGGGTGGAAAATTTATTTCTGCAATAATATTCATGGTTTTCCTACTACTTCTTAGGTTAATTTTAATATTATTATTTTTATGTTATTTTTGTTACTTTTGCAGCTTGCTCTGCAATAGTAGCAAGCTGACACTTGTAATGACTGAATCAACCCCAGGGGATTTTTTGTCAATGCTCTTTGAAATTGCTCAGCGTTTGCAGAAAAAGGAACACCATGGACCGCTAATTTCCTCTGGGTAGTGTCTCTTCAGGAAAGTTCTCACCACTGACTTGGAGGCGTGTCCCAGGCAAACATGCCATTTATATGGGTCAAAAGAGGGTTTTGACAAAATCTCCATTGCAAGGTTTGCTGAATTACATGCAGGTATCACCCAACAGAAGCTCCTAAATGAAGTCTTGTAGGTATTGCCCATTGGATCCATCAAAGTGGCATCCATACTGTCATATGCTAGTTTCCACCCCTCTGCTAATAACCTCCCAGGAGACAGGATTATCCTGATCACACCTGGACACATATAGATGCCTTAAATGATCATTTTTCTGGTCTTTGTTGGGATCTCAAGTCTCCCCATAACATTGGAATCCACATGGTGTTCATTAGCCGCCAGGTGGAATCTTTTAGGGTTTTGTAGACTGATCATGGGATGGTAATAGTGCAAGGGGCCACTCACATGTGCGCTGGCCCCAGAATCCAGAAGAATCTCACCTCAATCCATCTCAGGCATATCAATTACCCTGAGCCGGCCTTCCCGTTGGTTGGGTGGAGTTGGGCATTGCAGCGGTAGGTACTGTGATAGGTTGCTTTTATGATCTTCTGGTAGGGTGGGAATTCTTCCCATACATACATTGGTCCAGAAGCTCCCACAGTTGGGGTACCAATGACCCTCCTCTCTGCAATATCAAAACTTGCAGCCATAGGCATCAAGTAACACTTCTGATTCCTTCTTTCCAGCGTAATCTGCAGCTCAATCAATGGACAAATGAGGCTTTCTGTATTGCTTATCAGGTCCCTCCCCTTTTCTGAGGTAGCACATAGCGCCCTCTCACCGCATTGATACAATCCAGGTCCATTAGGTCCATAGTAGTTCCCTTCTTGGGTCTGAGTTTGCCAATTGCACTCTTTAAAACATTGGCTACGTCAAGGAATTGGGGTGGGTCCTTTGCATTTTTCAACTGTTGAGAGACCAAGTATTCATAGGTCTTGCTGTCAATACCTGGTGGAGCTACCACAATGTACTGGACCAGGAGCCCAACCAGTTTGTTCTGGGAGATTTCCAATTTATTCAGGTCAGCCAAAATTGTATGGAATCCAGTTATCCATGCCATTTCAGCCTCAGGAGATGAGAGCAATGCAATCATTTTTTATGCAACCGCTAGCTTATGTCTCCTGCTGGACCGCTTATATGTATTGACCAGGGTCTCATAGATTGACTGCGCAAAATTGACTTTCAAGGCTTCTATGATGGAAAACAGTTCATTGTCAACGCTATTGTGCAGGAGGTTGACCAATGCTGGGGAATTCACAAGAGGAATTCTCCTTTAATGGTTCCCAAGTTTGGAAGTTATTGCTCCCTTGCGTCTGTAAACCCTGAATGCAACTGTTCACCCTTTGACTGAGAGATAGAGAATTGAGAGTAAAGATCCTTCCAAAAACCTATGACAACCAAATGTGATCCTCCATGATCCAATGTCTGATCTGATGATCCTCCCACCGGGTTGAGGGTGCGGCTTGAGTAACCTCCCCCTCAAACCTAACCTAAGTAAAACTGGAAACAAGCAAGAATAATGAAATAAAAACCCTCTTCCCATATCCATCTGTATTGCCTGCCTGCCATTACACCCACCTGGTTTGTCCTTCTAATGACGCCGCCCTTGCTCCGTGCCCAACTTGGAGCCCCCTGCGCATGTCTGCATCCGCCCAACGCGCCATTTAAGATATCCAAGATATATCCGTGCAATCTGATCTGCATCTTGCAACGCGTGATTGGTCCAATCCTATCCAATCCAATCCATCCCGCGTCTTCAGATGCTGAGCCCAATATGACTGCTGCTGAGCCCGCAGTGCAACTTGCTACAGAAAAGCCCCACCCATTTCTGAGCCCGCCGCTACTGCTGAGTGTGCAGCGCGCAGCCAATTCCAACTTGAGTCTATAAAAGACCACAAAATCCCCCCCCAACTTGAGTTCTGTCCCCAGAGGTCCACCACTATCTCACCTACCCCCAATCATACCACAGCTATCCCACTTTCCCTCTGCACCCCTTCATCAGAACAAAGAAAGAATGAAAAACACCTCATCCGCCACTCTTCACCAATCATGTCCTGCACGTACCGCAGCCAGAATGGCCTTTTGTGCCGCATCCTTCTGGGCCAGCACGCCTGCGTCCCATGCCAAGCCAGACACCACCACTGCTTCCTATCAGAGGGCATGCCACGCGACCGCCCCCAAGGTTGCCCTCGCAAGAGGACCCGCGGCAACTCCTTTGTGATCTTGAGCAACAAGGAGATCTCAACCAATGCGTGGACCCCACCCGGCTTGCCTTGCAACCATCCACAACGGGCCCCCCAAAATCCTCCATCCCGCAAAAGTCACAACTTGGGCTTGCCGTTCCGCCCGGCTGGACCTCCAAGGTGCCAGGATTTTCCAAACTTTGCGGCCTTCCAGAACACCGCCCATGAGTGGGCCGCGCAGGTATGGATGAATGTGCCAGAAATGGACCCAAGGATTCCAAACCATCCAGCTGCTCCTCCTCCACCACCACCAAGGACATCTCCTCCTCTGAGGCCACCGCGTCCCCCTACTCCTCCAAGACCAGCTCCTTTGCGGCCATCAACCAAGCCCTTGCGCGCGCTGTCTCCCATGGTGATAAAGTTGTTGCCGGGACCTGCAGCCGCTGAAACCCCTGCGCTGAAACTCCCAAGATCCCCAAGATCCCCCTAGTTCCAGCACTTCCGTTGGCAAGTATCCTTCACTGCACCTATGCAAAGATAAGGACTTTTGCCGCGCCATCCTGAGTAGACTTTGGGCTTGTGAGAACCTTTGAGAGAAATAAGAGCCGCGCACAAGATCCACAAGAGTGAGAAGGTTCCATGCCACTGAGAGTAGCCGGTGAGAGCAAGAACATCTGCACGCAAGATCCCCGCTTTTGAGAGCAATCTGCAAGAGTGAGAAGTATCCGCTCAAGGTACCTGGACTGCCCCAGACAAACTGCCACACAGTTCCCCGTTCCTATCTACAGAACAGAGATGTTACAAAGAAAACCAGACGCAAGCTCAAAAACTTGAGAGAGAGAAAGAAAAAGAATCCTCCCAAACCAATTTGCACCTTCCATCTATAAGATAACCAACAAAACTTAAAGAGATTTTTTTTTTTTAAAAAAAAAAACACTGACCTCTTGCCAAGCCTGCGCCTTTTCTCTTTGACCCACATCTGTTCCGCGCAATGCGCTTTCCTTGATCCCGGAATCATCCGTTGGAAATCATTCATGCGTTTGCTTCTGGAATGAGGGGCTTGTCCTCGCGTGTGCAGACCCAGCTTTGCCCCGTGCCTTTACCTAAAAGAAACCATCCATAGCCAGAAATAATCCCAAAACCAATCCAGAGAGAAGAAAATAAGAAAAAAAAACATTCTGGGGTGTCTAGTTATTCCAGCTGTGAACCAGCTAGAACACCCCCTCACCAAATCCAATCATATCCCCTATTCATCCATTGTTCCCCCCAACTTGGCTGCTGTCCCCAGCAGTCTTCAGTCATTTACTCCGCTGGACCCAAAGCACCTTTAGGCTTGTCCTTGGAAGAAGGGTCTGCATTGTTTCCCCCTTTGCTATCCAAACCAGCCGTCTTGTCAAATGAAGTTGAGCCCCACACAAAGAATTGTTTCACGTGAAAAGCCGTGGCCTTACGTTTGAGTGGAGTTCCGTCCAATTCCTCCAACTGGTAGCTACCTCTGGTGAACTTGGACAGCACAAAGAAAGGCCCATTCCATCAATTAGCAAACAGCTTCCCCCATTGAGTTTCCAGGCTCTGGTTGTAAAGCAGAACCAAGTCCCCCTTCTGCAATGGATCCCGGAGTTTATGCGTGCAGTGCTTTTCCAAGTAGCAGACAGACTTGGTGCGGGTTGCCTTCAGTCTTCCAGCCACTTTCTTCAAAATCTTGTCCTGTCACAGGAGTTGCTTGGTGTGGGCCTTGACTAGATCCGCAGCCGTCTTAACCTTCCACCAGTCAATACCCAGAAAAGTTTCCAGCTCAATGTCAATTGGAAGCACAGGTTGCTGCCCAAATAGCAGCTTTTATGGCAAATAACCGTTGAGCTCTTCACCAAAATCTGATCTGCAAAAAGAAAGACTGGAAGGGTTTCCTACCACTGCTTGCCATCCTTACCCCACATCTTCACCATTGTTTCCTTGATTGGATGGTGACCGTTGTGGCGGTATTTTACAGATGCAAGTTGGAATCCGCTGCTCACTGCGCACTCAGCAGTAGCGGAAGGCTCAGAAGGGGAAGCGCGCTCAGCAATGGGTGCAACTTTGCGGCAGCAAGTTGAGCTGCGGGCTTGGCAGTAGTCAAATTGGGCTCAGCATCTGGAGGCGCGGGATGGATTGGAATGGATTGGACGGATCACGCGCAGATCGCGCAGATATATCTTGGATATCTAGAATGGTGTGTTGAGCGGATGCAAAAAAGCGCAGGGGGCTCAGAGTTGGGTGCCGCGCAAGGCTGCATCATGAGAAGGAAAAACTGGGTTGAAATAATGGCAGGCAGGCACTGCAGATGGATATGGGATATGGGATGCGGGATATGGAATGTGGATTATGGGATGGGAAGGATAGGGTTGAGGCTAGGGTTCTGTGCTTAGGCATTGTATTTCATTATTATGGCTTGTTTCTGGTTGTACTTAGGTTAGGGTTGAGGGTTAGGCTACTTAAGCCACACCCTCAACCTGGATATTGGATCACAGAGGATCACATCAGTTGTCATTAGTTTTGGAAGGATCTTTACTCTCAATTCTCTATCTCTCAGTTAAAGGGTGAACAGTTGCACTCAGGTTTTAAAGGCGCAAGGGATCAATATCTTCCCAACTTGAAACCATTAAAGGAGAATTCCTCTTCCAAATTCCACATCTGGGGGTCTGGCTGGGAAGTAATCTTTTGTTCCTTGTCTTTTGAAACTAACAAGCGCAATGTCCCAGTACCACCCATTGACCGTTTCAGGGTCATCTAATGTTACCCCCACTCCTCTTCCTCCTCCTCCTCCAGCTTCTTGGAAGCAACCCTCATCAGGGGCGGGATATGGTGTCTTTGTTCCAACAATAGTGCCAACCACAAGCCAGTTTGCATCAGGCTGTGGGACTATCCTCACATCCGGTTCGGCACTGAGGAGGTTGAGCGATTCCTTGCACAATACAAAGGAATTGCCAATGCGGAAGGTGAAATGAGTTTGGATGAGGCTTGGCTTGTTGTCCTCTTCATCATGGACAAAGAGAAGCTTTGGTATGTGGAGGAGATGGAAGGGTATGAGGAACTAGATTGGCCAAAACTGAAGGCGGAAATCATGGCGCGGTGGGGAAGGCACAAACCTTGGTTTTGCAAAAGCAACATCAAGCAAGCCGCGTAGGAAGCAAGCACAAATGGTAGAGTCAGGACGGGGGTGCAATTGGGGGATTATATAGCAATGTTCTATTGGATCTATTGCTACCTGGCAAAGAACAAGGTAATATTGGGACAGACGGTTGCAGTGAAGAGGGTATTTTTGGGAGGGCTTAGTCCCCCACTCTGCGGGCAGGTGAAGCAGCACCTGTACAACAAAAACTTGGTGAAGAGTTTGTTGGATGGGAGTATCACGCTTCTTCCAGAAATCCTTGTCATTCCTTGCATGGTGGAAAGTGAGCTGGACTGAGAGGAACTAAGTGAGGACACAGTGTGGTGTTGTGTTTATAACCTTGGATTGGGAGCTGCATTGCGTTTTGTGCGCTCAGAAGTTGGGTAGGTTGGGCTCAGCATTTGGGGTGTGCGTGGTCTCAGCAGTGCCTTCTGCGGGCTCCGCAGTAGCGGATGAGGGCTCAGCGGCAGGGATTGTGGGGCTTGGCACCAGGTGCGGGTTGGGCCTACTCTGGGGGGGTGCCGGGCTGCAACCCACCCAGGGAACGCGGACCAAGTGATGGAGCTGGCCCAACCAAGCTTGCGGGTGGCTAGTCCGGAAGGGGAGGGCAGGGCAATCAGGGGCTATATGCGCCAGGGAGGTTCATGCGGTGTGGTGTCAATTTATAGACATGGATTGGGAACTGCTTCGCGGCTGCGCGCTCAGGATTAGGGTATGCGGAGTGCTCAGCAGCGGCAGCCACTGTTTGGCTCCGCACCTAGTGGACGGGTCGGGCTCAGCATTGAATGTGGCGTGGGCGGCAATCCTCCCCGCAGATTGGATTCGGAAGGTAGTGCGCTCGACTAGGTTTGCGGGCGCGCCGGTTCGGATATGTAGGGGCTGAGCAATCCGCGGGCTATAAAGGAACAGATGGAGCGCGCGCTTGCGCGCGCGGGTCATGCCGGATATTACCAGACATCCACAAAGGGCGCGGACAGGCGTGGGGGCTCCGAGTAGGGCGCGGTGCGAGGACTGCGTCATGAGAAGGACAAACCGGATGGACGGAACGGCGTACGGACAACGGGGGGAGTTTGGTACGGAGGAGGTGGGGAGAGGAGGCTAGGGTTTCTGTTTTGGGATTGTTTTCTGTTTTGTTGTCATACTGTTATTTGCGCGTGTAATTAGGTTAGGGTTGAGGGGGAGGACTTATCCTCACTCTCAACTCCGGGTTAGGAGGAGGGGGGCATGGAATGGATGTAGGGAATCAGAACATCACATCATTGGATTGGATCACTCATCTCACCAAGAGATTAAAGGAACTCATACCGGATACCCATCCAGGTGGAAAGTTCTTAGGATTGAAGGATTGGCGATTTCTCTCTCTCTCTACTTTTCTTTATCTCTTTATCTCCTTATTTCTATTTCTCAATTAAGTGAGACTTTGGACATCCTCATCTCCTTCCAAACGCAGGGAACCGTTAACTTCCAAACCTTGGGACAATTATAGGGGGACAACCTCTATTCTTTCCACAGCGGGCATAAGCATGGGCCGACCCATGGATCATGGGATCCGGGGAGGCGCGCGGACAGATAAACCTGGGGGCTCTGAGTAGGGCGCGGCGGAGGGCTGCGCCATGAGAAGGAAAAAACAGATGTACGTGATATTGAAGGGGAGGGTTTCAGACAGGGTGGGTGGTACGGGGTAGGGTTAGGGTGGAGCTAGGGTTCTGTACTTGAGGTCATATTTCATCTATCTTGTTGCTTGTGGTTGTACTTAGGTTAGGGTTGAGAGGGAGGACTCAAAAATACCTCACTCTCAACTCAGGGTTGGATATAGATATATATCATCATATATCATCATCACCGGACCACCAGGGAATGGTATGGGAAGGATTGGAAGGGAGGAATTTATCTTGTAATCACTCTCTCTATTCTTAAAATAATTTCATCCAATCTCCTTACAGACACTTAGACCAATAACTTCTGTAACCTGAGGACAACTTTGGGGGGTATCACCTCTCTTGTTTCCACAACAGCAAGGTTTCTCCCAACGGGGGAAAAGAAGTCTGCTTCCCACACTCTGGCGGAACCAATGCAAGCTCCCGTTGCGGGTCCCTCAAAAAAAGAATGCGCTCAGGCCACATCACCAACGTCCAGCCTGGAGGTTAGCAAAATGATGGAATTTGTGAAGCATTTATGGATCTTTCTGAGTTGAATATTGTCTGGGTCGCGTGAGCTGCCTCCTCACCTTGGGGGAGCCCTTCCCCGTTGAATTTGCCTGCATTACGGTTATGCAATTACTGCGGGGACAAGGGGCATCGGCGGTTGGGGTGTGATAAAATGACAAAGGACCTCAAGGCAGGATTGGTTTGGCCGGTGGGAATGGGATTCATGTTCCCAACGGGCAAGCAGATTTTATCCAAACCGGGGAATCAGACTGTCATGGAGCAAGTGCGTGCGCAAGGACAGGAATTGGAGGTAACTGCTCAAGCTTTTCTGGGGATTTTCACTGGTCCTGGGGTATGGAAACCACCATGCGTGGAAGCAGAAGTGAGCGTGCTAGCAATGGAGGAATTGGAAGTGGTGGAAAGGATGGATGTGGATGCCAAGGAACGGGTACCGCAGGCAGCTCCTAAGTCAATTGCACGTGTTCTGGAAATGGATGGAAGGCCGGTGAATCTGGCAGGGAAGAAGAAGGTGGTGGAAATTGTGCGCAGGGTAATGGGGAATGAAACAACCATTCCCTTGACCCTGAAGGAGTTGGCGGCAGTGTTGCTGGTGGTGGTAGATGAGATGGTTCAAGCGCTGAAGGATTGCGGGCAAAAAAGGATCCCTTCAATGGTGCAGCCAGTGAATTTGGCTTGGGATGACGCGGAGCGCAAGCTAGCAGGGATGAAATTGGTTTGGAGCACAAGCTAGCAGGGATGAAATTGGTTTCAACTCCACTGGCTTACGTTTCAAAGAAGATTACTGGAAGGAAGGTGTGGGCGCTGGTGGATAGTGGTTCTATGGTGAACCTCCTTCCCTCTAGATTGGTTGATGAAATGGGATTGGTTTGGGGGAAATGCGCAATGGGGCTTTGCACGCTTAACAGAAGGGCGTGTCGCGTGGATGTGGTTGTGGAGGAGGAAGAGGTTGAGGTTGCAAGGGTCTGTAAACCAATTTCTTTTCTATTGGTTGATTGGGGGGAGGATATTTGAGGACAGCCATTAATGTTTGGGTTCCAAACGCAAATGAAGTTTGATCCAGAGGCGGGGACAGAAGCATTAACAGTGGAAGATTTTTCTGGCAGGCAATTCAAAACCACAATCTGCAATCAGGGGTTGGGGAAGTGGATGCGGGATTTGGCAAGAGAGGAGGAGGAGGACCCCTGCGCGGAGTTGGTTTGCAAGGGTGGTCCGCAGGCGGATTTTGACTAGTTGGCTGAGGTTACCACATGGAGAAAGCTTGGGCTTTGTGCAGGCAGTTGAAAAGTGAGGAGCAGGTGGGGAGAAGGGAGGAAGCGCCGGATGCACAAGCGCTGGAAGTAAGTTCCTTTCCTCAGTGTGCATTACTGGGAGGTACTTCACAAAAAAAATATCATTGTGCCATGCTTGTGAGAAAAGGAAAAAGCGGTGGTTTGGTTTTGACTAGGACCTATGGTAATGGATGCGTCTGGATGGCGTGGTGCAATTTTTGAAAGTATAAGCCGGTTGGGCAAAAGGTCCGTCCCCAGAACAAAGCAATGCCGCAGGATCTGAACGGACCACTGCAAACAATTCCTTGGTTGCAGGACCCTTAGGAATCTCCACTGAAGGTGTCAGGTTGGGCAATGCAATCAGAGTGGATTATGGATGAGTGGATTGCACCCCTTAACTTTGGAACGCCAGGCTGGTTGAGCGCAGAGGAATGGGATTTGCTGACTTTGGTACTTGTTCTCTGGGAAAGAGCGCTCGCGTTTGGACCTGAAGAGCAGGGACTGTTACAGAGCAAGATAGGCAACCCTTATGTGATTCCAACTGTTCCCCACAAACTTTGGCAGATCAAGCCAATTCCAATTCCATGGGCAGTTTGGGGGCCCTTCTTGGAGCTGGTGCGCAAGCGTGTGGGGACAGGTCTTTACAAGCAGTCAACATCAAGTTAATTGAGTCCAATCTTTGCGGTGGTTAAGCAGGATGGGAAGTCCTTATGGATTGTTCATGATCTGCAGGGGCTCAATTTGTTTACAATCAGAGATGTGGGACAACCTCTGCCTGTGGAAAAGTTTCTGGAATCTATGGCAGGACGTGCATGCTACGGGTTGTTGGATGTTATGGGTGGATACAATCAGCGCAAAATTGATTGGATTTTGCGTCCATGACTGCCTTCAAAACCAGATTGGGCAGGATGCAACTGACGCGGCTGCCGCAAAGGGCAACTAACTTGGTTGAGGTTTATGAGTGATTTTGGCGCAGGGGCGCTGCTGACCCAGGAGGATGAGGGGAAATATAGTCTGGTTCTTTACAAGTCTGTTACCTTTACGCCAATGGAGAGCCAGTACTTGCAGCCAAAGTTGGAACTTTGCGGGGTCACTAAAATTGTGCAGAGGTTGCAGAATTTGCTATGGGGCATTCAATTTTTGCTTCTTGTGGATTCAGAGGCGCTGGCACGCATGATCAATTCGCCAATTCTGCCAAACGCGCCTATGACCAGGTGGGTTGTGTTCCTTCAGTTGTTCTCTTTCACGGTTGTGAATGATCCAGGGAAGGCCTTTACAATTCTGGACACGCTGTCTTGGTACCCGCAGGATGATCCGTACAAAGGCGCGGAACCACTGGATGTGGAGGCCCCAACAGTTAAGGTAGGGGTAATGGAAGTAGGTTTGGGACTTTGGCTCCAGAAGTCCGGGAGGTACATGGTACTCAGTTTGTATTTGCGGGATCTTTGGTTTCTGGATGTCACTCCAGCCAATATTCTTTGATGGGTTTGGCGGAGAGTGGTAAATTTCTACCTGCAGGAAAGACAGCTGTGGCGGTGGAGCGCGCCAGTACCACTTGTGGTCAGCACGTCAAGGGCAGATCAGCAGGTAATTCTGGGAAGTCTGCATGACAATCTTGGCCATCGCGGCAACCTTGAAACATGGAAGTGGGTGAGGGCAAGGTTCTTGAGGCTGGGTGTAGTACGCGCGGTGCTGGATTGGGTACGGTTGTGCAAAGCATGTCAGAAGCAGAGCGCAAAATTGCCTTGCAAATTGGGTATCCCCCCAGGGAGGACACCTTGTTTGGGTGGGTTTCTCTGGATGTTGGGCACATCAAGGCGGGTAAGTTTGGGTACCTCCTTGTTGCACGGACAATCTGTTGGGATGGGTGGAAGCACAGCTGATGGTGAAGCTCTTGGCATAAAAATTTGGTCAGTTTCTGAAGGAAGATTGGTTTGCGCGTTACAGATCTCTTTGGCTGGTAATGGTTGAAGGAGATGCGGAGTTCCGGGGACTGTTTGCGGAGTTGGTGCAAAGTTGCGGAGCAAAGTTTAGGGGAGTGACGGAGTACTATCTGGAAGGCATGGGGATGATTGAGAGCGGCCACCAGCCAATCAAGGACGCAATGGTGAAGATGTGTGGCAAGGATGGCAAATGGTGGCAGGAAACCCTTCTGGTGGTTCTTTTTGCAAATTGGATTTTGGTGAAGAGGTCAATGGGTTATTTTCTGTAAAAGCTGCTATTTGGGTAGCAACTTGTGCTGCCAATTGAAATTGAGCTGGAAAACTTTCTGGGTATTGACTTGTGGAAGTTTAAGATGGCTGCAGATCTAGTTGAGGCCCGCGCCAAGCAACTCCTGCGAAAGGACAAGATGTTGGAGAAAATAGACACGGTGGTGGCAGAGGAGGAGCTGGCCTTGGTGGGGGTGGAGGAGGCGCAGCCAGAAAGTTTGGAATCCTTGGGTCCATAGCTGGTACATTCATCCAAAACCATGCGGCCCACTCATGGGCGGCATTCTGGAAGGCCACAAAGTTTGGGAAATCCTGGTGCCTTGGAGGTCCAGCCCGAGTTGTGGCTCTTGCGCAATGGAGGATTTTGCGGGGTGATTTGCGGACAATTGCAAGGCAAGCCGGGCAGGGTCCACCCATTTGTTGAGATCTCCTTGTTGCTTGAGATCACAAAGGAGTTGCAATGGGTCCTCCTGGGTGGGCAACCTTTGGGGCAGTCGCGCGGCATGCCCTCCAATAGGGAGCAGTGGCGGTTTCCGGCTTGGCACGGGACACAGTGGTGCCTTCCTGGAAGGATTCAGCAAAAAAGGCCATTCTGGCTGCAGTATGTGCAGGACATATTTGGTGTGGGGTGTTGGATGGGGTTTTTCTTTTTCTTTCTTTGGTCTGATGAAGGGGTGCGGTTGGAAGTGGTATAGCTGGGGTATGGTGGGAGGCAGGTGAGATAGTAGGGGATCTCTGGGGACAGAACTCAAGTTGGGGGGATGTGGGAGTCTTTTATAGATGCAAGTTGGAATTGGCTGCACGCTGCGTACTCACAAGTAGCAGCGGGCTCAGCAGGGGAATCGCGGTCAGCAATGGGTGTGGCTTTGCTGCAGCAAGTCGGGCTGCAGGCTCAGCAGAAGTCAAATTGGGCTCAGCATCTGGAGGCACGGGATGGATTGGATTGGATTGGACAGATTGCGCATGGATTGCGCGGATATATCTTGGATATCTGGAATGTTGCGTTGGGTGGATGCCAACATGCCCGGGGGGCTCAGAGTTGGGCGCGGTGCAAGGCCGCGTCATGAGAAGGACAAACCGGGTGGACGTAATGGCAGGCGGGAAATGCTGATGGATATGGGATATGAGATGGGAAGGATAGGGTTGAGGCTAGGGTTCTGTGCTTAGGGGTTGTATTTCATTATTCTGGCTTGTTTCTGGTTGTACTTGGGTTAGGTTTGAGGGTTAGGCTACTTAAGCCACACCCTCAACCTGGATATTGGATCACAGAGGATGACATTGGTTGTCATTGGTTTTGGAAGGATCTTTACTCTCAATTCTCTATCTCTCAGTCAAAGGGTGAACAGTTGCACTCAGGGTTTACAGATGCAAGGGATCAATAACTTCCAAACTTGGAACCATTAAAGGAGAAGTCCTCTTCTGAATTCCACATCTGGGGTCTGGCCAGGAAGTAATATTTTGTTCCTTGTCTCTTGAAACTAACAAGCGCAATGTCCCAGTACCACCCATCAACCGTTGCGGGGTCATCTAACGTTACCCCCACACCTCTTCCTCCTCCTCCTCCTCTGGCTTCTTGGAAGCAACCCTCATCACGGGCAGGATATGGTGTCCCTCGTTCCAACACTGGCGCCAATCACAAGCCTGTTTACATCAGGCCGCAGGACTATCCTCAACACAGGCAGTGGCCCCATTGGGCCACCCCAAGCCCAAAAAGTGAGTTTAACATACATTGGCGGGCCAGCCCGTCTGGCCAGGTATGTCCAAAATAAACCTTGGGCCCAATTATCCCCATACAAGCCCATCTGGCTGTATTTGCCGATATACCCCTCCGGGCCCAATAGGCCTGTTTCATGCGTTTTGAGGACAGTTTCCCCAAATCCATGATATCAACACAGGCCTGTATGGTCCCTGTGTGTGTTCAATGGGCGGCAGAGGCCCACATGTGCATCCCATTTGGATTACACTTATAGGTAGCACATGTGAAAGTGAATACTTTTTTTAACACATCCTCTTAATCCAAAAGGGGTGACATGCGCATATTAGTCCCAAAGCCTTGATGCTTGTTCCTATCTAAAGCCTTAGTAAAGATATCTGCAATCATTGCTCCAGTAGGCATGTACCTCAACACAATCTCCTTGCAGTTAACTGCATCATGGATATAGTTATAGTGAACCTCAATATTCTTTGTTCTTGAAGGGAACACTTGGTTTTGCGCCAACTCAATGGCACTCTGGTTATCAGAATACAACAACGCAAACCCTTGTGGCTTATGTGTATCCTCTAAGACTTTTCACAACCATTTTGCTTCCTTTGAAGCTGCTAAGTAAGCTCTATACTCAGCCTCTGTTGATGAAAGACTTATGGCTGATATCTTCTTGGAAATCCATGACACCAGATTCTTACCTAAGAAGAATACAAAACCACTTGTTGATTCCCTAGTGTTACCATCTGCCCAACTTGCATTGGAATAACCAACCAAATCAAAGTTTTCAGACTTTGTGAACAACAGTCCCAGACTGTGTGTTCCCTTAAGATACCTCATAACTCTCTTAAACGCTGAACAATGCCTCATGCTTAGCTTCTCTAAGTGTTGCAACAAGACACCAATTGCAAAGGCAATATTGGGCCTTGTAAACTGCCCCAAATAATTAAGCAATCCAACAGCTGACCTGTAGTTTTTTCCAGATTGAACAAACTCCAGATACTTCTTATCTGTAGACTTCTCTAAACAAATAGTTGACTGCATTGGAGTACCAAACTCCTTTGTATCCTCTAAGACATATTGCCTAAGAAGAGCTGCCACATAATGGCTCTGGTCTAACTTAATACCATTCTTGCTCTTACTGACTTTCATTCCTAGCACCTGTTGCGCCAGACCAAGATCTTTTATCTTGAATTCCTTTTTGAGTGTCTCCATGAATCTCTATTTACCATTCCCAATAATGATAATGTCATCAACCCATAAAAACAAAATTGCATCCTTCTCACAAAGAGACAAGGGTTGGTCTCAGTGGTCTTTAAACCAATCTGTATCAGTTTCTCACTGATGGTATTATACCACAACCTAGCTGCTTGCTTCAATCCATACAGGGATCTACACAGCTTGAGGACATACTCCCCTTTATCTGCTGAAAGAAAACTTCTAAAAAAGATTTTCTTCATGGTTTCTGGTTTAGTCTCTACTAAACATTCATGAAAACCATCAGGAATTGACATATAAACAGTCTCCTCCTCTCGAAGTTTTGCATTCAAGTATGCTGTTACAAAATCAGCTTTTCTCATTTCTTCACCCAACTCCACTGCCAGAGCAATGATGTACCTGAAGGTGGACGGCCTTCCATTTGGTGAGAAAGTTTCTTGGTAATTGATACCCTTTCTCTGCTTGAATCCCTGTGCAACGCATCTAGCTTTGAACCTTTTCAAAACTCCATTTGTGTCAAACTTCTTGTTTAAAACCAATCTAGACCCAAAAATGGTCTTTCCCTTTGGAACAGAATCCCGCTTAACCACTTCAAAGACACTATTTTTTTCTGAAGAATCAAATTCCTCAAAAATAGCGCTCTTCCAGTTGGCTCTCTCATCAGAATTCATAGCTTGGCCAAAGCTATTTGGTTTAACCCTGTTACCCATTTCTGAACTAAACTCCAGGACTTCATTGAGCATACACTGTTCCTGAAATGTATCTTCCTCATATCCTGCAGCAGAATAATCGGACTTCCATTCCCTGTAACTATCAACTGGTACTCTCACCCTACCACTTCTTCTAACCTGAGGTGGAGGCTCATCAGGTTCTGAATTAACAGACTCCCCTGAAGCAGGTACTGAACCCTCTGGAGGCACGTCTGCCATCTCATCATCTTCTCCAACCACATGTTCCTCAGCCTTTCATGGTGAAATAGGTGCTAATTATATTTCTTGCTGTGAATTATTCACAACAACATCTTCACTCCTTTTGAGTGGAAAGGTACTTTCATCAAATTTCACATCCCTACTATGGATAACCTTTCTTGTCCCTGGATAATAGATCCTATACAATTCAATTATTAAATCATAGCCTAAAAGTTCCCTTGTTCTGGCTCTAGGGTCTAATTTCCTGACCATCTCATTATGGTGGATACTATAATACACCAAGCAACCAATTGTTCTTAGGTGTGATGTTTTTGGGTACAAATTCCAAGACTTATAATGAGGACTCTTCCCATTAACACTTATAATGTTGTGCAACAGACAGACTGTACACAGCAACTCAGCCCATAAAAACTTTGGTAGACCAGATTGAGACATAATAGCTATGACTTTTTCCATTAAAGTCCTATTCAATATCTCAACTATTCCATTATTCTGTGGAGTACTTGCAGTAGTGACTATATGAATTATAACATAATCTTTCAATAACGTCTCAAACTCTTTACTCACCAATTCACCCCCTCCATCAGTAATAGCCCTCTTGATCTCCTTCATCAGACCATTCTGATTCCAGACTTTAAAGATTACAGAAACCTCCTCTGTGGTCTGATCCTTAGATCAAATTGGTTTAACCCAAACATAATTAGTTGCAGTATCACCTAAATTGATGAAGTACCTTGCCCCACCAAGGGAATCTGGTGTAAATGGCCCTGCCAAATCAATTGAAAATTCATCTCTAGGAACATCAGTGCAATCTCTACTCTTAGAGAACACATTTCTAGTCTTAGCCCCCAAGGTACAACTCTCAAAGTTGCTGTCCTTTACCTTATGGTCACTTCTTTTGTAAGCAACAGTGCTCAGAGCTGAGAATTTGAACAAGCTTGCACACAGAAGCTTATTCCAAACTTGTCCACTAAGAACAGTTATCCCATCCATATCAATAACAAACCTATCTTCTTTAAGATAACAAATCTGGAAGCCTTTTTTCCATAACACTCCAAGAGACACAAGGTTATAAGGCAAATCTGGTACATAGAACACTTTCTCAAAAGAAATTTTGAAACCCAAGTGATTTGCAAGAATAACTTTTCCAATTCCCTTAATCTGAATTTTTCTGCCTTTCTGACCAATATTTACAACTTCATCATAATCACTAAGATTTGAAAATAAATTTGGTTCAGAAAACATGTGATCTGTAGAACCAGAATCAATCAAAACAAGAACATCCTCCTTCAATCCTCCTAATAAGAAAGAAGCTTTATCAGTTGCTGATAAGTTCTCATCTTTGAGGTTAAGATTACTCACTTCATAATCAATCAAGTCCATTTCTTGATCCTCATCAATTTTGGCCTTCTTGTTGGGACCTTCTTCCCCGAAAACCTCTCCAATTGGACCATCCAAGGCCACCATTGCAACATTTTCTGTAGTGAGATTGACCTCCTTGTCATTCTCTTTGGACTTCTTCCTTTTCTTGGCCTCCTTGCAATCCTGAGCATAATGCCCCTTTTTCTTAAAATTATAGCATAAGACCTTGGACAAATCCTTTTTTGCCTTCTTGCAAGATTTTCCAGTCTTTCCAACAAGGGCTTTTCCAGAGCCCCCCTTCATCTTGAACTGAAGATCATCCTTTTCAATCCTCTCCAGCACATCCTCCTCCCCAGGAAGAGGATCCAATTGAGAAATAATTCTGACTAAAGAATCAAACTCCTTTTGTTGGAATCCTTCCCTCCTTTTTTGTTCAATACTATCTTTATATCTCTCCACTGTCCACCTCTTTCATTACTATAACCACATTCATTATCATTTAACAATATCACCCACCATTATTCAACAACTGCTACCAATCCATTTCATCATCATCACCATCACCACCACTATCATATTAGCTTTACCACTACCATTACCCTCATCTATCATCATCAGCTTTACCATTACCATTACCCTCATCATCACCATTATCATCATCATCATATCATCCTCCCCATTAAGCTAGGCAGCTATGCCTGAGGTCCTTGTTGCTCCTCTTAAAATAGTAATGCTATTCTCCCATATCATGTTAGGCAACTATGCCTGAGGTCCTCTTTGCTCTTCTTAAAATAGGCTTTCATTCCCCATCTCATATGCTGACAAGGTGGTGTCTTGTCATCCTTTCTCAAATCTCATATCTCTCATTCTCATATTCTCTTCTCAATTCTCATGAATCTCTGAAATATTGATTGGTCTCAAATTGGTTCCTAAATTTGTCAGTTAAGGTGGTGTGTTGTCTTTTTCTGCTCTTATTCTGTAACTAACAAATTTAGTTACATTTATCTCTAACTGACCTTTTTCATTAAATAACTACTCATGTCTCAGGCCCCCTCTGGGGCTCTCTAGTTGTCACTAACCTGCTGTCTTAGGCCCCTTTTGGGGGTTATCTAGTTGTCCTTAAATAATGGTCCTTCCCTGGGACCATCAATGAAAATCATCTGATTACCAGACAACTAAACCAGAGTGTCCCTTCCTCCTTTTCAGATCAGTTACACTTGAATATACAAGTATTTTACCTTTTCCCTGGCTCTTGTAGCCTCATTATTACTCCTCATTAGACTCCTCAATAGCCTACAACCATCCGTTCGTCTCTCCATGGCATCATAAACTTTCTTTAACTCTTCACCTTTGGTAGCTTCTGAAGGATTAAGAGTGACAAACACTTGGGATCCATGTTAAGTCCTGATGACTTGAACTTAGATATTCTAGACCTAGCCTCTGCAACAAACTGCTTACAATTCAAATATTGTAACTTGAATAGTTTATTGAAGGCTATACCCTTCTGGTGAACATAATCACCAGCATACTTGGACTTAAGAAACTTCCAAAGGATTCTGCCCCTCCTTATTTCATCTTCCCTAAGAGTATCAGCAACCCATTTCACATGATTTTTATCAAAATGCCTCAGGATGAGATGATAAGACTTTTTCTCCACTTCTGAACTGATCAAAGTGTCATCTGCATCCATTATCTACCCACAACAGATGTTGTCCAGCTCACTATCCATAAGGAAAGCCCAAGAATTATCATTCTGACTGTTCAGAACTATCTTGGTGGAGCTAACATCAGGGATATAGGACATCTTGGAAAACTTGAGGTCTTTGAGGTTTTCCAGAGTAAGGTACAAGGGTCTAGATGGCTTGGAAGTAATGATGATTTTGGTACTGATAATGTGTTATAATTTTGGCCATCAATCAGCTTAGGCAAATGAGCAGTATTTAAAGAAAAAGAAATGCTGGACACCTGGTGTCAATAATTGCTAATGGGCTCTCACAATGGGGCAATATGTTGGATGATATCAGTGACAAATTTGATTGGATGATGAATGAATGATGGAAAACAGCAGGGAGAAGAGCTCCTTAAGTACAAAAGATTGGCCTCTTGTGAGCCCATGATACACAAAGCCAAAAGGAAAATTTTCCTCCCCAAAAGAGCTCTACAGGCTCTACTGGCCTTGTTGCTTGGTTTGGGCTACATCAGCCTACATGGAATCAGTCCCTGTACCCTTACAACCAGCCTATTCTGGTCACTTCTGGTGTTTCCTACCATTATGGGGCTGAACCAGCCCCTTTAATGTTCAATTCCCTGGCTGGTTTTCTTTTAAAACCGGCCCTGTTACCTCACATGCTGGCTGGTTGCCTCATGCAACCAGCTCCTGGACATACAAATGGCCAGGTGGGACCCAGGACACACCTGGGTCCGGTCTCAGACTCACCTGGGGGGGGGGGGTGACCAGAAGACATGCCGTCCTCCCCTCTTTCTCACAAATCCCTGGAAGGGGGGTCAAATCCCCCTACCAGGGGCCCTGGAGGTTGATACCCCCAGGGCATTGTCATAGGTAAGTGGGCTGGGGGGGTGTTCAAATCCCCTCCAGTCCATTGATCCTCCCCCTTGGTAAAGGGGGGGGGGGGAGAGCGCCCCTTGGACCTATGTTGCTTCAATGGTGGAGGGGTGATCAAATCCCTCCCACCGCCAGTTGCCTTGCTGCAACCGGCCCAGCCATCCTCCTGGGCAAGGGGGTGATGAAATCCCTCTCACCCTGACTGATCACCCTCCTGCTGCTGGTTGCTTGCTGGTTCAACCCAGCCAGCCATCTCCTTCCCTCTTGCAATGGCAAGCGAGGGGAGGGAGCGGAGCCAGGGCCGCTGGCCCCTGCTCCCGCGGCACTGACTGCTGGTTGTGACCAGCCCGCGGCATTGCATCGCATGGGATCCCTCAGCCGCCCAAACTGTCCCTTGTGGGCTGTCGGGCCCCGCATGGTCCAAATTGAGGGAGACAAGTGGCCCTGAGCGGGCTGCAACACGGGCAGCAGCCCCAAATGGGCTGTGACACAGGCGGTGGCCCCATTGGGCCGCCCAAGCCCAAAAAGTGAGTTGAAAATACTTTGGTGGGCCAGCCTGTCTGGCCAAGTATGTCGAAAAGAAACCTTGGGCCCAATTATGCCCATACAAGCCCATCTGGCTGTATTTGCCCATATACCCCTCTGGGCCCAATAGGGCCCGTTTACCAATAGGCCTGTTTCACGCGTTTTGAGGACAGTTTTCCCAAATCTGTGATATCCACGCAGGCCCGTATGGTTTGTGTGTGTGTCCAATGGGCCGCAGATGCCTGTTGGATATTGTTTTTCTGCTCATAGCCTCACTCTCCTCACTTATTATTACATGTCACTTAACCTGTCACTGATTCATGTTTCTTCCATGGTTGATTAGTTATCACTGTCCTCCACTATACTCATTACTGCCTTATGCCTCCTGTGAGGGGCTCTCGAGTTGTAGGCCCCCTGTAAGAGGCTCTCCAGTTGTCTATTTAAATTGGTCTTTTCCAGGACCTTGAAATTTCATCATCCAGTATGATCCTCTCAAAGTAAGAGAAAACTATAGTGGCTGGGTCCCTCCTGGCAATCCGGGTTGTAACTTTATTGAGGTATTCCATTGAGAAGTAAATTTCCTCCTATTACTGTTTACTCAGGCCCTATGTAGGCCAGCTATCACTCTCCGCTACTGCAAGACTTCAGTCATGAAACTGGTCTTGCCTTATCTACCCTTAATCCTCTTTGCTACTTTACAGTCTAAATCCTCTATCCTAATCCTTGCAGACATCCAAGTCTCTTAGTCTAACAAGGCCCACATGTGAATAATATTTGGATTTCACTTATATGTAGCACACGCGCAAGTGAATACGTATTTTAACATTTTATATCAAGACTTCACTTCCATTGGGCCACCTATAAATGATTGGGGAAGGAAAAAATGATTAACTAAGAATGAGGTAATGCTAATTTATGCAGAAGTATGAAAGAAGATAGAAATAACTCTCACATGAAAAATTGAAGAGAAACCAACTTAACTTTTCCCTGGCCCTGCTCAACACCATGGTTGTTTGCATCCACAACACCATAGAACTGCTCAATCCATAGATTATTTTGATTATTAGAAATATAGGATAATACTTTGGTCTCCAGTTTTATGTATTGGTCAACAAAACATTGTTGGAACAGTCAACAACCCCTGTGAAAAATTGAATAATAAGAATGAAGAAATTCCAGGCAATTTTAATAATAATTCATGGAAGTGAACCCATTCTTTCCTTGTTCTTCTTTGATTTCTGGAAACCAATAAAATTCACCATGTAGATGAAAAAGAAAATAGTTCAGAGGGTCATAATATTTTCTCAGTTCACTGATGCTCCTCAAGGAGCCATCTGAGCTCCCAATCAAAACATCTCTCTGGGTCAATTGAGAAGGATAATTGCTTGTTTGAAATAAAAATTCATGAGAAAAGTTAAACTTTCATGAGCAGAAACAAAAATAGGAATTATGATACATCCTAGCCATATTGCAGCCATTTGGTTTCCTTTTGGTAGGTTGTAAAATATTTGGGTCCAGATTTTGTGAAGAGAAATATGCATCCCTGATGTATTCATTTGGACCAACCTGAGGAGAAACTCTTTGAAAAATATCTATCAAGCCATTATTTTGGTATAGAATTTCTTGAATCATGAGAAACAAACCTTTTCTTCATGTTGTTCCCATCTGTGCCAATTGTGAAATTAAGGTTCCCTGTCAAATATATACAATTGTATAAATTATGGTTGATTTTCACAAATGGGATTAAGACTAAAAATGTCATGGTGAATATTCCCATTTTCCCTAAAAGTGTATATTCCCCTTGTCTGGAAATTAAGGGTATTGGAATTATTTTGTTTAACACCAATTGATGTTAAGGCAAAATTGGTTTTCAGCAGCCTTAGATTCTAGAGAAGCTGGTGCTCATGGGAATAATAATCCCTAGTAGAAATCTTGAAAATATGGAGCAACTCATGTGGTGTTCTTTTCTGTAATACTAACACCTTTCCATTGCTACAACACAGGGAGCTTGTCTCATTTTTGGAAGGTATTTCTTGCAAAGGTTAGAATGAAATGGTGGATTGTAGATTTTATGGTTCAAAAAGAGTTGGTTTCATTCACCCCCAGGAAAAAGAGTGTCTATTTTGTGCTTTTTTAATGTTCTCTTTATTATAAAATATGATTTGATTGTTTCAAAATTTTGTGAGCTCCATAAGATCACCCTCAATAAAATTCCCTTGTGGCTTGTCTGCCAAGTATTCTTAAATTCAAATTTATCAAGACTGTGGAAAGTATGATCATTTTTACAGTTTAGTTGATCAAAATTTTCACTATTGGGATTTTGATTGAGCTCCAAATGGTTCAAAGCAAAATTGAAATCTTCATTGATGTGGGAAAAAAAGAGGGTGAATTTCCACAAAAATAGGAGTGTTGGGAATTTGAGGAGTAGTATGAAATTTTTGGTGAGGAGGTAGAGGAATTTCACTTGGAGTTTGTAGATTATAGAATACATCAGGATGGGTAATCATTGAAATGGAAATAGAATGAGGAGGAAATGCAAATCTACAATGATTCATGTGGTTGTTGGGGAGAGGTGGCAATTTTTAAAGATGAGGAATGGCATAATTGCCATGTTTTGATCTGGTATGGTATGGATATGAAAATAAAGAATTGTGCCTTCTATGTAGATAATTTTTGGCAAGATATGGTGGAGGTGTAAATAAGGAAGTTGTCCCCATATGATGATAATGGATATCATAAAGACAGGCATTGGAATTCAATGAGTGTGTTGAATTTTGAACCAGAAGTTATGGGGAGGAGGATCTTCTTCTATTTTAATTTGGAAAGCAACTCATTTTGTGGTTGAATTCAAATATAGGAAAATAATTTTGGGTATTTATTTCTGGGTTGAGGGGGAAGTGCATCAAAGTGGAATGGGAGGGGTTTTATACAAATTTTCAATGTTCAAACAAAAATGTTGAACCAAGTGAGGAATCAGTTTTCTCATTACATGCTTTTTTGGTTTCCTCTGTTAAATTTTCTTTCCTTGTTATATGTGTTTTACTTGCTAAATTATTGCCCTTGTTACATCTGATTTCCTTGTTACATCTGATTTCCTTGTTACATCTGATTTCCTTTTTAAATATGATGTCCTTGTTACAATTTATTGATCTATTTTCCTTGTTAAATAAATTTGTTGTAAAACATGCATACATCAGTTGGTTTGTGAATTTATTTTTAAAAAAAGAGGACTGGAAAAAAAAGAAGACTGGGTAAAAAAAAGACAACTGGAAAAGAGAAGAAAACTGAATAAATAAAAGCAGACTGCAAAAAAAAAAATTAAAGTGGAAGAAACTGGATGCACAGGTGCATATCAGACAACATTGGTAAATGAGTAAAAAACAAAGACCTTGAAAATGGGTGAGTTGTGTGAAATTTTTCAATCTTTTTATATTTAGAAAATATTATTTTAGTTCCAATTTAATTCTCCCTTATAATTCCCAATCAATGAGTTTTTCATTGGATCCACTGGTACATGGGCCAATGACAATGTTGCAATGCTTAACACCCAGACTAGAGGATAAGTGGCCTGGAGTTGAATTGAAAATTAAAGTGATATTTGAATTCAACTGAAAGGCTAATGTCAGGATTATTATATCAGGATAGGAGACAAAGTATTGATTGAGGATTAGTCCAGAAAAACATGAGAAGTCAAACTTATGATCTCAGTACAGGCACTGAGGGTTTCAGGACGGTCTTAATATGAGGAATTGAGGTTGACTGAACAGGTTGGCCAGTTTTGTTGAGTGTTTGCAGTTCTTGGATAGGGTAGATGAAGACAAGAAGAGACCTAACCAGGAACAACACAGGAAAGACAGTTGGTGGTTGGAGAGGAGATTGATCAAGTTGATGGTTTGATATTAAAGTTGAGGTGTTGCAGTTGAGCTGTTGTGGATGAGAGTTGGAAGGAGGATAAACAAGGAGCAAGAAAAAGAAGTGAGAAGAAATGAAATGAGACAAGAAAAGAAGGAAGAAAAAGAAATATGATAATGAAATGAGACAGGAAAAATTGAACAAGGAAATAGGCCAGTCCAATCAGTATAACAGCAGCTAAGTCATGATTGCGGTAGTTGAGAGATCATGATGGCAAGTTGATTGGAATGGAGTTTTAGCAATTGGGGAAATATCCGGGTTATCATCTGGGTTTGAGTAGCAATTTCAGCTTTCAGTCACATTTTCAACACCCCTCCATTCCTGAGAGATCTCAATTCTTTAGGGCTTTTAAAATGAGTTTGATTGAGACTTTGTGTGCTGGTTTAGTCAGGTATTTGGCTTTCATGAGATTGGGGGGATGCGTTGGATGGCAAATTCTTAAAAAATGACCAGGTTGTTCATTCCCTTGGTCGTGAGGTCCTGGTGGCAGATTTTTAGTTTGAACCAAATCTGAGTAATTTGTCCTCCAGTTGGCTGTTGTGAATGTGATTTAGGACAGGGGAGATATTGAGGTTGAATAGTTTTTCAATTAGAGACACCAACCAGGTAGATTTGTGGTGAGATTCAACATGTTTGTTGAGTTTGGCTTCTGCAGATGACCAAGAGATGTTCTTCTGCTTGCAGATTTTCCAAGCTAAAAGAGAGCCAAACACAAAACAGAGGTAACCAGTTTGAGACTTTCTTGTCTATGGATTCTCCGCCCTTGAGGCATTGCTGAGAATTTACAGAGTTGGAGCTGAATGGTTGAGTCAAAGGGTATATAATATGTATCTCCTTGCTTTGATATATTTCCAAGATCTCTTGACCTCTTGCCAGTGCGTATCACCTGGCTTAACCATAAAGCAAGATAAGGAAGAGAAAGCAAAGCTCAGATTTGGGAAAGTGTTTCTGGAAATATAGTTGAGGAAGCCAACTGCTGATGGGTAATCAAAATTGAGTTCTAGAAATTTCTTGTGATTGCCTTTGGATGCTTCAATAGTTAAAGATTTGGATTTAAGGGCTTTTTTGCACCCTTTCAGTCTACAAGGACCAGTGCTTCAAATCCATGGGTTATATGATTTGGTTGGCATAGAGTAATCTGAAGTTTGGAGATTTTGATTTTCATCCTGAGAATGGTGTCTGGATTCTTGGGGGTTCAGCCTTTGAAATGAGTGAGGAATTTGGATTCAAATTCATTCCCTTTGCCTACCAGGATGAGATCATTGATGTGGAAGAATATGATTAATTTTGGCTCCTTTGAGGTGTACAAGAAGGGGTTGAAGTTGGATTCCTTGAAGCCCATGATTTCAAACCACTTTGCCAATGTATTTTACAAATTCTTTGGTGCCTGTTTGAGACTGTATAGTGATTTACTAAGTTTGAGTATTTTGCCTTTGGAATTCAACACTTTTGGTCCTGTTAAAATACGTAAGCACTTACGCATATGCTACATATGATTTTAATCCAAATGGGATGTACATGAGGGCCTCTGAGGCCCATTGGATACATACATGGACCATACACCCCTGTGTAGATGTCACAGATTTGGGGAAACTGGCCTCAAAACGCATGAAACAGGCCTATTGGTACACAGGCCCTAACAGGCCCGGTTCTGTATATGGGCAAATACAGCCAGATGGGCTTGCATGGGAATAATTGGGCCCAAGGTTTATTTTAAACATACTTGGCCAGATGGGCTGGCCCGCCAAGGTATGTTAAATTCACCTTTTGGGCTTGGGGACGGCCCATTGGGGCCGCCGCCCGTGTCTCAGGCCATTTGGGGCTGCTGCCCGTGTTGTGGCCCACTCGGGGCTGCTGCCCGTGTTGCGGCCCACTTGGGGCTGCTGTTTTTGCTTACGGCCCGTTTATGGGGCCCAAAGGCCTGTGCGGGGACGTCGTAGGGGGAAGAGGGACTCAAAATGGAGCCCCCCAACCCAGTTGTGGCTGCCACGGAGCTGGTGGCCCCGGCTCCTCCCCCTCCCCTCGCTTGCCATTGTGAGGAGGAGGGGGAGGGCTGGCTGGATGGAACCAGCAAGCAACCGGTTGCACGGGGAAACCGGTCATGGTGGGGGGGGGACTTGATAACCCTCCCACAAAAAGCGGTGGCTAGGCCGGTTGCATCAAGGCGACGGGCAGTGGGGGGGAATTGACCACCCCCCCACCATCAAAAGGGCCCTCTCCCCCACCCTTTACCAAGGGGGAGGAGCAATGGGCTGGAGGGGACCTGAGCACCCCCCAGCCCACCTAGCATGACCATGCCCTGGAGACATGAACCTCCAGGGCCCCTGGTAGGGTGATTTGACTTCCCCCTCCAGGGATTTGAGAGAAAGAGGGGGGGAGGCAGCAGGTCTGCTGGTTACACCCCCCCCCATGTATGTCTGAGACTGGACCCAGGTGTGTCCTGGGTCCCTCCTGGCCATTTTTATGGCGAGAGGCTGGTTGCATGAGGCAACCAGCCAGCATGTGAGGTAAAAGGCTGGTTTTAATAGACAACCGGCCAGGGGTTTGAAAAGCTAATGGGCTGGTTCAGCCCCATTGAGGTAGAAACACCAGAAAGAACCGGAATAGGCTGGTTGTAAGGGTACAGGGACTGATGCCATGGGGGCTAATATAGCTCAAACCAAGTAACAAGGCCTGTAGAGCCTGTAGAGCTCTTTTGGAGCGGAAAATTTGCCTTTTGGCTTGTTGTATCATGTATTAAAGTTTGAGTTTGATTCTCTGGTTGAAAGACTTAAAAGGATAAGGAAGAGGTCTTATATCGCTAAGAGGAGCAGATCTTGGGAGTCAAGGGGGCACTACGGTTCAGTGTAAGTAAGAACAGATGGTGAATTTCACTTATTCAGGCTGCACTAGAAATAGAATAAGTACAGCAAGGCTGACAAGTGGTAGAAAAGAAGAGACAACATTGAATAGAAAATATTCATTACCAAACCACTAGAATTGGCACAACTTGGAGGACCACTTCAGGCTGGATTGAGACAGGGAATAGCATCAAGGATTCAAGATAAAGAACCCACTAGAACTGTGACTACCTAGCAAAATATAAAGAGGTCACTAGGCAAGAACACTCATGAGCAAGATGATGGTGACCCACTTAGATTTAAGATAAAGATGTCACTAGATCTATAACAAGCCAGTATAGAATAAAGAACACACTAGACTTAAACACTCAAGGGGTGATAATATAATAAAGAATATAGAGCTTGAAGGGTGATTGCACTCAAGTGTTAGGCAACACATATCACAAGACCAGAATTCCAACACTCCCCCTTGCCTAATACTTGGGGGCAATGAAAACAGTTTGAAGAGGCAGTAAAGTTATGACTTGAGGTAGCAATGAACGGGGTGACTCAAGTAGCATCCAAACTGCGCGACTTGAGGTAGCAAGCAAACCAAATGAGTGTAAGGAAAGTTGGAAGACTTTTTAAGGTAGTGACTGGACTTGAGAATGTGAGATTAACAGTTTTCGCGAAGCTAGCAAGTCAAGTAAGTTGATGACAAGTTTGTGCGCAAGGATCGGATCAATAAAACCATTGGCAAGATTGATTGGAAAACTTGAGGTGGCAAGCAACAAGAAAACTTTGACTAGAGTCCTAACTTGATTGACTTGAGGTAACCATTAACCAGGCAACTTTAGCGGTAGCAACCAAAACCAATTGAGTGAAAAGACAATTGCACCAGATGGGAAAAGGATGATAACTGAAGGACTGGCCAATTGGACAGTTGAGGTGGTGATAGATCAATTGAACAAGCTGAGAATTGAAGAACCGAGCGACTTGAGGCGACAGGAGCAAGATCAGTATTTGAGGAGGTGAAAAATCGTTCAGGAGATGTTGAAGGATCCACCGAGCAAGAAGGGGATGAAAATGGACTAAACTAGCTAGCGCAAGGTCAATACGTGATAAATTGAACAACTTGAAGTGACAGGGGCAAGCAGGCGCGAGATGGCAAAGGATTTCTTAATTGGTCGCCATCAAAATTGCAGGGTGGTTTAAAGAAAATGGCCAAGGAGGCACAAAGGCAAGCTGGATTCAGAACTTGAAGGTTGAGCAATTAAGTTGGTAAGGCAATGAACCAATTGGAGTAGCAACTTTGACGGTAGCAAGGCGCAAGGGAGAGGTCCAGATTGCTATTTGATGGGTCAACCAACCAAGCGAGTGATACAATGGTGATGAGGGCAATAGATTGAAATAGAACAAGGCATCCTGATGAAACAACCCAACCAAGTAGTTGACAGAAGAAATGATTAGCTGGGTGATTCAAGGATTACCGCTGCAAAGTCGCAAGTGAAGGAGGACAGGGATTAGAGAGGCTCCAAGCAAGCAAATGGCAGTTGATGGATCAAACAAGCAGATAGATAATAGTTGAGAGAGCGTTGTTAATCTAGGAGGGTTGAGTTCGCATCAAAATACACTCAAAGGCAATTGAGGTAGCCACAAGACAAGCAGGAAACTTAGACAACTGAACGGAGAATGTTCTCAGGGGAGCATTTTGGCTTTGAACCGTATTAAAGTTTGAGTTCAATTCTCCAGTTGAAAGACTTAAAAGGATGAGGAAGAGGTCTTATATTGCTAAGAGGAGCGGATCTTGGGAGTCAAGGGGGCACTACGGTTCAGTGTAAGTAAGAACAGATGGTGAATTTCACTTATTCAGGCTGCACTATAAATAGACTAAGTACAGCAAGGCTGACAAGTGGTAGAAAAGAAGAGACAACATTGAATAGAAAATATTCAATACCAAACCACTAGAATCTGCACAACTTGGAGTACCACTTCAGGCTGGATTGAGACAGGGAATAGCATCAAGGATTCAAGATAAAGAACCCACTAGAACTGTGACTACCTAGCACAATATAAAGAGGTCACTAGACAAGAACACTCATGAGCAAGATGATGGTGACCCACTTAGATTTAAGATAAAGATGTCACTAGATCTATAACAAGCCAGTATAGAATAAAGAACGCACTAGACTTCAAGGGATGATAATATAATAAACAATATAGAGCTTGAAGAGTGATTGCACTCAAGTGTTAGGCAACACATATCACAAGACCGGAATTCCAACATCATGGGCTCACAAGAGGTCAATCTTTTGTACTTAAGGAGATCTTCTCCCTGCTGTTTTCCATCATCCATTCATCATCCAATCAAATTCATCACCAATATCATCCAATGTATTGCCCCATTGTGAGAGCCCATCAGCAATTATTGACACAAGGTGTCCAGCATTTCTTTTGCTTTAAATACTGTTCATTTGCATGAGCTAATTGCTGGCCATAATAATAATACATTATCAGTACCAACATCATCATTACTTCCAAGCCATCTAGACCCTTATACCTCACTCTGGAAAACCTCAAAGACCTCAAGTTTTCCAAGAAGATGTCCTATATCCCTGATGTTAGCTCCACAAAGATAGTTCTGAACAGTCAAAATTATAATGCTTGGGCTGTCCTTATGGATAGTGATCTTGATAACATCTGTTGTGGGTAGATAGTGGATGCAGATGACACTTTGATCAGTTCAGAAGTGGAGAAAAAGTCTTATCATCTCATCCTTAGGAATCTTGATAAAAATCATGTGACATGGGTTGCCAATACTCTCTCTCATCTTCCCTAATTAGGGAAGATGAGAGAAGGAGGGGCAGCATCCTTTGGAAGTTGCTTAAGTCCAAATATGCTGGTGATTCCGTTCACCAGAAGGGTATAGCCTTCAAAAAACTATTAAAGTTACAATATTTGAATTTTAAGCAGTTTGTTGCAGAGGCTAGGTCTAGCATAGCCAAGTTTAAGTCATCAGGACTTAACATGGATCCTGAGTGTTTGTCACTCTCAATCCTCTGAAAGCTACCAAAGGATTTTGATTCTTTAGTCAGAATTATTTGTCAATTGGATCCTCTTCCTGGGGAGGAGGATGTTCTGAAGAGGATTGAAAAGGAGGATCTTCAGTGCAATATGAAGGGGGGCTCTGGAACAGCCCTTGTTGGAAAGACTGGAAAATCTTGCAAGAACGCAAAAAAGGATTTTTCCCAGGTCTTATGCTATAATTGTCAGAATAATGGGCATTATGCTCAGGATTGCAAGGAGGCCAAGAAGAGGAAGAAGTCCAAAGAGAATGACAAGGAGGTCAATCTCACTACAGAAAATGTTTCAATGGTGGCATTTGATGGTCCAATGGAAACAGTTGTTGGGGAAGAAGGTTCCAACAAGAAGGCCAAAATTGATGAGGATCAAGAAATGGACTTGATTGATTATGAAGAGGATTGAAAGAGGATTTTCTTGTTTTGATTCATTCTGGTTGTACAGATCACATGTTCTTTGAAACAAATTTATTTTAAAATCTTAGTGATTATGATGGAATTGTAAATATTGGTCAGAAGAGCAGAAAAATTCAGATTAAGGGAATTGGAAAATTTATTCTTGCATATCAATTGGGTTTCAAAACTTCTTTTGAGAAAGTGTTCTATGTACCAGACTTGCCTTATAACCTTGTGTCTCTTGGAGTGTTATGGAAAAAAGGCTTCCAGATTTGTTATCTTAAATAAGATAGGTTCGTTATTGATATGGATGGGAGAACTGTTCTTAGTGGACCAATTCAGAAAAAGCTTTTGTGTGCAAGCTTGTTCAAAATCTCAGCTCTGAGCACTGTTGCTCACAATAGAAGTGGCCATAAGGTAAAGGACAGACCCTGTGAGAGTTGTACCTTGGGGGCTAAGACTAGAAATGTGTTCTCAAAGAAGAGAGATTGCACTGATGTTTCTAGAGAGGAATTTTCCATTGATTTGGCAGGGCCATTCACACCCGAGTCCCTTGGTGGGGCAAGATACTTCATCAATTTAGTTGATACTTCAACTAATTATTTTTGGGTTAAACCAATATGATCTAAGAATCAGACCACAGAGGAGGTTTCTGTCATCTTCAAAGTCTGGTAACAGAATGGTCTAATGATGGAGATCAAGAGGGTTATTACCAATGGAGGTGATGAATTTGTGAGTAAAGAGTTTGACAGGTTATTGAAATATTACGGTAGCATTCATATAGTCACTAATGCAAGTACTCCACCAAATAATGTAATAGTTGAGAGAATGAATAGGACTTTACTGGACAAGGTCAGAACTATTATGTCTCAATCTGGTCTACCAAATTTCTTATGGGCTGAGGTGATGTGTAAAGTCTGTCTGTTTCACAACATTGTAAGTGTTAATGGGAAGAGTCCTCATTATCAGTTTTGGAAGTTGTACCCCAAAACATGACACCTAAGAACAATTGGTTGCTTGGTGTATTATAGTGTCCACCATAATGAGGTGGTTGGAAAATTAGACCCTAGAGCCAGAACAGGGGCAATTGTAGGCCATGATTTAATAAGTAAATTATATAGGATCTATTGTACAGGGAAAAAAAAGGTAATCCATAGTAGGGATGTAAAATTTGATGAAAGTACCTCCCCACTTAAAAGGAGTGAAGATGCTGTTGTGAATAAGCCACAGCAAGAAATGGAATAAGAACCTATTTCACCAGCAGAAGCTGAGCAACATGTGGTTCCAGAAGGTGATGAAATGGCAGACCTGCCACCAGAGGGTTTAGTACCCGCTTCAGGGGAGTCCGTTAATTTGGAACCTGATGAGCCTCCACCTCCAGTCAGAAGGAGTGGAAGGGTTAGAGCGCCAGTTGATAGGTACAGGGAATGGAAGTCCTATTATACTTCAGCAGGATATGAGGAAGATACATTCCAGGAACAGTGTATGCTCAATGAAGTCCTAGAGTTCAGTTCAGAAATGGGTAACAGGGTTAACCCAAATAGTTTTAGCCAAGCTATGAATTCTGATGAGAGAGCCAACTGGAAGAGTGCTATTTTTGAGGAATTTGATTCACCGGTGTAAGACTCCAAATGGTGCTAGGCCGAGGCAGTTCTGTGGAGGGGAAAGGTGCTGTTTAGGCTGCCCTCCTGAGTTTTACAAAAATATTTAAATGTAACCAAAATCAAGGTCCAGAACCTGGTAAATGAGGAATCAAGAAGATGAGGATAAAGATGAAAATAGTTTGTTAGCAATGGAACAGCACTATCTGAGGCAAGATTATGCAGGGAAAAACTTGAACAAAAGAAGTTAAAGTCTGCTTAGAGTTCAAGGAACAAAAGATGTTGTATGTAAACAATGCCCACAAGCTAATGACTCTGGTCCTCAGCAGAAGATTGGGGATGATCAACTAAAACCCAAGCAACCTCCAGGTTCTCAATTAACCTGCCCAACTCTCCGCAATAAAGCGCTTGAAGGGTACCAGATAAATGAGGGTGGCTGTACAAGACAAAGCACAATGTTTAAGAAGCTCTAAAGCAAACAGTAACTGATTTGAAGCAAGGATAACCTCAAAACTTCTCAAGGGACTCACGAGTAGGCTGGCAGAATGCAACTCCAAAGAAAATAAAGGGAGGTATAACACTCCAGGTCTCAAGCTTAATAAGACCTCTTCAATCAATTGTGATTGGCTCCAGAAAGATGATCAAGGATCAGGTCCAGTATGGTCAGAGAAAGGGATCAAGGAGTGGTATAACACACTCAAAAATTCCAACAGACAGAATTTTTCTTCAAACAGCAAGGCTATTGGTTGGTGATAAGGATCAAGGATCAAGGATTTGAGTATGGAGGCTCAAGGATCAAAGGTTGAGTATGGAGGCTCAAGGATCAAGGGTGCGCTGATTTTATGCTGCCTGATTCCATTTATTGATCCAAAAGGCAGGGGAGAGCCCCTCCTTATATGGGCAGGAGGCCCTGTTAGACTATGTACAACGGATTCTACAAATAGAGCGGAAAAGGAAAGAAAATCATGTGGTCACTCGCGTCCGTCCGTGGATGGGCTTGCGCAAAAATACCGGAATCACCCACCCCTTGTCCAAAGGCGGACGGGGTGGGAAAGGAAATGAACTGGACTGCCGCAGATGTCCGCGGGCGGTAGTCAACACTTCTCCACTCCTCTTCCAAAGGCGGAAGCGGGTGGGAGAGTCCCAGGAAAGGTGACAGATGAAGTTTGTGAGAGTGCGGATGGGCGGATAGGAGATTGGATTGAGGCAGTTGAGTAAATCCTGACAGGCTTGAGATTCACAACTGATAGATCAAGTGAGATGGGAGATTGACGGATCGGAGGATTGTAAAAATGCTTGGGGGTGCGGTCAAGATGGATTTGGTAAGTCATGGATGAGCGCCATGCGGCGGGCGGACAGGAGATTGGGAGGCGCACGGTTGGATAAGAGATTGGGATGCGCGGCGGACAGGAGATTGGGACGCGCGGCGGTTGGATAAGAGATTGGGACGCGGGAAAATGATAGATGAGCAATGCGCAATGATGACGGTGAGCAGAGCGCGAAAATGACAATGCAGACGAGGGAAGCGCAACGCGCTGTGGAAACTTAGGGGGGCAACACCCCAGAAGTTGTCCTCGAGTTCCGGAAGTTATTGATCAAAGCGTCTGTAAGGAGATTGGATGCAGCCGTTCAAGAGAGAGATAGAGTGAGAGGGAGGGAGCGATAATAAGATGAATTCCTTTTTTTCCAATCCAATCCAATCCGATTCCATAAAAAGTAATATCCTAAAGTGCAGTCCAGTCCGTAAAGCGAAGTGAAGTGGGGTGAAGTGTTTTTCCACAACCCAGAGTTGAGAGCAAAGTATTTAAGTCCTCCCTCTCAACCCTCAACTAAGTACAACCACAAGTAACAAGAAAGAGTGATGAAATACAACCCTAAGCCGCAGAACCCTAGCCCAACCCTATCCCTCCATCCCTCGCCATTACCCGCGCCCTTTGGTATTAACGTAGCCCTGTTCGTCCGCCTGACAACCCGTTCCAATATCTGGGGCGTACCCACGTGACCCAATCCGCGCGTCTTGCGATGTGCAGTCCGATCCGTGCAAGCTTTCCGATCAGCGCGAGCCTTCCAATCTGTGCAAGCTTTCCAATCCGCGCAAGCCATCCGATCCGCGCAAGCTTTCTGATCCACGCGAGCCTTCCAATCCGCGCAAGCTTTCCGGTCCGCGCAATCTGTCGTCTCCCGTCTCCAGGTGCTGAGCCCAACCCGACCGCTGCTGGGTCTAGCTGACTGCTGCTGAGCCCGCAGAGTGGCTAGCTGCGGCAAGGCCCTGCCCATTGCTGAGAGCGCCGCCCACAGCCCTTTCCCAACTCGCGTCCATAAAAGAGCACCACAGCGCTTGGATGAGGATGCGGATGAAACTGAGGATGAGTTGGAATTGTTTTTTAGATTCTGGACGGTACGTTTGCGCAGAAGTTTATGGATTGAGGTCTTAAGGTGGCCAGGGTGTCCAGGATGGGGCACCACATCTCTCCCCAACTTACAGACTGTCCCTAGTCTTCTCCCAAGTTTGATGCCATAAAAAAATAAAGGAAATAAAAGATGATTGAAACCAAAGAATGGCCATTTTGATCTTGAGAGTGGTTGAAAAAGGATATGTCAACCCATCCAAAAATCCTAGAAGTGGTTGAGATAAAATGAAGAAGGTGTCCCAGGTGCTCACATGCGTGGCATGAAGTAGAGTTTCACAACAAAATGCAGCAGATGACACTGGTGGTGCACAATTGGGAGGACTTACTTTTGGAACAAGTTGCCTCCTCAAGAATGAAATTTCTTGACCTGATCAGAAGAGAACCTTCTGGCCATCTGAGTACCATCCAGTTCCTCCAAAACATATGACCCACCTCTAATTTGACAGATCACTTGGTAAGGACCATTCCAGCGGTTAGAGAAAAGCTTTCCCCACTGAGTTTCTAAAGATCAATTATAAGCCAATACCAGATCACCAGGGTTTAAAGGGTCCCTGATTTGATTTAGGTGTTTATCTTCCCAATGCTGAACTGATTTTGCTCTTGATTCCATCATCTTCTGACAAGCTTTGTGAAAAATATCTTCACTCCGCTCCAGTTGCTTTGATCTGGCAACTAATAGGTCAGTAGTTGAGGAAACTTGTTCCCAAGAGATGCCCAAGAAAGACTCCATTTCAAGATCAAGAGGAAGAACAGCCCTCTGACCAAAGATGATTTCATAAGGAGAGTAACCAGTGGTTCGCTTGGTGGAAATTTGATCAGAGAAGAGGACCAAGGGGAGTATTGAAAGTAGTAAGCGGCCGAGAAATGGGATGCAGGGATTGTTTGTCATAGCCACCCATAATGTCACCTAGACCATAGCAAGCTTTCCCAGAGAAGGATTCAACAAATTCTTCAGTGGCAGGAGGCACGCCAGAGTCTTTAATAGTTACTTTATTAAGAGGTTGGAGATCATGAACTACTCTAAGTTTACCATTACTCTTTATAACACAGAAAAAAGGACTGGAATAGCTAGAAGTTGATTGTTTGTATAAACCGGTTTGGACTTGTTTGCGGACCAACTTGATGAATTCGTTGACTTTAGCAGCAGGGATTGAGATCTTTTTCTTTTTCCAAGGATAATGTTCAACTACAGGGATGATGTAAGGGAGACCATAGGATTCTTTCAAGAGACCTCTCTCTTCTTCACAGAATGCAATAGATTTTTCCCTTAGACACAAGATATTTTTGATCAAGTTTAACTCATCAGGAAGAAGCCATCCATCTGGACCAAAGTTGACCACTTTCAGACGTTTTTCAGTGAACCAACCAGAGGGAATGAATGGGATAGTGAGGGATTGGGATAGACCACAGTAAGGATTGCGGGATAGAGAAGGACGCACAAGGGGAGGATTGAGGTTGAGAGGCATTGGTTGGTTGAATGGCTGGACCTTCTTTGCAACTGGTTTGTACTTGGTGGCAAAGGAGAGGAATCCTTGCTTCCTCCAAGCATTGACCAGTGAGACCTGACTACAAAAACTGAGACCATATTCCAACATCTTCCAAGTTTGATGTTCTGCTGCGTCCTTGAAAGGTGCCTTCTCCATAAAAGAGGATCCAAAAGATAACAAATTGCTCACATGTGTGGCACAGGGTAGATTTTCAAAAACAACAGTAGTAGAAGCCCTTGGTGGTGCAAAATTGGGAGGACTTACTTCTACCCCAAATTCCCTCCACCTAAGACCATACTCCTTCATACCAAGGCCACCAAGAAAAGAATTGAGATCTAGTTTAGAACCATTGCGGAGATTTGAAACCAGAATAGAGGATGATTGATCAGGCTGAAAAGAAAAAGGAAAAGAAGATACAACAGATCCAGACAGAGAAGAAATATTTTTGGATTTTTTGGATATTTTATGTGTTTGATTTTTGATCTTATTTGGATGAGAAGGAAATGATGAGGAAAAAGAAAGATATGCCTCTGAGATGGAAGTTGGTCCATGAGTTGAAGTCTGAGGCTGAGAAGAACTACAACTATCAGTAGGGCCAACTATTCTGCTAAAAAATGAGGATGAGAGGAATGAGAGTTTTCTTTCTGCTTTCCTTTCAGGACAGATTTGGGAGGATGACCAGGGAATTCCCTTTCCCAGCGACCGAATCCAGAGAACAAAGAGGAACTTCAATCTTTCTGCCATCAGCATCAGGGAGGAGAATTCTCTCCCCAACTTGATCGGAAAACATCAAGGTAGCACCAAAATCCATTAAGAAAGGCCTTCCCAAGATCATGGGACCATCCAGACAAGTGATCCAGAAGTGACAGGTGCCAACAATATTTTGACCATTTCAAACAGGGATATCCTCAGCAATACCAACCAGCTCACAGGACTGATTCCCCATTCCATAAACCGCAGAGTTGAAACTGACCCTTGGGCTAAGTTTAAGCTTGCAGGCCATGGAGTCCGAAATCAAGTTGAGCTGAGAACCCAAATCCACAAGGAGAGAAACCGTTTTAGTTGAATCACCAAGATAACATGGGAGAAAGCCAAGAGGAAAGGAATACAGGTTTGTATCTGAAGAGGGATCTGTTGCACCAGAATCCTCCATCAGAGTACCAGAGGAGACCTTAAATTTGTCCGGACCAATCTCCACACGTCAACAAGAAACCCATTTCTTCATCCCTTCAGCCACAGATGGAGAAATCAAAAGGAGTTCAGCCACAGATAGATCAGGGATTTTAAGATCAGAAATTTTCTTTAATACTCCTTCCACATCATTAGGGTAGTCCTTGGAGATGCCCCTCTCAAATCAAACTTTGGGCTGGGTGGGGGGAGGAAGATCAGGTGAAATAGGTGCTGGAAGAGGATCTGAGGGTTGGACAGGTTGAAGAGGGGGAAGATCAGAGTTTTCCTGGAACCTTTCCATAAGTGGTTCCCTTTCTACTTCCATGTCTTCCACATCAGAGGAAGGAGGCTCAGGTTAAGATCGACATTTAACGGGTTTTTTCAGGATTGAGGATGGAACAGGAGGAGACTTATGAAGTTTTGGTTCCTCATGGCGTTTCCTAGCTGGATCAGATTGATAGGTGCCAGGGAAGCTGGAAGAAGTGATAGCTGGAGGATACCTGTTAAATTTTTCAGTATTAATCTGCTGTTGTGCTGCTCTGCACGTTACTTGTTGTTTCTGTTTTCTATATTTTCATTTTATTCTTTCTTTTTGTTTTATTTCTTTCACACATATGATTCTGCCTGCTCTGCAATGATCTTCTATAGTCAGAGTGACTGTGGATACTCCATATTCAGTCACCACCAGCAAGTCTCTATCCCGGCTTCACTTTGTTACTCATTGCGGATCATTTCAAATGTCAACCAACTCAAATCCACCAATCCACCAACTCAAGCAACTCAACTTGATGAAACTCAAATCAATAATCTCAAGAACTGAAGTCAATCAAAACAACTTATACAAATCCACAAGATATCAAACATCCATATCAACTATCATCTTCCAGCACACAAACAAGTCAAGCAGCCAGTTCAACAAGTAAGAGGTTCAGAGCAACAGTCTCAACTTCTCGCTCATCTCACTCACTCTGTTCTTTTCTCAGTTATTCAAGGCGCTTAATCTCTTCTATTGCATCATCTCAACTGGCGTTGTCACTTCTCAATCTGGCCTTATTACTCAAGCTTAATCTCATATCTCAATTTCAGACTTTCCACCAGTGTTATCTTGTTTGTTGTTTTTGTATTTCATTTCTGTCTCAGATTCTATACTTATCACTTTAAACTTTTGTCAAAATACATTCAGCCTGGTCTTGGTGACCTGTTCAAATTTCCTCATGGTTAAAAGCCTGCGCCAATCAACATGGAACAACCAGGGCCTTCTACAACGCCAAGACCAGGGGGGGAATCAAGTATGAACTACAGATCTTTAGCCATCAAATCATTAATAGAGTCAACACCGCTACTTACAGCTGACAACTATAGTATGTGGCAAAAGAAGTTTGAACAATTATTCAAATTACGTCAAATCTTCGAGATAATGAGTGATCCTGACAATCTAAGGCGACTTAATGAAGAACTGAATCAAGCATTTGTTGCACACATCATTGCTAAGCTTGATTCAGATACATACAACAATGTTATAGACGACGTCAACAAGGATGATGCCAAGCTTATCTGGCTTTTGACTCAATTGCACTTTGCTTGCTCTCAGTCTGCAAAATGAGCCAGGGTTTTTAACGGATTTCTTCATCTTTCAATGGACACCAACATCGAGTTGTTTGTCACTGCAGTAAAGGTGTATTTGAAAAAGATGTCTGAAGTAGGGATTGACTTGCCATCCGAAATCTTTGCATATCTAGTTCTTTTCAAATTTCCCTCAAAAATGCAAGCTATGAAGTCACAAATAATGCACTTGAGCTCCGACATGAAGATTGATATGGTACTTAATCACCTCATTCAACATAAAAAGGAGGCGATGGCTCAAGAGGAAAACGTTGAACCTACAAATATAGCGCTGTACAGAGGCCCGAGGTGCGAAAATGGAAAAAATAATCCTGCAGTTACTTCACACCCGGCCAGTTCTTGCTGGTTTGAATTTGCCAAGTTAAAACCCTCAAACGTACACAATTGAGCAAAGAAGGCAAAATCAAAAACCACAAACAAAGCTCACTTCTACTTGTTCTTTTGCAACGAGAAACCAATTGGCAATAAGAAGATGTCAAAACATTTCATTCTAGATTCTGGGTGCTCTGTGCACATGATAGTAGACCAGCAGGCATTCATAGATCTATCTATCAGTGATTGAAAAAAACTTATTCAAACAGGCAAGAAGGATGGGGCCCTTCTAATTGAAGGAACGGGTAAGGTTTCTTTGTCAACCAAAGATGCAAATTTAATCCTATCAAACGCCACCTGGGTTCCTGAATCAACTATCAATCTGATTTCACTCGGTGCCCTGATGACTCAAGGTGCTTGCCTATCCGTTGACTCAAAACTGCAACCTAGCATGTTTTACCTATTGTTGCAAGGAAAGTTTATTATCTCTGGACAAATCATCAATAATCTATTCATAATTGACATGTCAACCAAACCTTAACAAGCCTACTACTCAAGTGCCAAACTCCTTCAAATCCACAGATCTCTGGGTCATGCAAGCATTGACAGGATGGAACGATATCTCAAAGTGACAATTCCTGCAGACCAAAAGCACAAATTTGAATGCCTCAGATGTGACAAGTCAAAAATCACTCAAAAAACGTTCAATAGTTGACAACAAACAGCAAATCAATTGTTTGAAAGAATCCACGTTGTAGAGACTCCTGTGGGATTATATAAATAAAGTAGCAAATAGCTTGCTGGCAGTCCTTGAAGGGGAATTTAGTATTGCTTCTACTCCTTTGGAGTAATAGTATATACTAAGAGTGGTTTTGAATTGCCTGCCCTTCTAGTACTATAGTAAGTCTGCACAATAATTTATTTAAATTAATGGCTGGTTTCTTTGAGACTTAAAATAGGTCTCAGATCAGACCTAGGTTAGTTATTAATTGTTATTGGTAGGGTTTGTTGAAGAATAGACCAGATGTATTGGATTATTGGTTAATTATTGATCAGATATATGTGATCTTAACCAGTATCCCAATATCAAAGGGGTTCAAGGGTTTTATCAAAGGGATGGTTCAGGAGAGGACCCAAGGATGGGTTTACCCACAGGGGGCTGGGTAGAGGAAAGGTTGGTAGTTTCTTTTTGTTGTGCTCTCTTTCTTTGTAAGGGTTATTTATTAATTAATGGGTGGGTTTTCTTTAATCTGGTGCTGAATATTTAGGTCACAGAAGAACCCTTATTCAAGCACCTGTTGGGTGATTTAACTGGTTAAATATGGTTAATAAATTGGTTTCTGATTTCCTGTTTCTTTATAATTGGTTCACTACTAATATGTATCTGGGTAGGTACCACAGATGGATGGGTTGATGGGGTGGATGGATAGATGATGAGATGGGTCCTAATGATTAGGTGAGTAGGTATACAACTTGGATAGGGCAGAGAGGCCCTCCTTAAATAGACAAATCCTGCCCCCAGGGGTGCTCAAGGCTGCCCCTGAGGGTTCTCCCTGTTCTGGTGAGGACAGTGAGATACAGTTACATGAGGCATTTCTGCTGGTTGGGAAAAGTTTGTACAGTTACATGAGGCATTTCTGCTGGTTGGGAAAAGCTTGTACAGGGGTTTCATGCATGCACAGCCTTGCATAGATTGCTGTGTAGTTCAGATAAGGTATATTGCTGTGCTTTACTGGTAGTTTATTCAGTGATTCTTGCTTCTACCTACATGTATTGCTGTGCAATACTGTTGGTTTGTTTGGTTCTGGTTAAGGCTGGTTCCACTTTCTCCTGCATATATTGCTCCTGTATACTTCTGCACAGCCTCTTGTATGTGTATTTGCTGCATGTTTGTTGGGTTCAGGTGACCAGATCTGACATGCTGCACTGCCTCCTGTATCTGTATTGCTGTATTCTGGCTGTGGTGACTGGATCTGGACTGGTTGCACTGCCTCCTGGATCTGTATACTGTATGCTGGATGAGGTGACTGGATCTGGCATGCTGCACTGCCTCCTGTATCTGTATGCTGTATTCTAGATGAGGTGACTGGATCTGGCATGCTGCACTGCCTCCTGTATCTGTATGCTGTATTCTGGATGAGGTGACTGGATCTGGCATGCTGCACTGCCTCCTGTATCTGTATGCTGTATTCTGGATGGACTGGTTGTTGTGTGGTCCTGGTCTTGAGGATAAGCTGCCACTGGTATGTACTTGAGGGTTTACTAGGTATGCCTTATGTCTTCCACAGAGATGTGACACCTGGGTGGGTATGAGTTTGCCACAGTTGAAGGTTTCTTGGGCTGTATCTTCTTATCCATGAGAGATAGAGGGGTATGTTGGCTGAGTGACTATGGGTTATTTTCAATGTAGAATCCATTTCTGAGGTTAATTTGAGGGTTTGAGCTGTTGTTACACTAGAAAAGTGAGTCTGATGGCTATAGGACAGGTTTGGACTACCACAACGTTGATCTGATGGGTCCAATAAATCCAACGTCAAAAGGAGGGTTTTGATACATTCTCAACCTGATTGACTCACACTCAGGCTATATAGATTGTTTTCCACTGCGCGCTAAGAACGATGCAGTGGATACAATCATCTTCATCATTGAAAATCAACATCAAAAAACGGGCTTCTATCCCGCCAAAGTTTGCTCTGACGGGGGTGGAGAATTTGTTAACACCAAACTTCAGAACTTTTATCAATACCAAAACATCAATCAGATTGTAAGTGAACCTTATCACTCACAACACAACGGAAGAGTAGAAAGGGCAAAAAGAACAGTTGTTGAATCAGCTAGAGCAATCATCTCCAACGCCGGTTTGCCAAAGTCGTTATGGCATGAAGTTGTACGCAGCTCCTGCCTAATGCTCAACCAAATACCAAAGGAAAAGGACAGAGTATCACCGTGGTTATTAATGCATAAAAAAGATTTACCACCTGGTTACATCCAACCTATTGGAACTCCAGTGACTTATCGACTCAACTCTACTGACATTAAGTCAAAGTTTGACAAGAAATGTGCGCCAGGAATTCTGGTCAGATTCAACCATTCACTCCTATCCTACAAGGTCATGAACGTCTCTGGAAACATCTTAGACACTAAACATTTTATCTTCAACTCTCAAAATCCCATCAAGGTTTTGATCAAGACGGATGAGTTCAATTCAGATGTTACTGAACCAAATACAACTCAATCAAGAAGATCACCCAATCCTGAAAATGACAATCCAGCCAACGACTCAACAACAGACAAAATCAAATCTCCTGCAATTGTGAAAGACCAGTCAGAGTTGGAGACTGAATCTGACACAATATTAGAAGAGAAACATTGACCTAATCTCAGAGATAGACAAACCCTGGTAAAACCCAATAGATACGGTTTCGCAGCTGACAGATTACCAACCTCTCTTGAGGAAGCAATGAAAATTCCAGAATGTAAGGAATTGGCCATGAAAGAATTTAAAACAATAGAGGATCAAGGTGTTTGGGAGGAGGCCAAAAAAAGAGTTGTCACCAACCCTCTCAACACAGTTCCAGTGTTCAAAATCAAAATCAACGCTCATGGTGAAGCTCCTATCTTAAAAACGCGTCTATGCGTTCAAGGGTTTAATCAGAGGTATGGCCTCAACTATCTCAACACATATGCTCGGACTGGTAAGGTCGCCTCTCTAAGGGGTCTCCTTACCTATGCAGCGGATAGAAAACTGGATATTCTTAAACTCAATGTAAAGGGTGCCTTCCTTCACTCCAGACTTGAAAAACAGGTTTTTATTAAAACTCCGTACGGATGCAACAGAAAATAAAAGTATTTGAAGCTCAATAAATCAATATATGGTCTCAAACAAGCGCCGCAGAATTGGTATATAATTCTAAGCAATTGGATAAAAATTCAAGGTTTCAAAGAATCCAATTGCAATCCATGCCTCTATGTAGGGGAAGATAAGGTGACGGTTGTATTCTTTCTTGTAGATGATTTGATTGTGACAGGCAACATCAAATAATTTGAAGAAAGCTTTCTTGGTAGGTTCAAAAATTCTTCTGCTCATCCTCCCAACACGCTCCTTTGTATGAAGGTGGTGCAAAACAATGGCTTAATTCATCTATCCTTACCCCTACACATTGAAAAAGGACTCAAACAAATGAATTTAATCAATTGCAAGCCAGTCTCCACACCCCTCACACCAGGCCTCCATCTCAAGACTTCCAACAATGAAAATCACGCAAAATTCTTGGCTCTAAACATGAATTATTGCTCTCCAATAGGAAGATTAAACTTCATTGCTTACCTGCAAAGTCTGCATATCAGCTTTGCCGTATCTAGCCTAGCAAGACACTACAAACAGCCAGGTCTAAGTCATTGGCAAGAAGTAATACATGTCTGGCGTTATCTATCCAGTACCAAAAATCTGACCCTGACAATTGGTCCTTGGTCAATCACTGATCGACTGGTATGTTTCAGAAATGCAACATGGGCGGATGATCCAGAAACCCGTATCTTGCAGAGCGGATTCATTTGTACCCTCAAAGGGAGTCCGTTGTACTGGAACAGCAAACGTCAGCAATCTATCACGCACTTGTTGACCAAATCCAAATGCGTCTCTCTTTCTAGCTGCCATCTAGAAGCCCGCTGGTTACAGAGACTGATCAAAGACATTTATTGCCTCAACTTCAAGTGCCCTCTTCACTTAATTGATAACAAAGGACTTGATGATAAAATCAAGAAATTCGGGTCATTCTCAAAGGCCAAACACATAGATATAAAAACCAAGAGCCTTCAAAATGACTTCAAAGCTGGGCTCATAGATGTTAAATTGATTCCATCTCCCTCAATGAGTGCTGATGCGCTAATGAAAGTGGCCAATAAAACCTCGAACATTAGATTGATCAAGACATTCAGTTCTATTGTTCACTGATCAAGAAGTTGCGGGAGCGTGTTAAATTTTTCAGTATTAATCTGCTGTTGTGCTGCTCTGCACATTACTTGTTGTTTCTGTTTTCTATATTTTCATTTTATTCTTTCTTTTTGTTTTATTTCTTTCACACATATGATTCTGCCTGCTCTGCAATGATCTTCTATAGTCAGAGTGACTGTGGATACTCCATATTCAGTCACCACCTGCAAGTCTCTATCCCGGCTTCACTTTGTTACTAATTGCGGATCATTTCAAATGTCAACCAACTCAAATCCACCAATCCACCAACTCAAGCAACTCAACTTGATGAAACTCAAATCAATAATCTCAAGAACTGAAGTCAATCAAACCAACTTATACAAATCCACAAGATATCAACCATCCATATTGACTATCATCTTCAAGCACGCGAACAAGTCAAGCAGCCAGTTCAACAAGTAAGAGGTTCAGAGCAACAGTCTCAACTTCTCGCTCATCTCACTCACTCTGTTCTTTTCTCAGTTATTCAAGGCGCTTAATCTCTTCTATTGCATCATCTCAACTGGCGTAGTCACTCCTCAATCTGGCCCTATTACTCAAGCTTAATCTCATATCTCAATTTCAGACTTTCCACCAGTGTTATCTTGTTTGTTGTTTTTGTATTTCATTTCTGTCTCAGATTCTATACTTATGACTTTAAAATTTTGTCAAAATATATTCAGCCTGGTCTTGTTGACCTTTTCAAATTTCCTCAATACCAAGGTTGCAGAGTTCCACAGGATGATCAAAAATCCACAGAGACCAAGGCTGCCTTCTTTGGAGTTGGTGGTTGGTATGAGGCCACCACATGACGGATTGGACAAGATGAATCAAAAGGGATCAAAGCACCATTAGGAAGGAAGAAATTATTTCCCTTCTGCTCTACTAACTTCTCCTCCTTGTCCTTCTGGAGTTCAGGACATCTACCAGTACCATGGCCTTCCCTATGGCAATAATAACAGACTATAGTAGATTTAGGAACAGAATAAGCAGGTTTAGGAGTGGCTAAAGAGGATATTTTCTGATCCATTTTATTCTTCAATTCCTGAAGTAATTTAGTGATCTCATCTATAGTAGGTGTCTCCCGGTGGGTCTGAGGATTGGGTTTAGGTCTGCAATTGGCTTCCATCTTATTCATGATTTTGTTAGATGCTTGAAAAGAGGGGGCAAGGACTGGTTCAATGATTTTAGGTTTTTCAAAGGTGAAAGCTGTTTGACCTTTCATCACTTTATACACAGTAATCCTAAGAACCATGAAAGCAGGGAGCTTGAACCAATTATCTCTTGTTGTGATCATGGATCCAGATTTCACCAATTCATCCTTAATTCTTTCCTGCATTCCTGGAGAGAAAGACTGAAAAAATTGCACTCAAATTTTGTCTAACATATCAATGTGATTGTTCCGGATAAGGTAGGACTGGATAGGGTCCCAAGATTTTCTGAAAGCTTGATAGTAAGACGCTGAGGAGATACCACCATTGGAGATCCATTGAGAAACCGGTGTGGTGTCATTATATAGACTCGGGTTGGGAACTGCGTCGCGGCCTGCGCGCTCAGCATCTGGTAGGTTAGGCTCAGCAGTGGGGGTGCTCTGGTTCTCAGCAGTAGCCGCTGCGGGCTCAGAAGCAGTTGCCGCAAGGCTCAGCAGTGGGCGCAGCAGATTGAGCACGCGGCTGCGGGCCGGGCCTGACTAGGGGAGACGGGCCGCGATCCGCTTGGATATCCGACTCACGGATGGAGCTGGGCCAACCAGGTTCTCGGGTGGTTAGTTGGGGGAGGAAAAGGCGGGGTAACAGCGGGGCTATATGCGTGGAAAACCAGGCGCAAGCGCGGGCCGGCCACGGGATGGGAAATCCATGACGGCGCATCGGGCGGATACAGGCAAGCGCGGTGAACTTTGGGTAGCGCGCGGCGGAGGGCCGCGCCATGGAAGGACAAACCAGATGTTTGGAATGGCAGGCAAGCTGAAGGGATAGGGTATGGGTATGGGTTGGGGGATGGGTTAGGGTTCTGGGTCTAGGGTTTCTTCTTCATGGTTGTCAGTTTGTCTTTGTGCTTGTACTTAGGTTAGGGCTGAGGGGAGGGGATGTAAGATACCTCTCCCCTCAGCACGGGTTGGAGGGGGAGACACACACACAGAGAAGGGGGGGGAATAGGAAAAGGGAAGATTGGAATCTCACTCTCTCTCTCCCCGACAAGGAATCATCCTTGAGTCTTACAGACGCTGGAACCATCAAACTCCGTGACTTGGGACAACTTTGTGAGGGATAACCTCTAAAGTTTCCATATCCGGGCATCCAAGTCTTGCAAAATAAATCTGGCTACACCTATTTTTCCCCAATAGGCCAACATAGCCTCCTTCAAGAGCCTCCAGTTGTGAGTTTCAAATCCCTTGAACAATTTGATAACCTCCATAACTTTGTCAGAATAGATAAATAATTTTAACTGATAAGCCATATCATATTCAATGGCACCATCCACTTCAGCAGCCATCTCATAGGAGTCCAGGAATTGTTTGACATTGGTCCCATTGAAGCCTAAATTTTTGTTCTGAGGTTTGATGTTGACCAACTTGGCCCAAAAAGATGAGGAGGATCCAGCAGATTCCATGTTGAAGGATTCCTAAGAGATCCAAAAGAGCAGAGTTCCAAGGTGGCTCAAAAGTTTGGAAAGAGTAGAGTTTCACAAAAACAACAAGGATCTTGCCCAGATGGTGCACAATTGGGAGGACTTACTTCTGGACCAAGTTTCCTCCACGGATCAGATCTGAAAAGAGAACAAAAAAAAAGAAAGAAAAGAAAAAAAATTGGATTGGATTTTGGAGTTGATTCTTCAAGTTAGGATTGTAAATCCCAAGGTTGCTGGTTTGATCCCGGCCCGGGGGACCAAATGTAAGACTCCAAATAGTGCTAGGCCGTCGGAGTTCTGTGGAGGGGAAAGGTGCTGTTTAGGCTGCCCTCCTGAGTGTTACAAAAATATTTAAATGTAACCAAAATCAAGGTCCAGAACCTGGTAAATGAGGAATCAAGGAGTTGAGGATAAAGATGAAAATAGTTTGGTAGTGATGGAACAGCACTATCTGAGGCAAGATCATGCAGGGAAAAACTTGAACAAAAGAAGTTAAAGTCTGCTTAGAGTTCAAGGAACAAAAGATGTTGTATGTAAACAATGCCCACAAGCTAATGACTCTGGTCGTCAGCAGAAGATTGGGGATGATCAACTCAAACCCAAGCAACCTCCAGGTTCTCAATGAACCTGCCCAACTCTCTGCAATCAAGCGCTTGAAGGGTACCAGATAACTGAGGGTGTCTGTACAAGACAAAGCACAATGTTTAAGAAGCTCTAAAGCAAAAAGTAACTGATTTGAAGCAAGGATAACCTCAACACTTCTCAAGGGACTCACGAGTAGGCTGGCAGAATGCAACTCCAAAGAAAATAAAGGGAGGTATAAAACTCCAGGTCTCAAGCTTAATAAGACCTCTTCAATCAATCGTGATTGGATCCAGAAAGATGATCAAGGATCAGGTCCAGTATGGTCAGAGAAAGGGATCAAGGAGTGGTACAACACACTCAAAAATTCCAACAGACATAATTTTCCTTCAACCAGAAAGGCTATAGGTTGGTGATAAGGATCAAGGATCAAGGATTTGAGTATGGAGGCTCAAGGATCAAAGGTTGAGTATGGAGGCTCAAGGATCAAGGGTGCGCTGATTTCATGCTGCCTGATTCCATTTATTGATCCAAAAGGCAGGGGAGAGCCCCTCCTTCTATGGGCAGGAGGCCCTGTTAGACTATGTACAATGGATTCTAAAAATAGAGCGGAAAAGGAAAGAAAATCATGTGGTCACTTGCGTCCGTCCGTGGATGGGCTTGCCCAAAAATACCGGAATCACCCACCCCTCGTCCAAAGGCAGAAGGGGTGGGAAAGGAAATGAACTGGACTGCCGCAGATGTCCGCGGGCAGTAGTCAACACTTCTCCACTCCTTGTCCAAAGGCGGAAGCGGATGGGAGAGTCCCAGGAAAGGTGACAGATGAAGTTTTTGAGAGCGCGCATGGGCGGATAGGAGATTGGATTGAGGCAGTTGAGTAAATCCTGACAGGCTTGAGATTCACAACTGATAGATTGAGTGAGATGGGAGATTGATGGATCCAAGGATTGGACAAATGCTTGGGGGTGCGGTTGGGATGGATTTGGTAAGTCATGGATGAGCGCCAGGCAGCGGGCGGACAGGAGATTGGGACACGCACGGTTTGATAAGAGATTGGGACGCGCGGCGGACAGGAGATTGGGACGCGCGGTGGACAGGAGATTGGGACGCGCAGCGGTCAGATAAGAGATCGGGATGGGGGACAATGATAGATGAGCAATGCGCAATGATGAAGGTGAGCAGCGCGCAACAATGACAATGTGGACAAGGGACACGCAACGCGCATGGATGAGGATGCGGATGAACCTGAGGATGAGTTGGAATTGTTTTTTAGATGCCGGAAGGTACGTTTGCGCAACAGTTTATGGATCAAGGTCTTAAGGTGGCCAGGGTGTCCAGGATGGGGCACCACACTGGAGAATAATAGTGTCTTTGAAGTAGTTAAGCGGGATTCTGTTCCAAAATGAAAGACCATTGTGGGGTCTAGATTGTTGTTGAGCAAGAAGTTTGACACAAATGGAGTTTTGAAGAGGTTCAAAGCTAGATGTGTTGCACAGGGCTTCAAGAAGTGAGAGGGTATTGATTACCAAGAAACTTTCTCACCAACTGGCAGGCTGTCCACCTTCAGGTAAATCATTGCTCTGGAAATGGAGTTGGGTGAAGAAATCAGACAAGCTGATTTTGTAACAGCATACTTGAATGCAAAACTTTGAGAGGAGGAGACTGTTTATATGTCAATTCCTGATGGTTTTTGTGAATTTTTAGTAGAGAATAAACCAGAAACCATGAAGAAAATCTTTTTTAGAAGTTTTCTTTCAGCAGGTAAAGGAGATTATCTCCCCAAGCTGTGTATATCCCTGTATGGATTGAAGCAAGAAGCTAGGTTGTGGTATAATACCATGAGTGAGAAACTGATACAGATTGGTTTCAAGATGTCTGAGGCCAACCCTTGTCTTCTTGTAAGAAAGGATGCAATTTTTTTTGTATGGGTCAATGAAATTATCATCATTGGAAATGGTAAAGAGAGAGTCATGGAGAAACTCAAAAAGGAATTCAAGATAAAAGATCTTGGTCTGGCACATCAGGTGCTAGGAATTAAAGTCAGTCAGAGCAAGAATGGTATTAAGTTAGACCAGAGCCACTTTGTAGCAGCTCTTCTTAAGCAATATGGCTTAGAAGATGCAACAGAGTTTGGTAATCCCATGCAGTCAAACATTCTTTTAGAGAAGTCTACACATGAGGAGTATCTGGAGTTTGTTCAATCTGGGAACAACTACAGGTCAGCCGTTGGATTGCTTAATTATTTGGGGCAGTTTACAAGGCCCAATATTGACTTTGCAATTGGTGTCTTGTTGAAACACTTAGAGAAGCCAAGCATGAGGCATTGGTCAGCCTTTAAGAGAGTTATGAGGTATCTTAAAGGCACGCACAGTCTGGGACTGTTGTTTACAAATTCAGCAAACTTTGATTTGGTTGGTTATTCCGATGAAAGTTGGGCAGATGGCAACACTAGGGAATCAACAAGTGGTTTCATATTCTTCTTAGGTAAGAATCTGGTGTCATGGATGTCCAAGAAGGTATCAGCAAAAAGTCTTTCATCAACAGAGGCTGAGTATAGAGCTTACTTAGCAGCTTCAAAGGAAGCAAAATGGTTGTGAAAAGTCTTAGAGGATACACATAAGCCACAAGGGTTTGCGTTGTTGTATTCTGATAACCAGAGTGCCATTGAGTTGGCGCAAAACCAAGTGTTCCATTCAAGAACAAAAAATATTAATGTTCACTATAACTATATCTGTGATGCAGTTAACTGCAAGGATATTGTGTTGAGGTAAATGCCTACTGGAGAAATGATTGCAGATATCTTTACTAAGGCTTTAGATAGGAACAAGCATCAAGGCTTTGTGACTAACAAGCAAATGTCACCCCTTTTGGATTAAGGGTGTGTGTTAAAATACATAAGCACTTATGCGTGTGCTACGTATGATTGTAATCCAAATGGGATGTACATGAGGGCCTCTGCGGCCCATTGGACACATACATGGACCATACGCGCCTGTGTGGATGTCACGGATTTGGGGATACTGGCCTCAAAACGCGTGAAACAGGCCTATTGGTACACAGGCCCTAACACGCCCAGTGGGGTATATGGGCACATACAGCCAGATGGGCTTGCATGGGGATAATTGGGCCCAAGGTTTATTTTGGACATACTTGGCCAGACGGGCTGGCCCGCCAAAGTAGGTTAAATTCACCTTTTGGGCTTGGAGGCGGCCCAGCATTGTTGTGGCACGCACTTTCTGCAGAACAATAAGGCGGATTTTTTGCCTTTTGCATACAATAAACATGGTCAAACATAACTTGCCCTCTGCAACTATGGATTTAAGAGTTCAGAAGCATTTGATTGAGGCTAAGCAGTAGAGAATTGGCCAATTATGGAAGCATTCACTGAGCTTGTAGGAGTATGGGGAAATCAACATTGAAGCTGAGGAGGCCGCATGCAGATTTTTGGGGATCTGTAGTATACCCCATGGGGGATTGGGAGTGATCAGCTAAGAAAGATTGATGGGGATCTGTTGTTAGTTATGCATTGGGCAACTCAAATGCTAAGGAAGATTGGCAACATGATTGCCAAACCTACTTCAAGTCATTGGATTGGGTAAAGGATTGGACTATTGGTAAGGAGGATCAGTGCGTAGTGCACAGAGGCGGTTAGAGGAGGGGTCCTTCCTTTGTAGTTTACATTCTTTTTGGAGTAGTTCATTTTTGAAGTTGTAAATATATAAGGGGGTCATTTCCCTTACCAAAAAAGACGTGGAATTATGGAATTACCAAATTATCAGCATATTATTGGAGTATTACCTTAGATGGGGTACAATAAAGGAGTCTTTTTTTATTATTCTTTGCTTTGAAAAGCGGGATTACCAGCTTGAGTGCTTGGAGTCTTATTTAGGAAATAGTTCAAGTGCAGAGCTTGTTGGGGAGTCTGCTTTGTTTATTTACTATTACTTCATTTTGAGTTAGCTTTAGTGGTTACCATTGAGGGCGGGATAGTTTTGTGGATAACAGAATAAGCGGTTGGGAGTGACTCTTAAACTCCTGCAGGCCATAGTAACTTTTCTCATGGAAGAGGATTATATTTAGAATTGCAGAGGTAAAGGAGTGTAACTCAAGGGCTATGGGCTTTCCAGAACTTGGAGGAGGTTTTTGAAGAGAATTTTACGGAACACAAAATCTCTTTCCACAAATTGGGGGTCTGGCCAGGAAAGTCCATTTCTCTGTTTAAACCTGGTACCATCTGGGGAGTTATATTTTTTCTTTTTTTTACCCTCAATATGTCAATGATGATTGGAAATTATGAGGCAGGAATAGGAGACTCCCTTCCAACCCATCAACAGGCAGCTTCCAGCAGTGCACCACGCTATCAAAATGCTCCGCATCAGACAACAAGTCCAATGGGGCCGCTGCAAAGGGAAACCATGGGCAGAAAATCAACATATGCGGCGCCAGAGTTGCTGGAGGAGCAGCAGGGTAGCGGAGAAAACATTAAGCCAAGGGACTATCCCATGAATAGTTTTTGTCCAGAGGATTTCCACTGGTTCCTCAAACCGTTTGAGAATGCGGCCAACAGTGAAGGCGCAAACAAAATAGACTGGGTTTGGAAGATAGTCAATTTAATTCAGGATGAGGAAGATCTACGGGATGTGGAGGATATGGAGGGTTATAGTGAACAGAATTGGGAGAGGTTTTGGAGGGAAATAGTGGAGAAATGGGGGTCACAAGAACAAAGGTTCCAAGAAGTGGATCCCAAGCATCTTGAAATGGAAACAGTGAGGGAAGGAGTTGTTTCCTCCAGGATGTCATTTGGTGTTTACTGTTCCTCATTTGATTGCACTCTAAAGTACTTAGTCTGCAACAACATTTTGGCAGAGAATACTTGTTCAGTAAAGAGCACCGTCATGGGGGGGCTTAGCTCGGAGTTTCACAGAAGTGTCCATAGAAAGCTATATGACACGGGATTAATTTGCAGTTTGCAGGACAGGGGGGCCCTACTCCCAGACATGAAGGACATCTGCGCGGCGGTTTTGGGCAAGTTGGAACTAGCCTAAATTATGGAAGAAGACCCAAAGGGTCCAATAAGGGGGGATGTGCAGTTGAAGAGGTTAAAGGGGCAGGTAATGCCAAAAGAAACTGCGTAAATGACAGAAATGTTTAACAAGATGCATCTTTTCTAGAAGAAAGCTATGGAAAAGCCAGCCAGAACAGCTCTGGAACCAACAAAAGCAACAAAAACACATGCACTAACTCAGGCACAATCAAGGACGCCACCAAGGAACAAAGGCAAGCCTTGCTTCTTCCAAAGCTACTACTGTTGGGAAGAAGGCCATCTTAAAAGGTTGTGTAAAGACCTGAGTGCAGATGTGCGGAGTAAAATAGTTGAGACAGATGAAAGGGAGTGTTTTTACCCTTCAGGACAAGCTATACTGGACTTGCCGGATCAACCTTCACCAAGAGATCTGGCTTAAGCAGTGGTGGTGGAAAAGAAGGAGGCAACAACCTTGGCAGGGTACATGTTTCCTCTAACTTGAAAACCCCTCCAGATGTTTTGGCAGAGGTTAGGGCCGTCTGCTCCAACAAGATGAGAATGGACATTGATGGTACTACCCCTGAAAAAATTCTGAAGCAGGTGGTGGTAGTAAAAATGGGAGGATCCCACAGGAGGGCAGGAGAAGTAGCAAGGAGGATTTCCAGAACAGATCACCCGGTTTCACTAACTTTGAAAGATGGGGCTGGGTGGGCTTGACCACCACCCAGCACACTCATTGTTTGCATTGCTCTGGGGGGTATCAACCTCCAGGGCTCCCTGGGGGGGATTTGACCTCTCCCTCCAGGGATTGAGAGAGTGAGGGGGGGGGGGGGACATGCATGTCCGCTGGTTACACCTCCCCTCTTGTAAGTTTGACCGGACCTAGAGTGTTTCTGGGTCCACCCTGGCCAATCTGAGGGCCAGGGGCTGGTTGCAGGAGGCAACCAGCCATGTGAGCTGGTAATAAGGACCAATACGGTCAAGAGGGAATTGTAACCGCGTAACAGGGCTGATTATAATAGACAACCAGCCAGGTTCTGAACAGCAACAAGAGCTGGTTCAGCCCAGTAAGGGTGGAAAAACCAAATTAAACTGGTACAGGCTGGTCATAAGGGTTCAGGGACTAATGCCAAGTGGGCTGAGTAATCCCAAACCAATTATCAAGGCTTTTAGAGCCTTTAGAGCCCATTTAGGGCGGAATTTTTGCCTTTTGCTTTTCATTACATGAGCTCCACATGAGCACCATCTTTTGTATTTAAAGAGCTCTCCTACCTTCTGTTTTCCATCCATTCATTCACCAATCCATTCACCAATTCATTCACATTCACCACTGCACCATTGACTCTGCCTCATATTTAGGATCAATCATAAGACATTATTTTCTCAGAATTTCTTTTCCTTCAAATACTGCTCTTTGAATAAGCTTGTGGGACAATAATTCTCATATGAAATACTCCCCAAATTTTTCCTCAGGTTCAGAATTTATTGGTCCCAGCTTCTGTAAGGAGGTTGATTGCTGATGAGTTAAGAAAGGGGATGGTTAAAGTAAAGAGATAAATTAAAATGATGATGTGAATTCCTTCCTTCCAATCCTGTCCATATCCTATGCCATGATCCAATCTTCCCTCCTATGATCTATGATTCACCCACAATCTGGAGTTGAGAGTGAGGTTTTAAGCCCCCCCTCTCAACCCTAACCCAAGTACAAGTGCAATGAAAGCCCAAAAACAAATAGAAAAGAAACCCTAAAAACCAGAACCCTAGCTTAACCCTAACCCTTTCCCAACCCTATCCCATACCATCCATTCCCTCCAAAACCCTTCCCTCCATTGTTTACGTATGTCCAGTTTTTCCTTCTCATGTCACGGCCCTCCGCTGGTTCTTACTCAGAGCCCCCCGGCTTATCCGTTGGCGCGTGTCTGAAAATCCCGCAATCTGCAGATTGGTCCACGCCTATGCTTGCCTGGACCTCCCTGGCAGGTATAACCCCACTATTTCCCCGCTCCTACTTTCCAAACTAGCCGCCCGCAAACCTGGTTGGGTTGGCTCCATTACATGGTCTGCGTTGTCCAAGTGGGTTGCAAGCCTGCCACTCCTGTAGTAGGCCAGAACCGCACTTCCTACTTCTGAGGCCACGCACACCCCAAATGCTGAGCCCAACCTACCCAACTGCTGAGCGCGCATCCCGCAAAGCAGTCCCCAATCCAATTTTATACATACAACACCACACCATTTGTGGAAGGCGGCCACAACAATGCGGAAGAGTATTTTTAGATGTCTGCCATGTTGCCTTTGCAGGGAACGCTCCATCCTTGCACAGATGGTTGACAGATGATGAGAAAGGAGGAACCCCCATGGCGCAGTGCAGCATGCTTTGGGCAGTATGGAGGAAAGTAGGAATCGGTGTAACAATGATGGGAGCGGGGGTAGAATCAAAAGTGAGTCCTTCCTTGTATGCGGCTCCAATGGGTTTCAGCACAAGCAGCTACCCTTGTGCTAAAATTGTGAGAAGCCCAGATTTTGTCGCAGGTTGACAATTACAAGTGGAGGAAACAAACAAAGGATTGAAGTTGATTGAAGAGCAGAATTTTGGTGTAAAATACAAACTGGTTTCTCAGAAGGTTTGGCCACAGAAAAAGCCAATGCTGCAGGACCTCAACAAACTGATGAGGCCTATCCATTGGTCACGGGATCTGTATGAGTTTCTGTTTACAACCGCAATTCTGAAGGAGGCTTTTTTGGGCTTAATGGAAGAGCAGATGGCTGAACTCAACTTTGGGCTGGGGGGTTGGTTGCAAGAGGAGGAAGTAAAATTGTTGAAGGCAGTGATTTTCATTCATAGGAAGGCGCTTTCTTTTTTTTTGGAGGAATGGGGGATTCTCAGGTGAGAAATTGCGGACCCCTACCAGATACCTATGGTGCCTCACAACCCTTGGCAAATCAAGCCCATTCCTATTCCAGCAGCAGTTGGGGATCATTTTACGGAGTTGTTGCGGGAGCAATTGAGGAGGGTTCTGTAAAATACTTCTTTTTCTAGTTATTCCAGTCCAATTTTTGCCCTACCAAAACAGGACAGGAAGATTCTGAAGATCATCCAGAACCTGCAAAGATTGAACTCAGTCACAATCAGAGACACTGGGTTGCCTTGGCAGGTGGAGCAGTTTGTGGAGAATATGACTGGAAGAGTCTGCTACGGGTTGGTAGACATCATGGGGGGTAAAACCAGTGGGAGCTACACCTGCAGTCCCAAAAAATGATGGTGTTTGAAATGCTGTTTGGGAAACTCCATTTAACACGGCTTCCGCAGGGGGCAACTAATTTGGTAGTGGTTTACCAGGCGCAGATGACATGGATTTTTCAGGATGGTGTTCCAGAAAAAGTGCAGATATTCATTGATGACGTGGGTATCAAGGGGCCGCAGAGAAAATATTGCAGCAAATTTGGGGATCAGGCGGTTTGTTTGGCAATACGCGCAGACTTTGGAGAGGATTCTGTTCCGGATCAAGGAAGAAGGATTGACTGTTTTGGGTGAAAATTTTTCATTATGCCTCCCAGCCTTGGAGGTCCTTGGTCATGAGGTTTCTGCAAAAGGAAGGTTCCTGATCAAGGAAGCAGGATTGAATTTTTTGGGTGAAAATTTTTCATTATGCCTCCCAGCCTTGGAGGTCCTTGGTCATGAGGTTTCTGCAAAAGGAAGGAAAATCACTAATGCTAAAGTTAAGAAGACTCTAGAGTGACCTACTCCGCAGAAAGCTACTCATGTTTACCAGTTTCTAGGTCTATGTGGATGGGTGAGGATCTTCATTAAATGTTTTGCGGAGATAGCAAGCCCATTATGGAGGCTGATTTGGAAGGGAGCTGAGTGTTTTTGGACATTGAAATGCAATCATATTTTCTGGGAGTTGAAGGAGATTGTGGGGCAGTGGATACTGTTGAAGGACCTGGATTATGGAAAAGGGGGAATCCGGCTGGCGGTAGACTCAAGCAAGTTTGGTTCAGGCAGCGTTCTGACCCAAGAAGATGAGGGGAAAGACAGGCCAGTGCTTTAAAATTTGGTAATCTTTTTGGAGGTCAAATCTTGGTACTTGAAGCCCAATTTGGAGTTGTGTGGGGTGACAAGGATTGTGCAGAGATTACAGCATGTGCTGTGGGGGGTGAAATTTGAACTCTTGGTGGATGCAGAAGCACTAGCTAGGATGATTAATTCCCCAACCTTTCCTAATGCTCCTATGATGCGGTGAATTGCATACTTACAGTTGTTCAATTTCACAGTGTGGAAACAATGGGGGGTGGAACTCCCCTAGTTATCCTTGAGTTCTGGAATCAATGGTCCTAGCGTCTGTAAGGATAAAGATGCTCCATTAAAGAGGGAGAGAGAGAGATAAAGATATGAATTTCCTTTCCTTTCCGTATCCTTTCATTCATCCATCCCTCAATCCATCCTCTTTCCTCTTTCTCTTCCCATTTCCTTTTCCTTTCCTTGTCCCAAGATCTGATCCAATGGTATGATGGTAAGATAAGATCCTCCCCCCCAAGCTGGGGCTGAGAGTGTGAACTTTATACCCACCCTCTCAACCCTAACCTAAGTACAAGCGCAATAACAGCCCAACAACAAATGTGAAAGAAAACCTAAGCCTAGAACCCTAGCCTAACCCTGACCCATACCCTTCCGGCTTACCATTACTTACATCCAGTTTGTCCTTCTCATGATGCGGTGCTCTTCCACGCCCTACTTGGAGCCCCCTGCTTGTCCGTATTGGCTTTTTGAGCCGCATGATTCCCTGCCCCGCGGGTCAGCCCACGCCCATAGCTTTTCCCATAATGCAACCACCTTCAGGCCCGCCTACCGTTACGCACACCTGGTTTGTCCCTCTCATGACGTGTCCCTCTGCTGCGCCCTACTTGGAGCCCCCCGCATTATTGGTATCTGTCCAGCGGGCCGCATGATTTCCTGCCCTGTGGGTTGGCCCGCGCTTGCGCCCACCCGGCCTGCTCCTATAGCCTCAATCTCCCCGCTCTATCCTCCCAAACTAGCCACCTTTGGTATGGTTCCCAATCCAAGGCTATATAACAACACCACCACGGTCAGGAATATTCCATGGGAGGCGTTTACAATGCCGGATGCCTTTCCTTGGTATCTGGAGATTGGGAATGCAGAAAAGGAGGATTTTGATGTGGATAAGAGGCTTCTAAAGGTGGCAAAAATGGCTGCTGAATTTGGAAAAATTCCCTTGAAACAGTTTGGTAGGTTTCAGGCATTGGAGGAGTATCTTTGGACGCTTCATTTTCTGGAGGGTTTGTTGGCAATGGAGGTTAGATTGGTTTGGCGGAAGGTTTTGCATTTCTTTTGCCAAGATGGACAGTTATGGAAGCGGGAACTTCCAGTACCCTTAGTTTTTGTCACAAGGTGGAAGGATCAGGAGGATTTTTTACAGGGCCTCCACAACAGCTTGAGGCATTGGGGGGAGGCTGAAACGCAAAGGAGAGTTAAGACCAGGTTCTGGTGGCCAGGATTGGGTGCAGAGCTGCAAGGCTTTTCAGTGGTGGAGCACCAGATTACCTTGGGAGGTGGGCATTCCGACAGGTGAGGATGCCCTTTTTGGGAGGATCTTGCTGGATGTGGTCCATATCAAGGAAGGGAATTTCCCATATATACTTGTGGCTTGGTACAGCTTGTTGGGATGGGTTGAGGCATATCCATTGGTTATGCTGTCAGCAGAGAAAGTTGGGTGGCTTTTGGAGGAGGATTGGTTTGCTTGTTTTGGGTTTTTGCAGCTCATCATGGTGGACAGGGGGGTGGATTTTTGGGGCAATCTTTGGAAGCTGGTAAAATCTTGCAGTGCAAAGTTTGGGTGAGTTACAGAATATTATCTGGAGGGAGCAGGGGTGACAGAGAGAGGGAATCAGCCAATCAAGCACACAATGGTCAAGATCTGTGGAAAAAGCGGGAAGAAGTGGCAGGAAAATTTACCAGTTTTGTTGTTTGAGGATTGGATATTGGTCAAGGGGGGTTCAGGATATTTGCCTTACAAACTCTTGTATGGGCGGCAGACAGTGCTTCTGGTGGATATCAAAACCCTGACTTACCTTGCTATTGAATGGTGGAAAATTAAGACCAAGTTGTGGTGACCAATTCAGGACACCACGCAAAAGCAGAATTTTTTTTTTTGATATACCTTCTTTAATTCATCATTCATCAAATATATATATATATATATATATATATTTAGGTTGCTATGGGTACTCCTCATCTTTCCCCTCTCTCAACCTCTCATTGTCCTAGCGGTCTAGGCAGGCCTCCCCTGGGTTCTTCAAACTGCCAGATCTTGCTTTCAATTCCTCATACTTGCATGAGCTCTCAGCTCATTTTTAGCCCAACACGCGCCAGTGGCCAACCTCAATTCCTTTCCATTCATCCTACAATTCAAATTTCCACCAATCATCATTTATCTTCTTCAACATATCAAGTCTTCATCTTGTCACCAATGAGGTTGTCAAAAATATTCAAGAAAGTCTTTGAGGTTTTCAAATTGGAGTTGCTCATCTTTTCATCCAGCATACCAGTGCAGCACTAATTATTAATGAAAACTATGATCCCAAGAAAGACATTTGTTTTTAAGTTTCCAATCTTTTTGAAAGGATATGAATCTGGCTATTTATAATATTTTTCCCAAACATCTCAAATAGAGACATACCAATGAAGGGCCCAACAACTCAGTATCCCATACCAAATCCTCTCTTGTTGGCGCTAGTATCTTGCTGCCTATTTTAACCACCTTCCTCTTTCTCAGTCACTACTGCTGCTTCTTGATCCTTGTTGATCATCCTCAAACCACCCCTTTCAAGCTCTCTCTTTGCTAGTCTCAATTGGCAATCCGTCAAGAGAAAACTGTCCTTGCAACAACAGCCATCAATCATCCAGGACCCCTGTTACAGGTGTTCATCCCCATCTACCGCTCATCTGCCAACTTGCGGATTTCCATCAACCGCCCGCTCTCATCTGTGACACGTGCTGATCTCTCCTTTCATTTTCATCTGCTGCCTGCCATCATCCTTGAAGTGGGCAGGTTTGCTTCTTTCCCATATTATTTTTCTTTTTTTTTCTCACATGTCAGGTGCTTCTTGTTTCCAATTCTTTTGTCCCTCACGCCTTGTTTTCCTTTCTCATCCCTATCATTGTTCATTATAATATATATATATATATATATATATATATATTTCTGCTTTCATTTGTAGTCATGTCTTGAAAATAGTATACAGGGCTTTTTTCTATAAAAGGAGGGGCTCTCCCCTGCCTTTTCCCCATATATTACATCATCTATCTATCATCCATCCATTATTTTTGGAATCAATAAATCTGTGGGGTCCATCCCCTTTATCTGAGCATCACATCATCCTTATTGTGGGTATATCTTTGGTTTTCCCCTTGATCCTTCAAGCCTCCATACTCAATCCTTTGATCTGTCCTCTGTGACCTAATCCTTATCACCAACCAAAAGCCTTTTTTTTGAAGAAGAATTAATTTGGTTGAATTCTTGAGTGTGTTAAGCCACTCCTTTTATCCCTTTCTCCAACCGCTTAGGTCCTGATCATTCATTTGGTTTTCTTTCCAGAACCAGTCACATTTGACTGAGAGGTTTCTTTAAGTTTGAAAGCTTGAGTGTTAAACTTCCCTTTGTTCCCCAAAATTTGAATTCCACCATGCGATTCTTGAGTCCCTTGAGAAGTGTTGGGTTATTCTTGTTCAAATTGTTCACTTCTTTGCTCCTAGAGCTTCATAGAACAAATTTCTTTGTTTTTTACAGCCACCCACAGTTATCTTGTACCCTTCAATCACTTGATTGCAGAGAGTTGGGTAAGCTCATTGAGAACCTGGAGTTTGGTTGGGATTGAGTTGATCTTTCCTAATCTTCTGCTTACAACCAGAGTTATTAGCTTGTGGGTGTTGTTACTTACAACTGTCCTGTCTTGTTCTATTGAACTCTGAAAAAACTTTAAACTTATTTTTTCAAGTCTTTTCCCACACCATCTTGCCTCAGATAGTGTTTTCTTCCATTGCTATTGAATACTTCCAAACTCTTCCATTCCATTGATTCCTCATTTATAAGTTTCTGGACCTTCATTCCGGTTACATTTAAATATTTTTGTAACTCTTAGGAGGGCAGCCTAAACAGCAGCTTTTCTCCTCCACAGAACTGCCACCAGCTCAGCACTGTTTGTATTCTTACAATGCAGGACTTAGTTGTGGAACGGGCGGAGCAACTCTTGAAGAGGAAGGAGATGGTGGCAAAGGCAGCAAAGAGGCTGCAGGACAGTCGAGCTAAGTTGGTATGGTCCTGGGACAAGGTTTGTGTCAATTGCTTGCAGGACCCATTGCGGAAGGGCAATCTTGTTCTACTTTACAATTGGAGCTTGGAAATGCAGTTGGTTAAGCTTTGGGAATATTTCTGGAACGGCCCTTATCAGATCATAATTCAGTTTCCGGGCAGAAGTTATCAGTTGGAGGATTTGGATGGCACTCTTCTTAAGCAGAAGGCTGCGGCGGCTCACACGAAGAAATTCCACATGCGGTGCACTACGGATTTTGATGAAAATGCGGGTTTGGGAGACAAAGATCAGGAAATGGCTGACATGGAGGAGCTGGCTGCAGAGGAGAGGGGGTCTGCAGAGGAGGAGTACTTGGAGGAATGAGCTTTGGGGTCAATGTTTAAGTTGTAAGGGGATAGGAGGGCGGGGAAGCTCAGATCACCAGAGCAGCATGGAAGGTCTAGTCTCTAGAGGCCTTTGTCTGGGGTGGTCCAGGTCCTTAGGTTATGTGTTATTTGCGGAGTTTTTTTTAGGAGTTTGTTTCCTTTTGTGTGTGTGGGTTTCTCTCTTTGTAGGATGGTGAAGGGAATAAAGAGGATTATATTTTGGGGCGGGCCAGGAATCATATTTATTTCAAAGATTGTATACAAGAAACAAGGAGTATGGTGAAAAAAATTTATATTTTTTTAGGTAGATATCCTTTGTTTATATGATTTAGCTTTTTAAAAGAGAAGAGAGAGAAAATTGGGGAAAATCTAAAGAAGGAAGATGGCGCGGCAGAGCCTGAAACAGAGCTCACCACCAGCGCAATGATGCTTGCAGAGGAGCTTGCAAAGCTCCGCAGCTGGGATTCAAACCAAACGTTGTGGATGACCAGTATCCAGTCATCCAAATCACAGAGGTACCAGTTGATTTTGGCTTCCTCAATTCCTTGTCTGAAATCTTTTTTTGTTCTTTGGATGGCCGCATGGTATGGAGAGATGAGGCAGAATTGGGTTGATCTAGATGGGAGGGAGTTGGAGGATTGGAAGGAGAGTCAAGGAGACAGAGTCCGGATTGGAGAAGCATAGCGCGCAGATCTTTGGATCATAAATGGAGGCAAAAGTGACTCAACAATGGGCGCGGGATCTTTTGGGAGATTTTTTAGTTGTTTAGTAAAAAAAAAGCTTATGTGGTATGGGCAGCAAATTGGAGCTGATCACAATGCCTGAGTGTGGGGACTCAATCTCGGCAGGAGGAGTTGTGGTTGGGGTAGTTGTTGCTGGAAGGGTGGGTGATGGAGGTTGGAATAGGGGAATGTTGGGGGCATCCAGGGGGGGGGGGGTATTGGAAGCGTAGCCACTTGGAAAAAGGTGGGAGCCATGTCAGGCCCGCAAAGTAATTGGCCAAGTCCAACATTCAAGTTATGACTGCAGCCCCAAGCTTGGGTGGCATCTCCCCAGGCAGAAGCAGTAGCAAAGTCTGCGTGTCAAGGAGGGGGAGAAAGGATGTCTGTGACCTCTACAACAGGTGACAAGGAGGCAGAGAAATCCGGTTCTGGAGTCCAGTTTTTGGTTTTGGTTTACTCATCATCATCTACCACAAAGTTGGCCATAGGGCTTCAGCAAAGACATTTATAACAGGGGCTGGAGGTGTAGCAAGGGTGGAGAGGTGGAAAAGTACGCAAGTATCCAGGAGTTGGGGCAACAAAAAAGCACCTGAGGTGAACTAGAAGGCAGGAATTGCAGGCCGGGTGACCAGCAATGCAGGTGCACGTTCCCCGCATTCTTGTGAAGTACTTGCACAATTGCATGGTGAAGATTTTTTCTTTAGGCTGGTCTTGGGTGGAGTTTCAAGAGTTAGGGGGTGGGGTATCCAATGAGTTTGACCAATGTTGTGGAGCATGGGAATCCTAGGGACAGAATTCAAGATGTGGGGGGATGTGGTGGTTATTTATAGACATGGAGGCAAGTAGGCTCAGCACTGGACATTTGACTCGGAGGTGCTCAACCGTGGTTAGAGCTCCGCAGCACAATAGGCTCAGGAGGAGCGCATTGGCAGACTATCTAATCCAGAGTACAAATTCAGGGGCTCATAATTGTTGTGGCGCGCGCTTTCCACATCACAATAAGGCAGAATTTTTTCCTTTTGCGTATGACAAACATAGTCAAAAATAACTTCCCCTCCGCAACTATGGATTTACAAGTGGGGAAGCATTTGATCAAGGCTAAGTAGTAGAGACTTGGCCAATTATGGATTATGCACTGATTTTGCTGGATTATGGGGCAATCAACATTGAAGCTGAGGAGGTTTCATGCGGATTGTTGGGGATCTGTAGTATGCCGCATGGGGGATTAGGAGTGATCTGCTAAGAAAGATTGATGGGGATCTGTTGTTAGTGATGCATTGGGCAACTCAACAGTTAAGGAAGATTGGCAACATGATCTCCAAGCCTACTGCAATTCATTGGATTGGGTAATATATTGGACTATTAGTAAGGAGGATCATTGCGGAATCCACAGAGGAGGTTAGAGGAGGGCTCTTTCTTTTGTAGTTTACATTCTTTTTGGAGTAGTTCATTTTTGGAGTTGTACATATATAAGGGGGACATTTCCCTTACCAGAAAAGATGGGAAATTACAGAATTACAAAATGATCAGCATATTATTGGAGTATTAACTTAGAAAGCTTATAGTAAAGAAGTATTTTTTTATTCTTATTTGCTTGGAAAAGCAGGATTACCAGCTTGAGTGCTTGGGGTCTTAATCAGGAAATAGTTCAAGTGTGGAGCTTGTTGGGGAGTCCGCTTGTTTATTTCCTATTACTTCATTGAAAGTTAGCTTTAGTGGTTACCATCAAGGGCAGGATAGTCTTGTGGATAACAGAATAAGTGATTGGGAGTGACTCTAAAACTGCTGCAGGCCATAGTAACTTTTCTTGCGGAAGCGGATTATATTTAGAATTGCCAAGGTCCAGGAGTGAAAATCAAGGGCTTTGGGCTTTCTGGAACTTGGAGGAGGTTGTCACAGAGAATTTTAAGGAACAAAAAATTTCTTTCCACAGGGTGAAGGTGGCTAGGTATCCTGATTTTTTATCAACTAGAGTCAAAATGTATCTCATGTGTTAAAGTCACTTTCTGTTTACTATGTCCCATTTCTTATTTCCTTATTTTCAATTTTCTTTCCAATTTTCTATCTATTTTTTTTTATTTTTTATCCTTATTAGTTTCCATTGACAAGCCCTCAACCACAGCACATCCATGGAGATGCGGGCTGAAGAAACTCCATTTCAATTTGTTGAATATTCCTCAAGTGTCTTCCACCTATCCTCTCTTATTGCGCCTCCGTGCAGAGTTCCTCACTACCATTATTTCTGACCGCGCAACCGCGCCCCTGGGCGCGGATGCACACTGAACCTACAACGGACACCCCGATGCGACTTTCTTGTACATCTCGGACGGAGCGAGTCTCCGGATCTTCTCAAGTCTCTGAAATCATCCTCTTTCTTCTTTGATCTCACCTTTCTATGTCTCTCCCGCCTATCTTTCCCTTCTATTTCTATTCTCATTCTTCTCTCTCTTCCAATCCTCTCGACGATCATCCTCCCTCCACCAAGTAAATGCCTCAGACCGAATTCGCCAATCTCTGACCGGTAAGATGACAACTTCCATAACAAACTCTATTGAAGTCAATCTAACTCGATAATCCAAACAGTTCTTCTCCAGCACCTTGGATTTCTTGTTTCTATTTCTTCTTCCCTTCTCAATTGTCTCATCGCCTACTGATCTCCTCTAAACTCGAAGCTGTCACCTTGAATACATTCTCTGATCTACGCTGTAGGACTCTTCATTTCCTTCTTCACGCTTTCTATCTCTCTCTTAAGATTCTGTCTGATATATTTCTTCCTGTCCATTCCTGATCTCTCAGCCCAAGCTGGTTATAGTTCTCAATAAATTTATCTACAACTTATTACGGTTAAAAGCCGAAGGACCCTCCTACGAATTGAACCAACCAAACCATGAACGAACCAGCCGGAGCAAACGACTACTTCCATCAAGTTGCCCTCAAGGCATCGGTCGACGCCATACCGCATTTGAATGAAGAGAACTATTCAATCTGGCGAGACAAGATGTTAATGTTGTTCGATCTCAAAGATATCAAGGACGCTATCACTCGAAATTCGGGCCCTCTGTCGTCAAAACAAGATTGAGAAATCAGAGCGATACTACTATCCAAGCTCGACAGTACCACCCATGCAAATGTAGTTAATTCCACCAACATTTCCTCCTCTAAAATCTTATGGGCCGAAATTACAAGAAGATTTGCATCCTCAGAAACAGCTAACCGAGAAAGAGTCTTCAATCACTTCCTCCACTCCGTCTTCCGCGAAAATGCTATCAAAAGCTTCATCACCGAAATGAGAAAAGCCATCACAAGAATGATGGACGTTGGGATTGAGCTACCCAACAATATCTTGGCCTACCTGTTACTATTCAAGTTTCCACCTACATTGGAAAACCTCAAGCAACAAATTATGCACATAGAGAAGAATCTAACGATGGACGTTGTTTTCAATCACCTCATCCAATACCACAACAAGAGAAAGGCACAGTCCAATCGGAATAAGTCATCTACCGATGTCTCATTAGTCTCAACTAAGACGAGGAGCTACAAGGACGAGAAGAAAGCTAAGATGAGATGCCGTGAAGGATATCACGATCCCAACGCCCCTCATGCGGAGAGTTCATGCTTCCATCTACACCCCAAGATTGCACCTGAGTGGTGGATCAAACAACAAAACGAGTGGAAAAACAAGAACAAGAAGAATCCGACAATCAACTACCACGCCTTGCTGACTCTATGGATTAATTCAGATAATAACCCTAATTTGCTCTTAGACTCAGGAGCTAACGTACATATTTTTAATGATCTGAAGTTCTTCTCCTCCATAGAAATACAAGAGGATCCTGAGGAAATCAAGACCGGAAAACTAGAAGCTAATCTCAAAATACAAGGGATTGGATTGGTCAAACTTGAATGGAACGATTCCGTGATCACGCTCAAAGATTGCGCCTACGTACCCGACATAGTTGTCAACCTGATCAGTCCTGGACTCCTCGCGAAGAAGGGATGTAATCTCACTCAAACCCGAAATACATTCAAGGTAACCAGAGAGGACCAAATTGTACTGAAGGGATCAATAAGAGATAATCTCTTTGTCATTGAAAAACCATGCTCGACTGGCCAAAATAACACAGTGAACTTCGCCAGTCAAACCTCTCAACCATATACTCTATCCAAATTGCACAAGATGTACGGTCACGCGTCTGTCTCCACTCTTAAACCTCTCTTAAAAGACCGCTTCTCAAATGACGAACTCCAGGCCTTTCAATGTGATAACTGCATCAAGAGCAAAATTACTAGATCTCCTTTTTCAAACACCTCCACTCCTGCTAGTAAGCCCTTAGAACGAATCCATCTCGACTTAGTCGGTCCAATCACCCCTCAGTCAAGGGCCGGCCACCACTACTTGCTCAATCTGGTTGACAACTATACCGGCTACCTTGCATCTTTTCCTCTAACTTCCAAAGACCAAACATCTGAAACAATCATCAATCTTCTAGAAACCGAATATAAGCGTTTGAATTACTACCCCACCAAGATCTACTCGGACAAAGGAACTGAATTCTGCAATTCTACGTTAAAAGACTTTGCAAAAAGGAAATTTATCAAACTCCGCACCTCCGAGCCATATCACCCACAACACAACGGACGAGTTGAAAGAGCCAATAGGACAATCATTGAATCCGCCCGGTCCACTTTCTCCTCTTCCCGCCTTGCTAAAAACTATTGGCACGTAGTGACACGCAGCTGCTGTTTCATGTTAAATCAAATCCCTCGAGAAGGTAACCAATCGTCTCCCTGGGAACTCATGTTTGGTAAGACTCTCCCAGCTAATTACTTACAACCCGTAGGTTCCTCCGTGATCTACCTGGCCAATCGTCTTCAGAAAGGAAGAAAATTTGATGAAAAAGGTCTAGAAGGAGTCCTCATTGGATTCAACCCCATCTTCCATTCCTACTTGGTCCTAACCACGCTTGGAACCGTCGTGGAAACCAAGCACGTTGAGTTCCTCAAGAATCAGCTCAACGACTTTCCTTTCTACGAACCACAAGGCTCTGACATCTTCTCTCAACCTGATTCAAATGAATACGGAACTGACTTCTCAACCAATGAAAAACAATACCTAATTAGAGAGTCTACCCCTGAACACTCTGACTCGGACTTGGATCGAGAAGACATTCTCCCATCCTCTCCGGAATCTCCACCTCCTCCTTCACATCCTGAACTCAAACAACCTTGTCATCGGCCCAACCTCCGTCCGCGACACGAACTCCAAAAACCTCAAAGATACGGCTTCCACCACTACTACAAACCTCCATCTTATAAAGCCGCCAGGAAATGCCCTGAGTGGCCTAGGTGGAAAACAGCCTCCGAAGAAGAACTTGAATCAATTGAAATGCAAGAAGTTTGGGAAGAATATTACGGGGAACCAGACAACATACTAAACACGACTTGGGTATTCAAGGTTAAAGAAAACTGCCACGGAGAACCCGTCAAATATAAAGCGCGCCTGTGCGTGCAAGGATTCAATCAGGTTCAAGGCGTAGATTTTGAAGAGACTTGGGCTCCAACAGGGAAGCTAGGATCCCTTTGTCTTGCTCTAATCTACGACTTGAAAAATCAAATGACCTTTACTCAATTCAATGTAAAGGGAGCTTTTCTCCACGCTTCTCTGAATGAAACGGTAATAATCAGAACTCCCAAAGGATCAAACCGAAAATCTCCTTATCTCAAATTAAAAAAATAGCTCTATGGGCTACGTCAATCACCTAAAAATTGGTACAACACACTTACCGCTTGGATCAAGTCCCAAGGTTTCTGCGAATCCGCCAGCGACCCCTGTTTATATCTCAACTCTAAATCGGAGGAAGTCCTTTACTTCCACGTTGATGATCTAATTCTGGTAGGAAGGTCTGACTCATTCGCAGTCAATTTCTTAGAAAGATTCTCAAACTCTTCTTGTCACTCACCAAATACAATCCTTGGAATGTTAATGCAACTCGACGGGGATAGTATATTCCTAAGCCAACCAAAACATATTGAGAGAGGTCTTGAAGAACTGGGTCTCACCGACTGCAAAAACATCAATACGCCTCTCACTCAAAACTTTCATCTCAAACCGGCCTCAGATGAAGATCACGCGCAGTTCAGTCAACTGAATATCATCTACCGATCTGCGATCGGATTGCTGAATCATTTGTCCCAATATACTCGCCCGGACATTTCCTTTGCTGTCTCCAGTCTTGCAAGATTTAATGCAAAGCCGGGCCTCAGTCACTGGAAGGAAGTACGGAAAGTATGGAAGTACCTCAAGACCACAAAGGACTTCAAATTGACTCTTAAGTACGACTCAACCAAGGAATCTATCTCAAGCTACAGTGATGCAACGTGGGGAGATGACCCTATTTCTTGTAAGTCCCAAACTGGATACATAGTCTTACACTACGGTAGTCCGGTCCTTTGGAACTCCTCGAGGCAACAAAACGTCACATATTCCTCCACTGAGTCTGAACTCAATGCCCTACTTGATTGCTACCTCGAATTGAAGTGGATCACCCATCTTGTTGAAGAAATACACGGCTCTACTTCCAACAAACCAACGATGTACATAGATAATCAAGGTTTAGATGATAAAATAAAGAAATTTGGATCACACTCCAAGTCACGACACATCAACATCAAAACTAAAGGCCTGCGGGAAGATTTTTCTCTTGCCAAGTTCGACTTACATCTTGTTCCCACCGCCGAAATGATAGCAGATTCTCTAACTAAAGCCACCTCCGTGGAGGCCCTTCGTCTTCTTCAACAAGTCATCTTCCCCGATCAACCCAGTCAATCCTAAGCCGACGCCACCTTACCAGTCACGAGGGGTGTTGAATATTCCTCAAGTGTCTTCCACCTATCCTCTCTTATTGCGCCTCCGCGCAGAGTTCCTCACTACCATTATTTCTGACCGCGCAACCGCGCCCCTGGGGGCGGATGCGCACTGAACCTACAACGGACACCCCGATGCGACTTTCTCGTACATCTTGGACGGAGAGAGTCTCCGGATCTTCTCAATTCTCTGAAATCCTCCTCTTTCTTCTTTGATCTCACCTTTCTATGTCTCTCCCGCCTATCTTTCCCTTCTATTTCTATTCTCATTCTTCTCTCTCTTCCAATCCTCTTGACAATCATCCTCCCTCCACCAAGTAAATGCCTCAGACCGAATTCGCCAATCTCTGACCGGTAAGATGACAACTTCCATAACAAACTCTATTGAAGTCAATCTAACTCGATAATCCAAACAGTTCTTCTCCAGCACCTTGGATTCCTTGTTTCTATTTCTTCTTCCCTTCTCAATTGTCTCATCGCCTACAGATCTCCTCTAAACTCAAAGCTGTCACCTTGAATACATTCTCTGATCTACGCTGTAGGACTCTTCATTTCCTTCTTCACGCTTTCTATCTCTCTCTTAAGATTCTGTCTGATATATTTCTTCCTGTCCATTCCTGATCTCTCAGCCCAAGCTGGTTATAGTTCTCAAGAAATTTATCTACAACTTATTACAATTATACTCCAATTCAAGAGAACAAGTGTTTCAGCTTGCGGCTACTGCTCCTGGGTCTCTGATTGGTGGGCTATCATTTCTTCATGTCAACCATCTTTCTTCTATTCTCTCAATCTCAACCTTCAACTTTCAACCAATCCAACCACAACCTCAAGGGCCTTTTCAACCACCAATCAATCAAGAACTGGCAGCCAGCTTAAACTTAGTGAGATCATTGAAACTCAACTCCTCACTCAGTTGAATCATGCACTTACCCACTCCTACAGGCCTTTCTATTGGAATAATCATCCTCAAGGCTCTTCTCTTCAAATTTTATTCCTTCTCTTATCTCCTGTTCTCTTCATTTCTATCTTCACTTCCCATCTTCTGTCTCATTTCCGCCTCCATCCAATATATGCATCTCACCTCCAGAAGCGCGGCTCTCATTCCAATATTCATTGTCATTATCACCTTTCATACTTATTTCACATGCTGTTCACATTTTCCTGTAAGATCAAACACCTGAGGATAGACCGCAAGTCAGAGAGAAGATTTCCCTTCTCATCCTTCTATCTGACTTCTGTAATCTACATCTCCTCAGGTAAGTGTTCCTTTTGTTCTCATTTACCTTTTGTTCTCCAATCCTTCTATCTGACTTCCGTAATCTACATCTCCTCAGTCTCAACAGGTTATGAGCCCAGATTGACCAACTGCCAATTACTAGAAGAATCGGTCACACATCCCATCTTCAAGTGAGCCCAATAACTAACCATTGTGGAGGATCTATTATCCTCTCATCCTGTACTCAAAACACCATCTATCATTCCCCTTAACACACCAGGATCAGAATTCAACTACTTAGACTGGGCAATGATCCTCAGAATTCACTTTTGAGCATCCGGTGTTGCCTACCTGATTAATAAAGAACAGTCAAAATTGAATCAAGAGACCTGGTCCAGAGACATTCTTGCTGTTTTCTCAGTCATATCACGATCCATCAGCATATCAAACTTTCAATACATTCAAAAACACAAGGAAAGCGCCGTGGGTATGTGGAACGCCCTGAAAGAAGCACACCAAGACAACTCCTAAGGTGGGAGAATGTACTGGCTTTCGAAGCTTCTCCTAACCAAGCTTAAAGACAAATACATTCCTAACCACCTGGCTGAAATTGTCTTGTATGGGGAAAAACTGTATTCACTTATTACGCCCAAGAATCCACTTACAGCCAACAATCTTCAGTCAACAGAAATACTGTTATCTATTCCTGACGACTGTTTGGCGTGCGTCTCCAGTATACTGAACAAGGAGTCTATTCCATCCTCCAAGATTATAGCATCCCTCAAACAAGAGCACATCCAAAGACAAACTAGAAACAAAGAAGTTATAGCTAACTCTATGTCTGTGAAACAATCAAGAAAGAAACCTGAACCGTACTCCTTGAATAAAGTCTACTACTGCACCAACTGCAAGACGGAGGGAAATACATTCTCTAGATGTCCAGAAGTCCTGGAAGCTCTGAACCAAGCAAAAAGAAATCAAAAAAAGGAAAAACATCGACCACAAACGTCAAAATTGGCAGCCGCAAATCATGTCAAATTGGACCAAGACATCCAGAGCCACTATGATTCCAACAATTTTTCCAACTTGGAAATCATCATACATGCAGGTTCAGCAGTGGCAAACTTGTTAGTTGAAAACCGCGACTTTGAAAAAGATTTCAGCATTGACCCAGGATGTTCTATCTCCATGATGCCTTACTCCGATCATCTCCTCAACAAACAATCTGATCAAACTGCAATGAGGCTTGCCAACGGCTCAACTATCACCTCTAAAGGGGCTGGCGACTTGAATTTCCCACTTTTTAACCTTAAATCACTCTACGTCCCACATCTAAGCACTCCTCTCCTCTTGGTTTCCTCACTATGCAATGCTGGTCTTGATGTAATCTTCAAAAAGGACAGATGTTAAATCAAGTCTAACCAGGATACATTGGAAAACTACAACTTCATTGCGTCAAGATACAGAAACGGAAACCTCTACTATTTACCCAACAAAAACGTGAGCCAGGAGGTCTCCTTCTCAACAACCCTTCAACTATCTTCTGACAATAGCTTGTTTGGATATCACTGCAGGCTTTCAAACCTGAATCTGAAATCCCTCAGGAAATATCTGAAGGACCAAAACATCTCCCCGCCATCATTCAACCATTTGGAAGTCCAACAATGCAAAAAGTGTATCAAATCAAAGATGACCAGGACACCATTTCATTCTTGACTCCGCTATAGGTCAACCAAACCCGGTCAAATAATTCACTAAGATGTATGCAGTTTTGATACAAACTCCTGTGAAGGATACCAATATTTCATCACGTTCATCAACGACTGTTCAAAGGCACTCTTTTCCTACCCAATTTGTCACAAACCAGACTCTTTTGAATGCATGAAATTTTTTATTTCATTCTTGAAAATCAATACAACTATACAATCTCCTCCCTACAAATGGAAAACGGCGGAAATTACTTAAGCAATCAAATGAAAAAATACCTTTCCCAAAAGGGCATTGAACACAAACCGGGTCTCCCATATTTGCCGCAACTGAACGGTGTTGACAAATGCTCTAAAAGGACTATCAATAACATGATTTGCTGTGCTCTTTCTCTCTCCAATCTTCCAAAGCCATTCTGGGCGGACGCTCTCAGAAATGTTCTTTTTGCCTTCAATTCTTTCCCTTGCAAGACCCCTTCCGCCTTTGTTTCTCCAAACTCCATCCTGAAAACAAACAATGTGGACCCATCATATCTTCATCCTTTTGGGTGTCTAACCTGGTATAAAGTTCCCAAACCCAATTGATCCAAACTGTCCAACAAATCAAAACCAGAAATTCTTCTCTCCTATCTACAGCATGGAAACAGTGTGGTTCTCTTTTATAGAAGCGAGTCTGGAAAGGGCTGCAGGCAGAGCGCTCAGAAATAGCGGGAGGCTCAGCAGTGGCGGCACGCTCTGCAATGGGTAGGGCCTTGCCGCAGCTAGCCGTGCTTCGGGCTCAGCAGCAGTCAGGTAGGCTCAGCAGCGGTTGGGTTGGGCTCAGCACCTGGAGACGGGAGACGGACAGATTGCGCAGATTGGAAGGCTTTCACAGATCGGAAAGCTTGCGCGGATTGGAAGGCTTGCGCAGATCGGACAGATTGCGCGGATCAGACGGCTTGCGCGGATCAAGCGGATTGCGCATTGCAAGACGCGCGGATTGGATCACGCGGGTACGCCCCGGATACCTTGAACGGGTTGTTGGGCGGATGCATCATGAGAAGGACAAATCAGCGGGCAACACGGACAGGGCATGGGGCAGGGGGAGGTGGAGCATGGGTTACGGGACGGGGGATGGAGGGATAGGGTTGGGCTAGGGTTCTGTGGCTTAGGGGTTGTATTCCATCATTCTTGCTTACTTGCGGTTGTACTTAGGTTAGGGTTGAGGGGGAGGACTTAAATACTTCACTCTCAACTCCGGGTTGTAAGGGGGAGGGATTATCACTTTAATACGTGTGTCAGATTGGATTGGAAAGGAAGGAATTCATCTTATTATCACTCTATTACTCTCTCTCACTCTCTCTCTCTCCCTCTTGACTGGCTGCATCCAATCTCCTTACAGACACTTTGATCAATAACTTCCGGACTTGAGGAAAACTTAAGGGGTGCAGCCCACCTTTGGTTTCCACATCTGGGGGTCTGGCTGGGAACAATCTTTTGTCAAAGTCTCTCAAAGGTACTCATGGATGCTACCAACAGCCCCTTCTCTTCCTTCCTCCTCCCACAGCCTCTGCGCTACCCCATGGATTAACCCGCATATTTGACTCAAAATTGCGGAAGTGGAGCGATTCATCTCACGGTATGAAATGATCGCAGACTCTGAAGGCGCTTTGGATTTTGAGAAGGCGCGCCATGTTGTCCTGTTCATCAAGGACGCAGAAGCGCGTCGGGATATAGAGGAGATGGGAGGCTACCTGAACCTGGATTGGCCGGCACTGAAGGAGGACATGCTGGCAAGATGGGGGAGGCGCGGCTCCCGCTGTCGGAAGCATGACCTCAAGCTGTCCGCAGAATTGAATTATGGACCAGGGGTGCGCGGCGAAGGCTGGCTACAAGCAGGAGTGGACTACGCAGAACTGGATTACTACAGGGCAGAGTATGTTCTGGCCCCAGCACCGGCAATCATCTCTTGGGCTAGCAAACTTGCGGAGGTGGCAAGGGGCCTTGAGGCCTATCTGGAGAGTATTCAGTCTCCCAGCGCTTCTGCGCCCCGCGTGTGCCCAAATGGGGAGGACAACAACCGTTGGCAGACAAGACAGAGGGACCGGACAGCGGATTCAAACGCAAAATTGGTTTCCCCAGTGGGGGCTAAGTACGTGTTGGGGAAGTGGGACTCAACGGAAACGGTGCCGCCTACTGACAGGAAGCAGGCGAGGATGAAAGAACGGGAAATGAATGCTCCTTGCGGTTTGGGAATCGGCAAGCGGCGGATGGATCTCACAAAAGGGGTAGACGCGGCAACAGAAGAGAGGGGCCACGCGTTGGAGGATTGCGACCAGAGCCAGACCCCTTCAATGGTGGGGAGAATGAGGATGGGGCAGAAGGATGTGGCAGAAACGGAAAGGAAGGGCGCAGAATGGACGGATGGGGGGCCGGAGTGCGGGACGGATGGTCCCAGAACGGGCGCCCAGCCATCACGGCTAGCAAGAGCCTTGGGATTGGTGCAGTGGACGCTTGCGGCAGGGCTTCAGGAGTGGAACGGGGAGGGATTGGATGCCAACGGCACAACTGGGGAAAAGGACGAGGGATTGGCGGGGACGCTGGCGACGGAAGGTGCGTTGGGACAGAAGGTTGAGGAATTGGCTGGCAAACAAGGCCCCTGCGGGATTGGTTGAGGCAACGCGCTGCGGATCTGGTGATGAGTATAGGGGGCGCAGTCCGCTGAGGACAGCGGCAAAGTTGGGGGGGGAAGCTAGCACGGGGTGGAAGGTCAGAGTTGGAACGCAGGAAGCGGGCTCAAAAAAAAAAAAAAACTTTTTTTTCTCTTGTTCCTTCTTATTTATTCATTATTCCTTTTCCTTTTTTTTCTATTCCTGTCTCTCTCAAGGATCGCGTACGCGCGCTGGCGCATTGAGGTCTCCCCATGTACTCTTGCGGATACTCTCACTGGCACGGATTTCTCACTTTCAGACTCTCACTGGCGCGGATTTCTCACCTTTGCCAATTTCTCTTGCTCACGCAGATCTTCTCTCTCCAAGGCGCAGATCTTGCACGCGGTTCTTATTCTCTCTAAGGGAGTCACAAGCCCGAAGGCTACTCAATCATCCGCAACATGTGTCTTTTTGTGTATAGGCGCTGAATACAAAGGAGAAAGGATAGGAGAAGGAAAGGAAGGGAGGGGGGGCAATCCGTCTAAGTTGGTCCAGCTCTCATCATCTCACCGCGTCCAAGAAAGCCGCGGCAACCAAGTTGCGGAATGAGGCCAGAAATTCGCGCCGGGAGTCGGTGTTGTGACCATGCGGCGCAGCTAGGAACCTCCAGAGGAGTCCATCCGCATCAAACCTTGCGAGTGGGATGGCCAGAACAATTGTAATGAAGTCCGGGATCTTGGGAGTACCAGCCGGGGGAGTGGGGTCCGGGCCTGGGGCGGCGTTGGGGACAGGAGCCCATTTGGGCAATGAAGAGACCACGACAGGGGACGCTTGACAGGCCGGCTCCGGTGAGGATCACGGAGCTGGGGATGGTGACAGCGGTTGTGGGGCAGGACGCGGAGCCAGGGCTGGTTGCAGAGGAGGCAGAGGAGGGGCAGCTGGACGAGTAAAGATTTGCGGGTCCATTGCGGGCTGGTTGATGCGGACCCGGGCTGCCCAGGTTCAAACCGCGTTCCGATACGCCACAAAGTTTGGGAATTCCGCACGTCTTGGAGGCCCAGCACAACGGTATGGTGAGCACCAGTCATGGCTCTTGCGCAAGGATGGGCCAGGAGGAGCAATGGGCAGGGAGTTGTTGGGGGAGCTGGCTGGGGTCCACTTGTGGCTTGAAATTTCCTCGCCGCGCAAAACCACAAACGAGTCCCGACGGGCCCTCTTGCATGGGCCGGGTCGGGGTTGGGCATGTGGACGAGCACACGGCATACCTTCACTCAGCAAGCAATGGCGGTGGCCGGCGCGGCAAGGGATGCACGCGCGATTGCCAGGAATGATCCGGCAGACAAGGCCGTTCCGGCTGCAATAGGTGCGGGACGCCATGGGGGAGAGCAAGGGAGAGGGGGGGTAGTTTACTCGCTGGCAAAGAGTGGGGTAGTCGTGACAAGTGGGGGAGGGGGTGCAACTACAGAAGGTGAGATGGTGGGAGATCTCTGGGGATAGAACTCTAGCTGGGGGGGGATTTGGTGCTCTTTTATAGAGGCAAGTTGGGAAAGGGCTGCAGGCAGCGCGCTCAGCAATAGCGGCGGGCTCAGCAGTGGCGGCATGCTCAGCAATGGGTAGGGCCTTGCCGCAGCTAGCCGCGCTGCGGGCTCAGCAGCAGTCAGGTAGGCTCAGCAGCAGTTGGGTTGGGCTCAGCACCTGGAGATGGGAGACAGACGGATTGCGCGGATCGCGGACCGGACGGATTGCGCGTATTGTGGACCGGATAGATTGCGCGGATTGGAAGGCTTGCGCAGATTGGAAGGCTTGCGCAGATTGGACGTATTGCGCGGATTGGAAGGCTTGCGCGGATTGGACGGCTTGCGCGGATCAAGCCGATCGCGCAGATTGGATCACGCGGGTACGCCACGGATACCTGGAACGGGTTGTTGGGCGGACGCATCATGAGAAGGACAAACCAGGGGGAAACAAGGACGGGGAATGGGGAAGGGGGAGGTGGAGCATGGGTTACAGGACGGGGGACGGAGGGATAGGGTTGGGCTAGGGTTCTGTGGCTTAGGGGTTGTATTCCATCATTCTTGCTTACTTGCGGTTGTACTTAGGTTAGGGTTGAGGGGGAGGACTTAAATACTTCACTCTCAACTCCAAGTTGTAAGGGGGAGGGATTATCACTTTAATATGTGTTTTGGATTGGATTGGAAAGGAAGGAATTCATCTTATTATCAATCTTTCACTCTCTCTCACTCACTCTCTCTCTCTCTTGACTGGCTGCATCCAATCTCCTTACAGACGCTTTGATCAATAGCTTCCAGACTTGAGGACAACTTAACGTGTGTAGCCCACCTTTGGGTTCCACAACAGATACCAAATAATGGATCTCAAATCAAAAGCCATTATTAAATCAAGAGACTTCCTTTTCAAAAACAAGACGTTCCCGTATGGTCGTGCAACTAAAGATGCAAGTATCACTCTGCCATCTCCATCCATACCCCTTGTCTGGCCTGGCTCCTCTCAACCTCTGTGCTTTCCTTCTCCCCCCACCACTCCAGTTTCTACTCCTGCCTCCTCTTCCTCTGAACCACTTCTTTTTGTTCCTTCCCCTCCCTCCGTTCCTGTTCTCCACTCTCCTCTCCCCATTCCAACTAACCCCTCAATTTTTCCTGTTCCTCCAGATTCTTTTTCCCCCCTCCCTCCAACCGCCGCTACTGCTCTCAGAGCGTTCAATCATCCGACTCAGATCTGCCCCCCCTCCTTTGGTTACTCCCTCTAACTCCCGACCCCCCTCTCTTGCTCCCTCCGTCTCCTCCTCCCCTCCCCTCATTGTACGGTCTGTTGTTGCAGCTCCTCTGCCTACAATTCCACTTCCCAGCAAACCACCATCCCCTCCCCGTCGTTCCTCTTGCATTCTTTGCCCGCCGTCCCGCTACAAAACTTTCTCTCCAAAAGCCTTTGTCAAAGACAATCTCCTTGCCCCAAAAATGTGGAAACAGCTTCTTCAATCTCCTCACTCACGTTTCTGGATTTCTTCCGCCCAAGACAAAATAAATTCCCTTGTAGGTATGAAGACATGGACCCTTGTTCCTCCACCTAATGGAAGAAATTTTATCCGCTCCAAATGGGTCTTCAAGGTGAAGCGCCACACAGATGGTTCCATCATCAAAATTAAGGCCCGTCTTGTTGCTATGTGCTTTTCTCAGATAAAGGGTTTGGACTTCTCCAAAGTCTTTGCCCCCACCCTTTGCCTTGAAACACTCCAATTACTACTCAGTCTCCTTGGTTTAAAGAACTGGACAGGCCGCCAAATGGACTTCAAGACCGCCTTTCTGAAAGGTCATCTCGACAAACCTGTCTACATGTTGCAACCGCCTGGTTTTGAAGATCCAGCACACCCAGACTGGGTGTGCAAAGTCTCCCAAGCAATGTATGGACTTAAGAAATCACCTAGACAGTGGAGCATCAAACTTTGATCAGCTTTTACTTTGCTAGGTCTCTCTCAATCCGCCTACAACCCGTCTCTTTTTTTCAAACTCAATGGCAAAACCCTTGTAGGAGCACTCACCGCTCATGTAGACGATCTTGCCGTTGTCGGCACCAGTGATTTTTTGGCTCAATTTGTTAACAATATCAGTAAATTTTTTACCATTGGTTTGTACGTGGACCTATCTCTCTTTCTATCTCTGTCAATCTCTTGTCACCGTGCCTCAAACACGGTCTCAATCTGTCAGTCTCATTACATTGATTCCATGTTGGAGAATTTTCTTCCTCCTGACTGGAAACCAGTTTCCTCTCCCACTACCACCCAATTCAAGATGCTCCGTTGCAAAAACCCAATGAACCTTCCTCCCCGCCTCAATATAATCAACTCATTGGATCACTCCTATGGGTCTCTCAATGTAGCCGGCCCGATATCTCTTTCGCCATAAACAAGCTCTCTCAGTTCTTACAAGACCTGTCCCTTGGGCATTGGGAAGCCGCAATCAGACTTCTCAGTTATCTTTGCTCCACTCGCTCTCTCAAACTAACTCTGGGTGGTAAGACCCTTGATCTGTCAGGCTATTCGGATTGGGAATGGGCTGAAGACCGGGGCAATTGTTGCTTGACATCTGGCTATGCCTTTTGTTTTGGTTCCAGAGTGATATCCTGGAAATCCAAAAAACAACCAACGGTCTTGCTATCCAGCGCCAAAGCCAAATATAAAGCCATGTCCAATGCGTGCAAAGAAGGCTTGTGGCTAAGGAAAATTCTGTCCAAAATTCATCTCCGTGACAACTACCCAGTCAATCTCTTTGTTGAAAACAAGGGTGCCAAGGCCCTTTCAAAAAACCCAGAACACCACTCTTGCACCAAACACATTGATGCCCGGAACCACTTTATTCGCAAATGCGTTGGACAAGGTGTATTCAAAGCTCAGCATGTTTCAACAAGCAACATGCTTGCCAACATGCTCACCAAACCACTACCTTGAGTTCTCCTATGTTCTCATCAGCTACACTTTGGGCTTCTGGACCGTGCTCAGAAAGGGGGGGTATTGGAATAATCATCCTCAAGGCTCTTCTCTTCACTGTTTATTCCTTCTCTTATCTCCTGTTCTCTTCATTTCTATCTTCACTTCCCATCTTCTGTCTCATTTCCGCCTCCATCCAATATATGCATCTCACCTCCAGAAGCGTGGCTCTCATTCCAATATTCATTCTCATTATCACCTTTCATACTTATGTCACACGCTGTTCACATGTTCCTGTAAGATGAAACACCTGAGGATAGACCGCAAGTCAGAGAGAAGATTTCCCTTCTCATCCTTCTATCTGACTTCCGTAATCTACATCTCCTCAGGTAAGTGTTCCTTTTGATCTCATTTACCTTTTGTTCTCCAATCATTCTATCTGACTTCCGTAATCTACATCTCCTCAGTCTCAACAGCTTTCAAGGCGCCTCATTCAATCAAATCAATTGTGTTTCTGGCTTTGTCTTCCTCAAAACAGGCTATCAGTAAATCTTGCCATCTTATGTTGAATCCACCCAATCATTTCTGACTCTTTTCCTACTACATTCACTCAAGTCTATCTCAATATCTGCCTCAATATTCCTGTTATTCACTCTAGATTTATTGCCAGTTTCTACCCCATTGTTTCTATTTGCTTTTCTCTTTTCTATTCACTTTCATATGAACTCATTTTCTTCTTTTTCACAAAATCAAATCTAGTTTTCTCTTGGTCACCCATTCAAATTTTATCATCATTCCAATCTTTTATTTGGGATTGATTGGTCCAATGATATTGAGATGTATTCTCTGAAAGAACTTTACAACCAGCTGAGATTCATGTTTGAAGCTGGCCTTGGTTTCCTTGCATTTTAAGCAGTTGATGCACGCGAAGGATTGAATGATTTGAGCTGGTATATTTTTGAGGAAGGGCTTGATTCTTGACATTCCTGTGTGTCCACATTTTTGGTGCATGTCAAGGAGATGCTCTTTGGCCAGCAATTTGGGGTAATCCTGGGGTTTTGATGGATTTGGTAGGCTATCCAGTGAGTAGAGGTTGTTCTCTATGGTTCCCTCCATTACCATCATTTTTTCCTTCTTGATGCAAAATCTTCTGTTGCCTTCAAGAAGAGAGAATCCACTTTTGTTCAGGAAGCCTGCCCTGATCAGGTTTATGGTGACATCAAGCATGTAGTAGGCATTTTTCAGCTTGACTTTTGCTTTTCCCCATTGGAGGATAGCCAATCATTTTCCTTTTATCTGCAGTTGGGCACTGTTCTTTCCAGCTATCATCACATCTTTGGTACAGTTTTTGATAGATTTGAAGAAATTTGTGTTTGAAAAAAGGCTCTGCTGTCCAGGATGAATCTTTTATTTAGAGACCTGTGGTTAACCCACAGAGACAGAAGGGCAAGTTAATAAGCAAAAGGATTCTTGCTTTTATTCCTTGATTATTTCCACTTGGTCTGGTTCTCCCTTCACCAGTCTGGTGTGTTGTCAGGATGAAGGTTAAAACATTCATCTGCGGAGTGATTTGAATTTTGTTTGGGATTGAAGAAACCTTTAAATCATTGTTTAGAACCTTTTTTTTGTGTTGTTTTTAGAGTTTTTTTGGGCCATTTTATTCTTGGAGGTAGAGGAAGTTTCCTTGTCTTGCAGGACTTCAACCTTGTTTTTGAGCTGAGTGAGATGGTTGAACACATAGTTCAATGAAATTTCTTTGTCTGTGTGCATGATTTTCTGTTTGATGTTTCTGAGAGAATCAGAGAATTTGAATAGAAGCAGCTAGGAAATGATTTTGGGTTGGAGTGAGATGCAGACATCTATCATCTTCTTAATAGAAACCTTTTCTTTAGTGATGAACCTTTCAATGCTGTTGTGCTTGAAGCTGTGATAAAGTAATTCATTGAAGATCCTTGCTCAATTGGATGCCTGGCTTGATGTGAATTTGTTCTTTATGGTGTGCCGCAGATCTTGAGCCAAATTCTTGTTTTCAGTGGTCACCAAATTTTCTTGAGTTACAGTGTCAAGCCTAGAGATAATAAGAAGCTTCATCTCATTTTGAAAGTCCGGCAAGAGAAGCAGATGAGGATCATTGAATTCCCTAGCACAGCCCAAAACTTCTAAGATTGCATTCATCTTGTCCTTGCAGAAAAAATATTTTCTTTGGTAAGATTCTGTATGGTTTCCACGGCTTCCTTGAGAATGGCTTGGAAAAACCAATTTTTAGTTGTATTTGAGACCACCATCCTTCTGGTTGATTTTTTCAATGAGAAATTTTTTCTTTTAAATGTAAAGTGATATTGGAACTCAACTGAAATTCTAATGAAAATATTATCAAATAAGGACAGAAGACACAGCAGTGATTCAGGATTAACTCAGGCAAAAAATGACAATTCAAAATTATAATCTCATTAAAGGCACTGAGGGTTCCAGGATGGTTCAAAAATGAGGACATGAGTTTGACTGAACAGGTTGGCCAGTTTTTTTTGAGTGCTGGAAGTAATTGGATAAGGTAGATGAAGACAAGAAGAGATATCACCAGGAAAAGCACAGGATGGATGGTTGATGGTTGGTGAGGAGATTGGTTGAGTTGAGGTGTTGTGGTTGAGCAGTTGCAGATGAGTGTTGGAAGGAGGATAAACAAGGAGCTACAAATAGAATTGAGAATAAAGGAAATGATAGAAGAAAAGAAGGAAGAAAAATAAAGAGAATAATGAAATGAGAAAGGAAAATTTGACAAAGGAAAGAGACCATTCCAATCAGTATAACAGCAGCCAAGTTGTGATTGCAGTAGTTAAGCGCTAATGATGGCCAGTTGATTGGAATGGAGTGTTAGCACTTGGGGAAAGGTCTGGGTTGTCATCCAGATTTGAGTAGCAGTTTCTGCTTGTGTAAATATTGCATGAAAAAGGCATCCAAGCTATCTATCCAGTTGACTGGGAGAAACCTTAGAAAGACTGATTGGCCAAAATATCCTAGTTAAAGAGTTTGTGTGGTTTTGCATCAATATATCCCTGAGGTAAAAAGATAATCCTTCCTAGCATTTCAGTTCCTTCAAAATACTGACCAACTGACCATAAAAAAAAGTTTCATTGAACTTTGTTTTTTTGAAAAAAAAAGGGAAGTGTTAAATTTTCAACTCATTCAAGTTGTGAACAGAGGTTCACCACTCAAAGATTTTTGAATGACACTTTTGGCCCATTTGAGGCAAAATAACCCCAAAAGGGCCATTTTATGGGGTAATTAAGGGTACTTAGGCACCCCAAACTATATTTTTGATAATTTTTGGAGGAATTAGAGCCTCTTTAAAAAATTAGTAAAACAATTAATAAAATAAAAAAAAATCAATGGAGTTTGGGATCTTTCTTTTTTCCTGTTGATTTTTTTTTATTTCAGCTCTAATAAGGTTGAAAAAAAATCAAAGAGCTTTCTAGTATTTTTGGATTTTGAGATGCATTCTTTGACCTTCAAAAATTCATTCAAAAAAAAATCCAATAAAGTTTTGGATTTTCTTTTCAACTTTTTAATTGTGGTTTTGTTTATCCCAGATCTCACAAATTTAAAAAAATCAAAGATCTTTCTAATTTTTATTTTAGATTTTTTGGATTTATCATTTTACCTTTCTCATAATTTTTGCAAATTATTTGGGTGGATTATTTTACCTAAAGAAATTCATTCCAGAAATTAAACAAATCAAAAAAGCCAAATTTCTCATTGGAATTTTGGATCCTTTTATTTGCCTGTTCAATTCTCTTTTTTTTTTGGGTTATTCAAGCTCTAAGGAAGTTATAAAAGATAAAAGAAATATTCAACTTTTTTTGCAGATTTTTTGGAGGTATTATTTTACCTAAAATAATTCATTCAAAATATCAAAAAATAAAAAATAAAAAAGAAATCTCATTGCACTTTTGGATCCTATTTTTTGCCTTTTTTATTATTTTTCTGATCATTCAAGCCCTTTTTTATTATTTTTCTGGTTATTCAAGCCCTTTTTTATTATTTTTGGATGATGTTAAATTCATGGCTCCAACCGTGTGGTAGTTGTGTAGGGCCCTACACGGCTCAAATGAGCCTTGGGGGCCCAAAGACAACTACAAAGGGCTGTTTCAAGCACACGCAACCCCTGGGGGGTTTGTAGGAGCGGTATAACCCCCGGACACGGCTCACATGAGCCTTTTACCCCCGTACACGGCTCAATTTGGCCGTGTTTGGGGGTGCGCAACCCCCTGGAAGCCGTGCTAGAATTTTGGGTGCCCCCTGGACCGTACTTGGGTTCTTTCAACCCAAATTTGGGATCAAAGAATACCTTTTGGGGCTTTTTTTCCACACCTAGCAATGCCATAGAGACATTGAAGTGAAATGGAAGTGAAATTAAAGTGAATAATCATAAATCATATAAAAATCTGCAAACAATTCTTTCTCAATTCAAAAGGGAGCAAACTTTGTTTGATCAATTGAAAGTTGGATTGAATACTGAAGTATAGCATTGCATTTTTTTTCATGGGAACAGTTGCAAGCCCTCCTTCTTCTGACATGGCTGCGTGGAAGTTCTACATTGATAGTGCCATCAACAAAGCTTTGGAAAAAGAAAAAAAGGATTTGGGTAATAAAACATAGGAAGCCCCAATTGCATCCTCATCAAGGGTGACAATTGAGGAAAAAAATGATTCACAAATGGAAATGACCTCTGGTGGTGAGTAACATTTTATGTTACTGGTCTTTGCCGTATTGAATTTGATTGAAACTGATGGAGTGAATGCCATCAATATAACTATGTAACTATGGCCGATCCACTTGACCCACCTCCCTTGAGAGCTTTTCCTACTAGGGAAGAGGGACAAAACTATTTTCAAACATGGTCAATGAAGCATTGTTACTCTTAAACAGTTTTCAACTCAAAGCATGAACAATATGTGGATTTAGCCTGTGATAGACATGGTTCCTATTCAGGTAGTTTTCTTACCAAATGGTCTAGACAAACTCACACAAGGAAGGTTGGGTGCAAGTTTTTAATCCATGCAAGTTTCACAAAGGCAGACCCCTTGTGGCGCCTCTCCTACAAAGAAACCCAACATAACCATCAACCATCTGAACATCCCTCTGTGTATCCTCAGCTGAAGAGAATCTTGGGGGTGGCCTTATAAAATCTAGTAGAAGGCATTAATGATGGGCTCAATACTTTACAACTGAAGAGAAAATTAAGCAAGATTGATGTGCAGGATTATGTTGATGAAAAAACAATCTCCAACACTAATCAGAAGGTAACACTTGCAGAACTAAAGGGGAAAAGTGTTATGGAGGTACTCTATGAACAGCGTGAAAAAACAAGTTGGATTCACCGGTCAAAGTTCAGTGGAGAGGGTTACTTGGATGCCCTGTACTTAGCACATCCAGAGGCAGTAAAGCTTTCAAAAAAATTCCATCATATTGCTATGTTGAATTGTACTTATAAAAAAAATAAGTACAAAAACCCACTATTGCATGTTGTAGAAATGACAGCCAATTGGAAAACTTTCACAAAATCTCTTGTTTTTATAACAAAAGAAACATTTGACTTCTACAGTTGGTCTATAAATGCATTAAAGGAGTTGGCTTATGATCCTGAGAGATTTCCAAAAGTCTTTGTGAGGGTGTGGTGCCCAATCTGGGACACCTCTGGAATAGAACAGAAAAAGTAAAATTTTTATGAACTTTTCTATAGCCTCCATTTAGATCCAAAAAAAAAAAAAACAAAAAAAAAAGAAAAAAAGAAAAAAAGAAAAAAAGAAAAAAAGAAAAAAAGAAAAAAAGAAAAAAAGAAAAAAAGAAAAAAAAATTGGAATGACTTCTCAGTTCAGTTCCCAGTTCTCATCCTTCCCTTCTCCTAGTTGTCTAGAAAGATCCTTCATTGCCTAGACCCCTGTGCCTGGTGTTCAAGTTCTCCTTGATTCACTCCTCATCCTTCAGGTTCATTTGTTTTCTTTTCTTTTGCTTGCCAAACACGTGGCCGACGGCCATTGACCTTGCTCATCATCATCATCATCATCATCATGAGCTGGCTGACCTCACGCCTACTGTATCTGTAATTAATCCTAATCCCAATCTTAAACCAACCATTACAACAGCAATGGCAACAACAAAAATAACATTGATCATCCTCTCATCCACCACACCATCCTCCTCATCAATCACCCTCTCACCCACTCCATCCCGACTCATGACAACCATCAGACCATTTCTATCAATCAGCCATTGATCCAAGACTCCACCAAACCATTTGACTCACCATCATCTCACTCTCGAGATCAATCCTATTAATTCACTACATCCATTGAGATCCTTTGCATCATCATCATCATCATCATCATTGTCTCAGGATAGCAGTCATCATCCATCATATTCATCCAAGCCCAACATGCCTCCTCAGACCATGATCATTGGTTGATCCGAGTACCATTAACTTGCTCAGAATGCAAGAGAGAGAGAGAGACCCTTGGAGGATATCTATTAAGGATCAAAATCAAAACAGACCCTTGAGGCGCCACTAATCAATCAACTCTAGAACAAGATGAGCATCATCAAAATCAAGCTCTCAAGAAAACTCCCCATTCTATCCTCCGCCCAATACATTGACCAATGACTGCAAGTAAATTTTTCACCGCCCTCATTGACAAGCTCCTCAATCCACCTCCAGGCTCACTGGTCTCCCACGTGGCTTTTCCACTGCCTGCGCGGGTCTCAGCGGTCTCCTGGGCCCATCACTAGCTATTATCCTGCCCGTGCCCATCATTGGAACAGGCTGGGGTCTTCCCATTCCTGTCATTTTTGATTCAATTCATTTTTTTTTTGATTTTTTTGTTTGTTTCTTTTTTTCCTTTTATTTTCTCATGACAATCCCTGGAAAAAAAAAAGAAAGTTTTTTTCTGCTGTATTTGTAGTATCTCTTGTAAATAGTCTACAGGGACCCATGGTCTATAAAAGGAGGGGCTCTCCCCTGCCTTTTCCAATCATCCATGGGAGTGTGTGCATATGTCCCCCCTTTATCATTGAAATCAAATCCTCATCCTCATCCTGGGTATATCTATGATTGCCCCCTGATCCATTGATCCTTAAGTCTTTGCCCCTCTGTGGCCTGATCCTTATCACCAACCAATAGCCTTGCTGGTTGAATAGAATTCTGTCTGTTGGAATTCTTGAGTGTGTTATACCACTCCTTGATCCCTTTCTCTAACCATACTGCTCTTGATCCCTCCTTGATCATCTTTCTGGAGCCAATCACAATCAATTGAAGAGGTCTTATTAAGCTTAAGACCTGGAGTGTTATACCTCCCTTATTTTTTTTTGAATTTGCATTCTGCCAGACTACTCTTTAGTTCCTTGAGAAGTGTTGAGGTTATCCTTGCTTCAAATCAGTTTACTGTTTGGTTTTAGAGCTTCTTAAACATAGTGCTTTGTCTTGTACAGCCACCCTGATTTATCTGGTACCCTTCAAGCGCTTGATTGCAGAGAGTTGGGCAGGTTCATTGAGAACCTGGAGGTTGGTTGTTTTTGAGTTGATCATCCCCAATCTTCTGCTGATGACCAGAGTGATTAGCTTGTGGGTGTTGTTTACATACAACAGCTTTGTTCTTTGGTTTAAACAAATTTTAGCTTCTTTTTTCCAAGTTTTTCCCACATAATCTTGGCTCAGATAGTGCTGTTCCATTGCTACCAAACTATTTTCATCTTTATGCTTTATTTCTTGATTCCTCATTTACCTGGTTCTGGACCTTGATCTTGGTTACATTTAAATATTTTTGTAACACTCAGGAGGGCAGCCTAAACAGCACCTTTCCCCTCCACAGAACTGCCACGGCCTAGCACCATTTGGAGTCTTACATTTGGTCCCCCGGGCTGGGATCAAACCAGAAACCTTGGGATTTACAGTCCCATCTTGAAGAATCAACTCTGAAATCTGATCCAATCCTTTTCTTTTTTCTTTTTTTCTGTCATCATCCAGATCTGATCCGTGGAGGTCACTTGTTCCAGAAGTAAGTCCTCCCATTTGTGCACCATCTGGGCAGCATTCTTGTTGTTTTTGTGAAACTCTACCCTTGCCACGCTTGTGAGCCACCTTGGAACTCTGCTTTTTGGATCCCCTTAGGAACTCTGTCTTCAAAATGAAATCTGTTCCCTCCACCACTGTTTGGGCCAAGATGGTCAAGATCAAACCCCAGAACAAGAACCTAGGCTTCAATGGAACAAACGTAGAGCAATTTTTGGACTCCTATGAAATGTCTGATGAAGTGGATGGTGCAAGTGAACATGATATGGCCTATCTGTTACAATTTTTTATCTCCTCTGATGAAGTTATGGAATTGATCAAATCATTTGATCGATTTGAAACTCATAACTGGAGGCTCTTGAAGAAGGCTATTTTGGCTTATTGGGGGAAAATAGATGTGGCTAGGTTTACCTTACAGGACTTGGATGCTCTGGTTTCTCAATGGATCTCCAAAGGTGGTGTCTCCTCAGCCTCTGATTATCAGTCCTTCAGAAAGTCTTGGGATCCTATTCAGTCTTATCTTATCAGGAACAATCACATTGACAGTGTGGACAAAATTTGAGTTTCATTTTTCCAATCTTTTTTTCCAGGAGTGCAGGAAAGGATTACGGAAGAATTGGTCAAGTCTGGATCCATGATCACTACTAGGGATAATTGATTCAAACTCCCTGTCTTTCTGGTCCTTAGGAATGTGGTGGACAAAGTCATGAAAGGTCAAACTGCTTTAAATTTTGAAAAGCCCAGGATCACTGAACCAGTCCATGCTCCTTCCTTCCAAGAATCCAAAAAAATCATGAACAAGATGGAAGCAAATTGCTTACCTAAATCAAGCCCTCAGGCCAATAAGGATACTGCTACCATAGATGAGATTACTAAGATACTTCAGGCCTTTGAGAATAAAATAGATCAGAAAATATCCTCTTTAGCTACCCCTAAAACTTCTAATTCTGTTCCTAAATCCACCTTAGTCTGCTATTACTATCAAAGAGAAGGCCATGGTAGTGGTAGATGTCCTTAACTCCAGAAGGACAAGGAGGTGAAATTAGTAGAGCAGAAGGGAAATAATTTCTTTCTTCCTAATGGTGCTTTGATCCCTTTTGACTCATTTTGTCTGATCCGTCATGTGGTGGCTTCTTACCAACCACCAACTCCCAAGAAGGCATCTCTGGTCTCCTTGGATTTTTTATCATCCTGTGGCACTCTTCAACCTTGGTCTCCTCCAGCTATTGCTTCTTCCAGCTTCTCTTGTGCTTATCAATCTGATCCAGATAGGAAACACCATGAGGAACCCAAACCTCACAAGTCTCTTCCTGTTCCATCTTCAATCCTTTGAAAACCTGTCAAACGTTGATCTTTGCCTGAGCCTCCTTCCTCTTATGTGGAAGGCATGGAAGTAGAAAGGGAACAACTCATGGAAAGGTTCCAGGACCACTCTTTTCCTTCTCCTCCTCTTCAATCTGGTCAACCACCTCAATCCTCTGATCCTCTTCCCATACCTGCCTCACCTGATCTTCCTCCCTCCACCCAGCCCAAAGTTTGGTTTGAGAGGGGAATTTCCAAGGACTACGCTAATTCTGTGGAAGGAGTATTAAAGAAAATTTCTGATCTCAAAATTCCTGATCTGTTTGTGGCTGAACTGCTTTCTATCTCTCCATCTGTGGCTGAATTCATGAAGAAATGGGTTTCTTGTCAACGTGTGGAAATCGGTCTGGAAAAATTGAAGGTCTCTTCTGGCACTTTGATGAAGTACTCTGTTGGAACAGATCCCCCTTCAGATGCCAATCTGTATTCCTTCCCTCTTGGATTTCTTCCCTTCTATCTTGGTGAATTGGCTAAAACAGTTTCTCTTCTTTTGGATTTGGGTTCTCAGCTCAACTTACTCTCAGATGCTATGGCCTGCAAACTCAAGCTTAGCCCAAGGGTCAGCTTTACTTCTGCGGTTTATGGTATATGGAATCATTCATGTGAACTGGTTTGTATTGCTGAGAATGTTCCTGTTTGAATTGGTCAAAATATTTTTGGAACTTGTCACTTCTGGATCACTCGTTTGGAAGGTCCTATGATCTTGGGCCGACCATTCTTAATGGATTTTTGTGCTACCCTGATTTTTTCTGATCAAGTTGGGGAGAGAATCCTTCTCCCTGATTCTGATTGCAGAAAAATTGAAGTTTGGCTTTGTTCCTTGGATTATGGAAATTGGGAACAAGATTTTCCTGGTTGTTCTCCCAAAACAGTTCTAAAGGGAAAGCAGAAGGATAACTCTCATTCCCCTCAGCCTCATTTTTTATTGGATTAGTTGATCCTACTAAGAGTTGTAGTTCCTCTCAGCCTCAGACTTCAACTTATGGATCAACTTCAAACTCAGAGGCATATTTTTTTTTCCTCCTCATCTCTTCCTCATCCAAATAAGGTCAAAATTCAAAAACATAAAAAATCCAAAAATTCCAAAAAAATTTCTTCTCTCTCTGGGTCTGTTGTATCTTCTTTTCCTTTTTCCCTTCAGCCTGATCGATTATCTTCTACTGCGGCTTTAAATCTCCGCAATGAGTCTAAACTAGATCCAAATCTTGATTCATTTCTTGGTGGTTTTGGTATGAAGGAGTATGGTCTTAAGTAGAGGCAATGTGGGGTAGAAGTAAGTCCTCCCAATTGTGCACCATCAGGAGCCTCTACTACTGTCATTTTGAAAACTCTACCCTGTGCCACACATGTGAGCAATGCGTTAGCTTTTGGATCCTCTTTTATGGAAAGGGCACCTTTCAAGGACGAGGCGGAACATCAAACTTGGAAGATTTTGGAACTTGGCCTCAGTTTTTGTAGTCAGGTCTCACTGGTCAATGCTTGGAGAAAGAAATGATTCCTCTCTTTTGCCACAAAGTATAAACCAGTTTCCAAAAAGGTTCAACCAGTCAAACAACCAATGCCTCTCAACCTCAACCTCAACCCTCCTCTTATGCGCCCCCCTCTATCCCGCAATCCTTACTGTGGTTTACCTCAATCTCTTACTGGTCCATTCATCCCCTCTGGTTAGTACACTAAAGAACGTCTGAAAGTGGTCAACTTTGTTCCACATTGATGGCTTCTTCCTGATGAGTTGAAATTGATAAAAAATTTCTTAGCCCTTAGGGAAAACTCTAATGCTTTCTGTGAAGAAGAGAGAGGTCTCTTGAAAGAATCCTATCTCCTCCCTTACATTATCCCTGTAGTAGAACATGATCCCTGGCAAAAGAAGAAGATCCCTATCCCTGCTTCTAAAGTTAACAAATTCATCAAGTCGGTCCGCAAAAAATTCCAAACCGGTTTATATGAACAATCAACTTCTAGCTATTCCAGTCCTGTTTTCTGTGTTCTCAAGAGTAATGGTAAACTTAGAATAGTTCATGATCTCAAGCCTCTAAATAAGTTTACTATTAAAGACTCTGGTATTGCCCCTGCTACTGAAGAATTTGAAAAATCCTTCTCTGGGAGAGCTTCCTATGGTCTAGGTGACATTATGGGTGGCTATGAAAAGCAATCCTTACATCCAATTTCTTGTCCTCTCACTACTTTCAATACTCCTCTTGGTTGTTTCCAACTTACTCAACTACCTCAAGGTGCCACCAATTTGGTTTCAGTCTATCAGGCTCAGATGGTTTGGATCCTCCAGGATCAAATCCCTGATCATGCTGGTATCTTTATTGAAAATGGCGGGATTAAAGGTCCAGTTTCTGATTATAACAATCAGCTCTTACCCTGGCATTCAGGAATCCGTTGATGTATCTGGGAATATGCAACCACTCTGGAAAGGATCCTGTTTCAAATCAAGGAGTCTGGTCTCACTGTCTCTGGATCCAAATTGGCTGCCTGTGTCCCTGCTTTGGAAATTGTTGGTCATGTGGTCTGCAAGGAAGCAGGAAGGATGGCTCCATCCAAAGTCAACAAAATTGTCTCTTGGCCTACTCCCATCAATCCAACTGAAGTCAGAGGTTTCTTAGGTGTTGTAATCTATGTTTGGATCTTTATATCTTCTCTATCCAAAATTTGCATTCCCTTGCGTTTCTTAACCAGGAAAGATGCTGAATGGTTTTGGACCCAAGCTTTTGAACAATCATTTCAGGTGCTCAAAACAATTGTTGGAAAAGACATTGTCTTGAAGAAGATCACTTATGGACCTTGGGATGGCAAGATCAAGCTGGCTGTGGACTCTAGTTATCAATCTTTTGGGGCTTTCCTTACTCAGGAAGATGAAAATGGTTTGGATCATCCTGCTCTGTATGAATCTCTTCTTTTTTCAGAGGTGGAATCCAGGTACTCCCAGCCAAACCTGGAAATTTTTGGTGTGGCCCAAATTTTGAAGAAGCTCCAAACTGTTCTCTGGGGTCAACACTTTGAGTTACAATTCAATGCACAATCCATTATCAAAATGATCAATGCCCCCAGTCTTCCAAACACTCCAATGACTCTTGGGTGGCTTTCATCTGTTAAAATGAGGATGCACTCAGGTAATGTGCATAGGAGTGTGTAATCCAGATTGGATGCAAAAATGGGCCTCCAGGGCCCATTGGACATGACATGGGCCATGTGGGCCTATGTGGGTGTTATTGGTTTTGGGCATTTGGGCGCCAAAACATGTTTTTATGGTCTTTTGGGACAAGGGCCCTCACGGGCCCGCCAGGGTGGATGGGCCACCCAAGCCAGATGGACTAATTTGGGCATAAAAGGCGTCAAGCTTTATTATGGACATACTTGGCCAGACGGGCTGGCCCGCCAAAGTAAGTAATTCTCACAATTTGGGCTTGGGGCGGCCCATTGGGGCCCGCGTTGCGGCCCATTTGGGGCTGCCTGTGTTCCTTGGTACAGCCCACGTGGGGCCCAACGGCCCGCCTGGGGCTGTCGTTCAGCCGAGGGATCCCGCGCGGGCCCGGCTGTTTGCGCCCAGCAACCAGCGCCGCAGAGCCGGGGCTTGCGGCCCCGGCTTGCTCCCCCTCCCCTCGCTTGCTGTTGCAAGGGGGATGCGGGCGAGCTGGCTGGGTTGAACCAGCCAGCGACCGACCCCAAAAGTGCGGTTGGTCAGGGCAGGGGGGACCTGACCACCCCCTTGCCCAAGGAGGTGGCGGCGCCGGCCGCAAGTGTAGCAACCGGCAGGTGGGGGGGAATTCATCACCCCTCCACCATCAATTGTGTGAAGCAACCAAGCAGGGGCGCTCTCCCCCCCCCCTTTACCAAGGGGGAGCAGCGATGGGCCTGGGGGGACCTGATCACCTCCCAGGCCAACTTAATTGACAACGCCCTGGGGGTATCAACCCCAGGGCCCCTGGTGAGGGGATTTGACTGCCCCCACCAGGGATTTGAGAGAAAGAGGGGGGGGACAGCATGTCCACTGGTCACCCACCCCCCATGTGAGATTGAGACCAGACCCAAATGTGCCCTGGGTCCCACCTGGCCCATTTGAGGGGCCAGGGGCTGGCTGTATGAGGCAACCAGCCCGTAAACAAGGTAATAAGGCCATCATGGCTGGTTGTAACGGACAACCAGCCTAGGGGATTGAACAGCAAGGGGCTGGTTCAGCCCCATTGTAAGACTCCAAACTGCGCAGGGAATTGGCAGTTCTGTGGAGGGGATAGGTGCTTTTTTAGGCTGCCCTCCTGAGTGTTACAAAAATATTTAAATGTAACCAAGATCAAAGTCCAGAGCCTGGTAAACAGGGAACCAAATGTAAGAGGATAAAGATTACAGTAGTCAGTAGCTGGGAGACAACACTATCCAAGGATAGATGATGTTGGGGAAAACTTGAATAGAAGGAGTCAAGAATTGTTCAGATTTCAACAAGACAAGGCAATTGTGAGTGAAAACGCCCACAAGCTAATAGCTCTGGCCGTCAGCAGGAGCTTAGAAAAGATCAACTCAATCCCAAACAACCTCCAAGTTCTCAATGAACCTGCCCAACTCTCCGCAATCAAGCGCTTGAAGGGTACCAGATAACTGTTGGTGGCCACACAAGACAAAGCTAATTGTTTGAAGAAGCTCTAGAAGCAAACAATAACTGATTCAAACAATAATAAACCATCACTTCTCAAGGGACTCAAGAGTAGCATGGTGGAATTCAACTTTAAAGAGATGAAGCAAGGTTTAACACTCCAGGTTTTAAGCTTAATAAAACCTCTTCAGTCAAACGTGACTGGTTCCAGAAAGATAATCAAAGGATGATCAGGACCAGTATGGTCGGATTAAGGGATCAGGAGTGGTTTTACACACTCAAGAATTCAATTAGTCAAATTCTTCTTCAACCAGAAAAGCTATTGGTTTGTGATAAGGATCAAGGATCAAGGGTTTTGAGTATGGAGGCTCAAGGATCAAGAGGAAATGATAGATATCTGATGTGATGATAGGATGCGCTGATGTCCTAAAAGGCAGGGGAGAGTCCCTCCTTATATGGTCAGGAGGCCCTGTTAGACTATGTACAACGGATTCTACAAATAGAGCGGAAAAAGAAAGAAAATCAGGTGATCAGAAAAATTTGATCACGCAGGCCGGTGGAAATCCTTCTCATCCCTTCACCATCTCTGGCGTCCGTTGGTGGATGGGCGCGCGCAACAATACCGGAATCACCCACCCCTCACCCAAAGGCAGAAGGGGTGGGAAAAGAAAAAACAGATCAGACCGCCCGCAGGTGTCTGCAGGCGGTAGACAACACTCTCCAACCCTCACCCGAAGGCGGAAGAGGGTGGGAGAGTCCCAGGAAGGGTGAGAGATTGGATGATGGCAGGCAGGACTTGACGGCTTGAGGCAATTGAGTAAATCCTGACGGGCTTGAGATTGGCAACTGATAGATTGAGTGTGGCGGGAGATTGATGGATCCAAGGATTGGACAAGCGCTTGGAGGTGCGGTTGGGATTGGTTTGGTAAGGCATGGATGAGTGATGCGCAACAATGACAATGATGGATGAGTGATGCCCGACAATGACAATGATGGATGAGTCACGCGCAAAAATGACTATGATGGATGAGCAAGGATAAGGATGAGCAAGCAACGCGCGGGGATGAGGATGAGCGAGCAACGCGCAAGGATGAGGATGAGGATGAGCAATGCGCAAGGATGAGGATGAGCGATGTGCAAGGACAGGAATTTTTTTTTTTAGTTTTTGAATAATTTTCCCACGGTGTCCCAAATGGTTCACCACATCTCTCCCCAACTTACAGACTGTCCCTAGTCTGCATCATAATTTTGAAAACATGAAAAAGAAAAAAAGAAAATAATTGGCCGTTTCTTGATCCTCTAAGTAAAAAAAACGTTGAAACCCATCTTGATCCATCCAAAAGAGCCTAAATGTGGAGAAGATAAAAGAAAAGGCGTCCCAGGTGCTCACGTATGTGGCATAAAGTAGAGTTTTTACAACAAAACACAGCAGAAGACCCCTGTGGTGCACAATTGGAAGGACTTACTTTGAACCCAAATTGCCCCCACAACAATAAAATCTCTTAACTTGATCAGCAGGAAACCTTCTAGCCAACTGAGTACCATCCAGTTCTTCCAAAACATAAGATCCACCTCTAACTTGACAAACCACTCTATAAGGACCATTCCAACAATTTGAAAAAATATTTCCCCACTGATTCTCTAAAGATTCATTATAAGCCAATACCATATCACCAGGGTTTAAAGGATCCCTGATCCAATCTAGATGTTTATCTTCCCAATACCAAACTTATTTTGCTCTTGATTCCATTATCTTCTGATAAGCTTTGTTACGAATATCTTCACTCCTCTCCAGGTGCTTTGATCTGGCAACTAATAGGTCAGTAGTTGAAGAAACTTGTTTGCAAGAGATGCCCAAGAAAGACTCCATTTCAATATCAAGAGGAAGAACAGCCCTTTGACCAAAGATTATTTCATAAGGAGAGTAGCCAGTGGTTTGCTTGGTGGAAATTCAATCAGAGAAGAGGACCAAGGGAAGAAACTTTTGACAATTCTTGCCACTTTCACCAGCTAGTTTAACCAGAGCAGCCTTCAAGGGAGCATGGCCTCTTTCCACCATGCCTTGTCCTTCAGGATAATAGGGAGTAGTAACTCTATGTTGTCCAGGGATCAATCAGATCATTTCAGCAAGTTTTCACCCAAATTCCAAGCCACCATCAGTAGAATAAGATTGAGCCAAACCGTAACGCATTGTCCAATTCTCATGCAGGAAGGCTGCCACAGATTCAGAACTAAGGTTCTTAAGGAATTTTGCTTCAACCCGTCCAGAAAAATCATCTCCAGCAACAATGAGGTACTTAGCACCACCTGCTTTGATAAGAACCACATCCATAGCAACCCTTCCAAAGACAGTGGACTCCCCAGTAGGATAGCAAATTTCAGCTGGACGCCTAAGATCAAGTTTTTGACAAACTTCACAACTCTTGCACCATTGAGAGACAGATTTATTCAGAGATGGCCACCAGAACTGTTAGGATAATTGTTGATAAGTTTTGGTTTCCCCACAATTACCAAGGCCCTCATGGAGACTTTCAAGGATCAAATCTTGCTTAGCCGGGATATTAACCACAACACGCGCACAAGGAGTTCCTCTTTTCATAAGCCTAGAACCTTGGACAAAGAAACTAGAGGACTTTCTTTTAAGGGATCAAAATTTAAAGGTTCTTCCTCATTTAAATCCATTCCAACATCCAATTCATTGTCTTCAATAGTTCTTCTAGATAAACCATCAGGCATAGTAAAAGATTTCCCAGTCCTATGGACAATATCAAAAGAGAAAAGATGGATAAAAGCTACCCAGAAAGTCATTGGACCATTGATCATTTCCACAATGGATCAAGCATCAACCTGCAATTTGAAATGTTGTCCCCAGAGTACTGTTTGGAGTTTCTTCAGCATTCTGGCCACACCACAGAGTTCCAATTTGGGCTTAGAGTATCTAGATTCCACATCCAAAAATAGCAAAGATTCATAAAGAACAGGGTGGTCCTAACCATTTTCATCCTCCTGAGTAAGGACAGCCCCAACAGATTGATAACTAGAGTCAACAGCCAATTTTATTTTGCCAGCTCCAGGCCCCTAAGAGATATTTTTCAAAAATATTTCATTGCCAAAAATAGTTTTGAGCAACTGAAATGATTGTTTGCAATCTTGGGTCCAAATCCATTCAGCTTCCTTTCTGGTTAGACAACGCAAGGGTGCACAGAGTTTGGATAGAGAGGGAATGAAGATCCTGACATAAGTTACAACACCTAGGAAACCTCTAACTTCAGCTGGATTTATTGGAGTAGGCCAGGAGATGATTTTTTTGACTTTAGAGGGTGCCATCCTTCTTCCTTCCTTGCAGACTATATGACCCACAATTTCCAAGGCAGGGACACAGGCAGCAAGTTTTGATCCAGAGACAGTAAGGCCAGATTCCTTGATTCAAAACAAAATCCTTTCCAAGATAGTAGCATACTCCCAGATAAATCGTCTGATTCCTGAGTTCCAAGGTAAGAGCTCATTATCATAGTCAGAAACTGGACCTTTAATTCCACCATCATCAATAAAGATACCCGCATGATCCGGGATTTTGTCTTGGAGGATCCACATCATCTGAGCCTGATAGACTGCGACCAAGTTGGTGTCACCTTGAGGCAATCGAGTTAGTTGAAATTGACCAAGAGGAGTATCAAAAGTAGTGAGAGGGCAAGAGATAGGATGCAAAGATCATTTGTCATAACCCCCCATGATGTCCCCTAGACCATAACAGGCTCTCCCAGAGAAGGATTCAAAAAATTCTTCAGTGGCAGGAGGAACACCAGAGTCCTTAATAGTAACTTTATTGAGATGTTGGAGATCATGAACTACTCTAAGTTTACCATTACTCTTTAGAACACAGAAAACAGGGCTAGAGTAACTGGAGGTTGACTGTTCATATATACCGGTACGGACTTGTTTGCAGACCAACTTGATGAATTTGTCAACTTTTGCAGCAGGAATAGGGATCTTTTTCTTTTGCCAAGGATCATGTTCAACTACAGGGATGATGTAAGGGAGACCATAGGATTCTTTCAAGAGACCTCTCTCTTCTTCACAGAATTCAATAGATTTTTCCCTTAGAGATAAGATATTTTTGATCAAATTTAACTCATCAGGTAAAGCCATACATCTGGACCAAAGTTGACCACCTTCAATTGTTCTTCAGTGACACGACCACAAGGTACAAAGGAGCTAGTAAGAGAGTGAGATAGACCACAATAAGGATCACAAGATAGAGGAGGACGCATGAGAGGAGGATTGAGATTGAGAGGCATGGGTTGGTTGACAGGCTGTACCTTTTTCGCAACTGGCTTATACTTAGTGGCAAAAGAGAGAAGTTCTTGTTTCCTCCAAGCATTCACCAGCAAGACCTGAGTAAAAAAACTGAGACCAGATTCCAACATCCTCCAAGTTTGATGTTCCATAAAATTTTCAAAAGTTGCCTTTTCCATAAAAGAGGATCCAAAAGATAATGCTTTGCTCACATGTGCGGCACAAGGTAGAGTTTTGAAAACTATTGTAGAAGAATTCCCTGATGGTGCACAATTGGGAGGAATTACTTTTACCCCCAAGTGCCTCCACTGGAGCCCATACTCCTCCATACCAAAACCATTAAGAAAAGAATTGAGATCAGGATCTAGTTTATACTCATTGCGGAGAATCAAACCAGAGATAGAGGAATATTGATCAGTGATAAGAGTACAAGGAAAAGAAGAAACAACAGAACCAGAGAGAAGAGAAATATTATTGGAATTTTGTGTTTTAACATGTTTTCAATTTTGGACATTTTTGAGATCAGAAGAAAAAGAAGAAAGAGATGAAAAGGATGAAAAATATGCCTCAGAGATAAATTTTGGCCCTGTAGTTGAAGTCTGAGGCTTAGAAGAACTAATAATATTAGTATTACCAACTATTCTGCTAAAAAATGAGAGGAGCTAGAAGAATCCTTCTGCTTCCCTTTCAGAAAGGATTTAGGTGAAAAACCAGGCAAATATCTTTCCCAACAACCAGAATCCAAAGAACAGAGAGGAACTTCAATCTTCCTACCATCAGCATCAGGAAGAAGAATTTTCTCCCCAACTTGATCAGAAAAAATCAGGGTGGCTCCAAATTCTATTAAGAAAGGAAAACCCAAAATCATAGGACCTTCCAAACGAGTGATCCAAAAGTGACAGGTTCCAACAATATTTTGACCAATTCAAACTGGCACATCCTCAGCAATACACACCAACTCACAAGATTGATTCCCAATTCCATAAACAGAAGAGTTGAAGCTGACCCTTGGACTGAGATTGAGCTTGCAGGCCGTTGCATCCAAAATTAAGTTTAGTTGGGACCCAGAATCAACAAGTAGAGAAACCATTTTGGATGAGTCACCTAGATAGCATGGTAAAAATCCAAGAGGACAAGAATAAAGATTGGAATCAGAAGGAGGATCTGTTCCACCAGAGTCTTCTATCAAGGTTCCAGAGGAAACTTTCAATTTTTCGGGACCAATCTCCACACGTCTCCAAGAAACCCATTTCTTCATGCCTTCAGCCACAGATGGTGAGATGGAAAGGAGTTCAGCCACGGTTAGATTGGGGATTTTAAGATCAGAGATTTTCTTTAATACCCCCTCCACAGCGTTGGGGTGGTCCTTGGAAATTCCCCTTTCAAATTGAACCTTGGGTTGAGTTGGAAGAGGAAGTTCAGGTGAGGGTGGCACAATAACTGGATCAGTTGGTGAAGGTGATTTGGATGGCAGAGGAGCAGGATCAGAGTATTCTGGGAACCTATCCATGAGGGGTTCCTTTTCTACTTGCATGTCTTCTACCTCAGAAGAAGGATGCTCCAGTGAAGATTGACTTTTGACAGGTTTTTGAAGAATTGAAGATGGAACAGGAGGAGCTTTATGAGGTCTGGGCTCTTCATGTTGTTTCCTAGCTGGATCAGATTGATAAGTTCCAGAAAAGCTGGAAGAAGAGACAGCAGGAGGATGTTCCACAAGCAGATCAAAAATCAAAATAGGCCAAGGATGCCTTCTTGGGAGCAGAAGGCTGGAAAGAGGCCACCACATGACGAATTGGAAGAGATGAATCAAAAGGGATAAGTGCACCATTAGGCAGAAAGAAGTTACTCCCTTTCTTTTCCACCAACATTTCCTCCTTGTCCTTCTGGAGTTCAGGACAGCAACCAGTTCCATGACCTTCTCTGTGGAAATAATAGCAAACTATGGTTGACCTAGGAACAGAGTTGGAGGGTTTAGGGACAGCCAGAGAGGAGAGTTTCTGATCCATTTTATTCTCAAAAGCTTGCAGGAGTTTGGTGATCTCATTGATAGTAGGTGTTTCCCGGTGGGTCTGAGGATTTGGTTTAGGTCTGCAATTGGCTTCCATCTTATTCATGATTTTGTTAGATGCTTGAAAAGAGGGGGCAAGGACTGGTTCAGTGATTTTAGGTTTTTCAAAGGTGAGAGCTGTTTGACCTTTCATCACTTAATCCACAGTATTCCTAAGGACCATGAAAGCAGGGAGCTTGAACCAATTATCTCTTGTGGTGATCACGGATCCAGATTTCACCAATTCATCCTTAATTCTTTCCTGCACTCCTGGAGAGAAAGACTGAAAAAATTGCACTCAAATTTTTTCCAACGTATCAATGTGATAGTTTTGGATAAGATAGGATTGGATAGCGTCCCAAGATTTTCTGAAAGGTTGATAATCAGAGGCTGAGGAGATACCACCATTGGAGGTCCATTGAGAGACTAGGGCATCCAGATCTTGGAGAGTGAACCTAGCTATATCAATTTTTCCCCAATAGGCAATCATTGCTTCCTTAAGAAGTACCCAGTCATGGGATTCAAATCCATTAAATGATTCAATCAATTCAATGAATTCATCAGAGGAGATAAAGAATTGCATTTGATAAGCCATGTCATATTTGCTAGCACCGTCCACTTCAGCAGCCATCTCATAGGAATCCAGGAACCGTTCAACATTCATTACGCTAAAGCATAAGTTCTTGTTCTGAGGTTTTATCTTGATCATCTTGGCCCAAACAGAGGTAGAAGGGGTACCAATAGATTCCATTTCAACAAAGGATTTCCTAGGGGATCCAAAGAAAAGATTTCCAAAGTGGCTCACGAGTGTGGCAAGGGTAGGGCTTACAAAAGACAACTAGGATCAAACCCCTTTATGGTGCACAATTGGGAGGACTTACTTCTGGAACAAGTTTCCTCCACGGATCAAATCTGGATGATAACAGAAACACAGAAAAAATAGAAAAACAGAAAAAGAGAAAAAGATCAGATTTCCAAGTTGATTCCACAAATTTTGGGACTGTAAATCCTAAGGTTGCTGGTTCAATCCCGGCCTGGGGGACCAAATGTAAGACTCAAAACGGCACAGGGCGTTGGCAGTTCTGTGGAGGGGATAGGTGCTTTTTTAGGCTGCCCTCCTGAGTGTTACAAAAATATTTAAATGTAACCAAGATCAAAGTCCAGAACCTGGTAAACAGGGAACCAAATGTAAGAGGATAAAGATTATAGTAGTTGGTAGCTGGGAGACAACACTATCTGAGGCAAGATGATGTTGGGGAAAACTTTAATAGAAGGAGTCAAGAATTGTTCAGAGTTCAACAAGACAAGGCAATTGTGAGTGACAAGGCCCACAAGCTAATAGCTCTTGTCATCAGCAGGAGCTTAGGAAAGATCAACTCAATCCCAAACAACCTCCAGGTTCTCAATGAACCTGCCCAACTCTCCGCAATCAAGCGCTTGAAGGGTACCAGATAACTGTGGGTGGCCGCACAAGACAAAGCTAATTGTTTGAAGAATCTCTAGAAGCAAACAATAACTGATTCAAACAAGAATAAACCAACACTTCTCAAGGGACTCAAGAGTAGCATGGTGGAATTCAACTTCAAAGAGATGAAGGGAGGTTTAACACTCCAGGTTTTAAGCTTAATAAAACCTCTTCAGTCAAACGTGACTGGTTCCAGAAAGATAATCAAAGGATGATCAGGACCAGTATGGTCGGATAAAGGGATCAGGAGTGGTGTAACACACTCAAGAATTCAATTAGTCAAATTCTTCTTCAACCAGCAAAGCTATTAGTTGGTGATAAGGATCAAGGATCAAGGGTTTTGAGTATGGAGGCTCAAGGATCAAGGGGCCATCATAGATATCTGATGTGATGATAGGATGCGCTGATTTCCTAAAAGGCAGGGGAGAGCCCCTCCTTATATGGGCAGGGGCCTTGTTAGACTATGTACAACGGATTCTACAAATAGAGCGGAAAAAGAAAGAAAATCAGGTGATCAGAAAAATTTGATCACGCAGGCTGGTGGAAATCCTTCTCATCCCTTCACCATCTCTTGTGTCCTTCCCTGGATGGGCGCGCGCAACAATACCGGAATCACCCACCCCTCACCCAAAGGCGGAATGGGTGGGAAAAGAAAAAACATATCAGACCGCCCGCGGGTGTCCACAGGCGGTAGACAACACTCTCCACCACTCGCCCAAAGGCGGAAGAGGGTGAGAGAGTCCCAGGAAGGTTGACGTATTGGATGATGGCAGGCAGGACTTGACGGCTTGAGGCAATTGAGTAAATCCTGACAGGCTTGAGATTGGCAACTTATAGATTGAGTGTGGCAGGAGATTGATGGATCCAAGGATTGGACAAGCGCTTGCAGGTGCCGTCAGGATGGGTTTGGTAAGGCATGGATGAGTGACGCGCAACGATGAAGATGATGGATGAGCAACGCGCAACAATGACAATGATGGATGAGCAAGGATAAGGATGAGCAAGCGACCCTCGGGGATGAGGATGAGCAAGCAACGTGCAAGGATGAGGATGAGGATTAGCAACACCCAAGGATGAGGATGAGGATGAGCAACGCGCGAGGACAGGAAATTTTTTTTTTTTTTTTTAGTTTTTGAATTCTTTTCCCATGGTGTCTCAAATGGTTCACCACACCATAATGGTGGAAACACTGTAATGGACTGGACTAGGCCGGTTGTAAGGGTTCAGGAACTGATGCCATGCGGGCTGATGTAGTCCCAACCAAGTAACAAGGCTAGTAGAGCCTGTAGAGCTCTTTTGGGGCGGAAAATTTGCCTTTTGGCTTGTTGTATCATGGGCTCACAAGAGGCAAATCTTTTTTACGTAAGGAGCTCTTCTCCCTGCTGTTTTCCATCCATTCATTCATCATTCCAATCAAATTCATCCAACATATTTCCCCATTGTGAGAGCCCCATTAGCCAACATTGACACCCAGTGTACAGAATTCCTTTTGCTTTAAATACTGCTCATTTGCCTAAGCTAATTGCTGGCCATAATTCTAACATCATCCAGTTGTTCTCTTTTGATATTGTTCATAGGCCTGGAAAATCTTTCACCATGCCTGATGGTTTATCTCGACGCCCTCTTGGAGATGAAGAATTGGATGTTGGAGTGGATTTTGACAAGGAGGAACCCTTGATTCTTCCTGTCTTCATATTTTCCTCTCAAGGTTATTCTGGCTTCCTGTCAGCCTCCTGGATGCCAAGACCCTTGCTACCCTTTAGCTACCAGAGGTGATAGAGTAAATAATAAATATATTAGTTAATAAATGCAGCAAAAATCCATAGAATATTTGGATTAAGCTTATTGCAAGGTTAAGTGGTTTGGTTACTGTTTATTGTTTTGAATCTATATGAATAAATTGATTATTAAATATTCATAGAGGGGCCACAATTATATTGGGGATCTTCAACACCTCTCTTCAGGGATTTCAGTATGAAAACACATAGTCCTGGTTACTTTGGGCTCTTTAGTTTAAAGAATATTTTACCCAAAGATAATATGTATATAAAATACACAATGGAGTGGTACGGCCTTGTAGCCAAGCTACCACAACAGAGAAAGGATAATAAAACTTACTGGTATATTATTAAATCCTTTGGATATGTGTGAGACGTGTACTGATGGGTTAAACCTGTATACTGGGGTTTATAAGGTTGTTCAGCAGTTTTAATTGATAAAAAGAGGTTGAGGACGGATACTACTGATCATAAATTGCCATAAATCACTTACTTATCTTTTATAAGTACTTGATTACCTTGGCACGGCGTCTGGATATGAATATTACTGGGTCTCTACCCATCAATATCCTCAAAAGAGCTCTTTATTTATAGCTTTTGGAGTCCCAATATTGTCCTTCTGAGGGTTGTAGGTGCTCAAAGGGACGGACACTAAGGCTAGCAGGGTAACCAGAGGTAGCCTGTTATGTGTTCTTGGTGCTATAGCACGGGTAGCATCTAATTCCTCAGGGTATGGGAATTATTCCACCTTATAATAGACATTAGGATGTGTGAATAACACTAATCTGTCCTATTTATGTATTATTTAATTAATTATCCTTATTAAATGTTCCCAGTAATTTAATAATTATATTAATGGACATTTCTAAGGACATCTTGATGTCAGGTAAGTTCTTGTTATGTATTATATAACTGGAGTAAAAGTCATAATATTGATTTTACTCCTTATTTTCAAGTTCCAGTTGATTTACTAAGATAATTACTTAAAAATATAAGTCATGTGAATTCATGTAATATTTTTACATCATTAGTTTCCTTATTATGTCAAAAAGATATTGATGTCTAGTAAATCTCATAAAAGTATATTAAAGTATTTTAATATATTCTTAGAAGTTGTCATTGTCTTATTTTCGACATTCTTGGTACTTTGCATTATATTAAATAAAAAATACGTATAAGGATTATTTATGTATTTTTATATAATATTATGTATTTTTAGACAGTCTACCATCCAAGGGAACATTTATTACATATCTAGGAAGTTCCTGTGTATGTTCTAGCATGTTTACGCGGTACCTGAGCCTCTCAGGCTGCCTGTCACTCTGTCAACCCATAGTCCCGCAGCTGCGTACTTGTCAGAGGCCCAGGGATGCATGCACAACCTCAACGGAGTGACAAGGCTGTATCTCAGCCGCGCGCGGTGCATTGGCTGCCGCGGCTGCATGCGGGAATTGTGACAAAACACATTTCCGCCCGTAACTCCTAAAATATACACAACACCTCAATTCTGACTGAATTTTAGGTGTGAAACCTATACGTGACAATGTGTGTGAAATATTTAATTGGCCAAAAAGCTCAATAATGGAGCCATAGTATTTTGGTTTTTCTTTCCTTAATTATTTAAAAATATAAGGAGTTGGATTTCAAGGGTGGGGTCAGTGAGTGACCCTACCTCATTTTGGGTGGAGAATCCATTTCTGTAATAATATATTGGTTTTCCTACTCCTTCTTAGGTTAATTGTATTATTATTATTTTTATGTTATTTTTTTACTTTTGCAGCTTGCTCTGCAATAGTAGCAAGCTGACACTTCCAACAAGGCTTCTGGCTTAAATAAGAGCATTATCTCTCCACTCTCCAAAGGCCTCCTGATCTCTCTGCTAAAGATTTTTGATCACTCAAAAGGAATTACTCCAATTTCTTTTTCCAAGGTACTAGGCTTATGAAAAGAGGCAACCCTTGTGCTCTTATTGTTGTCACCATGCCTTCTAAACAAGATTTTATCCTTGAAAGTCTCCATGAAGGCCTTGGTCATTGTGGGGAAACCAAAACTTAGCATTGAATATCCAAACAATTCTGGTGGTCATCCTTGAAGAAATGAGTCTCTCAATGGTGCAAAAGTTGTGAAGGATGTGAGAAAAGTGATCTTAGGCGCCCAGCGGAAATTTGTTATCCCACTGGAGAGTCCACTGTTTTTTGAAGGATTGCTATGGATGTGGTTTGTATTAAGGCTGGTGGAGCTAAGTACCTCATAGTGGCTAGAGATGATTTTTCTGGATGGGTTGAAGCAAAAATCCTCAAGAACCTCAGCTCTGAATCAGTAGCAGCCTTCCTCTACAAGACTTTGACAATGAGTTATGGCTTGGCTCAATCTTATTCTACTGATGGTGGCTCTGAGTTAGGCGGCAAACTTGCTGAAATGATCCAATTGCTTCCTGGTCAACATAGGGTGACCACTCCTTATTATCCTGAAGGTCAAGGCATGGTTGAAAGAGGCCATGCTCCTTTGAAGGCTGACCTTGTCAAGCTGGCTGGTGAAAGTGGAAAGAATTTTTGCAAATTTCTTCCTCTGGTCCTCTTCTCCAATCAAATTTCAACTAAAAGTACCACTGGCTACTCACCTTATTAAATTATCTTTATACAAAGGGCTGTCCTTCCTTTTAATCTGAAAATGGAATCTTTCTTAGTTATTTCTTGGGAAAAGGTTTCTTCCACCACTGATCTATTAGTCGCCAGATCCAAGAAACTGGAGAAAAGTGAAGATGTTTGTGACAGCGCTTATCAGAAGATGATGGAGTCAAGAGAAAAATCAGTCCAGTATTGGGAGGATAAGCACTCCAATCAAATCAGGGATCCCTTGAATCCTGGGGATCTAGTCTTAGCTTATAATTGATATTTCGAAACTCAGTGGGGAAAGCTTTTCTCTAACAGCTGGAATGGTCCTTATCAAGTGGTCCGTCTAGTCAGAGGTGGATCATATGTTTTTGAGGAGCTGGATGGTACTCAGATGGCCAGAAGGTTCTCTGCTGATCAGGTCAAGAAATTTCATTGTTGTGGAGGCAGCTTGTTCCAGAAGTAAGTCCTCCCAATTGTGCACCACCAGGGGTCATCTGCTGCATTTTGTTGTGAAACTCTACTGTATGCCACATATGTGAGAACCTGGGAGGCCTTCTTCATTCTTTTATCTCAGCCACTTCCAGGACCTTTTCTTTGGATGGATCAAGCTCCCTTTTTCAATCATCCTCAAGATCAAACGGGTATTTTTCTGTTTCAATTCCTCAGTTTCTTATTTTATATATATCATCAAAGATACTCAGATGCAGACTAGGGACAGTCTGTAAGTTGGGGAGAGATGTGGTGCCCAATCTGGGACACCTCTGGACCAGTACAAAAAAAAGTAAACTTTTTTAAGAATTTTTCTATAGCCTCCATTTAGATCCGAAAAAAAATATGTTGTTTTTCCGCTCTATCTGTGTCATCATTTGTAAATAGTCTATAGGGACCCAGGGCCCATAAAAGGAGGTTCTCTCCCCTACCTTTTCCTAAAAATATCCAGGGGAGTGTGTGCATGTGTCCCCCCCATTATCATTGAAATCTGATCCTCATCCTCATCCTGGGTATATCTATGATTGCCCCCTGATCCATTGATCCTTATTCTTTGCCCCTCTGTGGGCTGATCCTTATCACCAACCAATAGCCTTGCTGGTTGAAGAGAATTCTTTCTGTTGGAATCCTTGAGTGTGTTATACCACTCCTTGATCCCTTTCTCTGAACATACTGTTCTTGATCCCTCCTTGATCATCTTTCTGGAGCCAATCACAATTGATTGAAGAGGTCTTATTAAGCTTAAGACCTGGAGTGTTATACCTCCCTTTATTTTCTTTGGAGTTGCATTCTGCCAGCCTACTCTTGAGTCCCTTGAGAATTTTTGAGTTTATCCTTGCTTCAAATCAGTTACTGTTTGCTTTTAGAGCTTCTTAAAAATTGTGCTTTGTCTTTTACAGCCACCCTCAGTTATCTGGTACCCTTCAAGCGCTTGATTGCAGAGAGTTGGGCAGGTTCATTGAGAACCTGGAGGTTGGTTGGGTTTGAATTGATCATCCCCAATCTTCTGCTGACTACCAGAGTTATTAGCATGTGGGCGTTGCTTACATACAACAGCTTTTTTTGTTGAACTTTAAACAAAATTTAGCTTCTTTTTTCCAAGTTTTTCCCACATAATCTTGGCTCAAAAAGTGCTGTTCCATTGCTAGCAAACTACTTTCATCTTTATCCTTTACTACTTGATTCCTCATTTACCAGGTTCTGGACCTTGATCTTGGTTACATTTAAATTTTTTTGTAACACTCAGGAGGGCAGCCTAAACAGCAGCTTTCCCCTCCACAGAACTGCCATGGCCTAGCACCGTTTGGAGTCTTACAACGGACCATGAAAAAGCTGTGATTTTTGCAATTGAAACTAGTTTCCCAGAGTCATCAAGACAATGTTGCACTTGGCACTTGTCTAAAAATATTAAAGCAAACTGTAAAGTGCACTTTGTTAATGACATTGAAGGATGGAAAAGCTTTATGAATCTGTGGGCAAAGTATGGGTCCTCAAAGACCAAGGAGGAGGCGGAGGTCAATGATGCGGAACTCAGAGTAAGTCCAAATCACTGCTTCTTATTCTTTCTAGTTTTGGGTTCTGACCTTTTGACTTGTATAGTGTTTCTTTAAAGACTATGAGGATGTACTTGAGTATATGGAAAATATCATTTTCCCTATCAAAGAGACGTTTGTAAAAGTGTGGACTTGTATAAACCCAGCTTTTGGAAACAAAACAACTTCTCTGGTTAAAGGGGCCCATGGGACTCTCAAACAATTCCTTGAAAAATCTTTGTAAAACGTGTTGGATGTTTGGAAAAGCCTTGAAGGAACAGTTTCAAATCAAATTAAATCAGTTCATGCATCACTTTATAACTCTCAAATTAAGTTAGGGACAGTTCTTCCACCTGAACTGTTACCATTAGGTTACAAATTGTCTTTAGGGGCAATCCAACTTGTTAGGGAACAATTGGAGAAGTTCAAACGTGATCATGATGGAAAATTCTGCACCAAGTCATATTTCAAGACCATGGGTTTGCCCTTTTCCCACCAAATAGGTGACCGTCTAGCATTTAGAGGATCTGTGGTACCTGAAGATTTTCATCCTCAGTGAAGGTTGGACTAGGACCCTTGCAGTTCTAGTTCAGTAAGTTGGCTTAAGTTGTATTGTTCAAGTTGGATTGTTCAAATCACTATGTGATTAATGCTTTTTGATTAATGAATCCTAATTCACTAATGGTTGATCCTTTTCAATTTTTCCAGTGCAATTTCAAAGAAATGCTAAGCATTACTCAGTTACGTGAAAAATTCAATGAAATGATCTTGGAATTTCCAGATTATGAGCAGAGAGGCCTATTGAAGTATATCATTCAGAAGATTACAAAATATCAATTGAAGTCAAGACTTGAACCTAAAGTCTTATGATCAAGTAGGGGCAGGCCAAAATTGACAGATACATGGCAAGAACCATTGTGGTTTGAGCTTGTTGACAAACAACTCAAGGGGGAAAAAAGAACTAGAAGGGCTCCAAAAAAGAAAAGACAAAAGATTTTAACTCTTTTCTTTTGAGATATGTTCATTTTTTTGGTTTAATGAACTTAGTTACTAACTAATGATGAATTGTTAGTCAAATTTGGCAGAATCTGAATCTGAATTTCATAGTTCAGAGGAAGAGACTAAAAGTGAATCAGGATCACTTAATTTGGAAGCAGAATCCTCTCCAGAGGAAGAGAACATGCATCAAAGCTCAACCAGAAGCTCATCTTTGGTGAGTATTCATTTCATTGATCCAATTAAAGAAATGAATACTAAGTTAGTTTTAATGATAGGAACCAAATGTGAAATACCTCAATCAAATACCCAAGAAATTCCATAAGTTCTTGGGTGAGGTTTGGGATCCAATGGAAGATGGGAATTGCGGATTTAGAGTCATTGCTAAATCTCTTGGTTATGAAGAACATTTTTGGTTTAAAGTTAGGAAGGAAATGATTGAAAGATTAGAGAAACATAAAGCGTGCTACATTAAGAGGCTTTGTGGTTAAAAGGAGGTTGAAAAAATTGAACAAATACTTGATGTTGAAGATATCAATGAAAAGATTCCCTCCTCAAAATGGCTGGCTAAATTGGACTTGGGTCAAATCATAGCAGACACATATTCCAAACCTATATGTTTCATTTCATTGGAGTCATGTGATACTTATACTCCAATTGAAAATGGTGTTACTGATCAATCAGATCCAATTTTCATTTCCTTTTTAAACAATAACCACTGGGTTCTAATAGTACTTGAGGTATAAATGATTCCATTTCCACCCATTGTAGCAAAACCACATTCCTTGATTTCTAAAAAAGCCTCTGTTTGGTTTGATCATCTCAAATATCAACTGCAAATTTATTCTAGATTGTAATAGAATTTTACTTCATTTCATCATGGGGTTTCATATAAATTTTAATTCTAATGCAGCTAACAAGTTTTATTAATATAAAGGGTTATCAGATTTTGAACATCATTAGGGTTTATCAAAGTTAACCAAAACCGCCATTTTTTAATGGCGGGTTTCAAACCAAATCTGCCATTTCAAACCCGCCATTAAAAATCCAAAAAACCCACTTATTTCACATCAGATGTTTCAAATTTAACATAAAATAAGTGGATTTTTTCAAATAAAGTATTTAAAGGCTTCTGCCACCTGTCCATGTCATCCACCCCTGGCTTCCCACCTCTTTCTACCTCCAACCTCCTTGAAAATTATTTTACCTCCAGCCTCATCATAAAAAGATTCACCACTCTCATCACTTTATCACTCTCATCATCACTCTCATCAATTTATCACCCTCATCACTTGATCACTCACCACCTTGTTGCTCTCATTGCTTCATTGCTCTCATCACTCTACCTCCAACCTCATCCAAAGAATCCAATCATTGTTTTATTGCTCTTGTCCTTTTATTGCTCTCATCACTTCATATCTCTCATCACTTTATCTAACTTTTCACTTTATCCCTCTCATCACCTTATTGCCCTTACTCTTTCCAAATGGCCCCTAAGCAAAACTCCCCCTGCCAGTCCACACAAGTGTTCAACACACCAAAGCAAACATTTCCAAGGAACTCCACAAAAAAAAATCCTCCCCCATCAGCTTCCAAGGGCTCAAACAATCCTCCCCCATCAGCTTCGAAGGGCTAAAGTCAGCTCAAGAGAGCTGATTACATCATCCTGTTCAACTGGCTCAAAATTCCCTCCAACTATGATGCCTGCTTTGGATCCAACAATGAAACACAAGTTGGCCAACCTCCATTCTCTAAGGTTAATGTTTATCACCTTATGGCCAATGAACTCAAGAACAAAAAGAGGTAGGATGGATCTGTCATCCAAACAGATGAGGGAGTAATTCAAGAATTATTGATCCAAGTACAAAAAGGCCCACTCCATGTCAATCTCCACCGTCTTTGGTATCACCAACTCTGACAAAGCCAAGGGAATCAACTCAATGGTTGATAAGTTGGACTCCATTTGTCCTTTTTATATTCAAATTGATGAAATATTTGGAAAGAAGGCCAACATCACCCCTTTAGCCACTTTTGATGCCCAACAATCCAATTCAGTCCAGACTGAATACTTGGCTGGGGATGCTCAGCCTAGCAATGGTGATCCTGAAGAAACCTTTTCCTTGGAGTGGCCCACATCTGATTCCAAGGAGGATATTCAAACGCAATCAGCTCCAATCACGTCTACTTCCATTTTGATTGATTTTTCAAACCATACCTTGGACCCCTCCCCTCCTTCTTTGGATTTCTCTCTTCCTGGGTTAGAAGATCTCATCAACCTTGCTGATGCGGAAAAAGATACTCCTCAGTCTCCATTACCCTCAACATCCATTCAAGTAAGGAACCAAGCTCTTTTCTCTTCTTTCTTGTTAATCCTGACTGATTTAGATTGTAAAAAAAGAGGCTCATCCATTCCAGAATGGCTGAAAACTCAAGCTAATGGGGCCTCCCGCATTGCCTTAAAACACTAGTGACAACTTTCAGACTCAAACCTCCTATGCCAAGGGTAAGCAAAAGGCCTCCAATCTCATCAATATCAACCCCAAAAGTCATCAAAAGAGGAGAAACACTTCTGCTTTTTCAGGCTTTGAAGAAATCATGCAGAAGCAAGATTCATGTAAGTCCATTGTTTTAATATCCTTGCTTTCAAAACCATGCTCATTGCTTTTCCCCTGCAAAAAACAGTCAAATCACAAATTGAATCCAAAAAACTTGAGTTTGAAAAGCAAAAGTGGGATTTTCAACTGGCCATGGATGTTCAAAAGCAGAAAACCAAAATTTTGGCTCATCAAAAAAAATAGGATGCTGAGTGGAATTTGAAACAGGCTGAGCTAGAGTTTCAAAAAGAGGAAAAGGAGAATGATCAACAGCAAGCACAACTGGAAAAGGAGAGGGAACAACTTGCAACCAAATAAAATGATAAGGTATCATTAGCCTTGGCTTGCATTGGTAGCAGTAGAACATTAGATGAGATACAGCAGATTACTCAAATGCTGGGCTTGTAAATATATTTGCATGGGTGAAAGAAAAAAAATCATTTTTGATTACAACTTTTGAGAGTATTCTTAACCCCACCAACATACACATTTTTTTTGTTTTTATTTATATTTTTTCTAGAGTAAATTTGGCCATTATTCAAGTCCCTACAAGTGTTTCTAGTTGTTTTATTAATTTGAAGTGACATGGCCATTCTGGTATGGTTTGCTGTGTCCACAGCAGGAAGGTTACAGTGCTTGTACTTATTAGCTGCCCAAACCATTTTGACTATACCTTTTTGCTTGAAATCAATTCCAAAGCCAAGGTCAGGAAAAATGAATTGGCCATCCAATCCTTTACATTTGTCCATATTTTCAATAAGTTGACCATTTGATTTCTTGGTTGGAACCATTAGTAAAAAGAAGTAGCCAGAAATGTTGCCTTTGTTGATATGAGGAGATTCTTAAAAAGAATTCAAGGTGAAAGTAATTTGTGGGGAGCAATCAAAAGGTGTAGGCTTGGAAACAAATTCCAACAAAGAGAAAGAGGGGATTTTGTTGTCCTTCATGGTATCATGGTTTGCTTCAAAGGAAAGTTTGGCCAACTTGAAAAACATTTTTCCTAGAATTCAGGATACTTTGTTTGCCTCAAGGTTGAGGAAAGCATACTCTTCAGGAGAAGATCTAATGGATGATTTCTTCACATAACATCCAAATAACTCTGAAGGGTGCATTGATTTTTTCCATCCAACTGCCCACATCTTTCCACCCCAAGATCTTGAAGGACCAACTTGGTTGACAAATTTTTTTTACTGGTGAAGGAAAGTTGTCACAAAGTTGATGTCCTTCTTGTCTTGGTCAGAATGTTTCTCCAATGGGAAAAATTTGATTATTGCAACCAGGGCTTGATGATCAGATTGATTGAGGACAATAACTTTTCCATGGTGGAAGAAATGGAAATTTTTGATTGTTTGTTTTGCTTGCTCAAACTCTTCCTGGGTTGTTTTTTGACTATTCTTTTTCTTTTTTGGTAAAAATTGAATGGTAAGATCCAAAGGACGTGGTTTCTGACCAGACCAGACCACCTTTTCATTAATACCTTCCTCAGAAACCTCCAAAGATATTTTGGAATCTCTCATTTGATTCCTCTTTTGGCAAGCAGACCTACTCTTCCCACCTCTCTGTATGTTTTTCAAGCCACCTCCTTCCATCTTGTTCCCTCCCAATCCTATAATTAGATTGGGGTGAGGAACAAGGTGGTATTTGAATGTTTGTGTAACATTTTGAGGGGGTGGGAGAAGAATAGAATTTCCCCCAAAAGCGGTCCAATGTTTTCCAAAAAAAAAAAAAAAAATGTCAGTCCAATAGACATTGTTGGTGAAACATGATTGAATAAAAAAAGAAACCAAACCTTGAATTGAACCCAGGGACACCCAAAGCTGAATCCCCCCAAAAAAAAATTGGCATGAGTGACCATGCAACACACCAACAAGCAAAGTTATCAAAAAAAAAAATACCTTCCAGGGCAAAAAACACCTGAAATAATCAAAAAAGACCCTGTTGGCTTTTGGTGCAGTCCAGAGACACCTAAAAAGAAAGAAAAAAAAAAAAAAAAAAAAAAAAAAAAAAAAAAAAAAAAAAAAAAAAAAACAGGGGAGGTCAGCAACAAAGAAAAATCCAAAAAATGGTGGAGGAGAAAACTTGATCAATAGCTCAATTTCTTGGTTGATTGAAAAACAATCAAACAATCAAAACCAATCAATCAATTTGGTTTTTACCAATCAATCAATTTGGTTTTGATTTGTCAATTGATCAATCAGGATTCAATTGGTGGATTGAATCCTAATTGATCAGTGGGGGATTGTCAAGCAAGGCAGGAGGAGGAGGAGAAAGGGGGGAGCAAGAGAAGGGAGGGGCTTACCAGATGAGGAGGGGGATGCAATTGAGATGAGGTGGAGCTGAGAGAGAAGACCTGGGGGGAGTTCAAAGGAGAGGTAAGCAAGGGTGGTTTAGTGAGTGGAAAGAAAGAGGGAAGGGGACTCACTTAGTCTGTTGGTGAGTTGGATGGTGGATATTTTTGGGAGCTTGGTGAGGTTGATGAGGCTGATGAGGTTGGTTAGGTTGCTGAGGTGAAGGAGGTGGTTTGATGAGGAGGATGAAGGAAGGTGACCAGTGTGTGAGTGGGGTGAGGTGGAAGTGTTGGAGTAGTGAGGTGTAGGGGAGAGGTGGAATGGCTGGAAAGAGGTGGGGTATGAGGTGGAGGTGTTTTTGATTTTTTCTAAGTCCACTAAGAAAAAAAAGAAAAAGAAAAAGAAAAGAAAAAAAGAAAGAAAGAAAAAAAGAAAAAAAGAAAAAAAGAAAAAAAGAAAAAAAGAAAAAAAGAAAAAAAGAAAAAAAGAAAAAAAGAAAAAAAGAAAAAAAGAAAAAAAGAAAAAAAGAAAAAAAGAAAAAAGAAAAAAAAAACCAACTCAGCCTGGAAACTTGGGTGAACAACCAAAAAAAAAAACTTACTGTGAAGTAATTTTTCACCTATTTAAAAATCAAAAATTACTCATCAAAGAAAGCAAGGGTGAGAGGAAGAATCTGCTCTCTCATAGAAGAAGATGAGGGACAAGATGAGACAGGGATGACTTGAGGTGGGTCAGGAATATCATCTTCAAATATTTCAGTCAATTCATCTTTGATATCAGCCAAAAGATTGTGAAGGATGAAACAAATTATAATCAATTTGATGAGGAACTTCATGTCTTTGTTGTTTTGAAGCTGGTTTTGCATTTCCCTTAAGCTGGCCCATCTTCCTTTCAGGACTCCTATGGCATGCTCAATCCAAACCTGTGATTGGGAAAGATGATAATTGAAATTGGTTTTTCCTTGATCAGTAGATGAAATGTTCTGGTATGCTGGAACCACATATTTCCCACTAGCATAAGCTGAATTGACCAGAAGGTATTGATTGTGGTCAAAGTAGTTCTCTGGTTGTTGGGCAATCCACATCTGATTTAACACGTATCAATCATTACAAGAACCTGGAAGGCCAGCATGGAGGAATATGAACTTCTTGTTGTTATCAGAAACAAGTTGTAGGGCCACAGAGTATCTAAACAAAAATATGAAACATATTTTGTCAGTGTGGTGATCAAAGGTGTTATCAAATTCATTGGAAAAGAAATGAATCTGTTGCCTTTTTTTGGGATCAAAATAGTGGTTGCCATCTAGCTTGAGTTTTTGACTCAAGGGGATGGTGGTTTCATCAACAAACCCAATGCAACAAGGAAAGCCTTTGGTCTCCATTACTTGAGAGATCTCCTTGCATTCTTCTTTGGTTGTCCAAGAAAGGACTGAGCAACAGAAAGATAGAATAGCAATCATGACTCTTTTGGTGTATAAGTCAATGCTTCCATAACTGACTGAGAATATATTTTCCAATCAATGGATTTCTGCTCCATTTCCGTTTGATCCCAATCTACAAAGAGCAACAGAGAGTTGGATGGCTGGATTGCATTGATGATTCCAAGAATTGTTCTGGAAGATGTGGTGGTCTTCAATCATCTCCAAAAGTTTCATGAATGAAGGCAATAGAGTTTGCAATAGTTGCTGAAAGATTAAGTTGGGGATGAGATGAAGCTTTTTCCTTTCATACATAGGGTTGTGGAGGGTTTTTATTGTTGGAAACATGTATTGCTTTTCCAACAGAGAATTCAAAGCCAACCAAGTTGATTCCAAATTGGAGTCTGAATCAGAGTCTGAATGGGAGTCAAACAGTAGCAAAAGTTGAGTCAGCTTTTTTTCATTTTCAGCTTGCTGGCGGGAAGTTTAATTGGACATGTTGAGAAAGATGGTGATGTGATGTGGGGTGATGAGGTGATGGGATTTGTGTAAAGATGGAGATGTTAAAATCAGTAGAGATGTGAAGCAATGGAGATGAGATTTTTGTGATGCATGGAGATGCAACCGGTATGGATTTGCTGATGTGGATGGGTGTTTTAGATGTGATGGATGGTGGATGAATGATGATGCATAAATGGCGGGTTTGATGGCGGGTTTGATGTTTGAAATCCGCCACTTTCATGAAACCTGCCATTTTGAAATACACCAGTTAGAGTGTATGTGTATTTCAGAAACCCACCATTAAAAATGGTGGGTTTGGTCAGAAAAAATTGCGGGTTACTAATGGCGGGTTTGCTAACTTTGATACTCCCTATTATGTTGAGTGTTTTGAGTTAACATCATTATATTGGGTGTTTTCAATGAGATTTAATGGTAAGTCAGTTCAACTTGTGTTGGGCTGATTCCATCACAAGCTTAACTTATGTTAAGCTTGGGATGGGATCAGCTTAACACAAGTTGAACTTTTTTTTTTTGGTGTTTTTAATTTAGGGCTTGTCACAAGACTTGGATTTTTTGGGCACTTTTACTTTAGGGCTTTTCAAAAGACTTGTATTTTTTGGGCACTTTTACTCTAGGGATGGTCAAAAGACTTCTTTGATTTTTGGGCCCTTTTACTTTAGGGATAGTCAAGTTGAAATGAATTTAGGGCTTGTCAAGGTAGTTGTATTTTTTTTGGTGTTTTTACTTTAGGGCTTGTCAAGTTACTTGTCTTTTTTTTGGTGTTTTTACTTTAGGGCTAGTACTCCAGTTACTTGTGGTTTTTTGGGTCTTTTTACTTTAGGGCTAGTCCATTGGATAATACCAGTTCTTTTTATTTTAATTTTTTTATTTGTTTTTTTATTTTTTTAACCAAAAAATGAACATTCTTTGATTTTTTGTTTTATTTCTTTTTTTTTTGGCAGGTTTATTTATTTTATGGCTTGTGTTAGTACCCTTTCATGCCTTTTCCTTTTTTTTTTGCTCACCGCGGTCCAGTGTGGAATTCAGAAGAGGAATTCTCCTTTAATAGTTCCAAGTTTGGAAGTTATTGATCCCTTGTGTCTGTAAACCCTGAGTGCAACTGATCACCCTTTGACTGAGAGATAGAGAATTGAGAGTAAAGATCATTCCAAAAACCTATCACAGCCAATGGTCCTCCGTGATCCAATGCTCCATGATATCCAGGTTGAGGGTGCAGCTTAAGTAGCCTACCCCTCAACCCTAACCTAAGTACAACCAGAAACAAGCAAAAATAATGAAACACAACCCCTAAGCGCAGAACCCTAGCCTCAACCCTATCCTTCTCATCCCATAATCCACAACCCATATCCCATGCCCTGTCAGAAATCTCAACTTAGACTTTTTCTTTCATCTTCATTCCCGTTCTGTTGCTTCATTCCTTTTGTTCTCTTCCATTCCTTTTTGTTTTGTTTTGGTCTGGAGCCCGAGCCCGCGCGCCTCTCAGTCACCATCACGCGCGCTCTGTTTCTGGCTCACGGTTTCCTATTTGTAATGCTCTACTGAGAACCTGTGTTAGCCCCTAGGGCTCTCAGGTCCTCTCAGTTGGGTAAGTGCCTCTTCATGATCCTTGTCTCTCTCTTTCAAGTTAGGATCCCAGATTGACCATGCTTCCTGATTAACCTTCTAGTTGATGTTGTCTGTGACTCACTCGTGTTTCTAACTGCCTACCGGAGTCTCACTCGTGTCTCTAACTGCCTACCAGGTTTAGCTCAACCTCTCTTTTGGTTCTTTCAGGTTATTCCCTCTTTCTTATCTTCTCTTGTTTCTCATGCTGTTTTCAAACCTTTTTCTGATAATCAAGTGTTCTTTCAGCCTGTCACATTTTCAGATTTACAGTCCCAACTCGCTCACTCCTGGCCTGCGACAAAAGAACCAAAAGATCAAGACTATTTCTGACAGCGAAGAGACCCCCAAAAGAAGCAACCTACCCATCTTCAACAAGTCAAACTATTCCTCCTGGGCCCTACGCATCCAAAGCTATCTTTGTCGAAAAGTCCTCCTCAAATATACTGAAGGTGATAATGGCAAGGATCTGGTTGTACCAGTCACTGCTGCTCAGAAAAAGAAGGGTTACAAAGCTGCTGACATCCTTATTCAACATCTCGGAGACACTGCGTTCAATGCCATAATCAATCCCACAAATCAGTCCGATCCTATAGCCATCGGGCAAGCCATCTTGGAAAGATACGCTTCTCTCTCAACTACCAACCAAGGAAGAATTTGACTCTCCTTCATACGTTACCAATTCACCGGGGATCTCCCCGCTTACATCCAAGAATGTCAAAAGCTCATGAACAAACTGGCCACTGTCCGTCTTGAAGTACCTGCAGACATCCTCAGCTACACAATTCTGGCCAAATTGCCGTCTCAATTCTACCATGTGGTCAACTCTATTCTTCTGAATGATGAAATTCTAAAACATCCCACCAAAGTCTTGAACAAGCTCCAAGAAGTCACTCACCTCAAATCCACTCGAACCTCCAAAAGCCCCCCAACTGACGGAACATTGGTGGCGCTGTACAAATTGCCGGAAGACAAATCAAAAAGAAAGCAGCCCAAACATCTGTGTGCTAAGGACAAACATAACCCCCTCGCTGATCATCCCGAGAGCCGTTGCTGGCACCTGCATCCCCATCTCAATCCTCATCTCAAATCCTCCAAAAACTCTCAAGGACGAGCTCACCTCACAGATACTGCCTCTCCAACTTCTGAAGATGCATCTCAGGAGCACTCTGCGTACTTCAGTTCGCAGATATACCTGAAAAAGGATTCCTTGCTCCCCAACTCCTTGCTCCCCGTGCTTGATTCCGGGGTGTTGCATCATATAGTTAATGATCCTTGGTGGATACACAATCCTAGAAAAACCACGATCAAAATTGGAAGTGGCAATGATCACAACACCCTTGATGCTGTCGCCATAGGAGATGCCTTTCTTCTCAACCACAAAGGATCTCGGATCAAATTAAGAGATGTGCTGCTCGTACCCAACATCAATCAATGCCTAATTTCCTTATCCCAATTTAGGTCCAAGGAGGTTACAATCAAGAAAGTCGGATTTACTGGGTCTTCCATTACCTTGGACAACTTTGAGCTTATTGGGTCCACCTCCAACAACTTGCTAGAACTGTGCGGAATCAGATTCAAGCAGAAGAAGGCCGAAGCACTCCTCAAAACTTCCATTCCCTCTAATCTCCACTTCAAACTCGGTCATGCCAGTGATGCCAAGTTGAAGGTTCTCTTCCCTGACGCAAACTTCTCTGAGTCATCAAACTGCAAAACCTTCCAAATAGGGAAAATGATTTCAACTCCTTTCAACAGCCACTTTAAACCTGTCACCCAAATGCTCAAAACTCTTCATATGGATCTATTCTGTCCTTTCTCAACTCCTACTTTTGGTGGAAGCCGCTACTTCCTTACAATTGTGGATCAGTTTTCCCGGTTTAAGTCTGTTTCTCTGCTTCATTCAAAAGACAAAACCCTCAATGCTTTCAAGACGTATGTAAAGAAAGTCAAACAACTCCACAATTCCAAAATCGTCAACATTGTGACCAACAATGGAGGTGAGTTTATTGGTCAGGAATTCAAGTCATTTTGCCTGGAAGCAGGTATTAATCACCTCCTCCCACCACCTTATTCCCCACAACAAAACGGCCTCGCAGAACGGGCCAACAGGTCAATACTGGAGAAGGCTTGAGGTCTCATGTTGCAAGCAAAGCTGAAATACAGACTGTGGGGTGGAGCAGTAAATACATCTAAAAATCTTCTCAATTTGCTCCCCGTCTCCTCAAATGACAACCTCATCCCTTACGAACTCTGGCACAAAAGAAAGGCCAACTACCACTCTCTAAAACCATTTGGATGCACTTCAATTGTTCTCATTCCCAAGCACCTCAGACGATCCAAGCTCACTCAAACTGGCTTTAAGGGAATCCTTGTTGGATTTGCCTATGACTTTTCCAATTACCGGGTCTATAATCCTGCCAATAATAAGGTTGTCATTACTGCAAATGTTTGATTCTTAGAAAACAACTTCTCTGGCTCCGGTGTGCCCTCGAACTCAGACTTGGAAAATTCTCTCCCAGAGATTGAACCCTCTGTCTCGGTCAATTCCTCTGCTCACAATGTTACCAATCCCAACAACAATCTCATGCCCCCTCAAATCACCAGTTCCGACAACCCTGAAGGGAGCCAACCCAATTCACCTGGCCTTGCCACGGAAACAAGTCCAACTAATCCCGTATTTGAAATCTCATCCAACAATATCGTCAATCATCCAAGAAGACTCCATTCGCAAATCTACCTAGTTGATGCTAACTATGAAGATCCAAAGACCCTCAAACAAGCTCTGGACAGCAAGTACAAGCTTTAATGGATTAATGCGATGGAAAAGGAGGTGGGTAATATTGACAGTTATGATGTGTGGGAAGAGGTGGAGTTTGTTGAAAACCCTTCAAAAATAAAGTGTATCTGGGTATTCAGGACAAAAAGAAACGCCAAAAACGAAATCGTGGAACTCAAGGCTTGACTGTGTGCGCAGGGATTTAATCAGATCAAAGGAGTTTACTTTGTCAACACCTTTGCCCCAACTGGCAACAAGAGCTCTCTTTGGCTTCTGATCTCCCTTGCCCTGTGCAACAACCTAAAATTCCACCAACTTGATGTCAAGGCTTCCTTCCTGAATGCTCCGCTGGTAGAACGGATCTATATCAATGTCCCTCCAAATGTGAAGGTCCCTCTGGGGAAGAAGTTGCGACTGAAAAAGGCGTTGTACGGCCTCAAACAATCCCCTCAAGCCTGGTACACAACTCTCAGCAACTGGTTGCAGGATTCTGGGTTCAAAAGAAGCAGTAGCAATCACTGCGTATTCTTCTCCAAAGATACCTGGCTATACATCCATGTAGATGACATCGCCATTTTCAGCAAGCATCCGGAAAGGTTCGCCACTCTCATAGGAAGCCGGTTCAACGTGAAATACCTCCAAGAATCTACGCTGCTCCTGGGAATCAACGTTCTGCAGGCACCTGGTTTGATCAAGCTCTCTCAAGAGTCTTACATCAATTCCATTGCTGCCAAGTATCCGCTACCCAAGTTCAAAGAACACTCCGTTCCTTTTGTTCCCCATGGCAAGCTTCTTCCAGCTTTGGACAAAGAAAAAGCCGACTTCATTGCCTCTGGTTTCAATTACTGGAAAATTGTTGGCGAGCTTAATTATTTAAGCGTCAACACCAGGCCCAATATTACCTTCTCTGCCAACTACCTGGCGCAATTCCTTAATGCACCAGGCATGTCTCACTACAAAGCTGCACTAAAGGTACTAAATTATCTTGCCCACACAGCTCACAAAGGTATTGAGTTCTCTGCGGAATATCCGCCCTCTTCACTCTCTGCCTATGTTGATTCTGACTGGGCCACTTGTCCCTCCACGCGTTGCTCAATCTCCGGCATTGTGGTTACCTGGAATGGGAACCTGATAGTTTGGAAATCAAGAAAGCAGGCAACGGTTTCTCTTTCTACGACCGAAGCCAAATACAAGTCAGTTGGGGACGGGGTAAAAGAAGTTCTGTGGATACAGACCTTCCTCAGTGAAGTGATGGGTTGCATGCTAAGTGCACCAACTCCAATTCATGAGGACAACAAAGGATGTATAAAGTTGGCGTTGCAGCAAGCAAACCAATTGAACCTATGATCAAAGCATCTGGACCTTTGACATCACTTCATTTGGGAAGAAATAGCCAAAGGCACCATACTAATGAAGAAAACCTTGTCTAAAGAAAATTGTGCCGACTTCCTCACCAAAGCTCTGTCACGCATCCCGCTGATGAACTGCCTAGACTTTATTCATGTCTGATGAAAGTAAAAGCCAGGGAGGGTGTCAGAAATCTCAACTTAGACTTTTTCTTTCATCTTCATTCCCGTTCTGTTGCTTCATTCCTTTTGTTCTCTTCTATTCCTTTTTGTTTTGTTTTGGTCTGGAGCCCAAGCCCGCGCGCCTCTCAGTCACCATCACGCGCGCTCTGTTTCTGGCTCACGGTTTCCTATTTGTAATGCTTGACTGAGAACCTGTGTTCGCCCCTAGGGCTCTCAGGTCCTCTCAGTTGGGTAAGTGCCTCTTCACAATCCTCGTCTCTCTCTTTCAAGTTAGGATCCCAGATTGACCATGCTTCCTGATTAACCTTCTAGTTGATGTTTTCTGTGACTCACTTGTGTTTCTAACTGCCTACCGGAGTCTCACTCGTGTCTCTAACTGCCTATCAGGTTTAGCTCAACCTCTCTTTTGGTTCTTTCAGGTTATTCCCGCTTTCTTATCTTCTCTTGTTTCTCATGCTGTTTTCAAACCTTTTTCTGATAATCAAGTGTTCTTTCAGCCTGTCACATTTTCATGCCCCATATCCCATATCCATCCGTATTACCCGCCTGCCATTACGTCCACCCAGTTTGTCCCTCTCATGACCTGGCCTTGCGCCGTGGCCAACTTGGATCCCCCTGTGCATTTCCGCATCCTCCCAAGGCGCCATTCCAGATATCCAAGATATATCCACGCAATCCAGATCCGCGTCTTGCAATGTGCAATCCAGATCCGCATCTTGCAATGCACAACCTGCGCGCAATCCATCCAATCCAATCCAATCCATCCTGCGCCTCCAGATGCTGAGCCCAATTTGACTGCTGCTGAGCCCGCAGCCTGACTTGCTGTGGCAAAGACGCACCCATTGCTGAGCGCGCTTCCCCTGCTGAGTGCGCAGGGCGCAGCCTATTCCAAATTGCATCTACAAAAGACCACCACATCCCCCCCCCCAACTTGAGTTCTGTCCCAAGAGATCTACCACTATCTCACCTGCCCCCACTATACCCCTGCTATACCACTTCCAACCGCACCCCTTCATCAGACCAAAGACAGAAAGAAAAAACTCATCCAACACCCTTCACCAATCATTTCCTGCACCTACTGCAGCTGGAAAGGCCTCTCATGCCGCATCCTTCCAGGCCGGCGCGCCTGGGTCCCGTGCCAAGCTGGACATGAGCGCTGCTTCCTATCAGAGCGCATGCTGCGCAACCGCCCCCAAGTTTTCCCATGCAATAGGACCCGTCCCAACTCCTTTGTGATCTTGAGTTACAAGGAGATCTCAACAAACAAGTGGACCCCGCCCAGCTTGCCTTGAAATTGTCTGCAAGGCGCCCCTCAAAACCCTCCATTGCGCAAGAGCCACAACTTGGGCTATCTGTTCCCCTGTGCTGGTCCTCCAAGGCGTCAGGATTTTGAAAACTTTGCGGCCTTCTGGAACGCTGCCCATGGGTGGGCTGCGCGGGTTTGGATGAATTTACCGGAAATGGACCCAAGGATTCCAAACCATCCGGCCAAGCCTCCTCCACCCCCACCAAGGCCAGCTCCTCCTCCACCACCACCGTGTCCTACCACTCCTCCAAGACCAACTCCTCCTCTGGCCTCATCTCCACCACTTCCATTGCCATCACCCGCTCCCAGGTCATCACTGGAGCCTGCGCGCGTGCCGTCTCCCATAGTGATTGAGTTTTCACCCAAACCCGCGGCCGCTGAAACTCCTCCGGCCACAACTCCCAAAATCCCCAAGATCCCCCTGACTCCAGCTCTCCCCTTGGCAAGGTTTGACGCAATAGTAAACAACACGGACAAACCCCTCCGGAAATTCCTATTGGTTCCTTATGCCCACACGGCTGATGCGCAACGTGAGGTCCTGGTGTCTTTCCAATCCCTAGCCTTGGCGGCTTGCGTGGATGAGGAGGATGTGATGAGAACTCAGCCGGTGTAGGCCAATTTCCCCCTTTCTTCCTGCTTCCCTTCATTCCATCTTGTATTTGTCCCTGCGCCCATTTGCAAAGATATGGACTTTTACCGCGCTATCTTGAGTAGCCTTTGGGCTTTGTGAGACCCCTGAGAGAAATAAGAGCCACGCGCAAGATTTGCAAGGGTGAGAAGGATTTGCAACGCTGAGAGTATCCCGTGAGAGTAAGAACATCTGCGCGCAAGATCCATGCTTTTGAGAGCAGCCCGCAAGAGTGCGGAATCCATGAGACTGAGAAGTATCCGCTCAAGGTACCTGGACCGCCCCAGACAAACTGCCACACAGTTCCTTGTAGCCATCTACATAACAGAGAGAGTACAAAGAAAAAAAGCCGCGCACACACATCCATGAGAGAGAACAAAACAGAATCCACCCAAAACCATCCATACCTTGCATCTATAAGATAACCAAGAAAACTAAAGGATAGAGAGATTTTTTTTAACACCTGCCCATTTCCAAGCCCGCGCCTTTTCTCTTCAACCCACATCAATACCGCGCAACACGCTTTCCTAGTTCCCTGAATCATCCGTCAGAAATTTTCCATGCGTTTTCATGCAGATGCGGGGCTTGTCCTCGCGTCCACAGACCCAGCTCTGCGCTGTACCGGCACCTAAAAGAAACCATCCATAGCCAGAAATAATCCCAGAAGCCAATCCAGAGAGAAGAAAATAAGAAAACAAAAATTCTGGGGTGTCTAGTTATTCTGGCTGTGAACCGGCTAGAGCACCCCCTCACCAAATCCCATCATATCCCCTAATCATCCAACCCTCCCCCCCCCCCCCAACTTGGCTGCTGTCCCCAGCGTTCTGCAGTTGCTTACTCCGCCGGATGCAAGGCCGGCCCTGGCTCATCGTTGGAGGAAGGATCTGCATTATTGTCCACTTTTCTATCCAACCCAGCCATCTTGTCAAATGAAGTTGAGCCTTGCGCAAAGAATTTTTTCATGTGCAAAGCTGTGGTCTTTTGCTTGAGCAGAGTTCCATCCAATTCCTCCAGCTGGTAGCTACCTCTGGTGAACTTGGACGTCAATTGGAAAGGCCTGTTCCATCAATTAGCAAACAGCTTCCCCCACTGATTTTCCAGGCTCCGGTTGTAAAGAAGAACCAAGTTTCCCTTCTGCAACGGATCCCAGATTTTATGCGTGCAGAACTTGTCCCAGTGGCGGACGGAATTTTTGCGGGTTGCCATCAGTCTTCCACCCACTTTCTCCAGCATCTTTTCCCTTCACAGGAGTATCTTGGCGCGGGCCTTGACTAGCTCCGCGGCCATCTTAACCTTCCACCAGTCAATACCCAGAAAATTTTCCAGCTCAATGTCAAACGGCAGCACAGGTTTCTGCCCAAATAGGAGCTTTTACTGCAAATAACCCGTCAATCTCTTCACCAAAATCCAATCTGCAAAAAGAACCACCCAAAGGGTTTCCTGCAACCATTTTCCATCCTTGCCACACATCTTCACCATTGCAACCTTGATTGGCTGGTGACCATGCTCAATCATCCCCGCGCCTTCCGGATAGTACTCCATCACTTGCCCAAACTTCACTCCGCAACATTGCACTAACTCCAAAAACCATCCCCAGAACTCCGCACCCCCATCAACTGTTACCAGCCAAAGTGATCTGTAATGCGCAAACCAAATTTTCCTCCAGAAACTGACCAAATTTTTCACCAAGAGCTTCACCAGTGGCCGCGCTTCCACCCAACCCAACAGATTTTCATGCACAACAAGGAGGTACGCAAACTTACCTGCCTTGATGTGCACAATGTTGAGAGAAACCCGCCCAAACAAGGTTTCCTCTCCGGTGGGAATACCTACTTTTCAATGTAACGTTGCGCTCTGCTTCTGACACGCTTTGCACAACTGCACCCATTCCTGCACCGGGCGTACTACCCCCAGCCACCAGAACCTTGCCCCCACCCGCTTCCGTGTTTCAAGCTTGCCAGGATGGCCAAGATTGTCATGCAGACTTCCCAGAATCACCTCCTGATCCGCCCTTGACAAGCTGACCACGAGTGGTACCGGCGCAGTATGCTGCCACAGCTGTCCTTCTGGCAGGTAGAAATTTCCCACTCTCCGCCAAATCCATCAAACAATCTTGGCTGGCATTTCATCCAGAAACCAAAGCTCCCGCAAATACAAACTGAGGACCGCTTACCTTCCCGACTGCTGGAGCGGAAGTTGCACACCTACTTCCATCACCCCTACCTTAACTGTTGGGGTCTCCACATCCAGTGGTTCTGCGCCTTTGTACAGATCATCCCGCAGGTACCAAGACAGGGCTTCTGGAATCATAAAGGCCTTCGCTGGAAAATGCACCACCTTGAAAGAGAACAACTGAAGGAACGCAACCCACCTGGTCATAGGTGCGTTTGGCAGCATTAGCAAATTGATCATCCGGGCCAGCGCCTCCACATCCACCAGAAGCAAAAATTGAATCCCCCATAGCAAATGCTGCAACCTCTGCACAATCTTAGTGACCCCACAAAGTTCCAACTTCAGCTGTGAGTACCGGATCTCCGTTGGCGTAAACATAACGGACTCATAAAGAACAGGAAAATCTTTCCCCTCATCCTCCTGGGTTAGCACGGCCCCTGCCCCAAACTTGCTCAAATCCACAGCCAACTTAATTCCTCTGGCTTCATAATCCAAGTCCCCCAATACAATATTGCACCCAATAATATCCTTGAGTTTGTCAAAGGCAACATCACATTTCAAACCCCAGGTCCACTCCGGGCCCTTACGCATCAATGCCCGCAAAGGACTAGAAAAATCTGCAAACTGCTTGATTAAAATCCATACATAGCTGCACAATGTTGAAATTCTAATGAATCTTTGTCTTTGAATCATCCCTTGTATTCTTTTATCCTCTTCTGTGACACTCACCTGCGGGACTGCGCTCCTATTTCCCTCTATGGTGTGCATACTCTAAACCTGAATGCAAGCGTTCCTACTTGTACTGCTTGACAGAGGTCCTGTGTTTGCCCTAGGGCTCTCAGTTCCTCCTTGTTGAGTAAGTTGATTTTCCTTTTGTTGCTTATGCTATCTGTGTCTCTTTCTTCATCACTAATCAAACAATCTGCACCAACCAATCAACCAGAAGCTGAAGTCCCTTGACCAATCTCACCATTGACTCAATGCTTTCACCTATCATCTTGTTGCTTCCGTAGTTCATCAAGATCCTTATTACTGTTTCAGCTCCTATTTGTCTCTTCACATCTATCTGGTTGTCTCTTTTGGTTCTTTTAGGTCATTTTTCATTTCTGCTCACATTGTTATCCTGTCTTCCGTGATTTTTCCTCACTCTAATAAATATTCTTTTAGCCTTTTTATTCTCACACAATCCAAAGAACTGGAGAATGTGAAAGACAGTCTTTGTCATTGGTCACTTGAGGACTTTGTTGCGCTTCTTTTCCGCAATCCGCCTTCCATCAGAAGCCACCACATGTCCTAGAACCTCCAGCGCGGGCACTCAGACGGCTAAATTTTTCCCCAGCACCGTAAGTCCTGCTTCCTCAATCCAAAAACAAGATCTGTTCCAGCGTATGGGCGTACTCCCAGACAAATGAGAAAATCTCCAGAGCATCTGTAAGCATTTCCCCTCTGTAATCTGTCTTTGGGCCTTTGATTCCCGCATTTTCAATGAAGATCTGCACCCCCTCTGGGAGATCATCCTTCAGAATCCAGGTAATCTGCGCTTGGTAAATCGTGACCAAGTTAGTTTCACCTTGCAGCAGCCGCGTCAGTTTCATCCTGCCCAATCCGGTTTCAAAGGCAGTCATTGGACGCAAACCCCAATTGAGTTTGCGCTAATCATATCTGCCCATCACATCCACCAACCCGTAGCACGCATGTCCTGCCATAGATTCCAGAAACTTTTCTACGCGCAGAGGTTGTCCCGCATCTTGGATTGTAAACAAATTGAGCTTCTGCAGATCATGAACAATCCATAGTGACTTCCCATCATGCTCAACCACCACAAATATTGGACTTGAGTAACTTGATGTTGACTTCTTGTAAAGACCCGCCCCCACACGCTGGCGCACCAGCTCCAAGAAGGGCCCCCAAACCGCCCGCGGAATTGGAATTGGCTTGATATGCAAAGGTTTGTGCGGAACCGTTGGAATCACATAGAGTGGCCTATCTTGCTCTTGAAAAGTCCCTGCTCTTCAGGTCCAAACGCAAGCGCTCTTTCCCGGAGAACAAGTACCAAAGTCAGCAAATCCCATTCCTCCGCGCTCAACCAGCCGGGCGGTCCAAAATTAAGGGCCGCAATCCGCTCAGCTGGAGTCCTCTCTGATTGCATTGCCCATCCTGACACCTTCAGCGGAGATTCCCAAGGGTCCCGCAACCAAGGGATTGGTTGCAGTGGTCCATTAAGATCCTGCGGCATCACTTTGTTCCATGGACGTACCTTTTGCCCAACTGGCTTATACTTTCTGACATTGCACCACGCCATCTGCACGCATCCATTACCATAGGTCCTAGTCAAAACCAAACCATGGCTTTTGCCTTTGGTCACAAGCATGGCACAATGATAGTGTTTTTGTGAAGTACCTCCCGGCAATTCACACTGAGGAAAGGAACTTACTTCTGGTGCTTGCGCATCCCACGCTTCCTCCCTTCTCCCCACCTTCTCCTCACTGGTCAACCACCCGCACAAAGCCGGAGCTTGCTCCGTGCGGTAACCTTGGCCAACTAGTCAAAATCCGCCTCTGGACCACCCTGGCAAACCAACTCCGCACCGGGGTCCTCCCCCTCCTCTCTTGCCGAATCCCGCATCCACTTCCCCAACCCCTGATTGCAGATTTTGGTTTCAAATTGCCTGCCGGCCAAATCTTCCACTGTTAAAGCTTCCATCCCCGCCTCTGGATCAAACATCATTTTTGCTTGGAACCTGAACATGAATGGCCTTCCTAAAATAGCCTCCCTGAAATCAACAAATAGGAAAGAAAGTGGTTTGCAGACCCTTGCAACCTCAACCTCTTCCTCCTCCACAACCCCATTCATGCAACACGCCCCAACGTTAAGCGCGCATTTTGTCCAAACCAATCCCATTTCATCAACCAATCTAGACAGAAGGAGGTTCACCATAGAACCGCTATCCACCAGCACCCACACCTTCCTTCCAGCAATCTTCATGGAAACGTAAGCCAGTGGAGTTGAAACTGATTTCATCCCTGCTAGCTTGGGCTCTGCGTTATCCTGAGCCATGTTAACCCGTTGCACCATTGGATGGATCCTATTGTTCCCGCAATCCTTTAGCGCTTGAACCATCTTGTCTACCACACCCAGCAACACAGCCTCCAATTCCTTCAAGGTCAAGGGAATAGTTGTTTCATTCCCCATCACCCTGCGCACAATTTCCACCGCCTTCTTCTTCCCTGCCCGATTCATTGGCCGCCCTTCCGTTTCTGGAATGCAAGGGACTGGCTTAGGAGCTGCCGGCATTATCCGTTCCTTGGAATCCACATCCATCCTTTCCACCGCTGCCAACTCCTCCATTGCAAACACCCTCACCTCCGCTTACACGTGTGGTGGTTTCTATACCCCAGGACCGGTGAAAATCCCCAGCAAAGCTCAAGCAGTTACCGCTGATTCCTGTCCTTGCGCGCGCACTTGCTCCATGACAGTTGGATTCCCAGGTTTGGAGGAGATCTGCTTGCCCGTTGGGAACATGAATCCCATTCCCACCGGTCTGGTGCTCTTTTATGGAAGCGAGTCGGGAAAGGGCTGCAGGCGGCGTGCTCAGCAGTGGCGGCGCGCTCAGCAATAGCGGCGGGCTCAGCAGCGGCGGGCTCAGAAGCGGCGGGCTCAGCAGCGGCGGCGCGCTCAGCAATGGGCAGGGCTTTGCCACAGCTAGCCGCGCTGCGGGCTCAGAAGCAGTCAGGTAGGCCCAGCAGCTGTCGGGTTGGGCTCAGCACCTGGAGACGGGAGATGGACGGGTTGCGCGGATTGCGGACCAGAAGGATTGCGCGGATTTGAAGGCTCATGCGGATTGGACAGCTTGCGCGGATCAAGCGGATGGCGCATCGCAAGACGCGCGGATTGGATCACGCGGTACGCCCCGGATACCTGGAACAGGTTGTCGGGCGGACGCGTGCGGGCGGGCAAGCCAGGCGTACGTTGATATTAAGGGGCATGGGTTATGGGGCAAGGGATGGAGGGGTAGGATTGGGCTAGGGTTCTGTGCTTAGGGGTTGTATTTCATCATTCTTGCTTACTTGTGGTTGCACTTAGGTTAGGGTTAAGAGGGAGGACTTAAATACTTCAATCTCAACTCTGGGTTGTGGGGGGAGGACTTGGACATTGGAGATTACTTTATGACTTCTTTATCATCAGATTGGATTGGATTGGAAAGGAAGGAATTCATCTTATTATTGCTCTATCACTCTCTCCCTCTCACCCTCTCTCTCTTGACCGGCTGCATCCAATCTCCTTACAGATGCTTTGATCAATAACTTCCAGAACTTGAGGACAACTTAAGGAGCGTAACTCTCCTTTAGTTTCCACATCTGGGGGTCTGACTGGGAACAATCTTTTGTCAAAGTCTCTCAAAGGTACTCACGGATGCTACCAACAGCCGCTTCTCTTCCTTCCTCATCCCACGGCTTCCGCGCTACCCCATGGATTTACCCGCATATTTGACTCAACATTGCGGAAGTGGATAAATTCATCTCACTTTATGAAATGATCGCGGACTCTGAAGGCGTTTCGGATTCTGAGAAGGCGCGCCATGTTGTCCTTTTCATCAAGGACGCAGAAGCACGTTGGGATGTGGAGGAGATGGGAGGCTACCTGAACCTGGATTGGCCGGAACTGAAGGAGGACATGCTGGCAAGATGGGGGAGGCGCGGTTCTTGCTTTCAGAATGACAATCTCAAGCCATCCGCGGAATCGGGTTACAAGGCAGGCGCCCGCGGCAGGATCCGTTTGCAAGCGGAAGTGGACTACGCGGAACTGGAGTACTACAGGGCAGAGCATGTTCTGGCCCCACCACCGGCAACCATCTCTTGGGCTAGCAAACTCGTGGAGGTGGCAAGGGGCCTCAAGGCCTATCTGGAGATTATTCAGTCTCCCAGTGCATCTGCGCCCCGCGTGTGCGCAAATGGGGAGGACAACAACCATTGGCGGACGGGAAAAAGGGACCGGAAAGGGGATTCAAACGCGGAATTTTTTTCCCCAGTGGGGGCTAAGTACGTGCTGGGGAAGCGGGACTCGACAGAACCAGTGAGGCCTACTGACAGGAAGCGGGCAAGGACGATGGAACGGGAAATGGATTCTCTGTGCGGTTTGGGAATTGGCAAGCAGCGGACAGATCTTTCAAAGAAGGTAAACGCGGCGGCGGAAGAGATGGACCACGCGTTGGAGAATCACGACCCAAGCCAGACCTCTTTGACAGAAGGGAGCACGCATTTGGAAAGGGTAGTGGCAGCAACGGAAAGGACGGGCGCGGAATGGATGGACGGTGGGGCGGAGCGGAAGGATCAAGTGTTCATGTGCGGTCCGGCGGGCAGGGAGCAATCAGAAATCTCTGGAGGGGAGAACAAGGCTGCAAGAACTGCAAAGGGCAAGGAATGTTGTGTGGATGGGGTGGGGGAGGAGAGGGCTGGGATTGAAAGGGTTTTGAAGCCTCTTTCCTCCTCCATGGCAAGTTGTGGTAAGGACGTCTGGCGGTGTTTTCTTTTTTTTGGGGTTTGCGCGCGGATGGGCTCAAATCTCAAAGGATGCATGAGGGTCTTGGCGGCAGGAGGTGCACATAGGCAGTTTGGGACAACAATTTGCCAACAAGGCCCGTGCGGGATTGGTTGAGGCAACGCGCCGCGGATCTGGCAATGGGTATAGAGGGTGCGGTTGGCTGGGGAAAGCAGCAAAGTTGGGGGGGGAGCTAGCGCAGATGTGGAAGGTTGGAGTTGGGACACAGGACACAGGCTCAAAAAAAAAAAAAATCTCTTGTTCCTTCTTATCTATTCATTCTTCCTTTTCTTTTTTTTTATTTTCTTTTCTCTTCCTTTCTCTCTCAAGGATTGAGTAAGCACGCTGGCCCGCCAAGGTCTCCCCATGTACTCTTGCGGATACTCTCACTGGCAAGGATTTCTCACCTTCAGACTCTCACTGGCGCCGATTTCTCACCTTTGCTGATTTCTCACTGGCGCCAATCTTCTCTCTCCAAGGCGCGGATCTCGCGGGCGGTTCTTATTCTCTCTCAGGGACTCACAAGCACAAAGGCTACTCAATCGCACACAACGTGTGTATTTTTGTGTATAGGCGCTAAATACAAAGGAGAAAGGATAAGAAAGGAAAGGAGGGGGGGAGATCCGTTCAAGTTGTTCCAGCTCTCATCATCCTCACCGCGTCCAAGCGAGCCGCAGGAACCAGTTTGCGGAATGAGGCCAGAAGTTCGCGCTGGGAGTCGGCGTTGTGACCATGCGGCGCGGCTAGGAACCTCCAGAGGAGTCCATCCGTGTTGTTTTCCATTGCGTGGAACCTCGCAAGTGGGACGGCCCAAACAATTGGAATAACGTCCGGGATCTTGGGAGTACCGGCTGGGGGAGTGGGGTCCGGGCCTGGAGCGGCGTTGGGGACAGGAGCCTGTTTGGGCAATGAGGAACGCGGAGCTGGGGATGGTTGACAGGCTGGCTTGGGTGAAGGACGCTGTGGTGTCAATTTATAGACACGGATTGGGAACTGCGTCGCGACTGCGCGCTCAGCATTGGGGGCAAGCGGGCTCAGCATTAGGGTATGCGGCGTGCTCAGCAGCAGTTGCTGTTTGGCTCCGCACCTGGTGGACGGGTCGGGCTCAGCATTGGATGCGGCGTGGGTGGCGATCTGCCCCAGAGATTGGATTTGGAAGGTAGTGCGCTTGACTAGGTTTGCAGGCGCGCCGGTTTGGATACGTAGGGGCGGAGCAATCCGCGGGCTATGAAGGAACGGATGAAGCGCGCGGGTCATGCCGGATATTACCGAACACCCACAACGGGCGCGGACAAAGGGATATGGACAGGCGCGGGGGGCTCCAAGTAGGGCGGAGTGCAAGGACCGCGTCATGAGAAGGACAAACCGGATGAACGGAGCGGCTTACGGACGGCGGGGGGAGTTTGGTATGGAGGAGGTGGGGAGAGGAGGCTAGGGTTTCTGTTTTTGGATTGTTTTCTGTTTTGTTGTCATACTATTATTTGCGCGTGTACTTAGGTTAGGGTTGAGAGGGAGGACTTATCCTCACTCTCAACTCCGGGTTGGAGAGGGGGCATCGGATCATCATTGGATCATCATCAGAGCATTGAAGAGGAAGAGGAGGAAGAATATCATCATCAGATTGAATCACTCATCTCACCAGGAGATTAAAGGAACTCATACCGGATACACATCCAGGTGGAAAGTTCTGAGGATTGAGGATCGGCGATTTCTCTCTCTCTAATTTTCTTTATCTTTTTTTATCTCTTATTTCTATTTCTCATTCAAGTGCAACTTTGGGCATCCTCATCTCCTTTCAAACGCAGGGAACCGTTAACTTCCGAACCTTGGGACAATTATAGGGGGATAACCTTTATTCTTTCCACATCTGGGGGTCTTGCCAGGAAATAAATTTCCGTTTCTTGTCTTTGAAAGGTAAACGGGCACGATGTCCTATTCATACCTCCCTAAAGTCGCTCCTTCTTCTTCTTCTCCTTCTCCTTCCGTCTCTGGGTCCGCTACTCCAACCCCACTCTTGTCTTCCATCCCTCCTCCTCCCCCTCCCTCCGCTCAACCTAGGACAAGCTACGCCATTCCTCCATTGGTCTCCAGTGACCATGAATCCACCCATCCAGTTCGCATCAGGCCGCGCGACTACCCTCACATCCAATTCAACACCGCGGATGTGGAGCGATTCATCTCGAGATACAAAGGTATTTCAGATGCGGAAGGTGCTTCGGACGCAGATAAGGCCCAGCTTGTTGTCCTGTTCATTATGGACAAAGAGAAACTCCGGGATGTGGAGGAAATGGAAGGCTACAAGAATCAAGATTGGCCAAAACTGAAGGCGGAGATCCTAACGTGGTGGGGTAGGCGCGAACCTTGGTTCCGGGAAAGCGATTTTGACCGCCTGGCCTCGGAGGCGAGCACGCGTGGAGGGGTGAGAACGGGGGTGGAGCTGGCGGAGTACACCTTGACCTTCAATCGGATCTATTGGTACTTGTCAAAGAACGAGGTGGTGGCGGGACAGACGGGGGCCATGAAACGCGCGTTTCTGGGCGGTTTAGGCGCTCAACTCCGGGGAAGGGTGCAGCCGCATCTTTACGATCACAACTTGGTAAAGCGGTCATTGGATGGGAGCATCGTGCTCCTTCCGGAGTTGGCTGTCATTTGCCGGGCTGTGGAGAGTGAGCTTGATTTAGAGGAGCTTATCAAGGACACCGCTAAGTCCTTCCCAGCGGGACCAAAGAAATCTGCCCCCCAGGTTCCGGCCCCAGTTCCATCTACTTCTGCGCATGTTCCAGTTCCTCAACCCGCGCCAGTCCCTCCAGTAAGCGAATTGATGGAACTGATGAAGGACCTGAAGATCTGCATGAGCCGTATGGGCCAGAAGCAGCCGCGAGAGCCTCCACCTCACATGGTGGAAGGGTTTCGGCCGCCTGGTACTTTCATGCCAAGGGGGTGCTCGTACTGCGGGGAGAAAGGTCATTGGCAATTGGCGTGTGAGGAGCTTACAAAGGATCTCAGCGCGGGATTGGTTCAAACGGCGGGGATGGGGTACATGTTTCCAATGGGCGAACATATTCCGATGGAACCAAGCCAGCCAACCGCAATGCAGCAAGTGCACACACGGGGTCAGGAGGCGGGAACGATGGCGCAAGCGTCACTGGGCATTGTCACCGGTCCCGGATTGTGGCAACCACCTCGGGTGGAAGCTGAGGTAAGGGTAGTGGCAAAGGAAGAAAAGGTGGCGGTCTCCGATAAAATGGAGGTGGACGCGAAGGAGCAACCCCCGTTGGCCGTTCCGAAACCGGCCGCGCGTGCACCTGGAACCAAGGTGCCGGTAGCAAACCCTTTGGGGAAGAAGAAAGCAGCGGACATTGTGCAAAGGGTGATGGGTAACAAGACTCCGGTTCCGTTGACCTTGCGGGAACTGGCGGCCGTGTCTCCGGCGGTGGTAGATGAGATGGTTCAGGCGCTGCGGGATTGCGGTCAGGGCCGGGTACCTCAGACGGTGCAGCGGGTTCATGTGGCACGGAAGGAGGAGGGGCGCGAGGAGTGTGAGTTGAAATTGGTTTCGACTCCACTTGCTTACGTTCCAATGGTCATAGCGGGAAGGAAGGTGTGGGCTATGGTAGACAGCGGTTCAATGGTGAACCTGCTGCCATCGCGGATGGTGGATGATTTGGGGTTGGTTCGGCAGAAATGCGCAATGGGTCTCCGCGCGCTTAACAGAGGGGAGTGTTGTGTGGATGGGGTAGTCAAGGAGGAGGAGGTTGAGGTTGCAAGGGTCTGTAGGCCACTTTCTTTTCTTTTGGTTGATTGTGTGGACATGATTTTGGGAAGACTGTTCATGTTTGGGTTTTGAGAACGCATGGTTTTCGATCCGGGAACGGGAACGGAGGTGTTGACGGTAGAGGATTCTTCCGGCGGGAGGTTCAAGACGACTATCTGCAATCACGGGCAGGGAAAGCGGAGGAGAGTGTTGGAGTATGAGGTGGAACTGGACGCGGAGGTTGCAACCAGCTGGGGACAGTGGCCAAGTTGGGGGGGAGGTAGAGGGGGTAGGGGATGAGTTTTGATTTGGTGAGGGGGTGTTCTAGCCGGTTCACAGCCGGAACAACTAGACACCCCAGAATGTTTGTTTCTCTATGTTTCTTTCTTATCTGGATTGTGGGGTCTTTGCTGGCTTGGGGTTTTTGCAGGAAACGCAGGAGCGGCACAAAGCCGGGTCCGTGAACGCAAGGACAAGCCCCGCGGAACCGGGACGCGTGGGCAACCCTGCAGATGGGGGAAGCAGGACGAAGAGCGATTTGCGGGCGGTCTACGGGCGGCGCGCGAAAAAAAAAAAAAAAAAAAAAAAAAAAAAAAAAGAGGGTGTTCTTTTCTATTTGTTGGTTTCTTTCTCTCAGGATATCTCAAGGATGGGTGGTTGGTATGGGATTAAGCTTGATTTGGTGAGGGGGTGCTCTAGCCGGTTCACAGCCGGGACAACTAGACACCCCCGACTGTCCATTCTCCTACTCTCTCTCTCTCTCTTCCCTTACGGTGGCGCGCGCTGGTGTTTTGGTTGTTGTATTTGTTACAGGAAGGGTACGGGGAACTGTGTGGCAGTTCGTCTGGGGCGGTCCAGGTGCCTCTTTTGGAATGGCTAGTCACTTACGGTCGCTCAAAAAGCAATCGCGCGGGCGCGGACTCAATCTTGTACTCACTCTCTCAAAGCGCGGCCATGCACTTTTTTTCTCTTCTCAGAAGGATAGGACCTTGCGCGGAGACATTTATTTTTCTTAACGGAAAAGGGAAGCGCAATACAAGCAAAAAGAAGAGAAGAAAAGAGGAAAGGTAGGAGAACAGGGAAGTTGGTAGTGGGAAGTGGTGGGGGTGGAGCAAAAGTAGCGGAGGTGATGGTGTGGCAAAGCTATGGGAACTTCTGGGGACAGAACTCAAGTTGGGGGGGGATGTGGTGTCAATTGATAGACACAGATTGGGAACTGCATCGCGGCTGCGCGCTCAGCATTGGGGGCGAGCGGGCTCAGAATTTGGGTATGCGGCATGCTCAGCAGCGGCAGTTGCTGGATCAGCAGCAGTTGCTGTTTGGCTCCGCACCTGGTGGACGGGTTGGGCTCAGCATTGGATGCGGCGTGGGTGGCTATCCGCCCCGGAGATCGGATTCAGAAGGTAGTGCGCTCAACTAGGTTTGCGGGCTCGCCGGTTTGGATACGTAGGGGCAGAGCAATCCGCGGGCTATGAAGGAACGGATGAAGCGCGCGCGCAAGCGCGCAGGTCATGCCGGATATTACCAAACACCCACAACGGGCGCGGACAAACGGATACGGACAGGCGTGGGGGGCTCTGAGTAGGGCGCGGTGCAAGGACCGCGTCATGAGAAGGATGAACCGGATGAACGGAGCGGCGTACGGACGGCGGGGGGAGTTTGGTACGGAGGAGGTGGGGAGAGGAGGCTAGGGTTTCTGTTTTGGGATTGTTTTCTGTTTTGTTGTCATACTGTTATTTGCGCGTGTACTTAGGTTAGGGTTGAGAGGGAGGACTTATCCTCACTCTCAACTCCGGGTTGGAGAGGGGGAATTGGATCATCATCAGAGCATTGAAGAGGAAGAGGAGGAAGAATATCATCATCAGATTGAATCACTCATCTCACCAGGAGATTAAAGGAACTCATACCGGATACACATCCAGGTGGAAAGTTCTGAGGATTGAGGATTGGCGATTTCTCTCTCTCTACTTTTCTTTATCTTTTTTTATCTCTTATTTCTATATCTCATTCAAGTGCAACTTTGGGCATCCTCATCTCCTTTCAAACGCAGGGAACCGTTAACTTCTGAACCTTGGGACAATTATAGGGGGATAACCTTTATTCTTTCCACAACGCAGAGCCGGGGCTGGTTGCGGAGGAGGCGGAGGAGGAGCAGCCGGACAAGTGAAGAATTGCGGGTCCATGGCGGGCTGTTTGATGTGGACCCGGGCCGCCCAGGTTTGAGCCGCTTTCTGATACGCCGCAAAGTTTAGGAAGTCCGCGCGTCTTGGAGGCCCAGCACGACGGTACGGTGAGCCAAAGTCATGGCTTTCGCGCAAGGATGGGCCAGGAGGAGCGCAGGGCTGGGAGTCGTTGGGGGAGCCGGCCGGGATCCACTCGCGGCTTGAAATTTCCTCATCGCTCAAAACCACAAACAAGTCGCAACGGGCCCTCTTGCGCGGTTGGGGTCGGGGTTGGGCACGCGGACGGGCATGAGGCATACCATCACTCAGCAAGCAACGGCAGTGGCCGGCGCAGCAAGGGATGCATGCACGACGGCCAGGATTGATCTGGCAGGCAAGGCCGTTCCGGCTGCAATAGGTGCAGGACGCCATGGGGGAGAGCAAGGGAGAAGGGGGGGTAGTGTACTCGCTGGCAAGGAGTGGGGAAGGGGGGGTGCAACTACAGAAGGTGAGATGGTGGGAGATATCTGGGGACAGAACTCAAGTTGGGGGGGATGTGGTGCTCTTTTATGGATGCGAGTTGTGAAAGGGCTGCGGGCGGCACGCTCAGCAATAGCGGCAGGCTCAGCAGCGGCGGCGCGCTCAGCAATGGGCAGGGCCTTGCCGCAGCTAGCCGCGCTGCGGGCTCAGCAGCAGTCAGGTAGGCCCAGCAGCGGTCGGGTCGGGCTCAGCACCTGGAGACGGGAGACAGACGGGTCACCCGGATTGCAGACCGGAAGGATTGCGCGGATTGGAAGGCTCATGCGGATTGGATGGCTCGCATGGATCAAGCGGATTGCGCATCGCAAGACGCGCGGATTGGATCACGCGGTACGCCCCGGATACCTGGAAAGGGTTTTTGGGCGGACGCGCGCGGGTGGGAGAGCCGGGCGTACATTGATATTGAGGGGCATGGGTTATGGGGCAAGGGATGGAGGGGTAGGATTGGGCTAGGGTTCTGTGCTTAGGGGTTGTATTTCATCATTCTTGCTTACTTGTGGTTGTACTTAGGTTAGGGTTGAGAGGGAGGACTTAAATAATTCACTCTCAACTCCGGGTTGTGGGGGGAGGACTTGGACATTGGAGATTACTTTATGACTTCTTTATCATTGGATTGGATTGGATTGGAAAGGAAGCAATTCATCTTATTATTGCTCTATCACTCTCTCCCTCTCACCCTCTCTCTCTTGACTGGCTGCATCCAATCTCCTTACAGAAGCTTTGATCAATAACTTCCGGAACTCAAGGACAACTTAAGGAGAGTAACTCTCCTTTAGTTTCCACACCGGTCAAACCAATCCTGCCTTGAGGTCCTTTGTCATGTTATTGCACCCCAACCGCCCATTCCCCTTGTCCCCCTAGTAATTGCATAACCGTGAAACGGGTGGATTTGACAACAGAAGCGCTCCCCCAAGGTGAGGAGGCGGATTGCGCAACCTGGATAACATTTGACTCAGAAAGATCCATAAATACTTCATCAATTTGGTCATTTTTCTAACCTCCAGGCTTGTTGTTGGACGGTTTGCCTGAGTGCATTCCCTTTTTGGGGGACCCGCAACTGGAGCTTGCGTTGGTGCCGCCAGGGTGTGAGAAGCGGACTTCTTTGGCCCCGTCTGGAACAACCTTGCTGTGTCCTCCATCATTTCCTCCAAGTCCATCTTGCTTTCCACCTCTTGAAAAATGACAAGGATTTCTTGAAGGAGCCCAATGCTACCATTCAATGACCTCTTCACCAAGTTGTTGTTGTACAGGTGCCGCTGCAACCGCCGGCAGAGTGGGAGACTGAGTCCTCCCAAAAATGCCCTCTTCATTGCGCCTGTCTGTCCCAATATTACCTATTTCTTTTCCAGGTAGCAATAAATCCAATAGAACATTGCTAAATAATCCCCACATTGCACCCCCTTCTGGACTCTGCCATTTGCGCTTGCTTCCGCCGTGGCTTGCTTGAAGTTTCTTTTGCAAAACCAAGGTTCCCACCTTCCCCACTGCGCCAAGATTTCCGCATTCAGTTTTGGCCAATTGAGTTCCTCATACCCGTCCATCTCCTCCACATCTCAAAGCTTCTCTGTGTCAGTGATGAAGAGGAAAACAAGCCAAGCCTTATCCAAACCCGTTGCACCTTCTGCATTGGCAATTCCTTTGTATTGCGCAAGGAATTGCTCAACATCCTCAGTATTGAACTGGATGTGAGGATAGTCCCGCAACCTGATGCAAACTGGCTTGTGGTTGGTGCCATCGTTGGAACAAGGGACACTGTATCCCGCCCCTGATGAGGGTTGCTTCCAAGGATCCAGAGGAGGAGGAGGAGGAGGAAGAGGAGTGGGTTTAATGTTAGATGACCCTGCAACAATCAATGGGTGGTACTGGGACATTGTGCCTGCTAGTTTCAAGAGACAAGGAACAAAATATTACTTCCCGGCAAGACCCCCAGATGTGGAATTCAGAAGAGGACTTCTCCTTTAATAGTTCCAAGTTTGGAAGTTATTGATCCCTTGCATCTGTAAACCCTGAGTGTGACTGTTGACCCTTTGACTGAGAGATAGAGAATTGAGAGTAAAGATCCTTCCAAAAACCTATCACTACCAATGATCCTCCGTGATCCAATGCTCCATGATATCCAGGTTGAGGGTGCGGCTTTAGTAGCCTACCCCTCAACCCTAACCTAAGTACAACCAGAAACAAGCAAGAATAATGAAACACAACCCCTAAGCGCAGAACCCTAGCCTCAACCCTATCTTTCCCATCCAATAATCCACAACCCATATCCCATGCCCCATATCCCATATCCATCCGTATTACCCGCCTGCCATTACGTCCACCCGGTTTTTCCTTCTCATGATGCGGCCTTGCGCCACGCCCAACTTGGAGCCCCCTGCGCATGTCTGCATCCGCCCGACACGCCATTACAGATATCCAAGATATATCCATGTGATCCGGATCCGCGTCTTGTGACGCCGGATCTATCCAATCCAATCCATCCTGCGCCTCCAGTTGCTGAGCCCGCAGCGCGAATTTCTGCAGCAAAGCCGCACCCATTGCTGAACTCGCTTCCCCTTCTGAGCCCACCACTACTTCTGAGTGCGCAGCGCACAGCCCATTCCAACTTGCGTCTATAAAAGACCACCACATTGGTGCCATGTGGAAGTCCACACAGCAGTGGACAGGGTTGGATGGGCTGCACAACTCTGTGAGCCATGGGAACTGTATACGGCCTGAATTGGACCGTGTGGCTTGCCACACGGCCAATTTCAAACCGTGTGCATGGCTTGGCAGAACGAACAGTGTCCCAACTGTTTAGCGGCTGGATGGCAACCTTTGGTGCCCCGGCGTCGATCATCAGGGACCGGGACAAGGCATGGAGCTCCAAGTTCTGGAAGGCCCTGATGTCTTGGTTGAACATCAGCTTCCACATGTCCTCCTCCTTCCACCCCCAGGCAGATGGCCGGAGCGAGCGGACCAACAAGATGGTGGGTCAAATCCTCCGGTCCTTCACGGCAAGGTGACAAGGTAAATGGCTGGCCGCCCTGCCGGCAGCCGAGTTCGCAATCAATTCGGCCCTCAACGTTGCAACCGGCATCAGCCCGTTTGAATTAGTTTTTGGGCGCCGACCAAGGCTTTTCCCCTCCTCTTGAGTCGTGAATTTAACATTACCCTTTTTTTTAATTTTTAATTTTTCTTATTTTTTTTTTCTCACAGACCTGGAGTTGTGAAAAGCCATTCACAACTCAGATGGGTTTCAAACAGCTATTCACAACTCAGATTGGTTGCAAACAGCTGTTCATGACTCAGATGGGTTGCAAATTGCTTTTCACAACTCAGATGGGTTGCAAAAAGCTGTTCACGGCTTGGATGGGCTGTGAGCTGCTCCACAAACCCCATTCAATTCATGAATGGGTTTTGTCAGTTTTCAAATCTAAAACTTCCCAAAAAAAAATTCACATAAAAAAAAACTAGAAAAAACCTAAAAAACTAAAAAAAACTAGTTGGATTACCAATTCAAAAAAATTAAGGGAATGATTCAAGGAGACTGATTCTAGAGAAAAACTTGATTAAATGGTCAAATGGTCATCAGATGGTACTGAAAGTATTTCAAGTACAGACTTAGTTGCCAAAGTTAGATTTTCACTTGCATATGCCAGAGATAGTAAGCAGAATGCACTTGTTGCTTAGTGTGATTTTGGTGTCACTCTTGTTTTAGACTGAGGTAGATGGTACTGAGGAGGGGATATTTCAAATAGTGATGATAAACAATAAAACTTATTCTTGGAGTGTGAAATTTTCCTGGGTGTAAAAATTTCAAGCTGCTGCAAGAATACAGTAAATTTCCCATTGATTCTTTCTAGCCTACTACCATTATTTAATACCCTTACTATACTAATTACTCATCCAATACTTTCAATCAAATTTATCAAGGGTTGCCTCTCTCAGGACTTTGAAAACTGAATTTTTTGAAATGATTTCTTTTTCCGAATTACTTCCTCCTGGGGAATGTGCAATAAGTTCCATCAGTGTAGGCTCTATAAGGTAGCCTGCTTGTTTATGTTAAGCAAATTTTCATTCTATTTTCCAGTAGCCCCTTCTGGAAATTCTTTTTGTTTTTTCTCAGCAGCTAGGTTTAATTAACAGATATCAAATTTCTAGTAGAAAATTGCATAGATGAGCAAGATTTTGATGAAATAAAATAAAAATAAAAACTGATAAGAACAAATTCTAGTGCTTCGAAGGTTTTCTTTTTATACCACAGCAACTCCACCACTTCCACCTCTTTATTATGGGCCCCCAACCAAATCAGAAATGGTCCTGGTTTAGAAGGTGGTGCAAGTTTTCAAATCCCAAGAGGACTAGAGAATAAGGAGTGGTATAAACAGAGGGAGGAATTGAACTCAGACAAAGGGAAGTAGAGAAGGCATTGGAAAGGGGATTAAGAAAAGGGGAAAGGTTGGAGACTGGATTGGAAGTTTTAAGGGAGGAGAACAAGGCCATGGTTTAAGTGCCTATTAAAAATGATGCAAGGCACTTAACAAGAGATTTTTCTGAAGGTTTTTCATCCCAGGCTTGAAAAAAGAGACTGTACTAGGATTTGATGGTAGAATATGGATGGGAGTTGAGAGCAAAGAGGGCTTGGAATGCAAAGTGCAAGGCAATCTTCAAAGAATTTTTTTTCAAAAATTTTCATATAATTAGGAGGATGTCTTGGTTGTTGAACAAGAAAGATGTAGAATAATTTCTTTCAAATTTAGAATATTTGAATGATAAATGGGAAAAATAAGATGAACAAATGAATTATACTATCTAAATATGTATATATTGTGTTGAAAATTTTGATTTATTTATTTATTTTTTTGAAAAGAAATAAGGAATGAATTGAAGGAAAATGTAAAAACATAAATTTATGGTGTGATTTGAATTGATGGAAGGAGATTGGAGAGGATTTGATTGGATGGGAATTTTTATGGGATGGGAAGGGATTAGATTGTAGTCAAGGTTGGCAAGGCTTGCAAAGGTACTTCAGATTAAAGTATTGGACCAAGTCAGGTGAGTTTCAAAGTTAGTGAGCTGGTTCCCACAAGCTCAAATGTTTTTCAGACTGGAAACCAGTCCATTCAGAAATTTATTGAAGTTTTCCTTTGCATAAAATGGAAGCTGGGTTAAAAATCACTTTCCTCTCTAAGTGATCTTTGAATTTGATGGCCTCTGGAGGGGAATGAGTCTTTCCTGGATATAGATATTTAGCTGTCTCTAGGAGAGACTCTTTAAAGACTGGGTTGATAAATTTCCATTTTTCAGGAAAAGAAACTTTGAACACATTAGGGGTGTTATAATTATGGCCAGCAATTAGCTTAGGCAAATGATCAGTATTTAAAGAAAAAGAAATGCTGGAAACCTTGTGTCAATAATTGCTTGATGGGCTCTCACAATGGGGAAATAGGTTGGATGATATTGTTGATGAATTTGATTGGATGATGAATAGATGGATGGAAAACAGCAGGGAGAAGAGCTCCTTAAGTACAAAAGATTGGCCTCTTGTGAGCCCATGATACAACAAGCCAAAAGGCAAATTATCCGCCCCAAAAGAGCTCTACAGGCTCTACAGGACTTTTTACTTGGTTTGGGCTACATCGGCCCACATTGCATTAGTCGCTGTACCCTTACAACCAGCCTATTCTGGTCCATTCTGGTTTTTCCACCGTTGTGGGGTTGAACCATCCCCTTTTCTGTTCAATCCCCTGGCTGGTTTTCTGTTAAAACCAGCCCAATTACTCTTATTTCCTTACTTACGGGCTGGTTTCCTCATGCAGCCAGCCCCTGGCCCCACATATGGGCCAGGTGGGACCCAGGACTCACCTGGGTCCGGTCTCATCCTCACTTGGGGGGGGTGACTGGCAGACATGCTGCCCCCCCCTTCTTTCTCTCAAATACCTGGTGGGGGCGGTAAAATCCCCTCACCAGGGGCCCTGGGGGTTGATACCCCCAGGGGGTTGTCAGGAATAGTGGGCTGGGGGGTGGTTGGATCCCCTCAGCCCGTCGCTCCTCCCCTTTGGTAAAGGGGGGGGGGGGAGAGCGCTGCTCTCAATGGTGGGGGGGGGGGTGGTCAATCCCCCCCACCACCGGTTGCCTTGATTCAAACAGCCTGGCCATCTTTTCTGGTGGGAGGGTGATCAGATCCCCCCCACCACCAGTCACTCTCCTTGCCGCTGGCCTTGTCATCCCCTGGGCAAGGGGGTGATGAAATCCCCCTTACCCTGACCGACCGCCTCATTGCGGTTGGTTCCTTGCTGGTTCAACCCAGAAAGCCACCCCCTCCCCCTTGCAATGGCAAGCGAGGGGAGGGGGAGGGAGCCGGGGCCGCTGGCCCTAGCTCCCGCGGTGGGCCACCGTTTGCAACCGGCCAGGCCCGCGCGGGATCCCTCGGCCGCCGTGACAGCCCTGCGTGGGCCAAACCGAGGGATACAAGCGGCCCCAAACGGGCTGTGGCACAGGCAGCAGCCCCAAGAAGGCTGCAACACGGGCGGCGGCCCCAATGGGCCGCCCCAAGCCCAAAACCTAAGATAAACACACTTTGGCGGGCCAGCCCGTCTGGCCAAGTATGTCCAAAATAAACCTTGGGCCCAATTATGCCCATACAAGCCCATCTGGCTGTATTTTCCCATATCCCCTACCGGGCCCGTTAGGGCCTGTGTACCAACAAGCCTGTTTCACGTGTTTTGAGGCCAATTTCCCCAAATCAGTGACATCCACACAGGCCCGTATGGTCCGTGTGAGTGTCCAATGGGCCGGAGAGGCTCATATGTGCATTCCATTTGGATTACACTTATACTTAGCACACGCTTAAGTGCGTACGTATTGTAACACAACCCCTTAATCCAAAAAGGGGTGACATCCGCATATTAGTCACAAAGCCTTGATTCTTGTTCCTATCTAAATCCTTAGTCAAGATATCCACAATCATTGCTCCAGTGGGCATGTACCTCAACACAATCTTAAACGCTGACCAATGCCTTATGCTTGGCTTCTCTAAGTGTTGCAACAAGACGCCAATTGCAAAAGCAATATTGGGCATTTTACACTGCCCCAAATATTTAAGCAATCCAATAGCTGACCTGTATTTGTTCCCAGATTTAACAAACTCCAGATACTCCTCATCTGTAGACTTCTCTAAACAAATGTTTGACTGCATGGGAGTACCAAACTCCTTTGCATCCTCTAAGCCATATTGCTTAATCAGAGCTGCCACGTAATGGCTCTGGTCTAACTTAATACCATTCTTGCTCTTACTGACTTTCATTCCTAGCACCTGTTGCGCCAGACCAAGATCTTTTATCTTGAATTCCTTTTTGAGTGTCTCCATGACTCTCTCTTTACCATTTCCAATAATGATAATTTCATTGAACCATACAAACAAAATTGCATCCTTTCTTACAAAAAGACAAGGGTTGTCCTCAGACGTCTTGAAACCAATCTGTATCAGTTTCTCACTTATGGTATTATACCACAATCTAGATGCTTGCTTCAATCCATAAAGGGATCTACACTTCTAACACAGATTTTCTTCATGTTTTCTGGTTTATTCTCTACTAACCATTCACAAAAACTATCAGGGATTGAAATATAAACAGTCTCCTCCTCTCCAGTTCTGCATTCAAGTATGCTGTTACAAAATTGGCTTGTCTTATTTCTTCTCCCAACTCCACTGCCAGAGCAATGATGTACCTGAAGGTGGAAAGCCTTCCAGTTGGTGAGAAATTTTCTTGGTAATCAATACCCTCTCTCTGCTTGAAGCCCTGTGCAACGCACCTAGCTTTGAATCTTTTCAAAACTCCATTTGTGTCAAACTTCTTGTTTAGCACCAATCTAGACCCCACAATGGTCTTTCTTTTTGGAACAGAATCCCGCTTAACCACTTCAAAGATACTATTATTTTCTAGAGAATCAAATTCCTCAAAAATAGCACTCTTCCAGTTGGCTCTCTCATCAGAATTAATAGCTTGGCCAAAGCCATTTTGGTTAACCCTGTTACCCATTTCTGAACTCAACTGCAGGACTTCATTGAGCATACACATTTCCTGAAATGTATCTTCCTCATATCCTGCAGCAACATAACAGGACTTCCATTCCCTGTACACATCAACTGGTACTCTAACCCTACCACTCCTTCTAACTGAAGATTGAGGCTCATCAGGTTCCAAATTACTGGACTCCCCTGAAGCGGGCTCTGAACCCTCTGGTGGCATGTCTGCCATCTCTTCATCTTCTGGGGCCACATGTTCCTCAGCCTTTTCTTGTGAAATAGGTGCTAATTTTATTTATTTCTGTGACTTATTCACAACAACATTTTCAATCCTTTTGAGTGGAAAGGTACTTTCATCAAATTTTACATCCCTACTACGGATAACCTTTCTTGTCTCTGGACAATAGATCCTATACAATTTACTGATTAAATCATAGCCTGCAATTGCCCCTGTTCTGGCTCTAGGGTCTAATTTTCCAACAATCTCATTATGGTGGACACTATAATACACCAAGCAACCAATTGTACTTAGGTGTGATGTTTTGGGGTACAACTTCCAAAACTGATAATGAGGACTCTTCCCATTAACACTTACAATGTCATGCAACAGACTGACTGTACACATCAACCCAGCCCATAGGAACTTTGGTAGACCAGATTGAGACATAATAGTTCTGACCTTGTCCAGTAAAGTCCTATTCATTCTCTCAACTATTCCATTATTTTGTGGAGTACTTGCAGTAGTGACTATATGAATGATACCATAATCTTTCAATAACCTCTCAAACTCTTTACTCACAAATTCACCCCCTCCATTGGTAATAACCCTCTTGATCTCCTTCATTAGACCATTCTGTTTCCAGACTTTGAAGATTACAGAAACCTCCTCTGTGGTCTGATCCTTAGATTGAATTGGTTTAACCCAAACATGATTAGTTGAAGTATCAACTAAATTGATGAAGTACCTTGCCCCACAAAGGGACTTTGGTGTAAATGGCCCTGCCAAATCAATGGAAAATTCCTCTCTAGGAACATCAGCGCAATCTCTACTCTTTGAGAAAACATTTCTAGTCTTAGCCCCCAAGGTACAACTCTCACAGTTGCTCTCCTTTACCTTATGGTCACTTCTTTTGTGAGCAACAGTGCTCAAAGCTGAGATTTTGAACAAGCTTGCACACAAAAGCTTGTTCCAAACCTGTCCACTGAGAACAGTTCTCCCTTTCATATCAATAACAAACTTATCTTCTTTAAGATAACAAATCTGGAAACATTTTTTCCACAACACTCCAAGGGACACATTGGGACCTTCAAACGCCACCATTGAAATGTTTCCAGTAGTGAGATTGACCTCCTTGTCATTCTCTTTGGACTTCTTCCTCTTCTTGGCCTCCTTGCAATCCTTAGCATAATGCCCCTTATTCTCACAATTATAGCATAAGACCTTGGACAAATCCTTTTTTGCCTTCTTGCAAGATTTTTCAGTCTTTCCAACAAGGGCTGTTCCAGAACCCCTCTTCATCTTGAACTGAAGATCATCCTTTTCAATCCTTTTCAGCACATCCTCCTCCCCAGGAAAAGGATCTAATTGAGAAATAATTCTGACTAAAGAATCAAACTCCTTTGGTAGCTTTTGAAGGATTAAGAGTGACAAACACCCAGGATCCATGTTAAGTCCTGATGAATTAAACTTGGCTATGCTAGACCTAGCCTCTGCAACAAACTGTTTACAATTTGAATATTGTAACTTAAACAGTTTATTAAAAGCTATACCCTTCTGGTGAACAGAATCACCAGCATACTTGGACTTTAGCAACTTCCAAAGTATGCTGCCCCTCCTCCTCTCATCTTCCCTAAGAGTGTCAGCAACCCATGTCACATGATTCTCATCAAGATGCCTAAGGATGAGATGATAAGACTTTTTCTCCACTTCTGAACTGATCAAAGTGTCATCTGCATCCATTACCTCCCGACAACAGATTTTTTCCAGCTCACTATCCATAAGGACAGCCCAAGCATTATAATTCTGACTTTTCAGAACTATCTTGGTGGAGCTAACATCAGGGATATAGGACATCTTCTTGGAAAACTTGAGGTCTTTGAGGTTCTCCAGAGTAAGTTACAAGGGTCTATATGGCTTGGAAGTAATGATGATGTTGGTACTGATAATGTGTTATAATTATGGCCAGCAATTAGCTTAGGCAAATGATCAGTATTTGAAGCAAGAGAAATGCTGGACACCTTGTGTAAATAATTGCTGGATGGGCTCTCACAATGGGGCAACACGTTGGATGATATTGTTGATGAATTCAATTGGATGATGAATAGATGGATGGAAAACAGCAGGGAGAAGAGCTCCTTAAGTACAAAAGATTTGCCTCTTGTGAGCCCATGATACAACAAGCCAAAAGGCAAATTTTCCGCCCCAAAATAGCTCTACAGGCTCTACAGGCCTTGTTACTTGGTTTGGGCTACATCAGCCCACATGGCATCAGTCCCTGTAGCCTTACAACCAGCCTATTCTGTTCCATTCTGGTGTTTCCACCGTTACGGGGCTGAACCAGCCCCTTTGCTGCTCAATCCCCTGGCTGGTTGTTGGTTACAACCAGCCCAGTTACTCTTATTTCCTTACTTATGGGCTGGTTGCCTCATGCAGCCAGCCCCTGGCCCCACATATGGGCCAGGTGGGACCCAGGACTCACCTGGATCCGGTCTCAGCCTCACTTGGGGGGGGTGACCGGCAGAAATGCCCCCCCCCTTCTTTCTCTCAAATCCCTGTTTGGGGCGGTCAAATCCCCTCACCAGGGGTCCTGGGGGTTGATACCCCAAGGGCGTTTTCAGTGTTGAGTTTTGGACCTCATCATCATGTCTGCTCACCTCCCTCTCTCAGTGCATTTATATTTAGTTTTATTAAAATGTATGTTTGGAATACATTTAGGTTGTTCTGACCGCTTTATATATATCTTATGTTTGCTTGAGATACTTTTAGCTGTCTCAAACACCATTATATGTCCTGATACTTTTAGTTATCCAGGCCACATTATTATTGTATGTCTGGTACTTGTAGTCTACTGGCCACCTTATCCTATTTATTTCACAAGCTCTTGATACTCAAATGTCATTACTCTCAGCCTCTGTGAAACTCATGTTAAACTTCCTATCCTCAACCATTTTATCCTGTCTCACCTTATTGAATATTCTTCCTTATTCAAAGACCCATTTTTGGTTCTCTAGTTGTCTATAAATATTCTTTACTTTCTGATCCTTCAATGAAAAATCATCAGATTCTTACCCTTTTCATCCGGGCCAACTTACTGAAGCCCATCTGAATCTGGTCCCTTCTGGACCCCTTAAGTCGGGTTGTAATCTCCTCCACCATCAGCCTCTTGCCTCCTATCCCTTCTTGTTCATCTTGTTGAGCCTCGTATTCCAACAGTCAGGAATAGTGGGCTGGGGGGTGGCCAGATCCCCTCAGCCCATCGCTCCTCCCCCTTGGTAAAGGGGGGGGGAGAGCTCCCCTCTTGATGGTGGGGGGGTGTTCAATCCCCCCCCACTGCCGGTTGGCTTGATGCAACCAGCCTGGCCATCTTTGTTGGTGGTAGGGTGATCAGATCCCCCCCACCGCTGGTTGCTCTCCTTGCAGCCAGCCTTGTCATCCCCTGGGCAAGGGTGTGATGAAATCCCCCCTGCCCTGACCAACCGCCTTGTTGCGGTTGGTTGCTGGCTGGTTCAACCCATCCAGCCACCCCCTCCCCCTTGCAATGGCAAGCGAGGGGAGGGGGAGGGAGCCGGGGCCGCTGGCCCTAGCTCCCGCGGCGGTGGCCTCCGTTTGTGACTTGCCTTGCCCGCGCGGGATCCCTTGGCTGCTGCAACAGCCTGCGCGGGCCGTTGGGCCCTGCGTGGGCCAAACCAAGGGATACATTAAGCAACCCCAGGGGGAAGCAGCCCCAAGCGGGCTGCAACATGGGTGGCTGCCCCAAGCCCAAAACCTTAGATAAACCCACTTTGGCGGGCCAGCCCGTCTGGCCAAGTTTGTCCAAAATAAACCTTGGGCCCAATTATGCCCATACAAGCCCATCTGGCTGTATTTTCCCATATCCCCTACTGGGCCCGTTAGAGCCTGTTTCACGCATGTTGAGGCCAGTTTCCCCAAATCAGTGACATCCACACAGGCCTGTATGGTCCGTGTGAGTGTCCAATGGGCTGGAAAGGCCCCTATGTGCATCCCATTTGGATTACACTTATATGTAGAACACGTGTAAGTGCATACGTATTTTAACAAGGGGATATTACTGATTCAAATTTGAAAGGACCAATTCTCTTTTCAGATATTTTGCAATTCATAAAAGTACTTAAAATGCTGCAGGAATTGAGCCATACTTGATCTCCTAGGCCATAAGTTGGTTCTGAAGCACAAAGATGATCTGCTCATTCATTTTAGTGTTGATTTTCTGCTTCAAGATTGTTTCAAAGTTGAAATTGAAGGGATTGAATTAGTGCAATTTCATTGGTAGCCAGTTGAGAATTTTCTATGTGAATGGAATAAAAATTTTGGTTTCTTCTTTAAAGATTTTGGAAGGGTCACTTTTTGGCAGAGGAATGAGTGGAGTTTTTGTATGCAAATTTGGCTAGTGGAAGCCATCATGACAATTTTTCCTGTTGATATTAGAAATACATTTAAAGATATTGTTTGAGGATTTGATTGACTTGCTTGTTATGACCTTCCATTTCTGGGTTTTAGGCCATTTATAGAGTGTGGTTTATCTTCAAATTTTGGCACACAGAGGTCCATAAGCTAGATAAAAACAGGGCTCCACAATCACTAACTTTATTATCAGCCAGCAAGACCATGCTTCAAGACCACATTTTCTATGAAATGTTCAGCTAGTTCTTCCAAAGAAGCTATAGTTTAATTTCAAATAAATAAAGCTATCTTTGAGAAGCAATTGACTACTACTAGAATAGAACCATAGACACTATAAATGCTTAATTGAGAAATTAAATCTATAGAAAGCAAGTTCCAAGGAATAGGCGGGATTGGAAGTGGATGAAGCAGCCCATACTTCTGGTGATTGGAGGACTTGTTGCAATTGCAATCATAGCATGTGCTAACATATTCTTTTACTTCCTTGGTCATACCAGGCCAATAGAAGTCTTGCGCAATAAACTGGTTTGTTTTATCCTGCCCATGATGATGAGCAAGCAGGGATTCATGCCAAAATTCAAATATGTCTAATTTAATGCAAGTTTTATGGGGAACTAACATACAATCTTTAAAAACTAAATAAACATTTTTTTGTTAATATCCTAACCAGTTGAAGGTTATTTAGCATTATTTCAAATTTTTTTAAACCTGGGGTTTTCCAAGTGGGCCTTTCAAAGTTTGAAAGCTTTTTCTTGGAGGTTGGTGATGATTGAACTAAGCTGGGCAGACTGATTGGAAAAGACTGTCCTAACATTTTCAGGGTTGTTATTTTAAAATGTGTCCCCCCCCTTTGGTAAGTTTTATCCCAATGTGATAAAGCATCAGAGACTACTGCTTGTTTCCCAGTTAAATACATAATTTAAAATTGAATTCAGAGAGGTATTCAGCCAATTTTGCCTGTTTGCAAGTGTTGAATTTTGTGCTCATGAAATACTTAAGGGATTTTTGATCAGTTAAGACCTTGAAAGGTTCCATCCAACTAAAAAGGTATTAATTAAGAATTTCCTTTTTGTGGATCTCATAATTAATTTTGGCCACCATAAACTTTGGGGATTCAAAATCTACCAGGTGAAAATGGTTTTAAGAAGAAGACAACTTTGAGATAACTCCTGCAATTGCATAGTTGCTTGTGCCTTATATGAAAATAGTGAAAGCTAGCTTGTTAAATTTGGAAAGTAATTTAGCAGTAGTGAAAACCTTCTTAAGAGACTCAAACTTAAAATCAGCTTGTTTGGTAAAAATTAAATGAGTGTATTTTTGAAGTAAGTTGGTAAGATGAATGGTCTTCTTGGCATAATTCTCAATTAAAATTCTTTCAAAATTACTCAACCCAAGAAAATCTTTTAAATATTAAACAGAATTAGGTTTAAGCCAGTCCAGTATTTTTTGGCCCTTTTCTGGGTCCACAGCAAGAACTTCTTTCAAAATTACTACACCAATAAACTGAAGAGAATGAGTGTGTAACTTCTATTTGGAGAGTTTTTTTGAACATTTTGTTCTCTCAAAGTTGTTGCAGCACCTCTTGAAAGTGTGTGATATTATATTCAAGGGATTTCAAGTATAAAATTATACAATCCAGATAAATCAAAAATTTCTTCTCTAAAAGATCAGAAAAAATGTCATTGGGAAAGATTTGAAAAGTAGAAGGATAATTTCAGAGGTCAAAATTCATAACAGTGTACTCATAGCTTCCAAACCATTTCCCAATTCCAGTCAAGTATTATTGACCCTTTTCTATGCAAACTAAGCAATAGACACCTTGAAGGTCAAACTTTGGTAAAAAGTAGCTCTATTGAGGAGTGTGAGAAGTTGCAACATAGGTGGTACTGGATAGGCATACTTCTGGGTTAACTGATTTATTTTCATGAATTCAACACAAAGGAAAAGGCTTCCAGCCTTTCTGTGGGTACAAAAAGTACAGGAGAGCCAGTTTTTTTATTTCTTGGTCAAAGAAATCCTTTTGATACATTTTCCAAAATGTATTCTTGAAGTGCGGACAATTCCTTCTTCAAGAGCAATTAAACTGGTCTGGGTGCCAGAGGTGTACCAGTAAGTTTGATCTTATGATAATAAAGATGAAATTTGGGCAGACTATCAGCTTTTACTGCCAATAATATTTCAGAAAATTCATGATAAACTGATGGTAAAGAATCTTGAATGATTTTCAAATCTTCAATCTTTTCATCAGCTTTGAGAACTGGGTTCAAAGTTTTAGCACAATGCAGGTGGATTAGGGAGCTCAAAATACACCTTTTAGTATGCGCCTGCTTCCCTTTGAAGAATCAAGATAGAGGCAAGTTGGAAAAATAAGCAATAAGCCCTAAATCTGAAGAGGGAATTTGGGACTGGAAGTCAGGATATTGCAAATCTCCTGGTGGAAAAGTGTCAGGTAGGCTGTTTAATTCCTGTTTGATGGAATTTATAGATTTTGATTTTGGAAGGCTTGCAGCTTGGTTACTCCTTCTGGCCAATTCACATACAGATTCCAAATTCCAATATACTACAAATTAATTGCCTAGAATGGCATTCTTCATTCTGGGGATATTCAAGACAAATAAATCCCATTCAAAACTGGGGAAACTGGAAAATTCAAAAGTCCATTTTGCCTTACAGGTAACCCAATGAGATGTATCAGAGACACTACTTACTAAATAGATGGGGAATTTTCTATCTTGGAATGTGTAAGATTCTGAGAAGTTGTAAAACCCAGGCTCATAAAATAGAACTTAGAGCTGTGATCAAGAAGTGTGCTGCAAATTTTATTGTTGAACTGGAAGATTAAAAATATTGAACTTGGAGTGTTAAGAGACATGCAAGTGCAAATATTCACTCAAAAACTTTATTTTTATATAATTAATATTTTCCCTTGCAAGCATCAGGAAAAATACAGGCTTTTTTTTTGTGGAAATCTGTCCACTTTGCAAGCTAATTGATTTGCACAACTATTCACCTCATTTTTCCCTCCTGAATACATACACAACCCTTCCTTTTAACTTCTCAACCATTCCTTGTTCCAGAGAAACCCAGTTTACTTATCCAGGAATCTTTTATTTTTGGAAACAGCCTTACCTTTATGGTTTTAGTTTTAGTTTGGAGTTGGGCTAGACTTTTTTGGATGCTTTGATTTGTTAGCTGATGTCCCGGCTGTCAGTATGACATGTTCAGCAGCGCGCAGGCACAGTTGTCTGTCAAGGCACCAAGCACCTGTTGAAGTGCATTTAGTTAGACCAGGAGGTGGTAGGACGGAAGGGGAGGAGTTTGAGTACAAAAAAGATGTTGGAATCCCTCAACTCAACAAACGGCAAAAGGGCAACCAGAAGACCTATTTGGGAAAGACTGGACAACATTTAATGTGAAAACTCAGCAAACCTAAACTCTGTCTATCATCAGTTGGGGTTTTAAGGAGCGTGTATCTACTGTTATTTATAACCCATTGTTTCTTTCTCCTTTGTTTTTTTCACATCAGTTTTTTTTCTGCTTTTCTTTGTCAATAACTTGTTCAGGTATTTCCCATCTTGTTGTCTCCCTTGGTCCCATGAACTGTGCCCCACTCGCCTTAACTCACTGGTTCATTATTTCAGGTTTGACTTCATTTATTCTGTTTCCTGTTGTCTTTTATTCTTGCCCTTGCGTCTCTATTTCCTCATCTTTGTCTCAATGCTTGCTTCATGAAATATACAAATCACATCAGTTGTTTTTTCTCCTTCTCTTTGTCAATACCTTTTTCAGGTATTTCCCATCTCATTGTCTCCCTTGGTCCCATGACCTGTGCCCCACTTGCCTTAACTTTCTGGTCCATTCTTTCAGGTTATGAGCCCAGATAAATACCAGCCATGCAGCCAATAGCACAGGGAAAGCATTGAAGATAAAACACCTCCTGAATCATGGCCTCCCCAACTTCCCAACTTCCATATCCACTCCATCTCCTTCATCCTTGCCACCTCTCACTCCCACCAGTGGAGATTTCCACTCCTCCTACAACTCAATTTCTTTGTCAGGGGAAACCATTTGAGACCTCCTCCTAGGAGTGAATCAAAGATCTTGCTCAACCATCTCTCCCAGAATCATGGCTGATTCCTCCAACTCTAGAGGCATCCTGATCAAAAAGCTGTCTGGACCCAGTAACTTCTCTAGCTGGCGTAACAATGTCATTACCACCCTTGGATATAAAGACCTGGAAAGCATTGTTCTTGAAAAAACAGAAGAGATCTCCCCCAAAATAAAACTCAAGAAGAAGCAAGCCCCCACTTTCATCCAACTACACCTTGACCAGCAAAACTTCACTCACTTTGTCAAGGATCCAACCAAATATGAACCCAAGGAACTCTGGGAATCAATTTGCAATCACTATGCCACAAAATCCCTTGAAAATGTGGTTAACCTGATGGACCAAATCTAATATATCCCCTTTTCCAATGGAAAATTACAAGATTCTATAAATAAATTCCAAGAAACCTTCCTTCTTCTACTGGAAGTATCCTTCAACAATCTTGAAACCTCCACCATTGAAATGCTTTGGGCAATTATCATCCTCAAACAACTTCCTCCATCTTTTTCAGTAATGTGGTCACTTCAATTTGCTAAATATAAAGGAAAGCAAGCTAAAATCCCTATGGATACTTTCCTCCCAGACCTGGAACTGGAAACTCAATTTCAGTCCAAATACATTACTAACTTTCAAGTCTCTGCCTTCAACATATCCCGCTCCCATGGTTCCAATACTCCCCAAAATAAAACTCAGAAGAAAAGAAACTTCTGCAAGAATGGAGTGCGCAATCCAAAAACCACTCACTCACCTGAGCAATGTCACCAAATTCACACTGAACTTGCTATTGCTTATTACCAGGCTGCTCTCAGTCAAATTCAAAATAAGACGTCACACAGAAAAGAAAATTTTAGCTCTGACAAAGCCAATTCAGACCTGGTTATCCTTGAAAGTGCAGCCTCTGGGAACTATCTCAAACACCGCAAATACTTTACCACTTTCACCACTTCAAACTCTCTTCTATACACCGCCACTGGAACTCCCCTCAAGGTCATTAGTTATGGCTCAGCCTTGATCCCACTGGAATCCGGCCTACTCAAGATCCCTCATGCTCAACTAGTAACTGAGCTTTCAAATTCCCTAATTTCCATGACACCCTACCTCCAACTAGGATACTCTATCAAACCCACAAGCAACAGTTTTGAGTGCATGAAAGATGGATTTCAATTAATTTCTGGAATTTTCTCCAACAAAATCCTTTCCCTGGATATCTCCCACCAACATGCCCTGTCCGTCAGGACCCCCTTAGACCTTCATCAATAACTAGGAAACCCCAAAGATGCCCACCTCAGAAAACTCTTTCCTCATCTTCCAACTAACCCCATTGAATTCCCCAACTACCCCATAGCTAAAATGACTCAAATTCCTTTTCCAGGTCACTTTCTTAAACCAATGTCACGGCTTGAATGTATTCACATGGATCTGTGTGGTCCCATCTCCCCCATGTCTAAAGGGTGAAATTGCTACTTCCTAAAGATTTTTGATGGGCACAGCCAATTCGCACACATCTGTCCCATAGGAAGTAAGTCAGATACCTATGACCAATTTTTCTCCTTCCTAAATAAACCTGAATGCTCCACTGGATTCAAATTCCAATCCATAGTCTCCAAAAATTGTGGATAATTTTTAAACCACAAGCTCAAGGCGCTCTTTGACAGCAAAGGGATCCAACACATTACCACATCTCCTTACGCCCCACAACAAAAACCATTTTCCAAAGGTGGGAACCGCACCACTATTGAAAAAACAAGAACCCTTCTCCACACTGGTGGTTCTCCCTTAATCTTCTGGGGAGACGCTGTCTCCACAGCTGTCTTCCTGGAAAACCAAAACCCTCACTCATCACTCAATTCCATCACTCTCTATGAGAAGTGGACCAGCAAACCACCCTCTCTGGATTACTTGGCCTCCTTTGGCTGCAAGGCAGTCATTTATTCAGAAAGGAAGTGGAGGAATTCAAAATTTTCTCCCTCTGGGTTAGAAGGCATTCCTATTGGCATTGACCCACATCATCACTCCTTCAAAATCTGGATCCCCTCCTTGGATCAAATCCACTGGTCTCATTATGTGAGGCTTCTTCACAATTTCTTTGCATTCAAGGATTCAAATCCTAAATTAGATCCTCCTAACCATCTCCTTCTTCCACTTGATAATCCTATTATCCCTCCTTCCTCTTCTTCCCCCGCAATCAATCTCTCTCTTCAGCCCCAATCAGCCAACCTAGTCCAAGGCAATGTTCTTTCTGAAAGTGATTCCATCCCCCCTCTCCCTCATTCCGCAACAGACAATCCTCCTTCTACTTCTCTTCCTTCCACCAAAAATCACCATTACTTTTTGTGGTACAATAAAGCCCCCATGAAGGTTGGCTCAGACATCTTGACTGATCTAATTCTTACCTCCTTGCAGAAAAATCAAGCCCATGTCATCACCTCAGAACCCTCTACTCATCAAGACCCTAAGACCATCTCCAAAGCAAGAAGATCTCACAATTGGACAGGTTGAAAGACTTCTATCCAGAGAAAAAAAACTGTGTCAGACACCAAGTCTGGGAAGTGGTCCCAAAACTGGCTGGCATGAAGGAACTAGATACTACCTGGGTCCTCAAAACAAAATTTGATGCCAATGGCCTCTTTGTGAAGAAGAAGGCTTGTCTTTGAGCCAGGGGCTTCCATCAGGTGGAGGGCATAGATTAAAATGAAAATTTTGTGCCAACCGGTTGTCTCCCCTCCCTTTGCATCCTCCTCAGTCTTGTTGCCTCTTTTGATCTTGAGCTTCACCTTATGGGCATGAAATGTGCCTTCTTAAATGGTGAACCAGAAGAGGAAATTTTCATAAAGAACCCCAAAGAGCTCAACATTTTGGTTCCTCCTTGCTACAAGATACAACTCAAGAAGTCCCTGTATGGCCTAAAGCAAAGCCCTTGCTGCTGTTATGCCTCTCTCTGCTTATTTTTCTCCTCCCTCAATTTCAATTCATACAAGGTAGACCTGTGCTTGTTCATCCACTCCAACCCCAACAAAATCTTCCTTGTCTAAATCCATGTGGACAACTTGGTAATTGGTGGTAGAAAGGAAGTAGTCCTTGAATTCAAGGAGAACATGAAGTCCATGTTTGAGATGGAGGATTTAGGTGAGTGCAAGTGGATCCTGGGTATAAGGGTCACCTTTAATTTTAAAGATTTCTCTATCCAGTTACATCAAGACCAATACATTGACAACATGCTTTCCAAATATGGCATGTCAAATTGTAAGCCAGTGTCCGCTCCACTACCCCAGCAACCCGCCAAGGTTCCAATAGCAGATAATCCAGTGGATCCAGCCTTCAACTATCAACAATGTGTAGGCCTGTTGAACTACTTAGTCCAATGCACTGGGCCCAACCTTGCTTTCACCTGGAGCTATCTCTCTCAATTCCCCCGTAATCCCTTGATTACACACCAACATCAGTTCCTTCACCTACTTTGCTACCTCAATTGCACAAAAAACCTGGGTATCAATTTGGGGGGTGAAATCTCCTCATCCTTCTCCCTCAAGGCCTTTTGCAATGCCAATCATGCCTCCAGCAACAACCAAAAATCTTTTACTGGAAGCTCTTTGTTTTGGAATGGTCCCTTCATCTGAAGCTTCACCCAATAACCAATCATTGCCTTATTGTCCACCAAAGCAGAACACAGGGCCTGCTCTTAATCTGGTCAGGACCTGCTTTGGGCTTCCCAGCTCCTTTCTTTACTCTTGGATATCCTCAAACAGCCCACTTCCCCACCATCCCTTTTTTGTGAAAACCAAGGGGCCATTGCCATACTAGAGTATTTGGTTTATCAACACCAAACCTGCCACATTGATGTTTGCCTCCAATGAATCTGACACCACATTTCCACTAACAATTTCTCTTTGCACTATTTCCAGAGCTCAGAAAAATTGGCAGACGTTATGACTAAGATCCTCCCGCCATTACTCCACTCCAATTTCCTCATTACCACCGGCATTCTACCTCTTACCACAAGCTAGCAAGCAAGGGGGGGTGTTGGAATCCCTTGACTCAACAACCAACCAAAGGGTGACCAGAAGACCTATTTGGGACAGACTGGACAACATCTATTGTGAAAGCTCAGTAAACCTAAACTCTGTCTATCATCAGTCAGGTTTCAAGGAGCATGTATCTACTTTTATTTGTAACCTGTTGTTGCTTTCTCCTATCTTCTATTCACATCAGTTTTTGTTTCTCCTTCTCTTTTTCAATACCTCATTCAGGTATTTCCCATCTTTTTGTCTCCCTTGGTCCCATGAAATTTGCCTCACTTGCCTTAACTGGCTGGTCCATTCTTTCAGGTTTGACTTCATTTATTCTGTTTCCTCTTGTCTTTTCTGCTTGCCCTTGTGTCTCTATTGTCTCATCTTAGTCTCAATGATTTCTTAATGAAATATAAAACTCACATCAGTTTTTTTTTCTCCTTCTCTTTTTCAATACCTTTTTCAGGTATTTCCCATCTTGTTGTCTCCCTTGGTCCCATTACCTGTGCCCCACTTGCCTTAACTTGATGGTCCATTCTTTCAGGTTTGAATTCATTTATTCTTTTCCTCTTTTCTTCTCTGCTTGCCCTGGCTTCTCTATTGTCTCATCATATTCTCAATGATTGCTTCATGAAATATGAAATTCACATCAGTTGTTGTTTCTCCTTCTCTTTTTCAATACCTCATTCAGGTATTTCCCATCTTGTCATCTCCCTTGGTCCCATGACCTGTGCCCCACTTGCCTTAACTCGCTGGTCCATTCTTTCAGGTCAGAATTCATTTATTCTTTTTCCTCTTTTCTTTTCTGCTTGCCCTTTTGTCTCTATTGTCTCATCATTGTCTCAATGCTTGCTTCATGAAAGATAAAAATCACATCAGTTGTTGTTTCTCCTTCTCTTTTTCAATACCTTGTTCATGTATTTCCCATCTTGTTGTCTTCCTTGGTCCCATGACCTGTGCCCCACTTGCCTTAACCCGCTGGTCCATTCTTTCACAAGACAACCCAGAATCTGAACTAGAGATTGAATTGCCTAATTCTCTACAAAAGAAGGCCTTACCCTGACACATATAAATTCAGGAGGAGCCAGAAGCAGCTCTCTCCCGTTTGTTGTATACATTTCAGGTAGAAAGGCCAGGCTAGAAGAGCAATTCCCAAAGTTATCATTGGACTCTCATCCCACTTTTCATGTGCTTCATCTTGATTCATGTCTGGCTCTTATTTATTTTCTTATTATATCTGTTTCATTCATTTAAAATTTCAAAGGTTGTCTTGTTTCTATAAGATTTTTTGTGCTTTAAATTGAATGCAATAAAGAATAGGATCAAATTCTCTCATGGTATCAAGAGTCCATTCTTGGTCATAAATTCAAAAACTCTTAAGAAAAAGAAACCTAGGATTATATTTCAAACAATGGCAAGCTCAAGGAACAAGGGCCATGAGATTCAGATCAAAGATCTTTCAAGCAATCAGTCAGATGATGACTACTCAACCAAGGTAAAGCTGGTAAAGCTCAACTCTCAGAACTGGCACAACTGGAAATCCCAATTCAAGCACCTATTTATTGGCAAGGGTCACAAAGAAATCCTCAAAAATAAGTGGATAGAAGATCACAAGGGAACCAAAGCCTATTGTAAAAAGAACTCCTATTTGATCAGTCTGCTGTACAAGGTGGTCAAACGCAATCTCCAGTCCAAAATTAAGTCATCTTGTAATTAATTTTCATTGGCCTATCAATCTCTAGCTCAAGCCTGCAGTGAAAATTCAATAATAGTGGCCGGAGACCTGTTATTTAGCCTGATCCTTTTGTCCTATGAGCCCAGCAGCTTTCTAAGGGATCACATTGCCCAATTCAAAAATCAATACATTGATCTTATTGAAAACATCAATGGACACCCCCCCAAACTACAATTCTTGGAAGTCCCCCAAGGAATGGCCACCATCCTGTTCCTCAAGAGTCTTTGCCATTATTCCTCCCTCTCCTCTCTAGTAAAGTCCTCCTACAATCTCACACCATTCAGTCTTGATTCAGTAAGCAACCAGATTATGTTGGAGGATAGCAGGCACAAATCATATGACTCCAAAACATCTTACCTCACTCTCCCTCCGGACCCTAGCTCTTGAGGAAGGTTTAAACCTTGCCAAAACTCTTAGTCCATGCAACCTTCAGCTCTGCGCTCAAACCCAGCTCTTCCAAAGCTGGTGGCCCCAACCAGGAAGTTTCCAGGAAAGAAGGGAGCCAACATACAGGCAAGGGTAAATCAACTTGCCAAAGAACTGAAAGGATTACAAAACCAACTCTCCCTGAACTCAATCAAAGAGAGCAGTGAGGGATCTGATGAGGAAATTGCAGACACTCTCAGCAAAGACAATGCCAACCCCAATTTTTGTGATTTTTATGCCCATGACAAAAGAGTCTATAGAGCCACAAGTCCAACTAGGTTTTGCCATGAGCTTGTCTACAATCCAGGTGCATCCTGCTCAACTGTGTGCAATTGTTTGCTCCTTCAAAAACCAACTCCACTGGCAAAGTCCTTGAACACATATGGGGCAAAGTTCAAATCACCCGTGTGGGCAAACTTGAAATTGGTGGAACGCTCATCTTCCCAGTGTACTTTGAGCCTCAGGGTCCCAGAAACCTTTTATCAGCAACTCAACTAGAGGATCATGGGCTGAATATCCTACACCAACATTGCACCATTCTCATCAAGCTTTCAGAAAAGATAATCTTCTGGTTTCTTTGTGTTGGCAATCTCTACTTTGCCCACTTAAATGGTTCCTGTCCTCTATTATCATACTCTCTCACAGTACCAAACTCAAACCTTGACTGGAATATCATCCTGGGATATCCCTCAGACAAATATATGCTTAAATTTCTCTCTCTTCACTCCATCACCAATCACAACCTGCAATTCTCCTCAGCCAACTGTGAGGCTTGCAAATCATGCAAGATAAAGCGTTTGCCTCACACAAACCCCTTACTACCTTCCTCAACTCCATTCCACTGACTTTGTATGGATTTTCTGCAAATCACTCCCCCATCCAAAAATGGCATGCACTGCATCTTGGTAATCATTGATTATTTCTCCCAATTCAATTGAATTTATTTCATGCAAAACAAATCTGATTCTGAATTGTTTATTATCTCTTTTATTCAGGAAATTAAGAATTGCCTAGATATCACGCCTGCATTTCTTCAAAGTGATTGCAGTGGGGAGTTCAGCTCTGCTAAGCTTGAATATTTTCTTCAGTCACACAGAATAGCACTTGAGCAAGGTCTGGCTCACTCACCTCAAACAAACAGCCTGGCAGAATGTTTCAACCAGACAATTCTCACTAAGATCAGGTGTCTCCTTGCTCATTCTGCTGTTCCCATCTACTACTTGGATGAAGAAACACACTACTTGTCTAATCTCATCAATCTCTTACCTTCCAATTCCATCAATTGGTCTTCACCTGTCAGAATACCTATGGCACATAACTGCACCATTGAGCCCATCAGGGAAATTTCCAAGATCATTCCCTTTCGACTTAAGGTGCATACCCTTCAGCCAAAGTCATTGAATATCCTTCCCAGGTCATCCCCCCTCCTTTTTCTTGGCTACAAACAATACTCCAATGCAGTTTGATTTCTCAATACTCTGAACAAAAATGATATTGTTACCCTGGATTTTGTCCATCCTTGGGCCACATTTGATTACAATAGTCCTATTTATCTGAAAAAATCACCCACTTCTCCTCCAGAAATTCAAACAAAGTCTCCCTCCAAAATCTTGGGGGTGGTCACAGTTCCCTTGCAGGTTTTTTTCTGCAGACCATCTGGCCCACATGTTTCTGTGCCAACCTCTCCACCTGCCTTGGCAGATGGAATAATTCCAAAAACTCTTGAAGAGTCTCCGCAACTTGCTTTGCCAGATGATCCCGGGACGCAATCATTGCCTTCCCTTTCTCCAGTTCCCCTCCCGTCCAAGTGCTTTGCTTATGTACAGTAGAACTTGTCCTAATCCATACAATTTGGTGGACTGGTTTTTCTATGGGTTTGGATGGCTTATGGGATTGGAGAGAGACCTACACCAACCCATGTTTTTAATGGGCTAGAGCAGATTTTTGTACTAACCCATGAAAACCATGGGTTAGGAAAGGAAGGTGGCTTGGTTCAAGTTTGACAAAGATGGAACATGTTTCATTTATTGCATTTTGTAAAAATTTTTATGGATATGTATATAGAATGAAAACAGCTTTTGAGGGATATGTAACTAGAAAAACTATTTGGACAAGAAAAATACAATAAAATTTAGTGGAGGTAGTCCAATAACCTGGACTGATTTTGCCTTTTTGAGAATTCAAGTTGAGAAAAGCAATTGAATGACTCCAATGAGTCACTGAATGAGTCCGCCTCAGGAGAATTGAGGTGACTGATTTACTGAAACAAGGTTTTGATGGCATTCAAATTGGCTTCACTGGTAGTTTTGGGTACTGCTTCAAACTTATCATTTTCTAGCTCATCTTTATCATTGTTGCTCTTATTGGACAGGAATATCTCTTCTGGTGACATTAAAAAAAATCTATCTTCATCAGCTGGATTTTTAATCTCTTCAAGAGACATTCAATTTTTTTCTTTGATCAATCCAACTTTCTCAAGCTCTTGCACTTCCAGTGTAAGTTCATTCTGAGCATTTTTGAGGTCCTTGGCTGAATCAATGTTTTTCTTTTGAGTGAGTTTGGTGTGAGCCCAGCAGTGCCTTATGGTCCTTGGTCTGACAGATCCCCAGGCTAATTGTCACAATTGCATTGCTGATAGCTGATTGATGTTGTAAACTTGTGACACCTGGACACTATTATTGAAGATTTGGATCAAATAGGAAATGAATTGGAGTTGGTATTAAGCTTTGAAGATTTGTATAATACCAGCATCAAGGGGTTGAATGTGGGAGGTGAGGTTGGGGGCAAAAAACTCAAGTTGAATATTAGAGAGGCCATCTGGTGGAATCACATGTCCAGCAAATTTATCAAAAAGAAGTAAAACTTTTTGATTGGGGATCTTCAGTTTTGTATTCCATCCACTGATCCAATTTTGAAAAATTGAGGTGGTCATCCATGCCTTGCTATTGAATTAATATTTGTACCCAAGTTGATGGGCAAATTTTTTTTGAAAACATCATGGTCATTGTGACTTCCCAATGAAAAGTAAGGGGAGCTTCTTGGTACCAGTTGCATTGCAAGCAGCACCAAATGTAAGTCTTGTCTTCACCAATTTGATACCCTTCTCACTTTTTTGTGCCAGACCTTTATCAGGAGGCATCCCGTTAACAACTTAATGTAAGTTAATATGTTAGTCAATTTTTTTTAATTTGATTTGGATCTAAAAATTCACTTATGCGTAGTATAACCCTGTCTCATCAAAATTGAAGACATCATCCAGACTTTATTGATCCATAAGCATACAAACACGCATTACCTCTTTCCCCAGAATTCAGAGGTTGACAGCTCCCACTTTGCCATGTTTGTTGAATTGATGAAGAGAGTTTTGCGCCTTGAAGCTATTCAGCCAACTGTTTGATAAAGAAAGCCAGTTGTCTGTGGGTATACCACAGAGATGGGAAAAATCTTTCCACTTTTCTCAAAGGACATTGCCAGTGACTGTCAACTTAGCATCAAGGGCCATTTGGACCCATTCTTCAAGTAGTTTGTTGACATTTCTATGTTTCTGGACCCCCACCCTCTTGACAGATCAATTGGTTTCAGTATGTTGGCATTGAATCTTCTCTTCACTCTTGATCCAGGATGATATAGGTGGCGGATTCAACTGAAGCCCAGGGTAGATTTTTGAAAAATTATTGGCCATTTTTGTTTGGTTCTTGCCGTTCTTGTAGTGCCAGTCAAGCACCTCTAACTTTTGTGCAAGTGTTGCATTTCTTTCCAAGTTCTTTCTGTTTGACCTTTCTTTGGGGGGGGGGGTAACTTTAATTCAAATCCATCTTCTGATTTGTTTGTTGCTTTTTTTTTTGTTTTTTTTTTACATTCTTTTTCATGTTTGCTGTCCATTTCTAAATTTCCAACTAAATTCAGGAGGGCTGAGACATTGTTCTTGTTAAGTGATATCAAAGATGAATCATTAGAAGGGATATTCTTTTGTTTTTCAATCAAGATATGCTTTCTAATCAGGTTTCCTTCATTATCCAGCCATTCTTCTTCCTTGTTTGTCAATTCCTCATTGCTGCATGATTTGGTGAGTATTTTTTTTTCTTGCCATCACAGTCTTCATTTAATTTTTTCGGGCTGGCTTCAAAAAGGTTGATTTTGTCTTGATCTAGCATTTTTTCAAAAGAGAAATGTGGGGTGCTTGAGAAAAAAACAGTGTTGCCATGTTGCAACCCATACGGGTCTTGATATGGGGGATTGAGGTTTTATTAAGTTGAAGGATAGGCATAGTAAACAAAGGAAGAAAGAAGATATGTGGTGAGAATATCAAGAGATGTAAATCACTAGCTTGGTGGTGGAGATGGTGTGGGATGGTTGTAGATGGCAGCTATGGTGAATATGGGATGGTGGAAATAGAGTTGAAGCATTGTAGATATGTATGTACATATGTATGCATATACAAAATACATATTTGGCAACAAAAATTCATGGGTTAGTAGGGGTGAATAAAATAAAGTTTACACCAAAACTTCCAGTTTTTTGATTTTTGACCTATGTGTTACCGTGTTAGGCAGGATCATGTGTTAAGATTCCACTTTTGGCTGGCACCAATTTGGTGGATCAATTTTGCCATGGGTTTGCACAAGTTATGGGTTGTTGCAAGTATGGATTAGGACAAGTTCTACTGTACCATAATCTGCCATGGCCCCCAAGTAAATCAGCAGCTCCCTTTACCCATCCACTATCCTACCAGCTTTTACTTGCTCCACTGCAAGAGCTGTGAATCCCTTGGTTGACCTTGCCAACTTTGATAACAGCAACAATGATGAAGGTGCCCTCCTCTTGGAGGTTATTTTGGTAAAGGAGGCATTTGCAAATGTCAAAAAGCACCTCTTATGGTTGGACTCCATGGCCGGTGAAAACTCATCACTTCTCAGTTGCAACACTGGAACTCTAGTACCTCCTCCTCACAACAAAATTTTTATTGGCAGCATGTCGCATCTGGTTTTTAATAAGAACAAGTATGTCCAAATTGTTTGTTGTAAGTCCTGCTGGGTGTGCTTTTGTAATCATCAGCAATCTCCCAGTCACTACCTGGATAACTACTTGTCTTTTGGTAAAAATGAGTCTCTCAAATCTCTCCTGTCTATTTCCTTTCAACGCCGCATGTGTGTGTTCCAGCTCAACGTGGAGATGGCCTTTCGATATGGCAACATTTATTCAAAAATTCGCATTGCGCAGGTCACTTGCTTTGAGGTGCCAGGTAAGGAAAATTGGGTATGGTAACTGAACAAATCCCTCTATAGCAAAAAACAATTACTGCGCTGTTGGAAATCTAATCTCTCCGCTACTCTATCCAAGTTGGGGCTCACTCTGTTGCAGGGCAATGAGTCGCTGTTTTTTAATGTTGACAAAACGGTGATGCTCCATATTCACATCAACAAAGTTCTATTGGTGGGTTCCAATTTTGATCAGTTACTCAATCTGCTTGACCAAATCAAAAGTAACTACTCCATCCGTGTCCAGGAATGTCCAACTCAACATCTTGGGTATATGTTGAACTGGCAGGATGATGGCTCCATCGTGTTACATCAGCTGGATTTTTGCTTGAAGACCCTGTGTGAGCTGCAGATGGATTCTGCAAACCCAGTTCAGGCTCCGGCCCCTCTCAACTTGAATCACCTCGTCTCCATGGACTCTCCTTTGATAATTTCAGTATTGGATTTCTTGGAACTAAAAACCATCAGGCTAAAGGCAGAAGGTTAGAGATTAGACCAGCAGATTTATATACAAGAATAGAGAACAAGGAGGATGAAAATAATACCAACAGCTAGGACTATGATCAGAGTCAGAATAGTATGAACGCTAGAAGAGAAGATGAGGCTAGAAGAGATAAGCGGATAACTGAAATAGACAAGAGTCAGAGTTTTTGGACATGAGAAATCATGCGGATAGATCTATTACCAGACAAGAGCACACAAACCATAGGATTGAGTAATTGAGATGATAGATCAAGAATTAAGGTGAGGTTTGATTTGTAGAGAAAAGGGAAAAGAAAGATAAGAGAAAAAGAAAGATAAAATAAAGAAATAGATTGATCAAGTAGTTGTGGTGAGATTTTATTTGTGGAGAGAGGAGAGTTTGTAGAGAGAGAAGAGTTTGTCGAGAGAGAAGAGAAAAATGTAGAAAAAGAAGAACAAAAAAGAAGAGAAAAGATCTTAAACAGAATCTTGAGAGTGAGTCCCCTGTTCATTCTTGGGGGAAGGAACATCACTCAGAATAGAGTGTTTGCACTCATTTCCAGGGTGCACGGTTATAATAGTCTAAGGTAGAGAGAAACTTATAAGGAGGAAATTCTCAACACCCTTGCTTTGACGTGAAGCTCATGCAAAAAACAGTGGGGATTCAAATTCATCTGTCAATCAACACAAGACCCAACATTGCCTTTACCATCAACATGCTTGCGCGCCATGTCAATGCTCTAACTGAAGCTCACTGGAACATTCAAAGCATCTACTCTGGTACCTCTAGGGCACTTTGTCCATGGGAGTCCACTTCAGGCGCTCTGAAGATGCAGAAAAAGGTCTCTGGGGGTGGGAAGATGCTGATTACGGCACCTCAGCAGTTACCAGAAAATTGAACACCGGTTACTTCATAACATTGTTTGGCAACCCAATCTGTTGGGCTGCTAGAGCACAATTGTTTGTTGCTCAGTCAACTATGGAGGTGGAATTTTTAGCAATGAATGTGTGCGCCAAGGAGATGCAATGGCTTCCCACCCTGCTACTTGGCCCAGGCGTCCAGATACCTTTCCTGATTGTCATGAATGACAATCATGGAGCCAACTTTCTAAGCAAAGGGGCTCAGCTGAATCCAAATTCAAGGCATATCAAAGTACACTACCAATACCTTTGTGACTTGGTGGCCAAATGCCTCCTACCTGTTGAGCACTGCCTGTCTGAAGAGATGATTTCCAATGTTCTAACTAAACAACTAGGGTATGTAAAGGTCATCCAAGCTAGAAGAATTCTAAACATGACTCCAGCCGGGACAAGGAGGATTATTAGCTTATTACCTGGCTTTCAGCCCGACACTTGCAGAAGCACGCAGGCATAGTTGTCTTTCAAGGCACCAAGCACCTGTCAAAGTGCATTTAGTTAGACCAGGAGGTGGCAGGACAGAAGGGGAGGAGTTGGAGAACAAACAAGTCAAGGACAAACAAGATAGCCCAGAAGCTGAACTAGATATCAAATTTCTTGACGCTCTAGGAACAAAGGACTTACCCCAACACGCAAATTCAGGAGGAGCCAGAAGCAGCTCTCTCCCATTTTCTGTAAAGTCTCAGGTGGAAATTCCATTCTGGAAGAGCAATTACCAAAGGTATTATTGGACTCTCATCCCACTTTTCACATGCTTCATCTTGATTCATGTCTGGCTCTTATTTCTTTGCTTATTTTATCTGTTTCATTCATTTAAAATGCCAAAGTTTTTCTTATTTCTATAAGAGTTGTTTTGTTTTTAACGTGAATGCAATAAAGAATATGATCAAATTCTCTCATGATTTTTTCTTCAAACATTTGTTATCCTTTGGAGAAAATTTTGATGGATCATGATCATTTTTTCAAGATAAATTCTTCTCATGATAGCCATTATCAAGTTCAATAACTTGATCTATGAACTGCTGAAGGGTGGTTTTCTTATGCCCCCAACTGCAAGCTGTTTGATGAGGTGCGCAGGTAAACCCTTTCAAAATAAAAATAAAAGTGAAGCCTTTTTCAATTGGATGAAAGACTGCAAGTTTCAAAATTGAGATATGGTCTTTAAAGCCCATTGGGGTGCCAACCAAAGTTTTTCAAAAATTTTCTAAATTGCGTGTGGTGCCTAGCAAAGCTGTTTTGGCACCTAGCAAAGCCTTCTTGGCACCCTGCCAAGGTTGACTTGGCGCCAGGCCAAATTTTTCTGGTGCCTTGCCAATTTTATCTTGGACCCAATCAAAGCTGGGCTCTTTGACCCACCAAATACAAGAAAATCTTTTTTAAAAAAAAAACCATTGAAATTTGCGGGGAGGGAGGCTGGTTGTTTTGGTGGAACCAGATTTGATTGGAGTCAAGGGGAGCTTGGTTGGGCGCCAAGGTTTTACCCCTGCAAGCCCAACCCAATTGAGGCCTCTGGGGGCCTATCCAAGTCCCACTGGGCACATGCCAAGTCAAACTTGGACAGGAACCCAGACGCACTTTACACACCATATATAAATGGAAGCCCTACTATTTTCCTTCATAACCAGAACATTAAATTTTTATTTGAAATTTTTCACTTCTTTGGGGTTTCAAAACAGGGGGAAGAGTTGTTGCTTGAATCTGTCCCAATTGTTTAGAATAAAAGTGGGACTATCTTTGAGTAGTGATCTGATGTATGGTTTGAACCACTGCAAGAACCTACCTCCTAAGAAGGACAACAAATAAATACCCTTTTGTCAGTAATAAGGTAATTTTTTTAGTTTTTTGGAGAAAATTATTTTACAAGAATGTAGGTGGGATCCAATCTTATGGGGATTTTCTCCCCTAAATTTATCAGGCTGTTTCACGCCTGAGGTGCAAAAGCGGGGAACACTTGTGCTAGGTTGTGAGTTTTTCTGTCTGAGTTCCTGGAGAAAAGCAGTGATGAGTGTCAGAGCCTCCAACCTGGGAGCATTTCTGCAAGGCCTTGTTCTACCCTGGGTTGAAGTATGATTGGGAGAATTTGGGTAATCCCTAATTTTATCAAGGGGATCTGCAAGAGCCTTGTACAGGTTCCATTTCAATAGAGGATCATTAAGGGTTTCCACCAAAGGATATTTAGAAGCAGGGACTGGATCTGAGGGTTTTTGTTCCCATGAGCTGCTTGATCTCCCTACCCTATTAATACCATCATTTTTAGGGGTGAGGGAAGTGTTCCTGGTCAAGGGAGTATGTGTCATCAAAAATGAAACTATCTGTAGGTGGAAAAATACTTGATGGTGACTGAGTTAGTTGATTTTCTTTTGCACAGCCACCCCAGGTAATATAGGGAAATATAGATGGGAATGAGCACAAATAAGAGAAGGCTTAAAGCAAGGGAAATCTTTAATATAGCAAAACTAACTGCAAATTTCATATTATAAGTTCAAATTCCCATTGAAAGTGTAAGGGAGGGTGCTGATCAAGGGAAGAACTGAGAAAAAGCAATGTGATGACTTAATCTCAGCAATATATGCAAAGAGAAGGCTGCACAATTAAAAAAAATGATCACCTGATTAAAAGTGACATACCAGGGCACAAAGGGCCCCTTTGTCCTCAGTTATGTTACTTTCAATTGATCATTGTTTTTTCATGTTGCTGTATGGCCCTTATAAGCTAATCTAAATTTTTGAGTGGATTGCTAGATAAAACCTGGTTGAAATTTGTCTACAGCTAGGAGATAAATGATACAATGAATGACAGGAAGAGGAATGATGAAATGGAATGTGCTGTTGTCACAGGTCAAAGTGATATAGAAAAAATGAATGATACTTGGTGGATACATGAGTACATTGGATGTATAAATGAATTATGGAAATGGTGTTTGAATGAATATTAGTGGCTTTGCAAGGAGTGGGTTTTGGCCATTAGCATATGTTCCAACTAATGCAGGTGTTGTGCAACATGCAATCCAAGGTGACTTGAGTGACTGGAATTAGATTGGCTTAGTTCCAGGAGCAGGGTTGAGCCAAGAATGGAAATTTCAAGGAGTCTGAGTCTAGATGCAAAATTGATTGCAGGGTTTACTCATCATCAGATGGTACTTCAAGAACTGCAAGTACAGACTTAGTTGCCAAAGTTAGATGGTCACTTGCATATTCCAGAGGGATTAAGCAGACCGCACTTGTTGCTTAGTGTGATTTTGATTTCACTCTTTTTTTAGACTGAGTTAGATGTTACTTAGGAGGGGATATTTCAAATAGTGATTATAAACAATAAACCTTATCTTGGAGCATTACAATAACCTAAATTTGATTATTATTGAAATTGATTAAAATAATAGAATCTCCTAATTTTTGGGCCCTTTCATGAATATCTACTTTCCATCCTCTCTCACCACTACCTATTGGATTATTTTCATTATCATATTATCATATTACTTTTAAATTTCCATGTCAAACACCAACCTTACTTATAAAATTTAGATACTTGAATTTTTCCAACCAACATTATTATATCTTGCATCAGCATGAAAAAACTTGATGTCACTTGCCAGCAAGTACCAACAATTAATCTCTGGTTGAAGCTCTTTCCAATCTCCAGTTGAAGCTATGCTCATGCTCCAACCATGTTTTTGGAACACATTCACTTTTCACCATGCATGGTTACTTTTCATCGAAGCTTGGATAATGCTGGACCTGAGCTTGGCTGGAGAATGACCTGAGATTGGTTGTAGATTGGGCCTGAGCTACTTGATGGCACTTGCTAGCAAGGGAAATGAAGTTTTTTGTGGTGTGTGACTGCAATAAATACTTTTTGCTATCCAGACACCTTTTTCCAATCATCATAACTCAAAATTGACTGGTACTAGTAGTCTTCAAGAAACCCCACCTCATTTTTCCTAAAAATGTCACCTTATCTTGACACTCAAATCACACCCATTATAACTCCTGTGATTGAATTTGTTTCCACCTTCTTCTTGAAAGTTTTATCTCATTATTCTCTTACTTAATATCCATTACTTATCAGGCCCAACTTTTTAATCTCTAGTTTTCCTTAAATAACTTTCTGTTTCTGATTATTTGATTGAAATCCATCATCTTGTACCCCCTAAATCCAGAAAAACTTAACCAAGAACTCATGGGATTTCTGGTCTGGTCTGGACCCCTTGAGTCAGCTTGCAACATCCTCCTAAATCTTTTCTCCTCTAAGGCTTGCCTTCAACCCTTCTGTTGAACTGAAATTCCTCCAGAATCCTCCTCTATTACCCACAACAATCAAAGGAAGCTACTTTGAATAAACTATGGATACTTATTTTTAAAAAAAAAACTGTTAGGCCTATAAGGCTGTATTTCTATTTAAAAAAATGAGTGATACATCAGCCTTTATCCTTAGATTCCAAACCAGAATATTCTATAGCAGGTTTGATTTCACTTGACCTCATGTTATCACAAGTTGTCCTGATAAAACCATCCATCATGATCTACTTGAAATTTTGTCTCTGGTTGAAAGTCATTCTAAAATCACTGATATGCCCAAAGAAATTGAATAGAATGCATAAAACAAAAGGGTGGGATCAGTCTCATCCCTCTGTTGGGAAAATGATCCTCAAACACTTAAATAATTTTGTTTTCCTTTTTTTTAAAAAAAAATAGGATAATAAAATAGAAAA